>OY979707.1:3186366-4386366 GCA_963855925.1 Inga laurina
ACCAACGGGCAACGTGGTCCCCCACTCCATTGCACTGATCAATTAAGCTGTAAGTTCAACGTGCTTCTTTTTTTTTAATTGGCATATAATTTCTGTAATTTTTTGTTTCAAATTAATAGTAAATATTATGCAGACATGTGTGCGTGTTTTATATATATCCTATTTCTAATATTCCTAATGTATGTAATTTTTTTAGCAATAAATTTATTTTTAAAACGGTAACACACGTTTGCATTAGTAGTGGACAATAATAGTCAATATTATGCATAAGCTTGACTCTTTTGAATACAATAAGCTAGGTATGGTGTATTTTTTTTAATTATATAATATTGATTGTGATTTCTTGGTTGTCTCAAATACTGGTGAACGTTCAAGATATGGCATTCTTAGCTACAAACTCTTAAAGGAATATAATTTAAATTTTATAAAAAAGAAGGATAATAATAAAAATATTATTTAGATTTAGTAATAACCATAGAAAGCCCAATATTAGTGTGATTGATCATTTAAGCGCCACAGCTTCTTTTTGTGGCGTTCAGATATGTGGTTCTTCTCTAGTGCCATAGTTAATATAATTATAAGCGCCACAACTTTGCTTTTTTGTAGTAGTGGTAGAATTACAATTTCTGAAAATTATGAGTTATGGTCTGTAATTTTCTGGCCCACGTCTTCATTCACTTGTAATTTCTAGAAATTCTAGGGACCTTTTCTGTAATTTTCCTAGACTGCAAAATATTAATTCTGAACCTCCAAAATTGCCAATTTTTTTTTTCTAAAACACCTACAATGCAAAATTAAGCACAATATAGCATCAAAAGTTCAAGAAATCATTTGCATGAAAAATTAACAAATTATGGCCATTTTGCTCCTAATTACACTTAATTCAATGCAAATGTCTTTTACTTAAATCAATGCTTAATAATACAATAATCCCTAGAAAATATATTAAAATCCCAATTTAATTATGAAAAATATATATAAATATATAATTCAATCACCCGGCTCCTCCTCTGTATCACAAAAAATGGAAAGCATGGAGGATTAAGGGTGAGAAGTACATAAATTTGGTTGATGTTGAGGTTGCCACGAGAATTGTTAGTAGTTAAAGCATGAGTATTTAATTTTGAAATTTTTTCATATTGGGAGTGTTTAATTTTTATTTACAATAAATTGTATGCTACATGATGAACTCGAAAATCAAAGTAGTCAAGGTTCGTTCACTCCAAGGGGAGTTGGTGTCGTGAAGTATTTTGGACGAGCCTCGCATTATTCGTCACAAGCTGAACCCAATAGGGAGCTTGTGGCCAATATTCATGAGGAATTTGAACAAGAGCTCGGGGTCAAACTTCACGACAAGCTTTATGAAGAGCTGTTTCCAGAGCTACATCATTAAATGAAATATATGTTTGAATCAAAGATGGTAAATGATGACCGTAGAACCCAGGAATCCCCGCCCTTTCCCAGCACCAGAGGAAGTTATAACCCGCTGGAGGAACCACTTGGCAACCTTTCTCCTACTCCAATGCTGGAAAAACCTTCCACCCTCTATTTGGATGCCCCACTGCTGCGTGCTGTTGTCGATACTCTTGTTCACACACAAGCTACCACCCACCATCATAAGCAAATTCTATAGCATTTACATAGGGTGACTGTGACATGTGTTCAAGAGGGGAAAGAAGGTGCATCCATCCCTGTTCTTGATAAAGAGGTTGCCACGCTAGGCCAAGCGATAGGATCTTTCATCCTTTGGCCTTAAAATCTTATTGGCAAAGCGACAACATCTCCAATAGTAGGAACTACCTTACTATTACTTGAGATCTGTTGACATCCTACAAATAATCTATTTTTTATGTTCTAACAGGATGAGCAAGATGCGGGAAAATGACCCTTCTTGGTACAACTGCAATAGCTTCACAAAGGCATTCACCAGATTGACTTATATATACCTCTAGGGATTGTGGGCCTAACATTAGAGTATCCCTTTATGATTGACAGGAAAGATCTCAAGAAGTTCATTTAGTTGGGGGGATAGATGTAGGATGGGTTAAATTTGTAATTTGGTAAGTTTTTTTTTTTTCATTTTTTCCTTCAATTAATGTAGTGGGTTTTTAGTTTCATACATTCAGTAATTCATTTATCATTTTAATTCTATTATAGCTCCTTCCACCACATATGCATCAACATGGAAAGACATGATTTACATGGATTCTTATGTCCAGCAAATACAAAAAGGGATACTAATATTTTGGAAGCAAGGACAATCTATGTGGGGTATGCAATGGCACAGACCAAATTTTGTTGTTATCTAGCACCAATTGTTCAATGGTACGTATTTTAATTTTGTCTATTTAAGATGTTTAATAAATAATTGCCTTGTCATCTAACTTCATTTTAAACATTACTGTTACCATTGGAGTTAGTGTGTTGTTTGTCCTCGCCTCAACACAATCTATTGGTTTAATTCCTTGGGTAAAAAGCCAGACAAAGAAACAAAATCCGTCTTTATCACCTAAGTTATTTTGTTTGTATTTCATTGATTCTTAACTTAAATGAATAGTTCTAATTTCAGTTGATTTTCATTTTAATGATAGTACGACCCAGACATATAGATTCATGGGCGGATCATGCGAGGGTAAAGTTATTAGAGAGCCAAAGTGGTTTTATCCAAAAGTAAGTAGTTTCAATTCAAATTCTTTCAATGACGGCCATTTTAGATATATCTTTATTGATTTTAATCATTTGCTTTAGATTTATAGTGCCCTTGAAAACCAGGGAGCACTGAATGTGAATACTATGTTATACTTTATATGTATAACATCATTGAGAGAGGAATTACAAGCGATTTTCAACAGGTAATCACTTCTTCATTCTCAAAAGATAATATTTTTGGTGTTGTAATTGAATTGCGAATTAATTCATTCATTTGATTGATTTTATTTAAGCTTATTTTCTAATTTACAGATTTTTGATGATGAAGTTGCCTATTTATATGAAGACATTAATTTGATCACAGACCTTTTGGCTAGACACCTTCTTCAGCATATAGATCAGTAAAGTTTTTTTTTAAATATTAGTTAGTAGTTGTGTAGTTGACAACTTTTTGAAAGTTTGTGGTAGTTACTGTATATAGTATTAGGTAGTAGGAGTTAACACTTTAATTAGTTAGTGTTGGATATTTCCTTATCATTTGTAAGGACATTGTGGTTTATGAATAATTCTTTGATCATGTTTCTGTAGTTTTAATTTGTTGTGCAGTGAAAAATATAAATAAACATTTTTTAAAAATAAAACATTTTAATGTCTGTAAAGAAAAATGGACACCTTAAGTGTCAAAAGTGGACATTTTAGGTGTCCCTTTTGGTAAAAGGGACACCTAGAGTCTACACTTTAGGCATCCCGTTTTAAAAAAGAAATGCCTAAAGTATCTTAAGGCGTCTCTTTATGAACGTACATTGTTGTTATAATTTACTATGTCGCTCACATAGGCATCTTTCTATAAAAGGACGTTAGTAGGGTCTAAAAACGAATGTTAAAAGTGCTTTCTGTAGTAATGCACGGGGTAGTTTTTGTTGATCCATTATACATAATGAAACGGTAATTACCAAGCACGATAATCGAACTAGGATTGGATAATTGCATGTTAAGGGCTCAGTTTAATCATCGATTTACTAGAAAATGAGCAGAGAAACACTCTAATAATAATAAATGGAGTTAAGGATTGATGAGCCATAATGAAGTTGTGAACCACTATATAACTATTTTTTCTTTTTAAAGTCTTAAGTTTTTCAGAAAAGCCCATTTAATTATAGGTTCAAACCCTGTGTTAAAGTTGGGATTTTAAATTATTTTCAAAGGTATATTTGTCCCAAGATTGAATACTGGCTTAGTGGTTCAAATTCATTGTGTAAAAGCTCATCTGATAACTTCAGAAATAAGGGTGTCGCAATAGGAATTGAGTTGCATCGAGTCAAAGTATAGAGACTGACTTACAACCCAGTCAAAACCATAGGGACCAAAAGATTAATTTTCCATTTTTTTTATTATTAAAGCCAAAAAAAACTGTTGGCCTAGGTTCCCCCTTGTTTTTTTAAAAAAAAATGTCTTCAGCCCAATCCATGCCTAGTCCAACTGCAAGCTCTTAAATTTTTTTTAAAAAAAAATTAAACAAATCATTTCACTTAAAGGAGAGGGAACGACATATCATTTTGATGAGCATAACAAATTGTTGTTCCTGTCATCTCCTTCTTCCATATGGGTCCAATTTGACCCGTTTGGATCCTTGGATCGGATCAGCCGGACCCAACTCTTCTCTCCTCCATAACCAGCGTTTCAAACGACAGATTTTCATATTCTTGGTGTTTGTCTCTTTGTTTTTTCGAGATATATGTAATGACACCAATTTTGTGGCCTAAAAACACTTTTTAGGCGTGACCCAATCTGAAGAAGACAACTTCCTCATTTCCCGCTACTATGTTTCGGCGAATGCATAGTTTAATTTTTATGTTCTAGGGGCAACCACATACTATTTTCTCTATATTTATAGAACACTTTCGTGGCCTAAAACACTCTGAACCCAAATTCCAACAACCAGAGGGTCGGATTTAATGGTCTTAAGGTTGTTTCTTTTCTATCTTATGGTTCTTAACTCTGATAGTTCATGTCTTTTAAAACATACACAACTGTTATCGTGTGTGGAAGAGGGAAATAAAAACAAGTCTTGCATATCCAAAATCAAATAAAAAATCAAAACAGTTGGGTCTATTATGTTTTTTGTTTTCTGGATAGGTATTCAATGCATAGATAAGACGAAAGTAAAGTTTGAAGAACACAGTAAACTCAAAGAAATAATGTACCAAATAAGAAAAAAAACGGAGAACGAAGACACAGAAACTTATGGAGTTTATGCTTTCAGCGGAAGAATAAATATCAGCATCATAAAACAGCCCGGATAAACGGCGCATGAAAACAAATTTATATATATAGAAAGGTTCTGGGCTCATAATATTCCAAAAACTATTGACCATACCAAAAACGAAACTCAAATATTGAAAGTATATCATTAGAAATATCTAAGCATGACAGAAGAGATTATAAAGCCATTATGAACATATTCAAACATATAAAGGCCCAATGCGTATAATACAAATTTCACTCATTTATGCGTATGTATACCGTATGCATATAAGATTCATCAAACTTATGCCTATGATAGAAGATAAATAACTTGGTGTGAATATTTTTTCATATTGCAATACTACATATGCCTCAAGAAAACCTATTAGCTCTGATACCATATAAGAATTTGGGCGTACCTAGAATCTAACTGACTCACTAAAGTACCCACACAAAAATGGAGCATCGACGCGGAGCCCAATCATATTACACAACAAATACATCAAAGAGATGAAAATAAGAGAATATTCTTATGAGAGAACCTTTTAGAGGGAGAAGAGCAATATTTTGTGTGTTATTCATGTTCTACTTCCTTAATCCCACATCTTATATATAGCGTACGTATGGTCACATAAGAATGAATATAACTTTTAACCAGACGGTTGTATGAGAATAGACATAACTATTAAACCATAAAAGGTTATTTCTCTTTATGAACCTATTTCTCTCCAACTCTTGAATTTTTTTTAATCCACTAAGGGTGGACTAATATATTCTAACACCAACATAAAAATAATGGAACTTTTTTTACTAATTAAAGAGTTGTTTGGATTTATATTTAGATATGATTTTATAAAAAAATCAGTTTAATCTAAATTTGTTTTGATAATATTTTGAAAAGTGTTTCATAACCTTCAAATATGAATAAAAGCCAAAAGTTAGAGGTCAAAAAAGAATTTTCCCCCTAAAAAAAGATAGTGTTCTAAATGATAAAGACCAAAACGACAACAATGAAGGCATATCTGAGCTAAGTTTGCTTTAGTTTCAAATAAGGCCATAAAATCAACCAGATATCTCTTCTTCTTCTCTTGTATGAGCCTTGGCATTGATTTGGAGCCCGACCCCCTACTACTCCAGAAGAGACAATTCATGGAGCACCATTGGAAGGGGATGTATTGCTTATAGGTCCCCAATTAGCTTTAGTAGAAGAGGTTATTTTCACCCTAGTATTTTCCTCTAGATGCATTTCGTCCATGGGCTCCTCCCTTCCTTTAGTATCCAAAACTTGAAATGGATTAGGTGAATTTAGAAAATGAGGTCTCCCTTCTTGGGCTCCATTAAAGTTTGGCCCATACCAATTTGAACCTATTTTAAAATTGAGATCCTTTCCACTTGCAGTATGCACGCTTCTATTATTTATCACCAGGCCCACAAGAATTCATCTCTTCTGAAATTTAGTTCCCTTCCCAAGAACATGGGAATCCCCTTGTTTTCCTGCTACATTCTTTGACTTTCTTGGCACATTTGGCATTTGTCTAGAAAACTTATCTTGATTATCACTTGAGAGATTTTTCCCCTTCTCTAACTCTGGATTTCTCTTCTTAATATCAGCTCCTGCTAAATCATCATTGACACATGAGAATCTCCCCCTACCTTGATGAGCAGTAACACCGTGATCTTTGTTTCTTGATTTGCGATGCCAAGGTCGTTGCACCAGATTCCATGTTCCCATACCCTCCTTCTTTGATGTCGTGTTGCCACTGACCATTTTGACTTCTTCCATTATCGTTTGAATACATTTTTTATTCGAATCTATAGTACCGGGAACTTCAAAAAAACTATCCTCGTACATAGTCTCATTAACTTGCGTTGTAGCTTTGGTCGGGTTAACCCCATGCTCCGAATTTGCAGTCGTTGGCTTCTCTACCGTGGCTTGATCTTTTACACTCTTTGGACAAGCATCTTTATGATGACAATATCTCCCACACCCAAAACAAATCATATGTAAACCCTCATATTCAATACATCGGCAATGTCCAAATATGCTAATAGTTTATTTCAATCATTTTTTAAGATCTATCTTAACATAAATACGAGCATACTTGCCTCGTTCACTTGCATAGGTAATACGATCAATTTTTAATGTTTTTCCCACTAAAGAACACAATTGCTTCAGACTAGCCACATTGAAAAATTCAAGAGGAAGCAATGGAATCTTGACCCAAACGGCTATTTTCCTTTGCACTTCCGCACTCCATGGGTCAAAGTTTGGTCGCCAACGCTGAACTACAAGGTAATGATCCACCACCATTCACGGTCCTTCCTGATAGATCCTCAACATGTCTTCCTCATCCTCAAAAGACACCACAAAGAACCCATTGTCAATATCCCTTGTTGTAAATGGTTTACTTGTCTACCACAAGCGAGACAAACTCACTCTCATTGCCCAAATAGGAATGTTCTTACCAAGGAGTTTGATAATCAGAGACCTCTTCCATGGTGCACACCATAACTCATATTCCTCTCTAGTAAACTTGAAAGTTAGGCAATCCTCATTGTAAGAATCTTCTTGTCCCTCTTCCTCACCAATCATGTTCTGAAAAAAGCCTTGCAGTCCCTCAATATATTTAGCCTGTACATCATCAATAACACTGTTCCCTCTCTTGTCCTTTAAGACTTACACATAGTCAGATCCAAGAAGTTTCTCCTTGAAAGATTGCCCCTGATCTTTAATATAATCACCATCTTGGTCATTTGGATCATCTGGACGACCATGTCTTACCTTTTTTTTACTCGCTTTAGCTTGTCACCATTTTCCATTTTCTATTTTCCGCACAATCAAGAAAACTTCTCCTAGAATTCAAATCAGTAAATAAAACATCTGTGAAACCTAGACCAAATGACAGATGATTAGTGAAAACAAACCAATACCACAAAAGACCAGATTGGAGCTGAACCAGGCTCCGCTAGCCAAGATCCAGATTGGAGGAGAACGACAGCGTGACCTGTTCTAAAATGAGGAAGGACCAAGCTCAGATCAAATCCGAGGGGGTCAATGGTGAGATCTTCACTTTGATTGAGCAAAACCCATGAGTAGAGGCTAATGGGCAGGGACCATGAGCTACTGCGATGCTGGAAGAACGGTAGATCAGAACATGAGTGACAGAACACCAAAGGGGACCGATGGCGAGATATTCACTCCGATCAAGCAAAACCCCAAAGCAGAGGCTAATGGGTAGGGACTATGAGCAACGATGAAGATCAATGCTTATCATCCTAGGGGGTAGATGGAGTGATTTATGGAAACTCAAGATTCCCCAAAGATGTAAGCTTTTTGCTTGGCTTATGTTACATAGATAGCTTATCACCAATAGCTTGAAACAACTTATGTCCCTTCATCCTAATGGTCGTTGCAACTATTGTCAAGAGTTCATAGATGAAGAAATTCATGCAATTAGAGACTGTAAGGTCATTAGGAGCATCTGGGAGAAAATCATTAACTCATCAGTCCATGACAGGTTCTTTTCACGTAATATTCATACCTGGTTCTAGGCGAATATGAGACATTCTTTTGGCCTTGATATAGAATAATTGAAATATCTCTTTGTTATAATCTGTTGGCTCATTTGGAGGGATCGTAATGAGAGGATACACTCTTGCCCAAGCATGGATCTCAATCAAATTAATGCTAAGGCTAGGGCAATCCTAGGAAGCTTTATGGAAGCTACAAATAAGATTAAATATACTAAGCTTGCCTGTAACCCCCTGCCTTAAATAGCGTAATTATAATTCGATATTACGTAATTAAATTGGTTTGGAGACCGTCGAATAGTTCAAAACTCATTTTGAACTCCCTGTGAAGTAGGGACTTTATAAAATTTTCAAAACTTCTTTCCTATTCCGGCCTCAAGTTCAATTATCGAATATAATCACCTGTGCAGTTAATTCACATTCATTCATATCAGAATATCTAATAGCAATCCCGGCAACCCCCGGGTTCCATTCATACACAAAAAGGGTTTACAACCTCCATATAGGGGACTACACAACTACGTTCAACTATTCTTTACAACCAACATAATATACAGACACCCTGTCCAACAGGTTTAACCAACATAACCAAAATAAATGTCCCTACAGGATTCTAACCGCTCCGGGTCGTACGCTTCTCCTTAGAGCCACTCGCCCTGTCTGAAAGGTTAGTTAAAGGAAAGAATGAGATTCAAGAGAATCCCAGTAGTAACAAAACATTTATACCACACATAAGCACACAGCATGTAAGCAAATCATCATACAGCAGCAGCACCACAAATCACACTCCACCCTCATCCCCTTTCTCCGCCGGGAAGGCACACTGCCTATCCCGAACCGTTGTTAGCTACTCAGGGACTATTGGCGTGGCAGTGCATACGTATAGCCTTATAGCCCATACAGCTATTCGGCTTTCACAAATGGCCCGTCGGCCTCCACAAATAGCCTTTCGGCTCACATAATCACATATATCACACCTCATCCTCATCCCCTTTCTCCGCCGGGAAGGCACATCGCCCTAACCCGAACCGTTGTTAGCTACTCAGGGACTATTGGAATGACAGTGCTAACACAAATCCACAGATGTCGCAGCATACGAATTCATTACAAATCAACGATATAACACACATACAATGCATCATATATGGTACAAAAGAAAAGTCACTACCTCGTTCCTTTCTGACGTTCGCTGGCGTAGTTGGCTCACGAGGGCGGCAAATATCGAATCCTACAATTCCAAATGCACTATTTAGACACTTCCATAGTGTTACTTAGGGTTATATGAGTCTATAATGAAAATTTACAAAAACACCCCCGGGGACCCGGCCTGGGCCCGCCATACCCGGACCGGTTGCACTTTTCTCGAAATTCTAATATGGGCTATCCTAACATATTTCCGCCCAAGGAATCCATTTCCGTACTCAGAATTATCAAATTCAATATCAAATTACGAAATTGCCCTTGGCAGCCCTACTTTTAGGGTTTTAGGGGTGTTTCCGTAATTATGCTTTCTCGGCCTTTTTTGAAAAAGTGCCCAACTGTAACCCCACCTATTTTCGCCCACTGAATCCAATGGAATCATCAAATCATTGAAAATCCAACTCTAAGACCCATTTACAGCCTTGGCCGAAATATACATGTTCTCCGGGAAAAATTGGGGTTTTACGATTTCGGCTCCGTAAACGCGTTCCTTTCTACTCCTAACCACTTTATTAACCATTACATTAGGTTACAACTAACATTAAGACCCAATTTGGGCAGCATAACCCCTAGGCCACCTCATTTCCAAACTTTAAAACCAATGGCAATCCGGCGAAATTTCACCGATTAAATTGCCCACAACAGCCAGAATAAGCAATATACGAAAGTTTGGAAGTTACCTCAAGCTCCCACAAGCTTTTCCCAAATATTGCTGAAAACCCTAAGTGATCAACAACAGATTTTGAGCTTCCAAACCTTAAAGAACAAAAAGGAGTAGCTTAGGATCGGAGTTATACGCGTTAGGAGCTAAATCGTCGGAGAAATCGGCTTACCTTGCGAGATTCCTTCCTCTTTTTCTCTCTTTTCTCCAAGCTCTCTCCACGTTTTTTTTTCTTGCTTCAGCTGCTGTGTGCGACAGAAATGAGCTGAGGAAGATGATAACATATGTAATTCCATGCTGACATCATCTTTTAATGAGATGATGTCATAATTCCCATTTTCGGATTTTCTGGCAGATTTTCTGCCCAAACTTTGAAAAATCATAACTAATTCTAGAAAAATTGAAATGAGGTGATTCCAAATCCAAATGAAAGGTATTTAAGTCCTCTTTATAGTAAAAATATGGACCATTATTAGAAATCACCACAAAATTCCAGAATCACACAAATTTCATCACTGCCCCAGAACAGAGTCCATTTTCGACCTCAACCTTTGGACAGTCATATCTCCCAATTCCAAAAACGAAATGGCACAAATTATATGTCCATTTTGAAGCTTGAGATGTGAACTATAAGACTGGAAAATTTCAGAATTTTTAGATACCATTTGGTCATTAAAAACGTTCACACTAACGGACTGCCCAGAATAGAATTTCACTGGACAGAATTTTAGATTTTGCATCTTTGCTTCCATTGGTTCCATTTTCATACCAAACATCATTCCCACATAAATTTTCACAAGGAATCCATTGGAATCATTAAAATATCCAAATTCCCATCACACATTCTTCAAAAGTGTTTATTCAACAATAATTACATCCACTTTTGAAGTCATTAGCCCTTAATCACTTTTTGGGATATTACATTTCTCCCCCCGTAAAATAAATTTCGTCCTCGAAATTTGTCACACAACTTGAGCCATAAACTCTGGATAACGTCTTCGCATATCCGCCTCCGCTTCCCAAGTTGCTTCCCTCTGAGTCATTCCCTTCCAGATCACCTTCACAAAGGGAATGCTTCGGTGTCTGAGCCGTCGTTCTTCTCTATCAATGATCTGTTCTGGCTCTATCGCATATGTGAAGTTGTCTTGCAACTCGACTTCTTCGTATTCAACAATGTGAGATGGATCCGGTTGATACTTCTTCAGTTGGGAAACATGAAACACATCGTGGAGTCTGCTCAAGTTTGGGGGTAGGGCTACTCGATAAGCAACAGGCCCAATCCTCTCAAGGATTTCAAAAGGACCTATATATCTTGGGCTCAACTTCTTTCGTTTGATTGCTCGCCCAATGCCGGTGACAGGAGATACTCTCAGAAGCACATGGTCACCAACTTCAAACTCTAGAGGCCGTCTTCTCTTGTCAGCGTAGCTTTTCTGTCGACTCTGCGCTGCAAGCAACCTCTTACGAATAATCCGAATCTGTGTAGAGGTTTGATCAACCAAATCTGGCCCATAAAGCTTTCTTTCGGATAACTCATTCCAGCATATTGGTGATTGACACCGTCTTCCATACAATGCTTCATACGGAGCCATTTGGATGCTCGCATGATAGCTATTGTTGTAGGCGAACTCAGCAAGTGGAAGGAAATGATCCCAACTTCCTTTAAAGTCGAGAACACATGCCCGCAACATGTCTTCCAACGTCTGGATTGTTCTCTCAGATTGTCCATCCGTTTGAGGATGATAAGCCGTACTGAATCTCAGTTGAGTACCTAAAGCTTTATGCAATGCTTTCCAGAATCTTGAAGTAAATCGTGGATCTCGATCGGAAATGATGTTCTTTGGTATACCATGGAGTTTCACAATCTCTCGGATATAAATCTCCGCTAGTTTATCAGGAGAATAACCAGCATTGATTGGTATGAAGTGCGCCGACTTCGTTAACCGATCCACAATTACCCAGATCGCGTCATAGTTTCTGATCTTGGGCAATCCCACAACCAAATCCATGGTTACGCTTTCCCATTTCCATTCCGGAATCTCAGGACTCTGAAGTAACCCAGGCGGTCTCTGGTGCTCGATCTTTACCTTCTGGCAAGTGAGACACCTTGCAACATATTTGGTTACATCACTCTTCAATCCCGGCCACCAATACACAGATTTCAGGTTATGATACATCTTGGTCATACCAGGATGAAGAGTATACCGGCTTTTGTGTGCCTCATCTAGAATCTTCTGTCTCAACTCCACCTGAAGTGGAACACAGATTCTCTTCTGATAGCAAACTAATCCATGAGGCGATAAGTCATATCCTGGAACTTCTCCCCGCTCAATTCGAGTCAGATTACGCTGTATCCAGTCATCTTGCCTCTGAGCTTCTTCAATCTCAGTTCTCAGATCACTTTCCTCTTGAGAAACAGTGTAATTGGCACAAATGATCTGGTTTGTCAAATTCAAATCACGAAAGTCTTCAATCAGTTTCTTCTCTCGTATCATCATAGCGGCAACGAGCACAGTCTTTCGACTCAGAGCATCAGCGACTACATTTGCCTTACCCGGATGATATTTTATTTCCAGGTCGTAGTCCTTAAGCAATTCCATCCAGCGGCGCTGTCTCATATTCAGTTCTTTTTGATCATACAAGTATTTGAGACTCTTGTGGTCGCAGTACAGTTCCACAGTCACACCATACAGGTAATGACGCCAAATCTTCAAAGCAAACACAATGGCCGCAAGCTCCAGATCATGAGTGGGATAGTTCAATTCATGAGGTCTGAGCTGTCGAGAGGCGTAGGCCACCACACGTCCCTGCTGCATAAGGACACACCCTAATCCCTGCCCACTGGCATCAGAATACACAACATATGTCAAACTGGGATCGGGCAAAATCAACACAGGTGCCGTAGTCAACCTCTCCTTCAGCTCCACAAAACAGTTTTCACATTTCTCATCCCACACAAACGGCTGATCCTTTCTCGTGAGCTTGGTCATCGGCAACGCAATACGGGAGAAATTTTGGATAAATCTCCGATAATAACCAGCAAGACCCAGAAAACTGCGTATTTCCGCCACAGATTCTGGCCTCTTCCAGTCCAGTACTGCTTCCACTTTACTAGGATCCACAGAGACCCCTTCTTGCGAGATAACATGGCCTAAGAATTTCACTTCTGATAGCCAAAACTCGCACTTGCTCAATTTAGCATATAATTGTTTCTCACGCAATATATTCAATACAACTCCCAAATGATGCTCATGGTCTTCCATACTCTTGGAGTATATCAGAATGTCATCGATAAACACAACAACAAACTGATCCAGGTATTGTCGAAAGATACGGTTCATGTAATCCATGAATACCGCAGGCGCATTGGTTAGCCCAAATGGCATCACCAAGAACTCATAATGACCGTACCGGGTCCGAAAAGCAGTCTTCGGAACATCCTCTGCTTTCACTCGCAGTTGATGATACCCTGACCTTAGATCAATCTTTGAAAACACACACGAACCAGAGAGTTGATCTAATAGGTCATCGATTCGGGGAAGAGGGTACTTGTTCTTAATAGTAACCTTATTCAATTCTCTGTAATCAATACACAATCGAAGACTCCCATCTTTCTTCTTTACGAACAACACTGGAGCTCCCCAAGGCGACACACTGGGTCTAATGAACCCTTTCTCAAGCAAGTCTTCTATTTGTTTCTTTAACTCCGCCATTTCGTTTGGGGCCATGCGGTATGGGGCCTTAGATATAGAACCAGCTCCAGGAATAATGTCAATTGGAAATTGAACTTCCCTCTCCGGAGGCAATCCATTTAGATCATCCGGAAATACCTCAGGGAATTCATTTACCACGGGTATATCACTCAAAGTTTCACCAGTTTCCCTTTGCACTGAGAAAAACACTACATACCCCTGGCAACCCTTTTTAAGATACTTTTCAGCTTTAGCCGTAGAAAGAAAATTCATACCGGCATTCACAGCTTCAACCCTCTGAGAAACAGGATATACTATCCTCTTGTTTCCACAATCAAGCAAAACATTATTTGCCGTTAACCAATCAAAACCCAAAATGACTTCCAATTGGTAAAGCGGCAAACATATCAAATCTACAACAGATTGGTGCCCTTCCACAGTTACGACACAATTCAAGTAAGCTTCTGTGGTTAAAGCCTTAACACCCATCGGGGTTGACACTACCAAATCAAATGGTAATTTATGTACATGCAATCCCAGGCGCTTCACGCAATCATAAGCAATGAAGGAGTGACTTGCACCTGAGTCGAACAATGCTTGCAACAGATGGCCATTAATAGAGATTTTACCTTGTATCAACTCAGGAGATTTACTAGCTTCCTCGTGGGTCATAGCGAACACTCGGCCCTGTGTCCTCGGTTTCTGCTCGACTCGTGGTCGTTGACAATCTCGGGAAAAATGTCCTGGCTGCTTACAGTTAAAACAAACCAATTCTCCCCGGCAATTTTGGCCATAATGCGTTTTGTTGCAGCGAGGGCATTTCCACTCAGTCACAGCCCTCTGAGGCTCACGGTCTCTGGGCTGATAGGGCTTCTTATCACCGCCCTTGTATGAAGAGGATCCTTGGCCTTTCCGCTTCTGGGAAGCATTACCCTTACTGGGTTCACTGCGATGGCCAATAGCTCTGGTAGGATTCAACTCCCTCAGATTATTCTCCGTAATTCGACATTGCTCCACAGCCTTGTTGAACTTAGTGAATTGGTTCGTAACCAATCGCTTTCTCAATTCTCGCCTCAGACCGCGGATGAGCATATCAGAACTCCATTCTTCATCATCTTTAAACCGGAGGTAAGAGGAGTACCGAGCCAACCGGACAAAACGGGACAAATAGTCGTCAAAGCTCTCTGTATCCCCTTGTTTGATGTTGAGAAATTCTGTCTCCTTCTCGAGCCGCACTGATTTGGGAAAGTATTTCTCGTTGAACTCTTGTTGAAACAGTTCCCAAGTCAATGGTGTTTCATTGCTCTTTAATGTCAGGGCGATATTCCGCCACCAACGATCCGCGTCCCCCTCGAGTTTATACACTGCCAACCGTGGCTTCACCTCCTCTGGGCAACACAGAACCTCAAATATCTTCTCCAGTCTGTACAACCAATCTTCGGCTACCTGAGGGTCAAACCTTCCTCTGAACGCCGGAGGCATATGCTTGCAGAATCGGGTGACCCAATACTGAAGGTCTTTTTCCTCCCTGGGTGGCATCCCATATGATTCCTGATTCAAGGTGGCACGAGGTGGGGATTCCAGAGGTCGTGCTGATCCTTCTGCAGTGTCCTCATGTCGAGTCTCTTCTTGAGTCTCCTCCGGAGTGGATTGAACCGGACCTTCCTGGTTCTTCGCCTTCTCAGCTCTGAGCTCTTCCCTCAGTTCAGTGATCATATCTCTCTGATCCCGAATTAGACCCATAAGCTCTTGCATTGCATCCGGTGGGTTTTCATTAACAACCTCCACCTCAGGGTCTACACGCGGAATATTGGGGCGTCCTCTAGTTTTCTTCATTCTACAAACAATTTGCCCCATTACTTCAGCAGAAATAGTATGCACAATAGTCATAAAACCCATATATGTCCACATCAATAAACATACATGTGCATACACAACAATCATTCACAGATAATCATCTATCCCTACTACTATCTAAGGGATCTATCCTAGCCACCTCTACCCTTGCCAGGAACTACAGCTCTGATACCAAAATGTAACCCCCTGCCTTAAATAGCGTAATTATAATTCGATATTACGTAATTAAATTGGTTTGGAGACCGTCGAATAGTTCAAAACTCATTTTGAACTCCCTGTGAAGTAGGGACTTTATAAAATTTTCAAAACTTCTTTCCTATTCCGGCCTCAAGTTCAATTATCGAATATAATCACCTGTGCAGTTAATTCACATTCATTCATATCAGAATATCTAATAGCAATCCCGGCAACCCCCGGGTTCCATTCATACACAAAAAGGGTTTACAACCTCCATATAGGGGACTACACAACTACGTTCAACTATTCTTTACAACCAACATAATATACAGACACCCTGTCCAACAGGTTTAACCAACATAACCAAAATAAATGTCCCTACAGGATTCTAACCGCTCCGGGTCGTACGCTTCTCCTTAGAGCCACTCGCCCTGTCTGAAAGGTTAGTTAAAGGAAAGAATGAGATTCAAGAGAATCCCAGTAGTAACAAAACATTTATACCACACATAAGCACACAGCATGTAAGCAAATCATCATACAGCAGCAGCACCACAAATCACACTCCACCCTCATCCCCTTTCTCCGCCGGGAAGGCACACTGCCTATCCCGAACCGTTGTTAGCTACTCAGGGACTATTGGCGTGGCAGTGCATACGTATAGCCTTATAGCCCATACAGCTATTCGGCTTTCACAAATGGCCCGTCGGCCTCCACAAATAGCCTTTCGGCTCACATAATCACATATATCACACCTCATCCTCATCCCCTTTCTCCGCCGGGAAGGCACATCGCCCTAACCCGAACCGTTGTTAGCTACTCAGGGACTATTGGAATGACAGTGCTAACACAAATCCACAGATGTCGCAGCATACGAATTCATTACAAATCAACGATATAACACACATACAATGCATCATATATGGTACAAAAGAAAAGTCACTACCTCGTTCCTTTCTGACGTTCGCTGGCGTAGTTGGCTCACGAGGGCGGCAAATATCGAATCCTACAATTCCAAATGCACTATTTAGACACTTCCATAGTGTTACTTAGGGTTATATGAGTCTATAATGAAAATTTACAAAAACACCCCCGGGGACCCGGCCTGGGCCCGCCATACCCGGACCGGTTGCACTTTTCTCGAAATTCTAATATGGGCTATCCTAACATATTTCCGCCCAAGGAATCCATTTCCGTACTCAGAATTATCAAATTCAATATCAAATTACGAAATTGCCCTTGGCAGCCCTACTTTTAGGGTTTTAGGGGTGTTTCCGTAATTATGCTTTCTCGGCCTTTTTTGAAAAAGTGCCCAACTGTAACCCCACCTATTTTCGCCCACTGAATCCAATGGAATCATCAAATCATTGAAAATCCAACTCTAAGACCCATTTACAGCCTTGGCCGAAATATACATGTTCTCCGGGAAAAATTGGGGTTTTACGATTTCGGCTCCGTAAACGCGTTCCTTTCTACTCCTAACCACTTTATTAACCATTACATTAGGTTACAACTAACATTAAGACCCAATTTGGGCAGCATAACCCCTAGGCCACCTCATTTCCAAACTTTAAAACCAATGGCAATCCGGCGAAATTTCACCGATTAAATTGCCCACAACAGCCAGAATAAGCAATATACGAAAGTTTGGAAGTTACCTCAAGCTCCCACAAGCTTTTCCCAAATATTGCTGAAAACCCTAAGTGATCAACAACAGATTTTGAGCTTCCAAACCTTAAAGAACAAAAAGGAGTAGCTTAGGATCGGAGTTATACGCGTTAGGAGCTAAATCGTCGGAGAAATCGGCTTACCTTGCGAGATTCCTTCCTCTTTTTCTCTCTTTTCTCCAAGCTCTCTCCACGTTTTTTTTTCTTGCTTCAGCTGCTGTGTGCGACAGAAATGAGCTGAGGAAGATGATAACATATGTAATTCCATGCTGACATCATCTTTTAATGAGATGATGTCATAATTCCCATTTTCGGATTTTCTGGCAGATTTTCTGCCCAAACTTTGAAAAATCATAACTAATTCTAGAAAAATTGAAATGAGGTGATTCCAAATCCAAATGAAAGGTATTTAAGTCCTCTTTATAGGAAAAATATGGACCATTATTAGAAATCACCACAAAATTCCAGAATCACACAAATTTCATCACTGCCCCAGAACAGAGTCCATTTTCGACCTCAACCTTTGGACAGTCATATCTCCCAATTCCAAAAACGAAATGGCACAAATTATATGTCCATTTTGAAGCTTGAGATGTGAACTATAAGACTGGAAAATTTCAGAATTTTTAGATACCATTTGGTCATTAAAAACGTTCACACTAACGGACTGCCCAGAATAGAATTTCACTGGACAGAATTTTAGATTTTGCATCTTTGCTTCCATTGGTTCCATTTTCATACCAAACATCATTCCCACATAAATTTTCACAAGGAATCCATTGGAATCATTAAAATATCCAAATTCCCATCACACATTCTTCAAAAGTGTTTATTCAACAATAATTACATCCACTTTTGAAGTCATTAGCCCTTAATCACTTTTTGGGATATTACATTGCCAATAGTCAAGTTCAAAATGAAGGCTCTACATTTCAAAATGTGGAATGTTATATTACTGTAGAGGTCAATGGAGCTTATTCTCGGTGCCAAGGAGAATGTGCATGTGGAGGAATTGTTGTTGACTGTAATGGATATATTTTGGAAGGTTTTCATCTAAGGCTTGAGACTGGTGAATCTCTTGAAGTAGAAATCTGGGGTTGCTTATTGGGCTTGAAGAGAGCATGGGAGGGAGGTCATAGACTAGTTTGATTGAGAAGCAACTCTCAGGATGTGATACATCTACTTCTGAATGATATTTCTGACCTTCACGAAGATTGGTCTCTCATCATGGAAGCGAAAGAAATGCTACGACATGACTGGGTTGCAATGATAGAGTATATAGAGAGACATTTGAATGCTAGAGCTGCTTTACTTGACAAGACAGCTTTGAACGACTACCTTGGTTTGACCATTATGGGCTTTGACATGATGGCTGGCGTTATGCCACTATCTTAGCTTTGTGTTTATTCTTTAGTTTTGTTTTGCTTTCCTTTTGTATAAAAAAAAAAACACAATTTCAAACATCATTTTCCTGCCTCAATTATCTTTTTTATTCAAAAAGTCACTTTTCATGACTTAAACACAATGCCAAACAAGCTCTAATTAATTAGCTTTAGAAAAAAATATATAAATAGACGTAATAGCTAATCTAAAATGTCAATTCAGTATATCATCCTTATAAGTAATTTCTATTTAAAAGCCAACTATTTTGGAAAAATAAGCATACATTCATTTTGTAAATTTAGGGTTTACATGCTTATACTTCACTTGAGCTACATATATAAGCCAAATTATATTAAAATTCATACACAAGTCATAAGAGCTCTTGAGTCTCTACTGTCTAGTACAATCAACAGGAGCAAAAGAACCTTTTCTATGAGCAATATCATACTCGACTTCAAAATCAATATGAGCCACATTTCTATAGGAAGCATTGCAAGGCACATAACATTGTCATATATGAAACGGAAAATGTTCGGAGGATTTAAGGAAAGGTCGACTCCTTGAAAATAAGCCTCAAAATTTGAAACATTCTGACGGATATATGGAGTTAGCAATTGAGTAACACAATTTGTAGTATTTGATTTGTACTACGAATTGGTCGGCTCGAATGGGTTGCTTCACCAAAGCTTCAACTTGGTCATAAAAGCTTGATGGAAACGTTGTCAATGTGGTTCCATAATCAATTATCATGTGCCCATCACTTCGACCCATGGTCAATGACACTGTTTGTTGTTCAACGGTGATACCTGTAAACAACCAAATGTTCTTTTAGACAATTCAAACCATAGGATTAAGAGCCATTTGTAATATTGCCACATCCACGTGTAAGACATATATTTGGAAAGTTAATTTTGGTCCTAAATATAAGCTATATTTGTTATATTTATTCATATTTTCCTAATTTACTCCTATTGATGCTCTCTCAACAATAATCAAGAACGAGAGGGAAGGAAAGTATTAAGGAAGATAACTAGGGTGTTTTAGAAAATATAATGTCATATTGACTTCCTTAATCTAATCAAATTGGTTAATATGTCTTATATTAAGGACCAGAAATAGTATAAAAAAATATTATTTTTTAAAAGTTTTCCTCCTAATATTTCCTCCTCTATTTTCCTCCCACTTTTCCCTCCACACTCTGATTCATTCAACCTTTTTAACTGTCTTGCTCTCCCTATCTTAAGGTGAAACGCAGTCGTTTTGGCCAACTAAGTTTTGTGAAAAGGAGGTAAAAAGTTTAAACTTCCTTTTAGTTATTGTTATATATGTCTACGTTCAACCACGGACTTAACACATTTTCTTGAGCCTAGAGCATGTCTCATGTTTTGGCGCGTTGTGTCTTGGAGTAGTCACAACTCACAGATATTTGGAACGATATTGTTGGTAGCTATCCAAATTTGGATGGAGAAAATATTAGAGAGACAAATATTTGGAACGGAAAGTATTTGAGACAATCAAAGACAACTCGATCACGAGACTGAGGGGCAATGATTAATATTGAGTTGACTCCAACGTCAATCACTAATAGCCTAACTAATGACAAATGAGCAACTTACTCCAAGTCAAGTCAATCAATATATCAGTCCAAAAAAAAAAAAGTCAATCAATATAGCTAAGGAAATTTAATTTTTAAAAATAAATATATCTGATATATGCTTAAACACATTGTAACAATCTGCTTACATATAATTCCACGCGTAATGGTAACAATTGAAATGTTTCACTATTAATATTTTGGGCATTTGTAACGCTTGTGGGTTAAGTTCATTATCGGAGCTGAAGCTTATTTCAATCAGATGTTTTGGGGTAAAAAGAAAATTATGCAAGACCAAAATTAAGACACGCTGAGGATTTATTTTAAAAAGATATAAGATGATATACCAAAATCTCTAAAACCAACATATAAATAATGGAAGTTTTTTATTAAAGGCTGATTTGGATTAACTTTTGTAAAACTGACTTTTATACTACTTGTAAACTGAAGTTGTAATGTGATTTATGTTTTGATTTGATTTTATTAAAAAAAAAAATCAGTTTGACATAAACTTGTTTAAATAATATATTAAAAAGTTAGTTTTATAACATTCAAATATGAAGAAAACTCATAAATCAGAAGTTAAAAAAAGTTACTTCAACTTTAAAGTGGCTTTTTCTTATATTAAAAAAAAGCTGGTTGTTTTAAACACCATTCCAAACATCATTTTCCGGCCTCGATTAGCTTTTGGATTCAAAAGTCACTTTCCATGACTTAAGCACAATGCCAAACAAGCTCTAATTAACTTTAGAAAATACAGTATATATTAATACACGTAATAGTTAATCTCAAATGTTATTTTAGTATATCATCTTATAAGTAATTTTATATTTGAAGGCTAGCTAATTTGGAAACAAGATTGCATTTCAATTATTCTAAAAACACGATCACGTGTTTGTAGCAAAGTAAATTTAGGGATTACAATGCTTATACTTTCCTTGAGCTACATTTATATAAGCCAAAGTATATTATTAATCACACATAAGTGCTGGTCTCGAGTCTCTACTGTTTAGTGCAATCAATAGGAGCAAAAGAAACTTTTTTCTGATCAAGATCATACTCGACGTCAAAATCAATCTGAGCCACATTTCCGTAAATGGGTTGTTTGTCTGTAGAAAGCATTGCAAAGCACATAACATTGTTGGATATCAAACGGGAAAAGTTCTGAGGTTTTAAGGAAAGGTTGTCTCCAGTAAAATGAACCTCGAAATTTGGAAAATTCCGGATGGAGTTAGCATTTATGTAACACAATTTGTATTGATTGTTCTGTACTATGAATTGGTCGGCTCCAATGGCTTGTTTCACCAAAGCTTCAACCTGGTCGTAAAAGCTTGATGGAAGAAGTGTCAATGTGGTCCCAGAATCAATTATTATGTTTCCATCGCTTTGACTTGACAACGACTCTGTTTGTTGTCCAACGGTGATACCTGCAGTAAACAACCATTGCATTTAGAAAATTCATCAAAATGGTCTCTCTAGTTGAAGGTTGGATAACTAATTTGTAAATATTAAGAAGATTAGTTACATTAGTTATTTGTAAAAAAAGGCATATGTTGGATTCTTTAAAATACTCTTTTAATCATTTGCATTGGATAGCACTTCATTGAATGAAAAACTTCCTTAACATATATAATCAATAAGCATAATTTAGGAATATAATTATAAATTTGGGGCACACAAAAGCTTGAGATATTATATATAAGACGAAGACAAACCCTCTAGAAACTCGGAACCAATTATGCAGGCACTATAAGCTCATCACATCTGCACAGTCTAGATCCATTTTTTTTACTTTTTATCTTTTTAAAAAAATTATTTTAATGGGTGGAGAATCTAAAATAAAGATATTAACTGAATTAACATTTTTTCATTTAAAAATCATCTCTAAAAAAATATTATATCTGGACCGTCCAAATCCAAATGTACAAATGGGACAAGCTTATGGGGCCTTTCAAAACGGATAGGCACAATGACTGGTTCCTACTATAATTAAGACCTCTTATAATTAAGACGGAAGGGAGTCCCACTGCACTCATATGCATATATATATATATATATATATATATATATATATATATATATATATATATATATATATATATATATATATATATATATATATATATATATATATATATATAACTTAAAGTCAGCTTTTAAATGAAAACAAATGAATAATGTTAGTAAAACATCTATACCTTCAAGATTGAGGTAGTAAAAGGTTTTGGAAGTAGATGAGGCAATCAACGAAGTAGACGCAAGCCCATTTCCTGATATGGTGGTTTCTTCCCCGAACCTTAGTTTAGTTGAAGTCTTTGGATTATAAGGAGACAGACAATAGGAGAATTTGTGACCAACATTACCCATTTGTGAAACTCACGACAAAGGCCCTTGACCAAGTCCTACGTTGTTCATGTTGTATAGTCCATTGTCGTTGTGTCCACAGCCAAAACACTATCTTAGGAAACAAAGCAGCTTGGCCAAAACTAACTGATTCTGAGCCAAGTTCTCCTATAGTGTATGATCCATCCCCATATGAATAAAAATACGTACACTCATTGGTTGTTCCACATTTAGGATACGTTTGGCCTTGCACCAAGCGATGAGGCATAGTGCTACAAAGGTTTGAGGTGCATGACAGAGACATATAAGTGGAAGAACTTTTTGGATTGAGAAGCTGTGCGTTTTGAGGGTAACACTGTGGACAAGGTGAACATTGGAACCAAATAAGGTCACTTCTTGTGTCAGCAAGTGCCCATCTCTCTACAGGAGGGGTACCAATAGATATCTTCATCAGGTAACTTGCATCATTTGGGAACACTTCAGTTTCTGCTAACTCACTTGTTTCAACCATAGAAGACGATGACTGGCCAAAGTAGTTAGCTCGAGACATGGAGCGCAACACAGCGTTTTGGATTCACTCAGAGTGGGTCCTTTAGGGGTTGTAGAAGGGAGATAATGGTGAGTCATGGTGAATGAGGTTGACGCTGAAGCCTTTTGGGAGCTTATTTGTTGTTGCAGCATTAATGGAAAATGGGGGGGGGGAGAGAGAGAGAGAGAGAGAGAGATATGAGAGTTGTAAAATAAATAAAGGGTATTAATGTATAGTAATAGTTGATAGTTAGTTATTAGATAAATGTATGTAATTATAGTTGTGTCCCAACTAAGGGCAATCTGACCCTATATATAAACATGGGGTATGTGATATATTTGTTGTTGTAATTCTTCATCAAGTTAATAAGAAATGTTGAATTCTCAATCAGTATAGGGCCTCTTTTAACATGGCATCAGAGCCCATGGGGTCAAAATGAAGAATTGGTCAGCAAAAGCAACCCGACCCAATCCAATAGTCAAGACTCTTGTATCTATCTGGAAGAGTCAATTGTGCGAGTGAGTGTTATTCTCTTCCTCATCTCTAAAGCAATTTTAGGGCACAAAAAATGCGATCCCTCTAAGAAATCACTTTAATCCCTGCCACCATGAATCTTTCACATCATCAACAAGTTTCTAGTAGAGCTGCTCTGAAATTTCGTGGTGCGGCATGATTCTCGCGGATCTAGCAGATCAAGATTCTTGTAAATTTTTTGAGACCGACGAAAGATCCATCAATCTTGGACAACATAGCAGAGGACAAACACCCAACTTACGAAGATCTTCATAGTGTGAAAGCTCCAATGATCTTGGACGAAGTAGCACCAGAGAAAGATTCACCCAAGCAAACTGTCACAATCCTCCATTATCTGGTACTTCTTCCCGTAATCTGGTCCTTCGACTATTATCTGCCAGATTCTTAGGTTTCTTACATATTCAATGATTCTCTTTAATTCCACTGCAATTTTCAAATTGAAAATTTCCTCATATTCTCTGAAATCCTCAATGGCTGAGACCACCGAAAACAAATCCACTACTGTCGATTTTCAACACCTATTATACCTTCATCCTATTGACACCTTAGCTACACCTTGGTATCACAAGTCCTGATTGGAAGCCAGAATTATGCGGTCTGGAGCAAATCAATGAAACTTGCTCTTCATGGTAAGAACAAGCTGGGCTTCGTAGATGGAACTTGCCTCAAACAAGATCAAGAACCATCCCATCGGAGCCAGTGGGACTGATGCAACTCAGTTGTACTTTCCTGGTTTATTAACTCCGTTGATAAAGAAATTACCAGTGGGATGGTCTTTTCCCAGAATGCACATATGGTATGGGTAGATCTACAAGAACGGTTTACTATAGTAGATAGGGCAAAAATATTTTCTCTTCATCGATCCATTAATTCCCTGTTTCAAGGTAATCTTTTTGTCTCTGCCTATTATACAAGACTGAAGAAATTATAGAATGAACATGCTACTCTTGTTCCTATTCCAAATTGTCAGTGTCGATCCTCTCAAGACTACTATAAGATAGTTCAGGAATAGAAACTTTGTCAATTTCTTATGGAACTTAATAAGGGTTTTTATGATGTCTGAAGTTAAATTCTCCTCATGAACCCACTGCCATCATCCAACCAGGCATGTTCAATGATCATTCAGGAGGAAACCCAAAGAAACATGTCCTACTAAACCCCACTCAATTCTTCTGAAGGCAGTATTGTGACTACTGGTACTGGTAGGGGAGGCAAAGGTCGTGGCAGGGGAAGGGGGAGAGAACATTCTTAGGAGGTGTGCACTCACTGTGGTAGAAAAGGATATAAAAGGGAAACATGTTATCACCTCATTGGTTTTCCATCTAGTTTCCTAGACCTAAATCCAACAAAGCCTCAGATGATTCTGCTGCTGTTGATGATTCACTCACCAAGGGAAATAATTATGTTGACAATTCCATTGCTGTTCAGAATTCCTCATCTACGCCCCTATTCACTCCTGCTCAATACAAACAAATTCTAGAAATGTTGAAAAAGGACTTGGAGCCCTCAAAAGCTACTATAAGCGTTCAGGCTACAACTCCAGGTTTGTCTATTTATTCTAACAATGCATGGATTTTAGACTCAGGTGCTAGTTGTCATATAGTGAGTAGCCTAACACTTTTAGATACAAGTAGACCCTCTATTGGTGTGCCTAAGTGGGTTAGGGTGCCTAGTGGAGAAAGAATCCGAATAACTCATATAGGAGAAGTTAGAATCACTAAAAATATCCTTTTAAAGAATGTTTTATACGCAAAAGAATTTTGCTACAACCTAATTTCTATTGCTAAACTTACACTAGACTGCAAACTTGTGGTTTCCTTCTTCCCTTATATTTGTGTACTACAGGACACATTCAATAGAATGACTAGAGGAGTGGTAGCCTCTCTAAAGGCCTATATCTTCTACAAAAGGAATCTAGTACAGAGAATATCAATATTACTCAGAAGCATGACCCCATAGGATCTAGGAATAGTTTCCTTTGGCATTGTCGTTTGGGGCATGGCCCCATTGATGTTTTGAAATTTTTGAATAATGTACAAGTATATATATGTACTGATTTTCATGATAAATGTGAGACTTGTATTCAAGCTAAAATGACTCATTTACCATTCAATACTAGCTCTTCTAGATCTAAGTATTGTTTCCAATTGTTGCATGCTGATGTGTGGGGGCCTTATAAGACTCCTACTCATCAAGGACATAAATATGTTCTAACATTAGTGGATGATTTCTCAAAAGGTACATGGATCTTCTTTCTGCATCATAAATCTAAAACTGTAAAGTTTTTGAAAACATTTATTTCTTATACTGAAAATCAGTTCAATACTAAAATTAAGACCTTAAGAACTGATAATGGGACTGAGTTTGTCAATCGAGAACTTGATGAATTTTTAGAAAGTAAAGGGATTGTTCTTCAAAGGTCTTGTCCTTTCACCCCCACAACAAAACGGTATAGTAGAATGTAAACATAGACATCTTCTCAACGTTGCTAGAAGCATTATGCTCTACTCCTATATACCTATTAAATTTTGCGGTGTGGCAATTAGGGTTGCAACATATCTCATTAATATAACTCCTTCTAAAGGACTGCATAATATTACTCCATATGAACTTCTGCATCACAAACAACCTAATTTGCATCATTTACTTGTTTTTGGATGCCTTGCATTTGCTGTCAATTAAACCAGCACAGATAAATTTCAGTCGAGAGCTGAACCATGTGTATTTTTAGGTTATCCAACCATACAAAAAGGGTATATTCTGTATAATATCAGAACCAAAACCATTATTGTCACTAGGCATGCAACATTTATTGAGCATAAACTTCCTTTTTGTGACTTAGAAGCAAATCATCAAGGGGGAGTGAGTAGTAAAAATAGAAATAGCTATAGTATTGATCCCTTTGCTTATGAATTTGATACACAACGTTTTATAGTCAGAAATAATGTTGAACCACATACATATGAGGGGAATCAGCCATTAAATGCATCTGAACCTGAGCATGATATTATAGATTCTGGTGGAAATAATGCTACCAATCCTAGTGAGAGATTATCCCCTGCACAATCTGCTAGGCCACTTAGGAATAGGCAGCCATCTAAATGGACTAAAGACTATAGATGCGAATATTTACCCTCTCATAATGAACAAGAAGTTTCTGAGTTTGATGACTTGCAAAATCATGTTGTTTTACTCCATTCCATTAACTATGATGATTTGTCTTCCTCTTATAAAGCATACCTATATGCAATTGATAAAGAAACTGAACCCAACACCTATGAACAAGCCTCCAAGGACCCCAGATGGGTTAAGGCAATGCATAGTGAAATTAAAGCCTTAGAGGCCAATAATACATGGAAGATAGTTAAACTTCCCAAAGGTAAGAAACCAATAGGTTGCAAATGGGTGTTTAAAAATGAATATAAATCTGATGGTACATTTAATAAATTTAAAGATAGATTGGTAGCAAAAGGATATAATCAAAGGGAAGGTATTGATTTTTATGAAACTTTTTCTCCGGTTGTGAAGATTGTAACCATTAGAACTATTTTGAAATTAGCTGTTGTTTATAATTGGTCTATACATCAAATGGATGTAGAAAATGCATTCTTGCAGGGTGACTTACATGAGGAAGTCTATATGACTATACCTTAAGGTTTTGAAGCTAAGGGAGACCAACACAAGGTATGTAAGCTTGAGAAGTCATTGTATGGCTTAAAGCAAGCTTCAAGACAATGTAATGAAAAATTAACCCAGTCATTAATTAAAAGAGGTTTTAGGCAAAGTAGACATGACTATGCTCTTTTCTTAAAACAAGTTGACAATAGTAAAGTATTAGTTCTAACCTATGTTGATGACTTAATGATAATTGGAAATAGTGTAGAAGCAATAAATAATGTTAAGAAGTTTCTGCACAGTGAATTTAAAATAAAGGACCTTGGAATATTGAAGTATTTTATTGTATGGCTTAAAGCAAGCTTCAAGACAATGTAATGAAAAATTAACCCAGTCATTAATTAAAGGAGGTTTTAGGCAAAGTAGACATGACTATGCTCTTTTCTTAAAACAAGTTGACAATAGTAAAGTATTAGTTCTAACCTATGTTGATGACTTAATGATAATTGGAAATAGTGTAGAAGCAATAAATAATGTTAAGAAGTTTCTGCACAGTGAATTTAAAATAAAGGACCTTGGAATATTGAAGTATTTTCTTGGTTTGGAGATCTTAAGATCGAAGTATGGAATTCTTCTTAATCAAAGAAAATATGCAAGTGAATTGGTTACTAAGACAGATTTGGAAGAAGATGAGATTGCAGTTACTCCTATGGAACAGAACCTAAGGCTCACAATTGCTGAAACGAAGTCAGACCATTACATACAACACCCTGGAGTGTACCGAAGACTAGTTGGTAAGCTAATCTACTTGACCTTAACCAGACCTGACATTTCCTTTGCTATGTAGGTGCTGTCCCAATTCATGCAAGAGCCCAAGGAGTCTCATATGAAGGCTACATTAAGGCTAGTAAGATACCTGAAGGATAGTCCAAGCCGATGTATATATATTTCAGCAGAGACTTCCCTCAATGTTGATTGCTTTTGTGACTCCGATCATGGTGCTTGTCCTGACTCAAGAAAGTCTGTTACTGGGTTCTTAGTAAGGCTGGGAGGTTCGTTAAATTTGTGGAAATCTAAGAAGCAAACCGTTGTTTCTATATCATCTGCTGAAGTATAATATAGAGCATTTAGGATGGCAGTAGTTGAGCTTACTTGGATTGTAGGATTATTAAAAGAGCTACAAGTTGAGCATATAGAACCTGTAAGAGTGTATTGTGACAGTAGATCAACTATCCATAATGCCTCAAATCCTGTTTTTCATGAGCGAACCAAGCACATCGAGATGGACTACCACTTTGTGAGGCAAAAGTTGGTTGAAGGGATGATAGAATTCAGACATGTTCGTTCAGAAGAGCAAATTGCTGACATTTTAACAAAGGCACTTGGAAACTCACAGCATGATTATATATTGAGCAAGATGGGAACTGGTAAATATAAGGTCCCCAACTTGAGGGGGAGTATAAAATAAATAAAGGGTATTAATGTATAGTATTAGTTGATAGTTAGTTATTAGATAAATGTATGTAATTACAGGTGTGTCCCAACTAAGGACAATCTGACCCTATATAAAAACATGGGGTTTGTGATATATTTGTTGTTGTAATTCTTCATCAAGTTAATAAGAAATGTTGAATTCTCAGTCAGCATAGGGCCTCTTTTAACAAAAGTGAAAGAGAGTGATATTTGGGAATGCATTTTTGAAGAATGCTAAGGAAATTACGCAAAGGATAGAACTAATTTTAAGCAGATTGGATGAGCAAGAAAGGAGCTTGAGGTGCTTATTTTTATAGAAAGAGAAGTTTGCGCGATTTTAGGGTCACAAAGGGCAAGGATTTGCATGATTTTTGGGTCATAAATTGTCTGCGTCAGTACCTTGAGTTGACTTTCAACAAAAAAATAGGAAAAATCACTCATAGATCCCAAGGATCAAAGATATTATCAGAAAAGTTCCTAGGGACTTTTCTGATATTATTTCCCAAAGTCAAATGATAAAGATGCCCCTGTAGAAATTTCAAAACGAAATTGTTTGTTTATAACTCGTGAAGCATGTATTCACAACAAGTTGAGTCTTATTAACAACTTCTATCTTATGTCTTCCTGGAACAATCCTTTCTCACATTAGCTATGCGAAATGCTTTGTTTACAACTTGTGAAGTGTGTATTCACAACATGTTGAGTTATGCTAACTACTTATACCTCATGTCTACCTGGAACAATCTTTTCTCATATTAACTATGCGAAATGCTTTGTTTACAACTCGTAAAACGTGTATTCACAACATATTAAGTCACGTTAACAACTTCTACGTCATGTTTGTCTAGAACAATCTTGTCTCACATTAACTATGCGAAATGCTTTGTTTACAACTTTTGAAGCGTGCATTCACAATATGTTGAGTCATGTTAACAACTTCTAGACTCAACTTCTAAACCTTCCGTTTTGCAATTTTGTATGGGGGCATCTTTCTCATTTGACTCTGGGAAAGGGACTTTTCTGATATTTGATTTTTTTCAGGGACTTTTTTGATATTATCTTTGGTCCTTGGACCTTATAATAATTTTCCCAAAAAAAATACCCTGCGTTGACTCGTGTTGTTATATTTTCTCTTTCGCTAATTTATAATATACACTAGTCCAGCTTGTTTCTAATTTTTTTAAGAAAAATGACAGCAAGGTACCAAATAAAGAAAATACTATTAGCAAAGTTCCATAACTTATTAATGATAAGTGAAAGAACAATCTTTGACAAATGTAAGGGCCATCAGTGACAAGTTATGTGACTTTTCAGATATTATTTTTCTTAATCGAGACCTTAGTATCATTTTTCCTTTTTTTTTACGCATAGCTTTTCTCTATATTATATTAACATACTTCTCCAGTCCACAATATAAGTCACGCCTAGAAAAATATCTTAGTCCATAGTATAAGTCACTTGAAGAGTAATTAATACTTATTTATCAATTTTACCCATATGGTTAATGCTTAAATGTGATTTTTTGTATGTTCTATTTCATTTAAAACCTAATTTAATAAGGATAAAAAGTTGGAAAAAGATTTCAATTTAAGGCACATTTAATGAGTTAATTACCATTTTTTGTTACGATCTGAGAACATATTATCTGTATACCAAGCCAAAAGATTTTTTTTTTGTTTAATTGAAAATTTGAAACTAAAATATCATTCACTCTCTCTCTCTCTCTCTAAATTAAAGATGCAAGCACTAATGGTTTGATTATTACAAGCGGGATGAAAGGCACAACCTCTCATTTATAAGTGATTTTTTATGGTGCTAAGCTGTAAGGGTGCCATTCTCTCTCTCTCTCTCTACACGCTCGCATCGAGAAGAGACTCACATTTATTGGTCGCTGCTATGATGAAAGCCAATTAATCGTGCTGTAGACGTCTTGAGAAAAATTCATGGAAAGTGCTGACGAAATTAAACAGCACTAAACGAGAGAGGAAAAGAACTGTGAAAAGGAGACATGTTTGAAGAATATTAATAGAGAAACTGAGAAAAGCAACAGAAACTTAAGAACTAAGAAAGAGGAATAGATCAGAAAAGAACTAGGAGTATGTGGCAAAAAAAGGATGTTCAAGAGTAAGAATTGTTGGAGAATAGAAGGGAAATATATATATAGACACACACACATATAATCAAAACAAGTAAATAATAAAAGAAAATAGATGAGTGTGGAAGAGTGTGAAAGAAAATTATGCATGTTTGAGAAGAGCAAGAGAAATATGAATTGATGAGCTTTTATAGAATGGGGTTTTCCTTTGCGTGATTTTTGGGTTAGAAAGTTTGCATTAACGTATCCGAAGGGCACATCATAGAACAGGAAAATAGGATGAGTGAGCGGGCGAAGTGCTCCTATTGGTGGATGGGTTTGCGTTATCTTTTGGGTTATAAAAGTATGGTCATTATCATTTTCATTTTTTTTTTATATAACTATCAACTAGGTCAAATTTGAGTATTACCAAGCTTAGCTTGAGGTAGCTCTCTCAAAAGCATTTTTTGTATTTACACAAATTCAAACCTAAGACTTAAGCAGCTACAACCCCTTCTAATATGACCAGTGCTTGGTAGTGTGTGTGTGTGTGTGTATTATCATTTTCATTTGTTAGAAAAGGCAAAAATCCTTTGAGCTAGAAGTTATACCCTGGATCATTTTCATTTCAAATGTGTAATCTGACACCTTTTTTTTTTTTTTTTGTGTAAGGCGGGGCAACCTGACACACTATTTTAATCCAATCAAACAAAAATTTACAAAGGAATATTTATTTTTTAACTTGATAATGATATACAAATATAATTATTATGTTCCATCACTCTCCCCGTCGGAATACATTCCTAGTGGTCCCAATATTATACTTACGGCTAGTGACTCCATATTAGTTCACCATGCCTTCCCAAACGCGTCATCAAGCAATACGAGGGCAAAAACACCTTATGATATATTCCTTGGTGTCCTTAATATAGAACATATTTAGAGGTGACATTGGCCTTAAATATAAGGCATAATTTTCATATTTATCAATAATTTTCTAATTTATCCCTGTTGATGTTCCCTTGACAATTATCAAGGAGGAGAGGTAATTAGGGAATTAAGGTCCTGTTTGGTACGTGGTACTGAATCTTGATGGACTAGGATTGGGACAAGGACTGGGATTGGAATAGGGACTGAGATTGATGCTTTAAAAGTATGTTAGGTACAAAGTAATATTTGGGGGGAATAATTTCATTTATCTTATTTAATAAATAGTCACTAATAATAAAAAGATAGAAATACCCACACACAGGGTAGAGAAACAGATTCAAGCCGTTCTACATATCCTTGTTCCAATCTATCAGTTACTTTTCATGGACATGATCTCGTAGCTGATTCTGAATTGGAGCTAAATTATGGAAGTTCGTTGTCGCCGTTGATCTATCTTGAATTGGAATGCTATCATCTATGCATGACTGTTGTTGATGATCATAATTTTTCTAATTCTTTCCAGGCGCTATGGGCTACTTGGATTAAATGGTTGTGGAAAATCAACTCTCCTTACTGCATTAGGTTGTCGGGAGCTTCCTATTCCGGATCACATGGATATTTATCGCCTTACTTGAGAAATTGAAGCTTCTAACATGTCTGCGCAGCAGGCTTTCATAAGCTTTGATGAAGAAAGGTTGAAATTGGAGAAAGAAGCTGAAATTTTGGCAGCATAGGTGTGTGAATGTATTTGAGAAGTTGAGATGTCGATGGTGAGGGGAAAAAAATGAGGAAGTGATTATATGAGAATGATTGATTTTAGGTTAAAATCAGGGTTATTTTTGTCTGAAAATATTTTAATCAAGGATATTTTTGTCTTCATAATTTTGCAATCCCGGGATTCAAAACACAATACCAGGGGGAGGTGGCTTTGCAGCAATCCCACTTTCGTGGTACTCCCAATCCCTGGTTACCCATAGTCCCTCATACCAAACGATATATTTTGACTCAATCCCTGATCCAATCCCTCTCCCTACCCTCCGTTACTTCGTACCAAATAGGGCCTAAGGAAGATGACTAAGGTATTTTAGAAAATACATCTCATGTTAGCTAACTTAACTAACTTCCTTAATTTAATTTAATTAGATAAATTAAATATGTCTTATATTGAGGATGGGAGAATACATCCTTAAAAAGCACAAGTCAATTAAAAAAACGTTGTAAATCAGATTCTCTCCATTGGGTCACTACTCGTGACTCATGAATTGGCTTTATAAAAAAGGCAAATAAGATCATAAGAAAAAGAAAAGGTAGGTCTCAATGCCCTAAAAAAAAAGTCTTAAATGTTGGCAACTGTTTGCTGTAGTAGTAATGACGTTATGCTATACGTTGTAAAAAGAGATTCTTCTATTGGATTAAGGTCCATTTTTATCCTGAAAGTTGTCAGAAAATCTCAATTTTGGTCCAAAAGTTTTTTTTTTTTTGAGTAATGTCACCCCAAAAGTTTCCAAATCGTAGCAATTTCACCCCTTCCATTATCCTGGTTAAGTTTGACTATTAGTTGATCAAATATGCTAAGATGGAAGGCCCACATGTCATCTACATCATTTTTATTAAGGGGCAAATTTTCCCTACAAGTTTTTACTCATGAGCAATGTTGCCTTTGGAATTTGTTGGGTTCAATATTGCATTGAAAGTATCCAAATTGTAGCAATGTCACCCCAACCATTACAAAGGTTAAGTTTGACCATTAGTTGACCAAATATGCTAAGTTGGCAGCATGAACGACAATGAAGAAGAAGCCACAAATGGAGGAGAAGCTCACGTTCGCTAGACAGTAATGAAGAAATGATTCAAGTACCAGATTCAACACACATTGAGTAAGATTACTGGGGTGGATGACACATGGACTTACAAATAAGCATATTTGGCCAACTAATGAGTAAACTTAACTTTGATAATAGCCAAGGTGAAATTGCTACTATTTAAAAACTTCAAAGGTAACATAGCTTTTAAATGAAAATTTTCGAGGCAACTTTGCACCTAAACCCAACACAAAAATGACGTGCATAACATGTGGACTTACCAACTCAGCATATTTAATCAACTAATAGTCAACCTTAATCTGGATAATGGCTAGGATCAAACTGCTATGATTTGAAAACTTTCGAGGCAACATTGCTCCAAAAAAACTTTCAGGGAAAAATTAAGAGTTTTTGACAATTTCCAAGGAAAAAATGGACATTAAGCCATCTTCTATTTAATTAATACTCCTTTGATCCTAAACCTAGTTTAGGGGTGAATTTTGGTCCTAAGATCTTTTTCCACTTTATATATACATTTATCATTTTACTCTAAACTAATTTGCTTAACTTATAAAATGATATATAATATAATGTTGCACAAAAGTATTTTAGAGGGATCGTGTCGCATAGATATGTTATAATTAAAGCATTTATTTAACTTCCTTAATCTTTTCAAATTAGATAAATATAGATATTATAGTAAGGATCATATTAGTACTACAAAAAGCGAAAGAGAGCGCATGAGCATGCATGTTTGAAGAATGCTAGAGAAACACAAAAGGAGACACGTAATTTTGAAATTAATATGAATAAATGAGTGAGAAAGAAGAATGAAGGAGTTTCTTCTAGTTATAGATACGCTTGTCAGCAGATTTTTGGGTATCGAAAGAGTTTGCATTAACTCACATATGTGTGTAGGGGTATGTACGTACATTGGTTACACACAGATTTGTTCTTTTAAATGGAAAAGATGCCCAATGGGGACATTGAAGATCGGATGGGTAACATGCATGAACCATGAATCTTTAAAAAAAATTAAAAAAAAAATCTGTTGGAGAAGATATTCTTACCGTATTGGGTCACTACTCTTGACTCCTTGGTACGATATGAAAGAGTTTTTTTCATGAGAGTGGAAGGTTAAAACTTAAAAAAGTTTTTTTTGGTATACCCATAAAACTTGGATAATTTTTGAGCGGAGATGTAATTTTAATAATAATGTTTTATGTCAAGGGCAACAAGGACCATTAAATTTTTAAGAGTGCTAAAATACACATGAAAATTATAAATTGGTGCAATTTTACCAAAGGTGTTAACTTGGAACAAACCAATGTTACTCGATCCTCCTCGCAAAACAAAATTTGGTTGTTCTTCTCTTTTTGATCATCATTTGATTCTCTCTCTCTCTTCTTTCTTTCATTACTCTTCCTTCTTCCATTTCAATCCTTCTTCTTCTTCTTTTTTTTTTTTTTTTTTTGTCCTTCTTCTATTAACAACCCGTTCTTCTTCCTCTGCAACACATTCACATACAACTTCCATGGAAACTCAAAGTATTTTAATGCCTAGCTCCTAACGAAATGTTGGAACAAAATTTAATTCTCACATGAGAAAAGAAAAAAGAAGGATTTTCTTTCTCCGAACATTTTTTTAACCCATAAAAAAGAAAAAGTTTCCAAAATTCTAAAAAATCTTGGCCCTCATGAACTTGGAGCCAACCAAAACTGAGAGAGATGCCAAACCTTCTCCTGCCGTTTGTGGACTTTCTCTGAAGTTTCTTACTATTGGAAGACAATGATATATAGTTTATAGTTGCATATGTAATGCCCTAAATTTTGATTAAGGGTAAATGACGATTATTGTGAATGATTTTGTGAATTAATGTTGTTTGAGATACGAATTAATTATGAATGCCCAACACCCTGTATTCTAGCATAATTATGTGATGAAATAATTATTTGGGCTAAAATAAGGGTAAATGGCGCATGGAGGAGGAAAAGGAAAGTAACTATGTGTTATATGGCAATTTGAGTTAATATGCCATGATCAGTGAAAAATTTGGAAAGAATGGAAAATTATCGGTTAAGTAGTTAGTGATTAATCACTACTACAAAAAAGCAAAGCTGTGGCGCTTATAATTGATTAGCTATGGCGCTAGAGAAGTGCTACATATCTAGACGTCACTAAAAGAAGCAGCGCCACAGCATTATATTTTTTTTAAAATACCCTCCTGTGGCACTTGTTGGAGCAAGCGCCACAGGAGGGGGGTCTCCTATGGCACTTGATCACGCAAGCACCACAGGAGGGGGGGTCTCCTATGGTGCTTACGTCATCAAGCACCACAGGAGACCCCCCTCCTGTGGCACTTGTTGGAGCAAGCACCACAGGAGGGCCTTTTTTTCCTTTTCTTTTCTTTTTTTTTTTTGGTTCTTCCTGTGGCCCTTATTTAAAAAAGCGCCACAGAAACTCTTTTTTTTGGTATTTTTTGTTTGATCATATCTCCTATAATTGTACAGTATTTCACACTGCATGATCTAATAAACATTTTGTATCTATATCCACAGTACAATAGAATGAAGAAAAGCAAACAACAATGATAGATAACTTCAAAATGATACAAACAGATGATTAATTATTATACAATATATTGTACGTGAATGAATTATATAACAAATTCAACTTGAATACATGCATGATTGACACAACAACTGCCAAGAAACAACACAACAAAGGCCAACAGCTAGTGATGAATTAAATAGTATAGCTACCCAGAGATTTGCTCAAACACATATTCACAACATTCCTTGATCACTTCATCAAGCTGATGGTCAGTCAAAGTGTCACAACGTTGATCTTCATAATACTACACATATATATATATATAATCAGCCACAAATTAAAACGAATTAAAATCAGTAAAATGTAATTATCAGGAATTAATTAAATTTAATTAAAACACAATATGGAATGAAACTAAATGACTTACTTTTTGAGTAATAAATTCCTGATCATGTGTAATTACATCCTTCATAAATTTCAAAATGTAATACCCACAATCATTGTCATTGGGTTGGAAAGGGCACTGCAAAAATATAATGCAATATTTAACTTTGTTTATGAATAAAAATTGTTTACTGACAAAATTTGAGTAAATTCATATATCAGTACCATTATCTTCTTCCAAGGATAGCTGAAGTGAGGGTCAACAACTTTAGAATAGCTTAAGGAGACAGAGGCCCGATATACAGTCAATGCGCTAACAAAACAAATAGAAACTGATGAATTTTGGTTATTCAATCATATATGCAAATATTTACACATACGCACGTACACTTACCCATTGAACAATAGTAACATATAATAACGGTTTTGTGGAAGACCATCTTTTAGAGGATCCACATAGTAAATCCGAGGGCCTAAAGGTTCTGCTGGATTGATAACTATCAAAATCCAATGGCGCCTAAAATATTTTAAAAAATTAGTTTCAACAATCATGGTATGATAAAAATTAAATAATAAAAATAAAAATTGTACCACTAATAACTTACCCTGCATTGTATGGCACTAAAAATAGCATAGTCGGTATCGCTCTCTTTCTAAAGTAATCTTTTAGCTCATTAGACTGCGCATGTATATCTACTTTACCCCATGGTAGCCAACAAGATAAGGGTTGACAGATACGAATTGGACCCTATTTGTGTCCATTAAGCAGTCATTGTATAAATGTCTGATATAAAACAAACAGTGTCATGAAAAACAAAAGAAATGGAACAAGAAATATTAATAACAGTGATAAACGATAATGGTTAAGTACCTTATCCACAAGTTGATAGCTGAAACACTAACCCAATCACAACTACATATGTCGTGCATGACCTTGGCAGTAACATAATCAACTAGACCGCCAATATTGTAGATATGTCTTTCAAGATGTATTTCCTGTCCTTCTGCACCGATCAATTGTGGTGTAACCGATACTAATTGATCACGATATGAGGTCGGTGTCCTTCTGCTCTGTTGGCTAGCCGAAGCTTTAGACTTGGGTTATGTTGTCGAACACTTTGACATCTTGCCCTGCGAAAATAAAAAACTTAAATCACAGTTTTATATGGAAGTATGAAGGAAAAATGCAGGGAATTGTAAATGAACGACCTTTTCATATGGCTCTATAAGACCTATTGGCCAAGCAACATAGCCACCTACAACATCTTTCACCATTATTTGATCATCCCGAGACAGAATCAGTAAGAGGGCATCTTCATTTGTACAGGAGTCAACCCTCACTCGGAGTGTGTTGTCAGGCAACGGTGAATTGTGTAGTGTGTCCTTATCAGTGTTGTAGGCAGCACCCACTGCAACCACATGCTTGGAAGCTTGCTCAGCATATAGCTTACATTGAAATTCGCCCTATGGAAAATAGACTTAATATGTCATAGTTCGCTAAGTTATAATGTAACATAAAGTTAAGTAGAGAAGAAATTGATTACCAAAGGAAAAGGGACTTTAGGCATAGAAGTGCAACTATCTCTGACACTTGGACTATCACAGAAGGGAACATTTTGTGTTGGCCTACACTACACAAACTATTGTATTTGTGTTGTTAACAACACATTCTGTTCTTGCAACAAATGCATTTGTTCTAAGAATTGTTCTTCTCGTTGTTCCTTATGGCGCATTTGTTCTTGAAGTTCTTGAATTTGATGCTTGAAACTAGTCATCTCGTCACGCAGCTGGGAAACGTCACCTCTACTGGGGCGCTTCTGACGTTCGAAGTGTGTTGATGGGGTGACAGCAAAACCAGTACCCCAAACACGACCATCATACTCGGGTACTCCAAGCGCTCTGCTCAACAAATTGTCCCGACCAATATAGCTCACCAACGCAGGATCCTCCTGTGACACTTGTCACTATCACAAAAAGAATTACAACAATATTAGTTATTATAAATCAGGTTCATTTAAGTAAAGCAAATTATTTAGTGTACACATAATCCAATACTTACACAATATTCAGCTACTCTTCTTGCTTCCTCACTATGAATTTCACCTTTCTTATTTGTGACACCGGCTATCCACAAATCATGTCATGGAACCTATGTAATACCTGAACTTGATTCTTCTATCTGCACGACAAATTTAGTTAACGTTAAATGATATTCATACAATTTATCTACAAATGAAACAATAATTAGTTCGTACCATTTTTCTTTCTAACTGTGCATATGAAACAGGTCCTTGTGTGTACCGGTATGGCATATTAAGCGTGTTAGCGTAATATTTCTTGCTCAACTCCTGTTTAGATCAAAATGATTCATATCAATGTATAAATGTTAATTACAAATGCGTACATTACAAGTAATAGGGAAAGTAAAACAAATTATATTACCAGAAATTCCTCAGTTGTATGTGTTCTGATAAACTCATCCCACATTTCTTGAGTGATGATTCCTTCGTACAATGGATAAGGTGGTGTATCAATGATATCGTCATCATCATCCCTCAAGTAGTATTTGACAAGATCAGAACGAAACTTTCTCATAAGTTTTCTAGCTTTTCTTAGCACGAAGTTCTTCTGATCATCATCAATAATAAAAATGCTCTATAACAATAAAAAAAACATATATAATATGTAAGATTAAAATTAAGTGAAACATAGCAAACCAAACAATAATATAATTAATGTGTTACCTGAACTTCATCCCATATGTCATCCTCACAATCTTTTTTGGCCATTTTCCAGTTTTAAAATGTAATAGGGACTCTGTCTCGAACTGTAGTCCCAATCAAGTTATTTAATGACTTACCGTTCTCGCCGAACGGGTTTCCATTTTTATTCCACTCCAGTTGTAACTTGATTCCCTTACTTCTCAATTTGATCAATCTCGTCATAACTGTCCTACCACGTCTTACATTCGCCTCAAATCTTTGTCTACCAATGTGCTGAGGAACATCATCAGTTTCATTGTGTGGTGAGTCCATACTCCTGGAAGTGAAATACATCAAAATAAAATATCAGTGTATAATGTCAACCATGTCAACGAAAGCAAATTATTTTGAAATTTATAAAAACGTACGTACAAGTAAACAAGTCAAGGCATTCATCATCTTTTCCTTTTCTGGTTTGATTTAAAATTTTATTCTTCAGAATTTGTGTTGGATTGAGAATTGTGTTTCTCTTGACCCAAGTTCCCTCTTCATGATTATGTCTCACGTATATGGGTCCATCTCCATCTCCATCTCCATCTTCATCTGCATCTCCATCTATATCAATCTCTACTGACCACAAATTCTCAAACGCAGGATTGTTATAATTGATGTTCAAATTTTTATTACTTTCAAGATCAACTTGTTCTTGACGATTCTTATTGGATGGGAGTACAATAGACCAATTCTTTTTAGCAGGATCCAGAATGAAAAACACTTGTTCTGCTAAAATAAAAGGATCATCTTCATACCAAACTTTAGAAAGGTCTACTTGAACAAAGCCTAAGTAATCTATCCTCAATCCATTGTTATTGTTAACCTACTTACATTTGAAGACAGGGACCCTAAACATAGAGTAATCTAACTCCCATATGCGTTCAATGACACCAAAGTATGACATTGATGCATAGATAAGGTGTATGTATTTAGCACTGGATCTATGCCAAGAATCAACAAGTGTTACCCCACTATTCTGCACCATGCTCTATGTATCATGGTCTTGTGTATAGAATGTGTAACCGTTGATTGTATAAGCATTATAAGATAATAAATTTAAGCTCAGCCCCTTCGATAGCCACTTTAATTTTTTAGAAACTGAATCAGGATTCCGCTCCATCTCATCATTAATGTGATTTTTCAACCAGCCTAAAAATTGTTTATTGTGTTCTTTTGTTAACAAATTTTCATTCCTATCACCATATACCAATCGAAGAGCATCCTTGTATTCTTTTACATACGATTCAACCTCATCAGTGTTATGTAGCACATACAAGTGGGCTTGCTCCCGTTCAGTCGCCGATATCATTATTACATCCCTACCAATTGTTCCTTTCCCTGATCTTTACCCATTATGATGGGACTTGGGGATCCCTACAGGGTCAACATTTGATAGAAAATCAGCATAGAAGTCACTTGCTTCTTCAACCATATACCTTTCAGTGATATAACCCTCTGGGCGATATCTATTTTTCACATACCCTTTTAATATTTTCATGAATCACTTATTCAGGTACATCCATCTCAAGTACACTGGACTGCACAATTGAATCTCTTTGACCAAGTGTACGGTTAGATGTACCACAATGTTAAAAAAAGAAGGTGGAAAATACATTTCAAGTTCACACAGATTACATACAATCAGCCTTTGCAAATCTTGTAACTTAGTTGAATCTACTACTTTACTGCAGATCAACTTGAAAAACACGCAAAGTTTAGTGATGGTGATTCTTAAATTTTTGGGTAAAATGGATCGTATACCAACTGGTAGGAAATTCTGCATGAGCACATGACAATCATGAGACTTGAGGTTCTTTAACTTCAACTCTTTCATTAGATACAAGGTTCTTTATATTCAAAGAGTAGCCCTCGGGAACTTTAATTCCTTGCAGAAACTCACAAAACAATTTCTTCTCTTTCCTCAATAGAGTGTATGCTGCTGGTGGTAGGTAGGTAGGTACGATGCTCTTACTCAATCGGTGCCAGCTCTTCTCTAATTCTCAAGTTCACTAAATCCAACCTTGAATTGACACTATCCTTGCTTTTTCCTTGGATATTGAGCAACGTGCCAATTAGACTATCACATATATTTTTTCTATGTGCATCACATCAAGAAAATGCCTCACATATAAAAACTTCCAATATGGAAGTTCAAAGAAAATAGACTTTTTCTTCCAACCACTTGTATCAATTTGTTTTGCAAAAGGCTTGCCAAAATTGTTATCCAAGTCTTTTACCTTATAATACACTTGGGCACTGGTCAACATCTTCGGTGGGCTACCTTCTTCTGAGTCACCATTGAAAGGCTTTTTCCACTTCCTCCAACGATGTTGTGATGGTAAGAATCTTCGATGCCTTATGTAAACATTTTTCTTACAATGATGAAGTCACACTAAATGAGTGTCATCTTCACAGATAAGGCATGCATTATATCCTTTGACGTTATATCCCGACAAATTACCATAAGCAGGGAAATCATTAATTGTGCTAAACAACATGGCTTTCAAAGTGAAACTTTCTTCCCTGTACCCATCATACACATTAACGCCTTCTTCCCAAAGCAGTTTCAAGTCATCAATTAAAGGAGCCAAGTATACATCTATATCATTCCCAGGTTGCTTTGGCCCAGAAATTAACATGGACAACATCATAAACTTACGTTTCATGATCAAGTATGGAAGAAGGTTATAAATCATCAATATCACTGGCCATGTGCTATGTGTACTACTCTGAACACCGTGCAGGTTAATTCCATCAGTTGACAGTGCAAGGCGAAGGTTCCTTGCTTCATCCGCAAAGTCAGGGTACTCATGATCAATTTTTTTCTATTGAGGAGCATCTGCAAGGTGCCTAAGCTTCGTGTCTTTAATCCTTTCATCTGCATGCCATGTCAACTGCTTAGCAATCTCTGCATTACTGTACAGTTGCTTAAATCTCAGAATAATGGAAAATACCATAGGACCTTCAAAGGACTCTTTCCTTTCTTCTTCCTATAGCGAGATGTGTTGCATTTAAGGCACTTCTCCAACGTTGCATATTGATTTTGAAATAATACGCAATTGTTAGGACATGCATGTATCTTCTCATATCCCATGCCGGTTATAGAGCAAAGAATTCGCTTTGCCTCGTATGTCTTGGTAGGAAGTACATTTTCTTCTGGAAGCATATCTTACAACAGTTCAAGCAGTGTGAAACCTGAATCACTCAATACGTAGCGAGCTTTAAAGCTGTACAACTTCAACACTGCTAGCAATCTTGTGTATTTAGTACTACCGGTATATAATGGTTTCTCTGCATCACCTTTCAACTTCTCAAATTTGTTGGAGAAGTTATGATGCACCCCTTCAACCACATTTAGCATTTCTTCAAGACCATCATCTTCATCAAACATGCTTTGATCAAATTCATCCGAAGCACTACTCGTGGTTTGCACCCGATCACTACATGCATCGTTCGTCTCACCATGCCTTGTCCATCGTATATATGTTTGATCAATACCGTAACACACTAAATGATCTAGTAAATCAAGTGGATTAATCCTCTTTCTAAAACAACAAGATAAGAAATGACATAAGATTTTGTCAGGATCTTTTGTGTGCTCAATTGCAAATGTAATAAAATCTTTCACCCCATCTATGTATTCCCTTGAACACCGATTAGATGGCATCCATTTACGATCCATCTATGCCTTCAATCTATTTTTTAAAAAGTACATGGTTAGTTGTATGACTATTGCATTTACTAATTACTTTTATATTCTCTTACCAATTTTAAGATAAATTCCCAACATGAAATTCTCAAAATTGAAGCTTTCTAAGTCTTAAACCCTATGTTTTAATTGACAAATAATCCATTCATTATTCCCAAGCATTATAATAATTTTTCACAACTCATAACAAAAGAAACCATATTTGCCACAACATATCATAGGTAAATTAGAAAACATTACAAGTCTGTTAATAAAATACAAGTGTTAAGAATATATAAATAATTATTTTACTTATGCAACTAATCCATAACAATCATTAGAACACCTACAAATTATAACTAACTATTATTAAATTCAACTAAAATCAAATTTGTAGGCTCAAAATTTAAAAAACATACCTTAAATAGAAGCTTCAATAGACTGTTGAGCTGAAACTACAAACGCAAAATACACATAAAAAAGTCAATAAAATATTAGTGGTTGTAAATTTTTTTTTAATAATAATAATGTATACAAAACATCAATATATAATAAAATAAAATATGATTAATTAGCTAAAATCAAAAAATATGATTAAAAAAAGACAGAAAATAAAATAAAACAAAAAGGAAAGCATACATATAATCCCAACATTAATTAAATTATTTTCAGCTCAATTTGGGAATATAAAAAAATTATTTTTGACTAGCTTACTTAAAAAAAAACAGAGAGAGACACTAATCCGCGAACTTCAATTAATTAAATTAAGGGTACATTAAAAAATTTAAAATAAATTTAGACATCAATTGTATTTCTCAGTTATTCCAAACACATAAGTAACAATTTTTTTTTCCACAACATAAGTAACAAATAAATTTAGAGCATTTTTTTTCAAATTAAATTATCCATAGATTTTTCTTAAACAAATTTTCCTTAAAGTACCAAATAATTTTTGAAATATTTTTTATAAAAAATATATGCGTTGATATATATATATATATATATATATATATATATATTCTAAGAATGAGATTGAATTTAAGCAAATAATTATTTAATATACATAACTTAATTCATTACCCTTTTATTGTTGTACTTAGTTGTTTTCTCATCAAGGCAATATATGGACTTCTTTCGATAAAAGAAAAATATCAAACCATGTAGAGTTAAAATCTAGTTATTTACCGGTTGAATTACCTTAGCCCCATATTTGAATGGAGAATAAATGGGGAAAGAGAAAACTAACTAGAGAAGAGAATACAAAGAAAATAACTTTCTTTTTATAAGAAAAGAAAATAGATGTTGACCTATTTGGTTAGCATGCAAGATAAGATTAGAAGAAATGAAAAGTGAAGGAGAAAAGGAGACATGTGGTTCAGTTAATATATTTAAGGTGCAAGTGATAACTGATGCCAAAAAAAAAAAAAGGGTGCATGCATGTGATAACAAGAAAAAAGTCATATTTTAGGTTCTTTTCCTTAGTTCTAGTTAATATATTTAACATATATATACATGCTTGTCATAAAAAGAAAAAAAGCACATCATAGAATATAATATAATCAACATATATATATACACACACACATGTGCGTGTGATAACAAAAAAAAGTAGACCAACCTGAAAAAAAAAAAAGGAAGCACATTGAACTTACAGCTAAATTAATCAGTGCAGTGTAGTGGGGGACCACGTTGCCCGTTGGCGACACAATCTTGAGTGAGGAGGAGGAGGAAATTTGAGCAGTTGAGACCAACTGGATGAAGTGGGGACCAAAAGTGGATCGAATACAGTACAAAGACAAGGGAAGGGACAGGAGTAGGGATGGATGGCAGTTGGAACAAATTAAAACAAAGTATATATTCACTGATGAAGACGTGTGAGCAAGTGGGTGTGTTTTTTAGTGCGAAGATGATAGGAAATGGAGGGAGGGGGCGACGGATACTATGAAGATGAGAAAGGGAAAGTAGTTTAATGGAGGAGAAAGTGGTTGAATAATTAAAGTGGAGTAGTAGTCAAAAAGAGAAGGAATGAGGATGCGGGACCACCATGTGGGAATTGAAATTAAGAGATAAGGGTTGGGGCGGGGGGAGTTCCTATTGGCTGGAGATGGATTACACTATCCTTTCTTGAAATTTTTTTTAAAGTAATAGGCAAGTGTGGCGTCTGCCAAAAGGTTGGTGGAACACTTGCTTAACCAGCTGTGGCGCTTGGATATTCCTAGGCGCCACAGCTGGTATTAAGGGCCATGTGTGGCGCCTGATTATGCAAGTGCCACAGCTACGTTTGTGGCACCAAGTGTGGCGCCTATATAGGCAAAATGTGCATCACCTTTCAACCTTTTTATAGTAGTGAATGGAGAAATTAATTGCTAACTAAGAGAAAAATGAGAAGTGTGATTAAATGGCTAGTGGAGGGATTAAAGTGATTAATAGGATAATTACTTTATGAGAACCAATGAAATGGTGACATGTGGCAAAAGGAGATGAAGCAAAAGAGTGAGAAAATTCAAATGCATTATTTTAATATTTTCCCTCTCTCTCTTTCCCTCATTTTCGCTGAACAAGCATGGGAAGGAGTATGATCATCATTTCGCCTTATTCCTTCACACAGTTCTCTCTCTCTTCTCTTCTCTATTTCTGGTGACCATTGTTGGGCAAGAGAGAGAAAGAAAAAGATTGCATTTAAGATGAGTATATGACCTCCATTGCTTAAGCTCTCTTCTTTAATGTTATTCCTTGGATTAAGAGCTTTAATTCTATGTTTTTAGTTTTCTCATTGGTGTTGGTTTGAACTCCCAAGGAATTTTGAAGCTTTGAGAATCAAGAAACCTCTTTGGAAAATTTGAAGAGTTAAGTGAAACAAACCATTCTATCTATGTTTTATGCCATTTGATGAAACTTGGAATTTCTAGGATTTTTTACCTTATTTTTGAAAATTAGGGTCATTGGTAGTTGGCATGATATGGTTATGGTAAATGGTGTTTTGGTATGAGTTTTGGATAGATAGAAATGGAATAGAGGTTGAAATGTTAATTTGGAGATTTTGGAAATTTGCATTGATTGTGGCTTAAGACCAAAGCATGATAATGGAATAGGAATTTGGTAATTCTGATATTTCCATGTGATTGCTTGTGCATTTTTGTGTGGGAGTAGCTTTGGTTTGGTATTTGGGACCATTGGAATCACTTGGGTAAAAATCTGGAAGTGCTGTAAGTTTTTTTTGCGTTTTCTGGTTTCTGATAAGCATCACTCGAGTGATCTGGGATTCACTCAAGTGCGGGATAAGCATCACTCGAGTAAGGATGGGTCCACTCGAGTGTGGTAGTGCATTTTCCCTTTCTGCTTTTAGCTTTCATGTTGCACTTTCGGGCGAAAGGCGAGAGTGTTGCCTCAATTGCAAGTGTTGTGGATTCGCACTAGAGTAACCTTCTCTCACTCTAGTGCAGGTGTATTTGACACCATAAACTCTCGTCTCGGGTTGTCACTCGCTGTCAAGTTTCAAGAGTGTGCCTTAACACTTGCAAGTGTTAAGCTGTCACTCGAGTGAGGTCTTCTTCACTCGAGTGCTCCTCTACTTCGAAACTTCTTATGCTCTTTGGTTAACACTTTCTGTGCTTCACTTCCTAGAACTCGATTAAGCATTAGTCTGTCACTCGAGTGAGGTCTTCTTCACTCGAGTGTCCATACATCATCACTCGAGTGAGGCCATCTTCACTCGAGTGCAACAGTGAAGAAAATTAGTTTTTGTGCTTCCAAAAGGGGATCTTTGGGATAGTTCTTCCAACCCTTTAGGACTTTTGTTAGAGGCATATATAGGTTCTTAAGGGACAATAATGATAACCAATTTAAGAGTTGAGAAGTTATTGAACATTGGATTAAAGAATTGACTCTTCGTCCCTAATTATGAATTATAGGATATGACATTTGCCCTACTCGGGAGAGACCGATGCCAGAGCATGCCTGGAGTGAACCAGGTCGTGACTTTTCTCTCATGTTGTGTCTGATGTATGGTATGCATGACTTGACATTGAGATTTGTAAAATTTATGTGCCATGGTCTATTGCAGCATGAGCACTTCAGCGTGAGCAGTCGTAAGGGGTGATGTCTATCACACCTACCCCTGTCGTTGAACTGCCGTTGTAATCGACATGGATCTTTGTGAATCTTGCCAGTATGGCTTGCGTTGTGAATCTTGCCAATATGGCTTGCGTTATAAAATGCTTTATATGAATCCCAGCTGTAGTGAAATATATTGTCGTGAACTATGTTGTGGTGCAAACCAGTGCAAGCACTTTAGTGTGAGCAAACGTAAAGGTGACATGAGTCATACCTGCCCTTGCTACTGTAACTGCAGTTGTAGTTGCTATGTGAGAGTTATGATTTGCTTTCATGCCCTATTGTTGTGCATACTATGAGTGATTTGTTACTACAGGGATTCCTTAGAATCTCACTCTTCCAAAAACAATTTTTAGATAGGGCCGAAGGATCTAAAGGAAAGCGAGTGACGAAGAGCAGATAACACTCCAGGCTAGGAGTTTATTTTGCATACTGGTTATCATTTTGTAAATCATTTGGTTATTTTGTTGGGAATTACATGTACATATTGGATAGTATTTGTGTAATCCCCTTGTTATGGGAAACTATTTGGGCATTTGTGCCTTGTTAATGCTTAATTAGTCAATAGAACCCGAGTGTGTCAGGAATTTACTGTGTACTTTGATATTTATAAATGGAATCGTACTGTATAGGCCATTTGTAACATTGAATTATGGGTATGAGACCATTGTGAAAAAGGTTTAAAAAAGTTTTTGAAAACCCTGATTTTGGGAAGTTTAATTTTGATTAAGTCCCAATTGGTATTATGGTCTCTAATTTCACATAACTACGTATTTATGAACTTAATCTCGGCCTTGATCGTAAAGGGGGTTACAGCATACAAGTTCTATATTGTAATGTTGCTGATTTATAGTTTGTGATATAAAGGTATTAGGATTATTAGGTTAGTCGGGCCTTAAACTCATTAAGGTTCATTAGGGTGTATTTAGGAGTCTATAAATAGAACAGGGATGTGAGATATTGTGACTATTACCACTATTAGTTTTCACAAAGAAATAAAATTATAGTTTTTCTGGCCCATATGTGAAAGTTTCACACTTACTCTAATCCCATATCTTCTTATTTCATTCACCACTGATTCCATTTCACACTGTTATCTTTGTCATCTGACGCATTAGCCCCAATCTTCAAAAATGGCCAAAAACAAAGAAATCGTGAGAAAAGAGGAAGACACTAAAGCACCCAGTTTCGTTTTCCCTTTCTTCCCTAATTGTGAAAGTTTCACAGTTACTCTAATCACATATCTTCTTATTTCATTCACCACTGATTCCATTCCACACTATTATCTTTGTCGTCTGACAAATTAGCCCCAATCTTCAAAAATAGCCAAAAACAAAGAAATCATGAGAAAAGAGGAAGACCCTAAAACACCTAGTTTTGTTTTCCCTTTCATCCCTAATTTTAAGTTCATTTGCCTTTCTTGAAGCCGAACCCTTCAAAGTCTGTGAGGCCTCCATAAGAAATTGGCTTCTCTCTAATACCCCTTTTTATCTTTTGCCCTCATTTTTATTTTTCCACTATTAAATTAAGATCTCAACAGTTCAGATTTTACAACTTATAAAAATATTATTATTATAATATTACTTAATAGATATTAACTTTTTTTAAGTAAACTTTATAAAATTATAAAAATTTATTTTGCATCGTTTAAGTAAAATTATAATAATATGTTTATAAGATGTTAAATCTAGACTGTTGAAATCTTGATCCAATAATGAAAAAGGAAAAAGGATGGGAAAGGGTATTGAAGAGAAGCCAATTGTAACGCCCCTAATTTTATTCACCAATATGCTTTGTAATTACTTGTGGCATTTAGGGAAATGGAATGGTGCATATATATTGACCCACCTTGAATAGCCTCCGGATATAAATTCTAAATCATAGGAATTAAACACTAAAAATTGGAATGTGAACAGTGCTGCCAGTGTAATTTCCGGTAAGGCAGCAAGATTATCATGTCACTTTGGATGATCAAATGATTTTCAAAAAATGTGAAATTTTTCAAAAATGAAAGTAAACACTCTAAGCTTTAATTTGATAGGTCACACAAATTATTTGGAGTTGTATACAAAAAGTTATGAATTTTTGAAGTTTACCTAATGAAACTAGCTACTTTATGAAACAGTGTCCAAAGATTGAAATTTTGGGGTTTTTCAATTTTCAGTTAGCTAAAGGCTATATTTTTTCTTGAAACTAGATTCAATAAGGGTTAAGTAGCCTTTGGAAGCACCTCAATTGAATGTCTACAAAAAAAAATATATAAATTTTCAAAGTTGGGTGAAAATGCTGCCAGTTTTGGGCTAAATCACAAAATATATGGGTAAAATGGTAATTTTTCATATTAAGCCAAAGATAATTGTTTTCTTTAGCGCATACACTCATTTTGGTCCAAATGGGCTAGAAATGAGGGGGGGAAATATTTCTTTGCTATTTATGATCATATTTTGAATAAAGGTTGAAAAGTCAAAAAGGTGGAATTTCCATAAAATAATATATCTTATGCAATTAGTTGGGAAATGGAGGAAACTAAATTGGGTTATGACGGACCCTATATGGTGTCTAGTTGGGCTAAGGAGGAGGGAAGGAAATTAGTTCAATTATAATAGAAGGCTTATGACATACTTAGAAGGAGATAAGGACAAGTACACACTTATGTCATAAACCCCTAATTAAATACTTAATTAAAGAAAGATGAGGGATATATTTTAAAGCTCTTGGTCATCTTTTTCCCTTCTCATTTCATGCCTACACACCAAGAAAAAGAGAGAGTGAAGAGCTTTGAGTCATAAGAGAAACAAGAGAGCTTGAGGAACAAAAATCGAAGGTAAGCTTTGAGATTTCAAGTGTTTAGACCTTCCATCTTGTATAATAGCCTCTCTAAGTTCTTGATCTCCATGGAAATCATGTGTAGCCAAGCAAAATCCCAAAGTAGGAGAGAGATGATGACGCCTCAAGAGAGAAAGTGAAAGGATCAAGAGGTAACTTCAAGAACTTCAAATCCTTTGATGCATTGTTGTTGTTGATGTGATTCTTGTCATGATTTGTGGTTTGAGTTGTTGATTTTGTAAAGTTGGGATGTTGAAATCCTAAGGGGTTATGCTGCCCAAATTTCCTTAAATCATGTCTAATAAGTGTTTAAATGGTCTAATAAGTGGTTAGGAATGAAAAGGACAAAGCTTTAAAGGGTTGAAACTCAAAAATAACAATTTCCCTTTCTTGTGTGTTAGTTTCAGCCATCTTGAATTCAGGGGGGTTAGAGTTGGAATTTCATTAATCTAAGGGTTTCATGGTGTTCAGGAGGGAAAATTGTGTCAAGTTGATGTTGATCACTTTTTGAGATAAGCGCTAGAAAGTGAAATTATGAAAATACCCCTAAACCCTAAATAAGGGCTTTCAAGGACAAAATTGTTATTTGGAAGTGATTTTGCAAAAACCAAGGTGAAAAACGAATTCTACACGTAAAAATATGTAGGAATAGCCTGGGTCAAATTTTTTGAAAAAGTATAGTCGGACTAGATAAAAATGGGTTTAAACCGAATCCCTAGGGGCATTTTGGTAATTTTGCAGTTTTAGACTAATATAACCAACAAAAGTAATTTGAAAAAGTCTAGAGTGGTACATGAATAGGTATTAACCTAATTCTTGTACATTTCAAATTTTAGGACCGGTTTGATAGCTTGAGCCGTCGAAACAAAATTCAAGGAACAAAAAAGGACTTAAGGTAGTAACTGTATCTTTTATGTCAATGTTTATATGCTTAGTGTGTACCATCTTACATAATATGTATGAATTTAGTGCCTATAGGTACACTGAACATGATCGAACATAGTGCCTATGGGTACACCAAACATAGTGCTTACGGGTACACTAAACATGATAGAACATAGTGCCTATATGTACTCCAAACTATAGTACGTACCTACAGGTAAATTATGCCCAGTCTGTGGTCTTGAGCCCATCTGAGGTACGGAATAAGTAGGGGTTGCAACAGTGGTTGGCTCTAAACACTTTCAACCAAACCGAATTACGTGTTATTATAATATTGTTGTATATGGTACTTGGCATATTTATTATTGCATTTTCTTTAATTGATTGTTTGTTACTACTGAGATTCGTTTGAATCTCACCTTTTTTCAAAATTAAAATTTTCCAGCAAAAGCTAGTGGCTATAAGGGCAAAACAGTTGATACTGGCAACTGAGGTGTACAGATCAAAAGAATAGAGCTGTTGGTTATCATTAATTTATATTTTTAATATTTTGGACCAAAGTTGTATATATAATCAAACCCTACGGGGAGATTCCTGTAATGTAATCAAGTACATTGTATCAATGTATCAATATATTTATACTATTCCTATATTACTCACCGAACTGCGCTCAAACACTCTAAAATTGTGAAGACAAGATAAGGGTGTGACACCAATCCCCTCGGTTAAAGAGGTCGAGAGGCGAACTGCGACTGTGGGTGATGAAGGTCCTGGCAGCGATAGTGCTCAGCCTAGCTTTGTGAGGTTTCAGAAAACTCAATTAGTTGTTCCTCCTCCTTTGGAAATGGTAGGTGTAAACCCCGTGTGGGACCCACTGACTAAAGTAATATATGTTTGCTTCAAATTAACGCCTTTGATAAAATTACCCCAATTTATAAAATTTATATGTATTTTAGCACCCTTAAATAGTTATCCCTAACCTAAAATATTGTTAAAATTACACCTTCACCCATCATTTTTATGAATATGTATGTAGGCTCCACAAAAACAACCTCTGGCCACCACATAAACAACCTTCGGCCATCACTAAATTAACCATTATCCATTTTTGCATAAATGATATTTCTTAATCACCAAAAGCAACTCATAAAAATAAAACAGAAATAAAGAAACATTAAAAAAAAAACAAAAGCAGAAGCAGAAATATCACGACCTCTCCCTCATGGCTTCCTTGTTGAGCTTGGGAAAAATTTAATGGAGAAGAAGGAGTAGACTTCACGATTGTTGCGACCTTGTCCATGAAGATTGTCGCTCATTTAAGGTCTCAGGTTTTTGTAGGTCATCATTGTCGTGGTAAACACAAATTTTAGGTTTCACTTACTTCTCTCCCTCCCAATTCCTTGCTACTAATCGGCATAAATGCCAACTATTCGCTCTATAGAGTAATTATATATGTGATCCACTTACTATATACTATTTGGTTCTATTTATAAGTTGTTTTTTAATTTTACTCATATTTAATATATCTAATGCCCTAATGAAAATGAAGTCTATACAATAATAAAAGTAAAATTATATATTCATATAAAAAATTTAATGAAATGACTTCTAAAAAGAAAAACATCTCCTCTCTTTAGTTCTCGTATTCCTAAATTTTGTTTTTGTTATTAGTCTTAGAGAGTCCGTTTAGATTTACAATGGGAGTCAGAACATATAAAAGGCTTAAAATGCTTACTGCATATACTCCCGCTTATTTTGATTTTTTTTATTATAAAGATCCGTTAGCTCTTTTACATGAATTAGTAAAAGGAAGTTGAAAAATATTTACATTTTTAAAAAGTATATTATTATTTTTAGGATTACTCTTAACCAATTTAAAAATCGAAATTATACTTTTTATGAACAAATGAAAATTAATTGTATGGCATAATTATTAAATATAATTGTAAAACATTATTATTTAATATAATTGTAAAGTTGGACTAGATGTCAAGCTGAAAAGGTTAGTGGGTACTATCAAGCACTTGAATCAACTGGCTGTGGGCAATTACAGCTTAACCAGTAGTCTCATGTTTGAGTCTTGGGTATGCAGCCATAATAATTACTTGGAGGTAGCGAGGTTTCCCTCATTATTGGCCTACATTCCCACGAACCAAATTACACTACTACAAAAATAGAGAATAATAGTGCACGTTTTGTGGCACTTATTTTTTTACTTCTGGAATTTTTTTTTAAAAAAAAATTGGTATGTCGTGGCCCTTCTTAATTTAAGGAAACGTCACAGCTACTTGGTGGCCTTATGTGGTGCTTGCTTGACCAAACACCAACTAAGGTGTCTTTTTTTTTTTTAAACTGAAGTAGCAGTTGTGGCTCTTGCTCAAGAAAGTGTCATAGCTGCTATGCACTTTGTGTCGCACTTGGCTTAGTAAGTGCGACACAAAGTATTATATTTTTTATTTTTTTCAAACTCTTCTCTCTTCCACGATTTGCTTTCATCACATTTATCCTCTTGGTTTCCACTTCTTATCCAACATGTGACATCACTCCTTATCCTCTTAGTCCCCACATTTCCTCCTTCTCCTCTTTTTGTTTCTTATCACCGTCCCACTTCAATCGACACTTCCTTCTCATTCCTTTGTTCCATCACTTCTCACATTTCCTCTTCCTCTTTTCATTTTCGGCACTTCCTCCTCATGTTTTTGGTCCCATTTCTTGCATCAAACTAACCTTACTCCTCCTCCCTTTTGGTCCCATTTCATCCTCCTTATGTTTTCATTTCATCCTACAAGTACGTACCCACTTACTTTTCCTTTTTTTTAATATTTTAAAGCTACGTATAGCAAATTGTCTTCTTAACCACTCTTTTTCCTTTCTTTTTTTTAAACATACATGCAACTTTGTCTTTCTCTTTTCCTTTATTAATTTTTTTTCCAAGTATTGTGCTTAAAGTTTCAACTCACTCTATTCAAACTTCCTATGCACTATAAGTTTTTAATTTTTGAGCTTACAAATCTAATTTTATTAGTAGTTAATAGTTTAATTTGCTCAATGTCTTTTCTATTGAATTTATTATGAAATCTGAAAAAATTATTCTCATTTTTATATGCTGAAAATAAATGATATAAAATTAAATGTTATTATATATAGGTTGTATGTGAAGATATGTGATAGTTATAATTTTTAGTTGTTGTAGTAATTGTTAATTAACATTGATGAGTTATATAAGTAAAATAATTATTTATTTGTAACACTTGTATTTTACTTTAATAGTGATTTTATTAATTATTTATTAGTTTTTGGAGTTATTTGATTGTGGTTTGCTTTTCTTCATTTTGTTGTGGATATGGAAATGTGTTTAAGTGTGTTATAAACTATAATTATAGAGTTCTAAAAGAAAAATACAAAAAAAATTATTATTTTAAAAAATAATACGTCCTATTGCACTTCCTTAGAAAAGTGCCACAGGAAGCAAAAATTTTAAAAATATCTAGATAGATTTCCTGTGGCGCTTCTTTCAGGAAGGCTGCACTTTTAGGGTATTTGACGGAGATTTCAAATCACAAAAAAAATAAAAGGCATCAAGGTTCTTCTTGCTCTTGACCTTTGTTACCTTCAAGCAAGGCCTGGAGAAAAAAGAGTCAACACCATTGGGGAGGCAGCCGCGAGTGAGGTCCAATAGAGAATAGAGAGAAGAAGAATCATAGGCTATGGAATCACCATCTACACTGTTGTGAATTGGAGACCACACTAGGGTGTCACAGCATACGTATGGTCACATAGGAATTGATATAACTCTTAACCAGACGGTTGCATGAGAATAGACATAATTATTAAATCATAAAGGGATATTTCTCTTTATGAATCCATATCTCTCTATAATAGCCCCTCTTAAATTGGGCCAAGGCCCTAATCCACCAAGAGTAGACTAGTATATTCCAACACCAACATATAAATAATAGAATTTTTTTTATTGAAGAGTTGTTTGGATTTATTTTTAATTTTGATATAATTTTATTCAAAAAATCAGTTTGACATAAATTTGTTTAGATAATATATTGAAAAGTTAGTTTCATAACCTTCAAATATGAATAAAAGCCAAAAGTTAGAGGTCAAAAAAAAAATTCCCTCAAAAAAGCTAGTTGTTACGTTCTAAACACAATTTCAAACATCATTTTCTTGCCGCAATTATCTTTTTTGATTCAAAAAGTCACTTTTCATGACTTAAACACAATGCCAAACAAGCTCTAAATTAATTACATTTATAAAAAATATATATATATATACGTAATAGCTAATCTAAAATATCAATTTAGTATATCATCCTTATAAGTAATTTATATTTAAAAGTCAACGAATTTGGAAAAACAGGCATACATTCAGTAAATTTAGGGTTTACATGCTTATACTTCACTTGACCTACATATACAAGCCAAAGTATCTTAAAATTCATACATAACTGCTCTCGAGTCTCTAGTGTCTAGTACAATCAACAGGAGCAAAAGAAACTTTTCTATGATCAAGTTCATACCCGACTTCAAAATCAATCTTGTTAAGATATTACTATATCTTATAGTAATATTTGTTATATTCTCATCTTGAGATATTATATATCATTTGTTGATATTAGATATATTTTGGAAATATTATTATTAGAGTTTATATTTTATTAAGATTTATTTATATTAGATTATATTATATTTTAGGATTATTTTAGGTTATGCTTTTACTATGCAAAGGCTCTTGTACAATCATTGATTCAAGGATTAATTATTAAGGAGTCAATAATATTCTAAAGGTTATTGTTTCCTCTCTATTTTAATCCTTCAAATCCTAACAAATCTGAGCCACATTTCTGTAGGAATCATTGCAAGGCACATAACATCATCGGATATGAAACGGAAAATGTTCGGAGGATTTAAGGAAACTCCTTGAAAATGAACCACAAAATTTGGAACATTCTGCTGGATATATGGAGTTAGCATTTGAGTAACACATTTTGTAGTGTTTGATTTGTACTAAGAATAGGTCGGCTCGAATGGCTTGCTTCACCAAAGCTTCAAATTGGTCATACAAGCTTGATGGAAACGTAGTCAATGTGGTCCCAGAATCAATTATCATGTTCCCATCACTTTGACTCGTGGTCAACGACAGTGTTTATTGTTCAACGGTGATACCTGTAAACAACCAAATGTTCTTTTAGACAATTCAAACCATAGGATCAAGAGCCATTTGTAATATCGCTACATTCTCGTGTAAGACATAGGGGTTGATTTTGGTCCTAAATATAAAACATATTTATCATATTTATCCATTTTTTTCTAATTTACCCTTATTGATGCTCTCTAACAATAATCAAGAAGAGGGAAGGAAGGTATTAAGGAAGAAAACTAGGGTGTTTTAGAAAATACCATATGTCATATTGACTTTTTTAATCTAGTCAAATTTGATAAATATATCTTATATTAAGGACAAGAAATAGTATAAAAAATTATTACTTATCCTAATTTGGATGGAGAAAAAATTAGGGAGAAAAATATTTGGAACGAAAAGTATTTGAGACAATCAAATCCAACTCGATCACGAGACCAGAAGTAATTATTAATATTGAGTTGAATCCAACGTCAATCACTAATAGCCTAAATAATGACTAATGACCAATTTACTCCAAGTCAAGTCAACCAATATATCAATCCAAACAAAAAAAAAAAGTCAATCAATATAGCTAAGGAAATTTAATTTTTAAAAATAAATATATCTGAGATATGCTTAACACATTGTAATAATCTGCTTACATATAATTCCACGCGTAATGGTAACAATTGAAATGTTTCACTATTAATATTTTGGGCATTTGTAACGCTTGATTATTGGCGCTGAAGCTTATTACAATCAGATGCTTTGGGGTAAAAAGAAAATTATGCAAGACCAAAATTAGGACACGCTGAGGATTTAATTAAAAAAGATATAAGATGATATACCAAAATCTCTAAAACCAACATATAAATAATGGAGCTTTTTGATTAAAGGCTCATTTGGATTAACCTTTATAAAAGTGACTTTTATCCTACATGTAAAATGGAGTTGGGATAAAATATAATTAGTGTAATGTGATTTATATTTTGATTTGATTTTATAAGAAAAAAATCAATTTGACATAAATTTATTTAAATAATTATTGAAAAGTTAGTTTCGTAACATTTAAATACGAAGAAAACTGAAAAATCAGAAGTTAAAAAAAGTTAGCTTCAACTTTAAAGTGACTTTTTATTAAATTAAACAAAAAAAAAATCTAGTTGTTTTAAACACAATTCCAAACATCATTTTCCAGCCTCGATTAGCTATTTGATTCAAAAGGTCACTTTCATGACTTAAACACAATGCCAAACAAGCTCTAATTAGCTTTAGAAAATATATATTAATACACGTAATAGCTAATCTCAAATGTCATTTTAGTGTATCATCCTTATAATGTAATTTGTATTTAAAGGTTAGCTAATTTAGAAACAAGATTGCATTCCGATTATTCTAAAAACACAATACACGTGTTTGTAGCAAAGTAAATATAGGGATTACAATGTTTATACTTCCCTTGAGCTACATTTATATAAGCCAAAGTATATTATTAATCACACATAAGTGCTGGTCTCGAGTCTCTACTGTTTATTGTCAACGACACTGTTTGTTGTCCAACGGTGATACCTGCAGTAAACAACCATTGCATTTAGAAAATTCATCAAAATGCTCTCTCTAGTTAATAGTTGGATAACTAATTTATAAATATTAAGATGATTAATTACGTTAGTTATTTGTAAAAAAGATATAGATTGGTTTCTCTAAAATACTCTTTTAATCAGTTGCATTGGATAGCACTTCATTGAATGAAAAACTCCCTTAACATATATAATCAATAAGCAAAATTTAGGAACATAATTATAAATTTGGGACACAAAAGATTGAGATCTTATGTATAAGACCAATACAAACCCTCTAGAAACTTGGAACCAATTATGTAGGCACTATAAGCTCATCACATCTGTACAATCTAGATCCATTTTTATTTATTTATTTTTACTTTTTATTTTTTTTAAAAAAATTATTTTAATGAGTGGAGAATCTAAAATAAAGATATTCACTTAATTAACCTTTTTTCATTTAAAAATCATCTCTTAGAAAATATTATATCTGGACCATCCAAATCCGAATGTGCAAATGGGACGAGCTTACGGTGCCTAACTAAAGGACAGGCACCATGACTAGTTCCCTACAAACTCTTATAATTAATACGGGAGGGAGTACCGCTGCACTCATATGCATATATATATATATATATATATATATATATATATATATATCATTTAAAGTCAGCTTTTAAATGAAAACAAATGAATAATGTTAGTAAAACATATATACCTTCAAGATTGAGGTAGTAAAAGGTTTTGGAAGTAGATGAGGCAATCAACGGAGTAGACACAAGCCCATTTCCTGATATAGTGGCTTCTTCCCCGAACCTTAGTTTAGTTGAAGTCTTTGGATTATAAGGAGGCAGACAATAGGAGAATTTGTGACCAACGTTACCCATTTGTGAAACTAACGACAAAGGCCCTTGACCAAGTCCAACAAGTCCTGCGTTGTACATGTTGTATAGTCCATTGTCGTTGTGTCCACAGCCAAACACTGTCTTAGGAAACAAAGCAGCTTGGCCTAAACTAACTGATTCAGAGCCAAGTTCTCCTATAGTGTATGATCCATCCCCATATGAATAAAAATACGTACACTCATTGGTTGTTCCACATTTAGGATACGTTTGGCCCCGCCTGGAGACTTGGGGCAGAGATTTACAAGGGTGTGAGCTACATGAGAGAGACATATAAGTGGAAGAACTTTTTGGATCAAAAAGCTGTGCGTTTTGAGGGTAACACTGTGGACAAGGTGAACATTGGAACCAAATAAGGTCACTTCCTGTGTCAGCAAGTGCCCATCTCTCTACAGGAGGAGTACCAACAGATATCTTCATGAGGTAACTTGCATCGTTTGGGAAAACTTCAGTTTCTACTAACTCACTTGTTTCAGCCATAGAAGACGATGACTGGCCAAAGCGGTTAGCTCGGGACATGGAGCGCAACGCAGCGTTTTGGACTCGTTCAGATTGGGTCATTGAGGAGTTGTACAAGGGTGAGAATGGTGAGTCACGATGAATGAGGTCGATGCTGAAACCTTTTGGGAGCTTCTCTGTTGCATTGGAATTAACGGTAAAGGTTGAGAGAAAGAGAAATATGAGAGCGAAAGAGAGTGATTGAGAATGCAGTTTTGAAAAACTGCTTGGGAAATTACACAAAGGATAGATTGGATGAGCAAGAAAGGAGCTTGAGGTGCTTCTTTTTATAGAAAGAGAAGTCTGCGCGATTTTCGGGTCACAAAGGGCAAGGATTTGCGTGATTTTTGGGTCATAACGTGTCCGCGTCAATACCCTGCGTTGACTCGTGTTGTTATTTTTTCTCTTTCATTAATATATAATAGGCTTGTTTGGTTCATCGTTTTCTTAAAAAATAAGTCCTTATTACGCAAGCTGAGATAAAACTCCTCTCACATACTTACCTCGTATACCGTGAATCACGATTTATAAGCACTTATTACCCAAAAATAAGCTATTCCAAACGAGTACAATATGTATTAGTCCAGCTTGTCTCTAATTTTTTTTTTAAGGAAAATGGCATCAAGGCCCCAAATAAAGAAAATAATATTAGCAAAGTTCTATAGCTTATTAATGACAAGTGAAAGAGAGATCATTGACAAATGTAAGGGCTATCATTAATAAGTTACGTGACTTTTCAGATATTTTTTTTAATTGGGACCTTGATATCACTTTTCCCTTTTTTTACACATAGTTTTTCCGTAGATTATATTAACATACTCCTCTAGTCCACAATATAAGTCACTCTTAGAAGAATGTCTTAGGTCATATTATAAGTCACTTGAAGAGTAACTAATACTTATTTGTCAATTTTGCCCATGTGGTTAATGCTTAAATGTGACTTTTTGTATGTTCTATCTCATTTTAAATCTAATTTAATATGGGTAAAAGGTTGGAAAAAATTTTCAATTTAAAGCACATTTAATGAGTTAATTGTATTTTTTATTCTGATGAATTAGTTGAAGTGTCTCATAGGAGTACATATTATCTATATACCAAGCTGAGAAATTTTGTTGTTTAATTAAAATTTGAAACTAAAACATCACTCACTCTCTCTCTCTCTCTCTCTCTCTCTCTCTCTCTCTCTCTCTCTCTCTCTCTCTCTCTCTCTCTCTCTCTCTCTCTCTCTCTCTCTCTCTCTCTCTAAATTAAAGATGCAAGCACTAATGGTTTGATTATTACAAACGGGATGAAAGTCACAACCTCTCGTTTATAAGTGATTTTTTATGCTGCTAAGCTGTAAGGGTGCCATTATCACTCTCACTCTCTCACTCTCTCTCTCTCTCTCTCTCTCTCTCTCTCTCTCTCTCTCTGCGCATCGAGAAGAGACTCACATTTATTGATCGCTGATATGATGAAAGCCAATCGTGCTGTAGACGTCTTGAGAAAAATTCATGGAAAGTGCTGGGGAAATTAAACAGCACTAAACGAGAGAGGAAAAGAAGTGTGAAAAGGAGATATGTTTGAAGAATATTAATAGAGAAACTGAGAAAAGCAACAGGAACTTAAGAACTAAGAGGAATAGATCAGAAAAGAACTAGGAGTATGTGGCAAAAGAAGGATGTTCAAGAGTAAGAATTGTTGGAGAATGGAAAGGAAAAATATATATAATCAAAACAAGTAATTGATAAAAGAAAATAGATGAGTGTGAAAGAGTGTGAAAGAAAATTATGCATGTTTGAGAAGAGCAAGAGAAATATGAATAGATGACCTTTCATAGAATGGGGTTTTCCTTTGCGTGTTTTGTGGTTTAGAAAGTTTGAATTAACGTATCCGAAGGACACATCTTAGAACAGGAAAATAAGATGAGTGAGCGGGCAATGTGCGCCTATTGGTGGATGGGTTTGCTTTACCTTTGGGTTATTAAAGTATGGTTATTATTATTTTCATTTTTTCATATAACTATCGAATGAGGTCAGATTTGACTATTGGCAGGCTTAGCTGGTAGTAACTCTCTCAAAAGCATTTTTTGTATCTACACAAATTCAAACTTAAGACTTAAGCAGCTACAACCCCTTCTAATAATAAGACCAGTGCTTGTTGGTGTGTGTGTACAATCTTTTTTGTTTGTTAGGAAAGGTTAAAAATACTTTGACCTAGAAGTTTTACCCTCGATCATTTTCATTTTAAATGTGTCGTCTGACACACCTTTTTTTTTTTTTTTTTTTTTGTGTAAGGTGGGGCAACCTGACGCACTATTTTAATCCAATCAAACATAAATTTATAAAGGAATATTTATTTTTTAACTTGATAATGATGTACAAATATAATTATTATGTTCCATGACTCCCCCGTAGGAATTGATTAAATACTTATGGCTAGTGACTCCATATTAGTTCACCAGTGCCTTCCCAAACACGTCATCATGCGATACCAGGGCAAAAACACCTTATGATATATTCCCTCGTGTCCTTAATATAAAACATATTTAGAGCTAATATTGATTCTAAATATAGGATATGGTTTTCATATTTATTAATATTTTTTTAATTTACCCCTATTGATGTTTCTTCGACAATAATCAAGGAGAAAAGGTAATTAGGGAATTAAGAAAAACACTAGGGCATTTTAGAAAATACATGTCATGTTAGCTAACTTAACTAACTTTCTTAATCTAATCAAATTAAATATGTCTTATATTAAGGACGGGGCAGTACATCCTTAAAAAACACAAGTCAATTAAAAAAAAGTTGGAAATCAGATTCTTTCTATTGGGTCACTACTCGTGACTCATGAATCGGCTTTATAAAAAGGCCAATAAGATCATAAGAAAAAGAAAGTCTCAATTTTTTTGCCTACAAAAAAACAAGTCCTAAATGTTGGCAACTGTTCGCTGTAGTAGTAATGACGCTATGAAATACGTTGTAAAAGAGATTCTTCTATTAGATTAAGGTCTATTTTTGTCTTGAAAATTGTCAAAAAATCTCAATTTTACTTTGGAAGTTTTTTTTTTTTTTTGGACTAATGTCGCCCCCAAAAGTTTTCAAATCATAGCAATTTTGCCCTTGCCGTTATCTAAGTTAAGTTTGACTATTAATTGACCAAATATGCTAAGATGGAAGGCTCACATGTCATCTACGTTATTTTTATTAAAGTGCAAATTTGCCCTAGAAGTTTTCACTCATGAGCAATGATGCCTCGGGAATTTGTTGGGTTCAATATTGCCTTGAAAGTATCCAAATTGTACCAATGTCACCCTGACCATCATAAAGTTAAGCTCAACTATTAGTTGACCAAATATACTAAGTTGACAACATGAACAACATTGAAGAAGAAGCCACAAATAGAGGAGGAGATCACGTTCGCTAGAGAAGAAAAAGATTCAATTACCGGATTCAACACACATTGAGAAAGATTATTGGGATCGATGACTTATGGACTTGCCAAATAAGTATATTTGGTCAACTAACGAGTAAACTTAACTTGAATAATAGTCCAGGTGAAATTGCTACTATTTAAAAGCTTCTAAGGCAACGTAGCTTTTAAAGGAGAACTTTTGAGGCAACTTTATACCTAAACCCAAAACCAAAATGACGTGTTTGACTCGTGGACCTATTAACTCAGCATATTTGATTAACTAACAGTCGAACTTAACCTGGATAATAGATGGGATCAAATTGCTACGTTTTGAAAAATTTCGGGCAACAATGCTGCAAAAGAACTTTCATGGAAAAATTAAGATTTTTGACAACTTCCAAGATAAAAATGGACATTAACCCTTCTTCTATTTAATTAATACTTTTTTGGTCCTAAACCTAGTTTAGGGGTGAATTTTGGTTTTAAATGTAAGATCTTTTTCCATTTTATATATGTATTTATCATTTTACTCCAAATTAATTTGCTTAACTTATAAACCGATATATAATATAATGTTGCACAAAAGTATTTTAGAAAGATCGTGTCCCATATATATGTTATAATTAAAGCATTTATTTAACTTCCTTAATCTTTCCAAATTAGATAAATATAGATATTATATTAAGGATCATATTAGTAAGACAAAAGAAAGAGACTAAGAGCGAAAGAGAGTGCATGAGCATGCATGTTTGAAGAATGCTAGAGAAACCCAAAAGGAGACAAGTAATTTGAAATTAATATGAATAAGTGGCTGTTTGGATTAGCGGTGGAAAATGAGCTTTTTTTTGTAAATGGGCTTTTGAAAAAGTTAGATAGAAAAAAAAGTCATATTGTAGATGTGATTTGTGTTTGAATTGGCGGTAGCAGAAGTAACTTTTTTTTCTAACCTTAAACCTATTTGGATTAGTGTTTGAAAAGCCCGTTTAGATGGGAAATGACTAAAAAGGGCATGAATCATATATATATTATTTCTATATATTGTGATAATTGAAGTGAAAAATTAAAATTAAAATTTGATAAAATACAAAAATTCAAATTAATGCATTTTTTTGGGACATTATTATATGATTAAGCACTCATTTGAGTTAGGGACATTCATATTGAATTAATTGTAATAAGAGGCAAAATGGTCAAAATTTGTTAATTATTCATACAAATGATCTCTTGAACTTTTAATGCTACTTTGTGCTTAATCTTGCATTGTAGGTGCTTAATAAAAAATTGGAGATTTTGGAGGGTCGAATTAATATTTTGAGGACTAGAGGAAATTACAGAAAAGGACCCTAGAATTTATGAAAATTACATGTGCATGAAGAAAAGGACCGAGGAAATCATACAAAATTACCCAAATGTTTTATAAATTGCATATCTACCCTACAAATATTTCAAAAATTTACACTTTAATCCCTCCTTTAGAACTTATAAACTTTGCAAGGAAGTCCCTAGTCAAATCCTAATTTGACCAAAGCATCTTCTTCTTCCTTAGAACAAAGACTCACAACAAAATGAACCAGCAAAACAGAGCATAGCTCGGACATGCACCAACGGAAGAGAGCAGTGGATGAACGTAAGCTATTCATATGGTCAGTGGTGGTCTATTGCAGTGATGAACGTAACTCCAGCAAAGATGAAGAAGGAAGAAGACGAAGGTAATGGCAGAGTGGTAAGTGAAGTTCCGTCTCTTCCTCAAACTCCTAGAAATGGCACTAAGTTCAGTTCTCCCATGTCGTAGCACCTCCACGGTCCCAACTCTGCTTCAATGTCACGGCCCTCTATGGTGAGAGAGAAGCCGACAGTCGTTTCCAACGATGGTGAATAACAGAAGATGCTGCCTGGTTGGTTCTGAGCTCTCTCGTCTCTCACTGTGAAGCTGTCGCCACAGCAAAAAGCTCCTAATTTGGGATTCTTCCAGAAGCCACGTTTGGCGGAGAGGTCCAGTGGAGCTCACCATCAACCCAAACAGCCTTGTTCACTACTACTACGCTTCTAGGGGTCAACCGCACATTTTGGGTGTGCTACCATGATCCCCAATAGGCTTTAAATGAGTGAGAAAGATGAATGAGGAGCTTCTTCTATATATACACAAGATTGTCAGATTTTTGGGTATCAAGAGTTTGCATTAACTCACATATGTATGTAGGTGTATGTACGTACATTGGTTACACACATATTTGTTCTTTTAAATGGAAAAGTTGTCCCAATGGGGACATTGGAGATCAGATGCATAACATGCATCCTTAAAAAAAAGTTTTAAAAAAAATCTGTTGGAGAAGAGATTCCTATATCGTGTTGGGTCACTCTATGAAAGAGTTTTTTCATGAAAGTGGAAGGTTAAAACTTAAAAGTTTGTTTGGCATACTCGTAAAACTTTGATAATATTTGGTGAAGGTGCAATTTTAATAACAATGTTTTATGTCAAGGATAACAAGTACCATTAAATTTTTAAGATTGCTAAAATACACATAAACATTATGAATTACCCAAGGTAACTTGGAACAAACTGACATTACTTCTCCTCTACAAAACAAAATTTGGTTGTTCTCCTCCTTTTAATCATCATTTGATTCTCTCTCTCTTCTTTCTTTCATTGCTCTTCCTTCTTCCATTTAAATCCTTCTTCTTCTTCTTCTTTTTTGTCCTCCTTCTTCTATTAACAACCCCTTCTTCTTCCTCTGTAGCACATTCACATTCAGCTTCCATGGAAACTTAAAGTATATATTAATGCCTACCTCCTAACGAAATGAAGGAACAAAATTTAATTCTCACACGAGAAAATAAAAAAGAAGGATTTTCTTTCTCTGAACGTTCTTTTAATCAATAAAAAAGAAAAATTTTCCAAACTTCTGGAGAATCTTGGCCCTCAAGAACCTGGAGCCAACGAAAACTGAGACAGACGTCGAACCTTGTCTCGCCGTTTGTGGAATTTCTCTTAAGTTTTTTACTCTAATACCAACTCTCTATATATATCTTCTTATTTCATTCACCACTGATTCCATTCCACACTATTACCTTCACCGTCTAACGAATTAGCCCCAATCTTAAAAAAGGCCAAAAGCAAAGAAATTGTGATAAAAGAGGAAGACCCTAAAGCACCCAGTTTTGTTTTCTCTTTCTTCCCTAATTTTAAGTTCAATTTACCTTTCTTGAAGCCAAACCGTTCAAAGCCTATGGAAGCCTCCGGTAAGCGATTGGGTTCTCCCCAACACCCCTTCCCATCCTTTTCCCTCCTTTTTCTTTTTCCACAATTGAATTAAAATTTTAATGGTCCAAATTTAACATCTTATGATAATAGTACTTAAAGGATACAAAATTTAATTTTAAGTAAAATTTTTAAAAATATAAAAAAAAAATTTTGTATCTTTTAAGTAAAATTATAATAATATTTTTATAAGATGTTAAATCTGGACCGTTGAGATTTTAATTTAATGGTGAAAAAGGAAAAAAGATGGGAAGGGGTACCAGAGAGAAGCCAATCCCCTCTGGTAAAGGGGCCAAGAGGCAAACTGGTATTGTGAGTGATGAAGGTCCTGGGAGCGACCGCGCTAAGCCTTGCTTTGTTAGGTTTCTGAAAACCTAGTTGATTGTTCCTCCTCCTTTGGAAATGGCAAGTGTAAACACCGTGTGGGACCCACAGGCTAAAGTAACATCTGTTTGCTTTGCATTAACGCCTATGGGTTGAAACAAAAAAAAAAAACAATTATGGCCTATGGTAAAATTGCCCAAATTTATAAAATTTATGTGTATTTAACGCCCATAGAAAATTAATGATGCTAGTTGCCCCTGACATAAAACATTGTTAAAATTACACATTCACCCATAATTTTTTATTAATATGCATGTAGGCTCCGCAAAAAACAACCTCTGGCCACCACATAAAACAACCTTCGGCCATCACTAAATTAACCATTATCCATTTTTGCACAAATGATATTTCTTAATAGCCAAAAGTAACTCAAAAATAAAACAGAAATAAAGAAACATAAAAAAAAACAAAACAAAAGCACAAGCAGAAATATCGTGACCTCTCCCTCATGGCTTCTTTGTTGAGCTTGGGCTAAATCTAATATGGAGAAGAAGAAGGAGCAGACTTCACGATTGTTGTGACCTTGTCTATGAAGATAATTGCTCATACATGGTCTCAGGTTTTTGCATGTCATCATTGTCGTGGTCAACACAAATTTTAGGTTCCACTTACTTCTCTCCCTCCCAACACTACAAAAAAACATGAAATTTCTGACGGAATTTCTGGCAAATTCAGTCGAAAATCCATAGGAAAATTTCCTAATGGAATTTTTTCCATAGAAAATTCCATCTTTTGCCACAGAATTTCCGTCGGACTAATTCAGTCACAAATTTTCGAGGGAAATTCTGTCAGAAATTTGCGACGGAATTGAATTCCATCGGAAATTGCGAGAGAATTTCTGATAGAATTGAATTTCGTCGCAATTTTCGACGGAATTCAATTCCGTTAAGAATTCCATGACAAAATTTAAAAATTATTATTTTTAATTAATTATTATTATTTAATTAAATTTAATTTTTTATAAAATATTTTTATAAAATTTATTAGTTATTAATTAATATTTATAATTTATTTTTTAATTATTATTTTCTAATTTCTAAAATATTTTAATTTCCAATCATAGGTTTTGGTTCCTATATGGGCAAAATGGTCATATAAAAATTTATTGATAAAAAATAAAACTTATTAGTTATAAATTAATATTAGTTAATAATTATTTATTAGTTATAAATTAATGTTAATAAAACAATTAATTTTATAAATTAGACAAAAATATAGTCATATGAAATTTATTTAAGATGTTAAATTTTTTAATTTGAAGTTAATTTATATTAAAAATTATAAGAATATATAAAATTATTTTATATTATTATTACATTTATATATAAGAAACAAATATATATTTATAAATAATTGATTATGTATAATAAGATTATATATATAATTGTGTAATGATAGAACGCCAAAGAAGTTGAGCCCATCCGATAAGGCATTGCCCTCATACGGACGGGGTTGTGGGTTCGAACTAAATGAGGCCAAGTTGAGTTACATTTTCAGGAAAAAAGAGGCTGCGACACGTGGCGGAGGGAGGCTGCAACACGTGGCAGATCTGGGTGTCAGCAATAAGGTGGAGGCCGCTAGAGCTGCCACGCGCCGCCGCCAGAGTTGCCACTTGACTTTTTAAAATTTAAAAAATAAAAAATAAGTAGGAAATTGCGACAAAATTGAATTCCATCGGAAATTGCAATTCCATCGAAAATGAATTCCATAGGGAATTCCCTCGCAAATTCCTAATGGAATTAAATTCCGCCACAAGTTTTTGATGGAAATTCTATAGGAAATTTTTTACGGAACCTAAATTCTGTCGGAAATTATTTTGTCACGCTGTTATTAGTGACAGAATCTATTCCATCTGAAATCCATTTTCATCGAAAATTCCGTCGAAAACTCTCAATTCCATAGCAAATTCCGTCGAAAATTCAGTGTTTTTTTATAATGCAATTCCTTGCCACTTAACCGGCATAAATGGCAACTGTTTGCTCTATAGAGTAATTATATATGTGATCCATTACTTACTATATACCATTTGGTTCTATTTATAAGTTACTTTTTATTTTACTCATATTTAATATACCTAATGCCTTAATGAAAATGAAGTCTATACAATAATAAAAGTAAAATTATATATTCATATGAAAAATTTAATGAAATGACTTCTAAATAGAAATTAAAACAATCTCCTCTCTTTAGTGCTCGTATTCCTGAATTTGGTTTTTGTTATTAGTCATAGAGAGCCTGTTTAGATTTACAATGGGAGTCAGAACATGTAACAGGCTTAAAATGCTTACTGCATATACTCCCTCTTATTTTGATTTTTTTATTATAAAGATCCGTTAGCTCTTTTGCATGAATTAGTTAAAGTTGAAAAATATTTAAATTTTAAAAAAATATATTATTATTTTTAGGATTACTCTTAACCAATTTAAAAATGGAAATTATACTTTTTATGAACAAATGAAAATTAATTGTATGACATAATTATTAAATATAATTGTAAAGTTGGACTAGATGCCAAGCTGAAAAGGTTAGTGGGTACCACCAAGGGCATTTTTACTAAAATACTACAAACAGTATAAAGAATTACTAAAATGCTATAGAATAAAAAGTATTTATCAAAATGCTGCATTAGAACTCGTTCACTAAAAGAGCGAGTTTGGATTTATGAATAAATCATTCTTTATAAGAATGATTTCAATGTCTAATATATTTTTTTAATTAAAAATATGGAACTCGTTCACAAGGTGAACGATTTCACCACTGCCTCTTCGTACCTCAAGCTTTCTCTTTCTATTCTTGTTATTTTTAGTGAAAATCACACCTAAAGACCCCATTTTCATAGACTTTTCAGTTTCCACACTCTTTTTTTTATTTGGAAAAATTATAGTTATAGACCCACTAGTCCTTTTTTATTTATTCTATATTTTTTTTTAATCATAAAGGCAAGCCGCAGCTTGTACAGATATAATGGAGAAGTTCCCCAAGACAATAGCTAATACAAAATCAACAACTATTAACTTCTATCACTATAATTCTGATGGTCCATTGCCAGAAAAAGCATAATTTCTTGGCACGCCTAATGAGCATTCATAACCAGAACAGTCTTATAGGAACTGCTATGTCTGCATCTAGCCATGAAATCCGCACACCGAATGAACTCCCTGCTTGTGTGGTGCAACTTCACCTCCCAATCTTCAAACAGCAAACCCCTTGTGCAAGTAATGAAATCTCTTAATGGGTGATCAGTCCCCCCCTTCTCATCAAACAATTGAAAGCCTCCAAAGAATTCATATAAATTAAGGCCCTTTGGAAACCATTCTACCTTGCAACTTGAAGTCCTATATTAATAGTCATCTTTTATATAAATGTGCTCATTTCTTCTATTTTGCAGGAAATAAAATAGACTCATTTTTAAATTTGTTTGAAATATAGAATAAATGTTGCTGGGCTTTCAAAGAAACATTTATTCTATATTTCAAAAAAATTTAAAAATGATTCTATTTTATTTCCCGTAAAATAGAAGAAATGAGCACATTTATGTAAAAAATAGTAATTACATTATAATAGTAATTACATAATAAAAGAAATAATGATTGATATAATCTTGTGATTGCTCTTTAATGATTGAATTAAAAATGATTGTGTGAAAATAAATCTTAAAATGATATATTTGCTATAAACTTGTGATTGCTCTTTAAATTTAATTTTAAATAAAGATATTATAAGATATTGATTTGAATTATAGGTCACTTTGGAAACTCGGAGATGAAGGACCAAAAAGTAAAGATGCATAAGGACTAAAGAAGAAAATGAAATTCTACGTGTGGCCAATGGGAATTGTGATAGAAATAAGGGTCATTTTCTGTAATATTAGCCGCTACCTTCAGTGAAGAACATATCAGCGGAAGTTACAAAACATTGCCCCGAATTTACAAAATGCCAGTTTGGTCCAAAAATCGAAAAATCACCACTGGAACTGAACAGTACCCCGAATTTTTTTCTTTTTTTTTTTTAAGTTTTATCCTAGCAACATTAAAGTTTTCGGGTGAGCTAGTCTTTTGGCAAAATATCTTAAATATACAAAAAATATTCCACAAAATAAAACCATATTTGCTAATATCATGACACAAGGTTCATATAGGCGAAATCACATACTTAAAAATAGAGATCAAATTTAAATTTTGAGATCTCAAAACTAAAGTCGGGAAAACGAGCCGAGCCCGTTGGGCTAGCCCTTTTAGGCCCTGAAATTATAAGGGTCGGGCCTCAAATTTTTGCTTCAAAAATGAAAGCGGGCTTAAAAAGGCCAGCCCTGTAGGGCTGAGGGCCTAAAAGGGCCAGCCCTTTAGGCCCTGTATTTTTTTAAATTTTTAAAAATTATTTATATGATAATATTATTATTGATTTTTTATATTTTTTTAATGATGTTGCAAATATTTAATTGATATTAACTTTTTTAGAATTAAGTTTCATAAGAATATCTTGTATTAATAATCCTAAAAATTAAAAACTTATAAAAAATATTTCTTATTTCATAAGTATTCTTACCAATTTTGTATTTTTTGACTTATTTTCTTGTGATTGTTTTATTTATATCTTATGTTGTTTATTTTATTGACTACTTACACTTTTCAAGACATATTTAGAAGAAGTATTTTTAATTTTGTTAAGTCTTCTCATTAATTTTTTGTAATTGTGGTATATAGACAATAGTTTACATTCGATTATGACTTAATGACCATGTTTGTTTGTTGCATGATGTATACAGTTTACACTCTAATTTTGATAATATTTATGTGTTAAATTAGAAATTCCATTATATTGTTGTAATTTTAAAAAAACTGAAAAAAAATAAAATTTGTTCAATCTTGTGAAAATATCTTCAGGCCTTGCGAGCCAGCCCTAGCCCTTATGCTTTTTGGCCGAGCTTTAAAAAATAGCAATTTTTCTTACCCCGAGCCTAAAAGGGCCGGCCCTTTTAGGCCTTGGCCCTACGGCCCGGCCCTTTTAGGCCTTGGCCCTTCAAGGGCCGGGCCGGCCCTAGTTCCTAGCTCTACTCAAAATTGACCTATATTACTATATAATACAGGATAACACTTACAGTCAAAATAAGAGGCACTTATTTTGATTTTCCAAATTGTTAAACCAACCACTGACCGCCTAAAAGTAAAAAATAGCAAAATAATAGTTATCAAGGGCAACATAAATGAAATTCAAATTACATATTACAAACTACCAAATTAAGAAATAAACCTAGAGAAACAATTTACCCACAACAACAATAAGAAAAAAGACCGATGCAAATAACCAAAAATGGAATAACAAAATAAAAGAATATAGTAAGGAGGAGGTGGAAAGAACTGAGTAATATGTAAGAAGGAGAGAGGGAGATGTTAGAGTTAAATGAGATGAGAAAGAAATTAAAAGAATGGCAGAATAAGGATATTTTAGGTAAAAGTTCTCGTTCTTGTCATCTCAAACATAATATACACTAAGCTTGTTTATTTACAATGATTTTATTTAATTATTTGTGTGATTTTGATATTATATATTTTCATAATAAGTCATATATATATATATATATATATATATATATATATATATATATATATATATATATATATATATATATATATATATATATATATATATATATATATATAGAATACATATACTACCATATATAAACTCTAATGCATATTAAAAAACAGATATACTGCTACATATGAATGGGATTAATTTCATGAATATGCATATAATCTTATTTAATCTTCTAATAAAAGAAGTAAACTAAAATTTATTTTATAATAAAATTATTTACATGTCTACATCTATAATTTTTTTAAAAACTTAACATGTAAACAATTTGATGATGAAGTATCTTAGTGGTATCATTCAACAAAAGGAATACAAAAATTATAAAAAAAAAAATTAACCAAGAGAATGTACCTTACTCATATGAAAGATCGAGCTCCAAGTTTGAAATAAATAGTGCAACTAGTTAAGACCATAAATGCCACACTTTAAAGGAGGAGGATGGAATGGAATGAGCAGACGGAGAAGAGAATGCTTCAAAAGGAGGAAAATGGAATAAAGGGAGTTGGAGAAATCAAAAGGATTTCAATGCTGGAATAAGATTGTTGAAGAAGTATGTTGGATGCACAAATATACTCGAAAAAAATACTGTGTAATCACATGCATCCTTGATTTCATAAGGCTGTGGGAATCTCTGAAAAAGCATGAATCTCTACATTAATTTTACTGATGGGAATCTCTTTTTACCTTGATACGACAGGTCTATAAAAGCGTGGAAATTGAAAAGTCTAAAAGTGTGGAAATGGGGTCTTTAGGTGTGATTTTCACTGAATATAAGAAGAATAGAAAGAGAAAGCATGCGGTACGGAAAAGCATAGGTGAAATCGTTCACCTCATGAATGATTTTCATATTTTTAATTAAAAAAATATATATCAGATATTGAAATCATTCTTGTGAAGAACGATTTCTTCATAAATCCAAACTCATTCTTCTAGTGAACGAGTTCTAATGCTGCATTTTGATAAATACTTTTTATTTTATAGCATTTTAGTAATTTTTTATACTGTTTGTAGTATTTTAGTAAAAATGCCTACCACCAAGTGTTTGAATCAACTAGTTGTGGACAATTCCAGCTTAACCAGTAGTCTCATGTTCATGTCTTGGGTATGCAGCCACGATAATTACTTGAAGGTAGTGAGGTTCGCCCCATTGTTGGCCTACATTCCAGTGAATCGAACTACTTTACTACAAAAATAGGGAATAGTAGTGCACGTTTTGTCGCACTGCTTTAAAGAAGTGTTATAGCTTCTTCTAAATTTTTTTTAAAAAACAAATTGGCATGATGTGGCCCTTCCTTAAGGAAGCGCCATAGATGCTTGGTAGCCTTATGTGGCACTTGCTTGACCAAGTGCCACCTAAGGTGTTTTTTTTTTTAAACAGTAGCAGTTGTGGCGCTTACTCAAGGAAGTGCCACAGCTGCTACGCACTTTGTATGACACTAGGTTTAGTAAGTACCACACAAAGTAATATATATTTTTTTTTTTTCAAACTCTTATCTCTCTTGCGATTTGCTTCAATCACCTTTATCTTCTTGATCCCCACTCCTCATCCAACACATGTCATCACTCCTTATCCTCTTAGTCCCCACATTTCCTCCTTCTCTTCTTTTTGTCACTCATCACCGTCCGCAATTCGATCGGCACTTCCTCCTTATTCTTTTGTTCCATCACTTCTCACATTTCCTCCTCTTGCTCTTTTCATTTTTAGCACTTCCTCTTCATTTCTTTGGTCCCATTTCTTGCACCAAACTAACCCCACTCCTCCTACCATTTGGTCCCATTTCAGCCTTCTTATAGTTTCATTTCGTCCTGTAAGTACATACCCCCTTACTTTTCCTTTGTTTTTAATATTTTAAAGCTACATACAGTACATTGTCATCTTAACCACCCGTTTTCTTTCTTTCTTTTTTATTTTTAAGCATGCATGCAACTTTGTCTTTCTCTTTTTCTTTTATTATTTTTTTTCCAGGTATTGTGCTTGAGATTTCAACTCTCTATTCAAGATATATACACTATAAGTTTTTAAATTTGTTGAGCTTACAAAACTAATTTCATTAGTAGTTAATAGTTTAATTTGCTTAATGTCTTTTATATTTAATTTATTATAAAATTTGAAAAAATTATTCTCATTTTTATATGCTGAAAAATAAATGAGATAAAATTCAATGTTATTATATATGGGTTGTATGTGAAGATATGTGGTAGTTATAATTTTTAGTTGTTGTAGTAACTGTTAACATTAATTAGTTATATAAGTAAAATAATTATTTATTTTTAACACTTGTATTTTACTTTAGTACTGATTTTGTTGATTATTTATTTGTTAATTTATATCATTTTGGAGTTATTTGATTGTGGTTTTCTTTTCTTCATTTTGTTGTGGATATGAAAATGTGTTTAAAGTATGTTATTAACTATAATTAAGGATTCTAAAAGAAAAATATGAAAAAAAATATTTTTTTTAAAAAATAATACTTATTATGGCATTTCCTTAGAAAAGTTCCACAGGAAGCAAAAATTTTAAAAAATATATAGACTTCCTGTGGTGCTTCCTTGAGAAAGTGCCACAAGAAATCTGCACTTCCTATGGCCCTTCCTCAAGGAAGCACCACAAGAAGTGTTTTGTGTGTGTGTGTGTGTGTGTGTGTGTGTGTAACCACACATGTAACCACATTTATCCCTGTTACTAAGCTCAAACTCCAAAAACAATTAAATCATTACAATTTAATTAGATAATATTTATAATTTCAATAAATATTGTGGAATTTTTATTATATTTTTTGAATTAAAAATAAGAGAATAGCATGGGAAAATATGATAAAAATACTGTTAAAATAGGGAAAAGACAAATAAGGGGCCAATATCTGAAATCCCAAGTCAGATCAAAAGGAGGATCTGGGATAATGAAATGTTCTAAATTTACTTATTTATCATTTTCCCATTATATCTCTCCTTTATCCTCTCCCTTACAGGTTGTCTTCCTTGTTCTGAAACCAATTCTCCTTCCTCGCTTGAAATCTCACCTCTAAAGATATGGTCTTCATCTCCAAATTCCATTATTGCTTCTCCCACACTGTCTCCATCTCTACTGTTGCCTTCTACCATCCGAAAAACCAAATGTGAGCTTTTCTTCTCTTGACGAAATTGTGATGCAAATCTAACCTTATTCTCGTGATGAATCCAATCACTTGCTCCAAAACCCCACACTCATTCATTCGGGCAGGAAGATCCTGTTGGGTCTTAAGCGGAAGGAGGCTTTGAATCATGGTGACAGGTGGAGCGGGGTTTGTGTTGCTAAATCTTGTGGCCCAGAAACTGGAGAAATATTATTACTGAATGAAAATATGCTTCATACATCATGTTCTATATATTGGGACCTATCTTAAGTGGATAGGGGAATGGGCTTAAAGAGCATTAAGGCCCACACCGAAAGACACCAACTTGCTATACTATACAATAACATATCTACACACATAAGTACACTATTTTATCTGCTATTTTCCACACTCCCCCTCAAATTAGGGGCAGGAAACACATTTAATGTGCCTAATTTGCTAAGTAACCTACTGTGAACTTCCTTCCCCAAAGCTTTAGTGAATATATCTGCCTCCTGGTTGTGAGAGCGAACATGCTTTAATTCAATCAAACCAGCTTGAATTTTTTCTCTTACAAAATGAAGATATATTTCAATATCCTTGGTTTATTCATGTAACACAAGATTCTACGCAATATGCATGGCTGCCTTGCTATCACAATAAACATTGAGTGAACCCTTATTTGAAATTGCCAAGTCCTTAAGTGCTTCAGTGGCCCAAACCACTTCTACAACTCCTAATCTTAGAGCTTGATATTCTGTCTCGACTAATAATCATGACATTGTCTCCTGCTTCTTACTCTTCCATTTGATAAGAGCATCCCCAAGTTTGAGCAAGTAGCCTGTGACCGAACGTCTTGTAGTCTCACAAGCTCCCCAATCAACTAAGGGTTTCTGCATGACAGAGTAAGATTCTGATCTGAACTCAGCTGCAAACCAACACCAACACTTTGTTTTAGATATCTAACAATGTCTCAAGCTGTTGCCATATGTGCCTTGGTAGGTTTCTGCATGAATTGACTTACAACATGTATAGGAAATGAGATATCAGGATGAGTATTAGTTAGATAAATCAAACTTCTAACCAACCTTCTATAACATTCAAGGTTACTTAATAGATCTTCCTTTTGATCTCGGCCCTCTTCATAAGCTAAAAGCTTCAAGTTGACCTTCATTGGTATTGATAAGGGTTTACATCCACTCATTCCCATATCCAAGAGCAAATCCAAAACATATTTACGTTGTAAAAGAATAATCCCCTTTTGGGACCTAGCTACTTCTATTCCTAAGAAGTATCTCATCTCACCCCAAATCCTTAATTTTGAATTGCTTATGGAGAAATTCTTTCACTTTAACAAGTTTGCTATCTGAACTACCTATAATAATCAAATCATCTACATAGACAAGAACCAAAACACAACTATCATCACATTCCTTAATGAATAAAGAATAGTCATGTTTGCTTTGTCTAAATCCACCATTTAATAAAGTTGTAGTCAATTTATAATTCCACTGACATGAAGCTTGCTTAAGTCCATACAAGGATTTTTTTAGTTAACACACCATTCCATTTTCTACCTTTTCAAAACCCCGTGGCACACACATGTATACCTCATCATCTTAATCTCCCTGCAAGAAAGCATTATGTACATCCATTTGAAATTCCACCTTAATACAGCAGCCATCTTTAGCACAATTCTAGTAGTAATCATTTTAATTACAGGGGGAAATGTTTTATGGAAGTCTATGCCCTCTTGTTTGGTGTAGCCCTTGGCTACAAGCCTAGCTTTATACTTATCAATGGATTCTTTTGAGTTATATTTAATTTTATAAACCCATTTGCAACCAATTTCCCTCTTTTCCTTGGGAAGAGAAATAATATCCCATGTGTCATTAGCTTGTAAGGCATCTATTTCTAATTTCACAGCATTAATCGACCTACTATCTTTAATGGCCTCATTATAAGAGGTGGGTTTGACACTAGAATCTATTGAGCATAAGAAGCATAAATAAGATGATGACTGTAACCCCCTTGCTGTAATTATATTCGGATTACACAATTAAAGTGAAATAGAGACCAATAACAATCAAATAACATTTACTAACCCATCTACCAGACGGGGTTTTCATAAAAACATTTCAAAATCATTTATAACCTGGTCTCTCATTCACATTTCGAATACAATTACTACACAAAGATAAATCACATTCATATAAATATTAGAGTACGCAAAATAATTCCCAGCCAATCCCGGGTTCCATACATTAATCAAAGCCTTACAGGGCATATTCGCCCCTATAAGCCCTCATATGGGGATTATACAAATCTATCTCATACACACAAGCAAATCCTCATTCACATATACACAGCCAAATCCAAGTACAAATATCCCAACTACAATGATGGCCAACTACCAAAACGACAACCCAAAGGAGTCCTCGTCACCCTTGGCTACTAGCTCCATCCTCGATCCACTACCCTTCTGAAAGGTTAGTAGGGGAGGGTGAGATTCTAGAGAATCTCATTAGGAAAAAAATATCAATATGCACGTACGATAAATGTTTAATGTATGACATGCTTGCATCACATAACTCATGCTAACACAATGACAATTTGTAAGCTCAATGCTTCGAACAATATACTAATGGCCATAGCATAAATTGAAACATAGCTTCAAATTACACATAATCATGCAAAGCTAAGACATGCACCAACACACTAACACAAATATCAAATACATACATAAGAGATATGTTCCCAACACTCTTTCCACGTTAGCTCCAACTCCGCTTACTCATGATCAGGGCGATCATCAAACCCTATAACCAAAACAAGGACATAGGGTTAATCCCTTTTCCAATTCCTAAACTTTTAAACACTTAAGTTGGTTATCATTCACAACCTTTAGGTGGCTACTTAAAGCCTAAACATATGCCTAAAGGGTTGGGAAATACTTGACAAAAGACCATCTTTTGAACCCTCAAAATCCCCTTTTTAATTGTAGCACTCGAGTGAAGATGACCTCACTCGAGTAATGGATGTCTTTCACTCAAGTGATAACCTCAACACTCAAGTGATGCCTTCTCAAGCACCTAAGTCCTACCGAGTGAAGCTCCAAAAGTGCTTACCTAAGAAAACAGAAATCCAAGAGCCAAAAGTGCACTCGAGCACAAAGACCCTCACTCGAATGATAGCCCGAAACTTGCGAGTGCTAATTTACACTCTTGACAAACCAACTGCGAGTGACAACCCGAGAAGCGACTCATAGTGCAGAAGCACATGATCACTCGAGTGAAACCACCTTCACTCAAGTGATAACCCACATCACTCGCAGGTGAGGAAGTGCACTCTTGCTTCTTCCATGGACAAGTGCAACCAAAACCGAAGGGGAAAGGGAAAAGATCATGCTGTACTTGAGTGAGACCCATGTTCACTCGAGTAAGGCTCTATCAGAACCCAAAACACAACAGATACCAGAGTTTTCCCAAACTTAACCAATATGTTTCCAATGGTCCTAAAATTATAACTCAAAGCTATTCCCACATAATTTCACACAAGGAACCCATTGAAAATCTCAAAACACCCAAAATCATATCATAATAACATTTTCCCCTTTTGGTCACAATCTTCCCGCACATTACCCAAATCACACCAATTTTTACTTCCAATAACTCAAATCAACCACAATGGTATCAAAACACACAAGGACACCATTTTTACCTCAATACCACATTCAAATCATCCATTTCACAATTATACCAAAATCAAGGCAAATACCTCAATTCACCAAAACTTAACCAAATATCACAAAACTTAGATCAAAAGGGTACAACTACTCACCTCTTCCTCTTACCCAAGCCAAATCCTTGATTCCTCATCTTTCTAAATCTCCTCAAGCCTTCAAACTCCTTCTTTCCCAAATCTAAAACCATAGCAATGATGCTCTCATCACTATGAACAACTTTAAAGAAAGGTATTTGAGCTAAAGAGGACAAGAAGCTAACCAAAAACCCACCTTTCATTTTCTCTTTCTTCCTTCAAGCATGGCAAAAATGGAGGATGAAAAGAGAGAAAATTGATAAAGGAGGCACAGATTTTTGGCCCCTAAAACACACACAAACTGACTTAGAGAAGAGAGGAGAGAGGAAAAGAGATTTGAAACTTTGACTTGAGCCAAGGGCTCACACCATGCCACTTGTCACCATCTCAACACACCTCCCATGAACTCACATACACACATGCACATGGGATTCCACCATTTGATCTCTACACAAATCAATCTCAACCATTGATCTTCAAGTTACCAATGAGTTTCCTTTTCGGAAACCGATCAATTGGCCAGTAACTTTACCGTTTTGCCCCTGATTATGGCAATTATCTTAAATCACTACAAAACATATTATTCTCATTCCATATCACCACATTATGTGCCCTCCCTCTATTCTAAGTCAATTTGGATGTTAATCCACAATTGAACTTAAATACAGGGCTTTGACACTGTTCATAACACAAATGAGTACAATCCACTCCATATTCTCCAAAAGGGTCTATTTATCACTAATCCTATCCACTTTTAGAGCCATAATCCCTTAATCAAATTTGGGATCCTGCTAAACTAGGGCTTAGCAGTCCACTTAATTCAGGCTTAATCCTTGGCCTCAAGTCTCAGAATTTAGGATATTACAATGACACAGTTTCATAAGACATATAGTTTGCAATGGCGTACTTATAATGGCCTTTAAGTTGTTGATTCAGTTGCAACTCAGACTTACCTACATTACCTTGTGAAATTAAATTGCATGCGTAGTCTTGAGACCAAATATGTAGCCTCCTCTCTCTTACCGGCCTTGATGAACTCATTTCTTGTTTAGGTTTATAATCAGTCCTACTATCACTGTTACCTTGATTTTTTGGTGTGTCCTCATGTGTTGTACCTTCATTGAGGCACTCAGCTTGGTGCTGCCTTTGTTCACTATTAAACCAAAATAGATCACCTGCAACATTCTGATCTTCTCCCCCTAGCCGAGAAGCCCTTTCTTCTAAGAAAGGAAACATGTTATCAATAAATCTTACATGTCTACTAATAAATATTTCTTTGCTCTTAATATTATAGATTATAAAGCCCTTTTGATTAGCCGGATAACCCAAAAATGCACAAGCAACTATTTTTTATTGTAATTTATCATTGTTTGATAGGTTTGTTGCATAATCAAGCCACCCAAAAACCTTAAGATGTGTATAGTTAGCCATGGTTCCATAAACAATCTCATATGGTGTCCTAAATCCTAGAACTCTAGAAGAAATCTTATTGATTATATATAGGCTACAGTTCTCACATATTCACCCTAATACCTAATTGTTACTTAAGACTCGATCATTAAGCTACGAGAAACTTCCATTAGTGTTCTATGTTTTCTCTTTACTATACCACTTTGTTCGGGGGTATATGCACATGATGTTTCATGATGAATCACTTTTCTCAAAAGAAAGTCTCTAAGAGTATAGTTAATGAACTCTGACCCATTGTCACTACGAATCCTCTTAGTAATAACGGCAAATTGGTTTTCCACATATGCAATAAAATTTTGAATATGTCCTATTGTTTTAGATTTGTGTTTCATCATAAATAACCAAGTTGCACAAGAGAAGTCATCAACTATTGTAAGAAAATATCGAAAACCAAAATGTGTGGGGGTCCAATATTAGAGCTGGGAATCAGGGACGGCCCTTAACGGGCCAGGGTCTAAAAGGATCGGCCCTTTTAGGCCCGGGGTAAGAAAAATTGCTATTTTTCAAAGCCCGGCCTTAAAGAATAAGGGTTAGGGTCGACCCGCAAGGCCTGAAGCCATTTCCACAATATTGAACAAATTTTATTTTTTTTTTCAATTTTTTTAAAAAATTACAACAATGGAATTCCTAATTTAAAACATAAATATTGTCAAAATTAGAGTGTAAACAGTATGCATCATGCAACAAATAAACACGGTCATTTTTTACCAAAAAAATAAAAAAAATAAACACGGTCATTAAGTCATAATTAAAGGTAAACTATTGTCTACATACCGCAATTAGAAAAAAGTAATGAGAACACTTAACAAAATTAAAAATACTTCTTCTAAGTATGTCTTGAAAAGTGTAAGTAGTCAATAAAATAAACAACACAAGATATAAATAAAAAAATCACAAGAAAATAAGTCAAAAAATAAAAAATTGGTAAGAATGCTTATGAAATAAGAAATATTTTTTATAAGTTTTTAATTTTTAAGATTATTAATACAAGATATTCTTATGAAACTTAATTCTAAAAAAGTTAATATCAACTAAATATTTGCAACATCATTAACAAAATATTAAAAAAAATCAATAATAACATTATCATATAAATAATTTTAAAAAAAACAAAAAAAAAACATACAGGGCCTAAAAGGCTAGCCCTTTTAGGCCCTCGGCCCTACAAGGCTGACCCTTTTAGACCCGCTTTCATTTTTTAGGCAAAAATCTGAGGTAGGCCCTTGTCAATTCAGGGTCTAAAAGGGCTGAGCCCATCTACTCAACCCGTTTTCCCATCTCTATCCAATATAGTCCCCATACATCTATGTGTAAAAGCTCAAATATCCTTTTGGTCTTAATGCAGCTAGAAGTGAAAAGGGAGCTTTGTCTGTTTAGATTGGAAACAAACATTACAACTTTTAGTAAGAGTAACAGTTTTGTCATTTACTAAATCCAAATGTTGCAGTATAGAAATAGGAGCATGACCTAGTCTATTGTGTAACAATGATACATCAACATGTTTACTTTCTTTAGAACAAACATTAGCCGTGTTCACTATATCAACTTGGTTACATTGCAAAACATATAATCCTTCAATTAGCTTACCAATCCCCTTCAATTTGCCACCCTTAAGGCCCTATATCAAACAAAGGTTAGGAAAGAAAGCTACCACACATCTTTGTTCCTCAGCTAACTTTGACACTGAAATCAAGTTAAATTTAAGCATAGGAGCATATAAAACACCACATAATGTAATACCATTGGAAAATTTAACGATTCCTATGTGAGTTATGTGCTCCCTATCTACATTAGTAATTTTAACAGTTCTAACTGCCCCTGAACAAATCTTATAATTATCTAGCAATGATAAGTCACTAACTAGGTGTGTAGTTGCTCCAGAGTCAATAACCTAAGTTACACATGTATTTTTATAGAAGGTAGAGTTAGTCAAACATGTATACATCAGAGCATGGACATTTTCTTTTGGTTCCTTCCTCAAGAACTTAAGTAATCTGTCATATTGCTCCTGTGTAAGAGAGCGCGAAATCATGCTTGAGGAATGCATAGTCTTTTCTGTGTCCTTTATGATCTCAGTTCTTTGCTAGTTGGTTTCTTGTGACATCCTTCCTTGTAGCCCTTTGAAGTCAGGAGGGTAGCCAATTAGATGGTAGCAAGTTTCTTTAGTATGCCTATTCTTTTTGCAGTGAGAACAATTCAAAGAGGAGTTTCCTCTACCTCTTCCTCTTGTTCTCCCTCTCCCCATTGCTGCCATGCCTATCCCTTAGGTAGGAGTCATTCTACCTGGCCCTACAAGAGCCCTCTGAGCCTCATCTTTTGCAACCATTGTAAAGGCCTAATTGACAGTAGGGAGGGGAGACATCAACAGTATTTGACTTCTTGTAATGTGATAGGTCTCATTCAACCCCATCAAGAATTGAAGTAGTTTTTTCTGCTACACCAAATCACCTTATATCTTGGATGCCCTACATCTGCAGCAATTACAAGTAGGGCCTACTGCCACAAGGGAAAACTGCTCTTCCTATAATTCCTTTAGTCTAGAGTAGTATGCAGCAATCAACGATTCCCCTTGTTGAAGGGAATTAATCTTTCTATGGATGGCAAAAATATGAGACCCTGTGACCTTATCGAACCTTTCCTTCAGGTCGATCCATACTATATGTGCATCACTGAGATACACCATTCCATTTGCCAATTCCCTAGACAAAGAAGCATGGTGGGCCCATAACCCATAGGTTTTAAGATCAAAACATGGTCCTGATACCATGTTGCTAAATCGTGTGGCCCAAAAATTGGAGAAATATTATTATTGAATGAAAATATGCTGATACATCATGTTCTATATATCTTGACCTATCTTAAGTAGATAGGGGATTGGGCTTAAAGAGCATGAAGGCCCACATTGAAAGACACCAACCTGCTACACTGTACAATAACATATCTACACACACAAGTATACTATTTTATCTACTATTTTCCACAATTTGTTAGGTCACACATGGTGGATCACGTCATTGTCAATAACAACTTTTGGATTTGAGTCTCCAAACTAAACTAAAGGGTAGGCTAGTCAACAAAGAAGTGGAGATGTATACAACTTGAGAATTGAAATTAACCACTTTTCAAGGCACAAATTTAAGGGGTTAATAATAATTTATGTATAGAGAATAACAACTTTTGTTTTGTTTTTATTTACCACATAACTCAGAGGCAATGTTGGTCATTTGGATACATTTAAAAATCTCATATTCCTCCATGTCCTTTGATATGAGATTTTCGATATTGGCCACCTTATTTGTCTTTTCTTTATTTTAACTATATTTTTCTAGGATTTTCCTGAATACCATTAAGGTCCCAATAAAACAAAAAGAATATCATAACAAGTCTTTTAACTTGCTAATGGTAACTCTTTCATTTGTTAATGGCAAGGTTCTAAAACCCAGACCGGTCACTAACCAGCCAAAGTACTAAGTCAAAGGTTAGTGGGTTAGACCGGAGTCAAACTGGAGCTCACCCGGGGCCAAACCGGTGAGAAATTGAAGATTTAAGGGTTATTAATACGAAATTGTAAAGAAAAAAATAAGAAAAATATATTTTAAAAAAATAAAATAAAAAGATACCAAATCGGATCAGTTTACCAGCCGGTTAGCCAGTTTCTGATCCGGGTTTAAAAACCTGCGTCAATGCTAACTCTTTTACTTGTCAATGGAGCTTTTCTAATATTATTTTACTTGATTGGGACTTTAACGATATTTTCCCTGAAAAATTTTATTCAAGTTCGACGAAAAGAAGCTTTTTGTAGAGAGAATGCTATACCTCAAGTTTGGCAGCATGGTGGCAAGGCTACTACCAGTTTTACTTAATATTCCTAAAAATGGAATCTACTAAAATTAACTACTATACTAGTAGCTACCATTAAGTTTTCTTCTGCCTATAGCTTAGGTTTATTAGCATCAAGAACTTCCATTTCTCGAATATTTTTTTTTAAATCTTCCATTTGAAATTGTAAGGGCCTATATATAAATTGCCTCCCCTGAAAGCAAAATATCCCACCCCAGTTGTTCCCCACCTACAAAATATTGATTTTTTGTTTGTTTGTTTCTCTAGCCAATCTGATTTTCATTGTTCAGAATATTGCTTTAATTTTGAGATCTTGCTAGTCATAAATTCGGAGTGTGACAGGATTTGTAGCTAATAGAGGGGAGAATTGTAGTTATGGGTTTTCTTCAGAAAATGTGATTGCAAAACTTAGGTTCAATGTACCAAAGGCTTTGTAGCCTAATGGTATGTTTCTCTTATAAATGGAAGGTCGCGAGTTCAATTCCACTTGTAACTCAAGTCGTTAGTGCCTGCCCTTGTAACTGAAAAATAAAAACTTAGGTCCAATGTAGTCAAAGCTTTAGTGCACCTAGAAGCTGCTTTTTAGGACACCACACATGTCCTTACCATAAGTTACTTGGAAGACAAAGGTTTGTTGCATACCCCGATCCTATTTATAAGTTACTTCTTTCACACATACCAATAAAAAAAACTTTAAACTTTGTTAGCTTTGTTTCAATAACTTTCCAACATATCATTGAGAATAAAATAAGTAAAGGGTAAAATTATACATTCATATGAACACTTTACTGAGGTGCCTTATAAATATCACAAAAGAAAACCTCTTCTCTATATGCCCTATAAATATATAAGAGGACTAAGTAATTTGTAAAGTTATTAATGATCGCTTTCACATTTTAACCATATTTAATCTCTGTTGGAAAATGAGAAATATGCAGGTATCATTTGTAAACATAGATAAAAAAATTAATAAGGGCAAGTTTAAAAAAATTTTATTGATTTATTTATTTTTTGATATGTGAAATTAATACTACTCCATCTTAGATCTAAAATTTAGTTTGATAGTTAAATCATTTTTGTTCTAAATGTAAAATGTTTTTTATTTTATCTCTCATATTTATCATTTTTACAAATTAATTTGCCTACTTATTAGCTTTTATATAACTTAATATTACACTTAAGTATTTTAGGGATATCTTATCCTATATGTTATAATTTAGTAATTTATTTAAATTTTTAATCTACTTAAATTAGATACAAAGATCACATAAGACATTGAATGTAATTTACCCCCAAAAAAACTATAGGTAACTAATTTAAATTAAGCAAGGATTAAGTCTAAAGACTTGCTGATTAGCTTAGAAATTTTTCATAAAAGATACTATCACTACTACAAGATATAAATTTTACTACCCCAAAAGACGTCCGTTTTACAAAAAGAGAAGTAGAAAATAAAGGCAGTGACATTTTTGTAATTTTGGGTTGGCTTTAGGCTTCTCAACTTTGAATTGGGATGCCTAAAGTCCATTTTAGACGTCCCTTTAACGTTTGGGACACCTAAAATAACACTTTAGGCATCCCAGGCATCCCAATTAAAAAGGGTCGCCAAAAGTAGAGTTTTTGGCACCTACTTTTGGCACCCTTGAAAATTCGAAACACCTAAATTTGTCTAGGGATGCCTTAAGGCGCCTTTAGGCAATGACCAATGCATGTGGCCCCCTGTTGGCTCCTCCTCTCATCTTCTTTTTCCCCTTCTTTCTCCATTTTCTATGTTTGTCTCTTTCTTCTTTCTCTATCTTTCCCTCTCTTCTTTCTCCGTCTTTCCCTTTCTTTCATCACTCTCTTTCCCTCTCTTCCAAAGATGCGTCCTTCTCTGTCTTTCCCTCTCTTTTGTTACTCTCTTTCCCTCTCTTCCAAAGACACGTCTTTCTACATCATAGCTACTAAGAGCTCCACCTACTGAGTTAGCCATCCAAGGAAGTGGGCTGTCATTTCTCTCTCACTCTCACCACTGTCGTCCTCCTAGGTGCCACTGAGGTCGTCTCCCCCTACACTGTCGGCCACAGGTATGGTTCATATGTGAAGTTTACTTCCATTTAGAGATCGACACTGAGTTAGTAATAATAATGCTTGGAATGATGAATGAAAACTAGGCCATATAGTAACCATTGCCATCATCTTTATTGTTGTTAGGCCCTCTTGTAATTTATGGTTCATATGTTTGTTAGCTACTTAAGCTGATGTGCTTAATTGATCAAATATAAGACTTTATGGCTTTTATTTAAACTTGTGAATTTGACAACCTTAATACAAATACATAAAATATATTCCTTGTCATGTAATATGAATGGGCATATGCTCTTTCACATGCATGATCTGCCAAACAAATATGATATCAAATTCCACCATTATGCATACCAAGTTGGACAACTCATTATAAACACCTTATACTCACATGGTGAACTTAAACATATAAGAGTTTGTTTTTGTCAATTAATAGATATCAAAAGTGTATAATTAAATAATTAAACTATCAAAATGACAACAATTTAATTTAAATACACAAGGGGAGGTTCACCCCATCATTTCTCAAATCTTCTCCATGTTTCATCCTTACCATTGAATAAAAAATGCATGTCTACAGCTCTAAAACTCTGAACTATTCAAATTAAATTTTAATAGTTTAAATTTATGTATTTATTTTTTATGCAATACTATAATAATAATTTTATAAGATATTAAATCTCATCCTTTTATTTTTTATTTTTTTTTATTATTCAATGATGGAGAAGAGAAATGAGCAGAGAGGATCCAAATCCTAAACAAGTAAACCAATAAAGTTGTATTTCAACTATAGTTGGAACAAGCCTTAGGTTATAGTTTAAATTACTTGTTAGAATTTTTAAATTACACTACTATAGTAGGTAGTATGAGTTTGTTACATTTTGGCTAAAATAGAATTTCTTACATTGCATAAATTTATTAATCAATTTTCAACTAATAGCAATTTCAACATAGGAAAAAAGTAGTTATATGCATTTCATACTGCAATTATGAGTTTCTGACACAAATTTTGTTTTAAACCTTTAACTCTGCAAATATAACTTTTTTTATGATATATAAGTATGAATTTAAAATGAAAAAATGTAATATACAAAATATCTTAGTAAATTAAAGTTGTGGTTTTTAAATATGGATCCGGCCATTGTAGTTTTTTCTATCACTTGATAAATTAAATTTTGTATTTGTTTAATTATTATTATTATTTCATTTTTTTCTTTTTAATTTCAAATGAAAAGCATGTATGTAATTTGACTTCAAAGTTTCATTCATTTAATGAAATTGTTCAATTAAGTTGTTGATATTGTCTTGAATTCCTCAATTAGTTAGTTTTGTTTAAATTAAGCTAAATGGTTTGCTATTAAAATTTTAGGATATCTCACATCTAAGGGGAAATGCTACTGAAATTTTTTAAAAAATTTCGGGTTTAAGCAATCCCTTCGTTGACAATTGTTCTAAACTAAAGAGTCATTAGAAATAGCGTAGGTGGTAATAAAATGAATCATAGTTGGATGAATGTTTTAAGAACTAGTGAAAAATATGAGAATGGAGTGGAAGAGTTTATTGATTTTGTTAGAAGGAATGCTCCTTCAAAAAATGGGATGTATTTTTGTCCTTGTGTTAATTATTTAAATGAGAGTTGACAGGATGTTAATATTATAAGAGATCACCTACTTTGTGATGGAATAAATCTTCAATACACAGGGTGGATATGGCATGGTGAGGAAGTAACTGATTGTTCGTGGCACAAGAAGGAAGCTGTGGATGTCATAGATGAAGATGGAATGGAGAAAATGATTCACGATGTTGAGGTAGAATCCTTTGCACAATCACATGAATATGACAGCCTGTGAAGTAATGCAGAGACACCATTGTACCCTATAAGTAAGTTCACACAGCTGACAAAAACATTGCATTTAGTCAGCTTAAAGCCAACTTGTAGGTGGACCGATAGTAGTTTCACATTACTACTTAAATTCTTATATGATATGTTTTCAGACAATAATGTACTGATAACTCCTCATTTTTAATATATTTGAGACACATTTTGATATAATTGGGGAGTTATTAATGCTAATTTAAGATGATTATCTTGAGATTTTATAAGATATTAAGCTGGTGCATTATTTGGGGATTTCATTTTAAATATTCTAGCTTTCAATATTTTGAAAATAAAAAAAATGATGTTGGTTGTTCTTATTTTGTTTTGTCTTATATTTTCTCCTCTTACTTCTATTATATCAGGTGATGTCATTTTTGGGAGGAGGTTCTCTCAACCAATTAGAAAGCTCAAATCAAAGTAATAGGCCAACATGTTTGGAAATTGAAAAAAAAAAATTAAAAGAGGCCTAAAGCTATGAATTGAAAATAGAGAATTTGTGTCTTGAGTTATAAAGAGAGGACGACAGCATTTTGTTGAATGAAGAATTGGGAGACCTAAGAAAAGCCACAGCTAGCTACAAATTGGAGAATATAGAAAGAGGAGCCGCAATATTGATTAAAAAAATCAGCGGAGGGAAGATGAGCTGGAGGCCGACATTAGGGTTGAACAGAATTGTTGTTCACCCGTCGTCGTCGTCGTCATCGCGAGCTAAGGGCAGAGCGGGACTAGGAGTGTCTTCACTGTGAGAGCTCGGGGAGGCGAGACGTGAAAGGAAGGGAGCCGATCTTTTGGACTGTGGATCATCATCTGGATCATTGCAGCAAGAGAAATAGAGGGAGAGGAGACGTGTTGTAGAGTGATTATTTCTGTTTCTCTTGTCTTCATGAATATGAATATGAATGTTGGTTTTGCTGAGACGATGACTTTAACAGCAATGTCTGGCTGATTTTTCTTTTGAATCTAGAGTAGCTATGAACTAATTTGAGGATTTGAGCATGTATGAACTAATTAATTGTGCTTAGTATTAATTTTTGTTTACTTAATGTTAAATTATTCTATCTACTTAGTGCTTGATCACTACCACTAAGTATGAATTTGGATAATTTAGATTAGCCTTAGGAGAGGGATCTTATTTGGATCATAAGATTAAGTAACGTGAGATTAGAATTTATTCTAATTTACTAATAGGATAGGGATATACCTATTGGACCCATATAATCATATTAGAGTGAATTTAGACAATTATTACCTTTTGAGTAAATTAGTTAGGGATAACAATTTTAACTTGAGAGAAGGGTATGACTGATTGAAAGTTACTTATATCTACTTAAAACTCTAGATTAACAAATTAACATTAAGTGCTTTTAATTGGGTAAATACATGCTTTAAGACTTAAAGAAGGGATTAGCCACTCTAGGTTATTTTTCTCCATTGAAATCTATAAACATTATATTTGTTTCTTTTGCTCTTATTAAATTAATTCCCAATTTCTTTCTTTGATTTGCTCAACTTAAATGAAAATGAGAATTTTAATTCCTAATTATCTATTACCTTGGATCTCTGTTGGACGACCTTGATTTGCTACTATACTATTCCAATAGCCCGTACACTTGCGGTGCTTATTTAAAATTTTGTAGCATCAAGTTTTTGGCGCCGTTGCATGGGATCAAAGGCAATTAGTGATTAGAATTAGAAATTCTTGAATAGTTTTAGCTTGAGCTATTTTATTTTATTTTTGTTCGTTCTTTGTGTTAGTGTGATACTCTTGAGATCTGCTTTGCCTTTCAGGTACTTTAGTATATGCCCGTAGATCCAAAGCAGCTAAGACACCACATAAAACAAGGAGCATTCAAGAACTTTTGGAAGCTACAAAATCTCATACTCAACCAAAGAAAGGTGTACACACTGACACTATAGTAATAGCTGAGGATGAAAATGATCGTTTGGGTGTCAATGATTTCTTGGGAAGACAATCTCGTGGGTATCAATCAAGAATCCAAGTGCCTGAATTTCAAGCTAACAACTTTGAGATAAAGCAAACTATGTTGAAAATGCTTGAACTACATGGTCAGTATGCCGGAAATGATTTAAAAGATCCAAATCAACACTTGATTCAATTCCTTGATGTTTGTGACTCATTTAAGCAAAATGGAGTTCCTAATGATGTGATTCGTCTTAGGCTTTTTCCTTACTCTTTACAAGGAAAAGCCAAAGAGTAGCTCAACAATTTAGATAGGGCAGTGTCACTTCTTAGGCTGAATTGGAGGAAAATTTCAAATCAAGATTCTTTCCTCATAACAAGATGGTGGATGCTAGAGCTGCTCTAACTAATTTTTGCCAACAGTTTGGGGAACACCTAAAAATAGCTTGGGAGAGGTTCAAGTTGCTTGTTAGATAGAGTCCTAGCCATAATTTTGAGAAATGGATCTTACTTCAAATCTTCTGTACCCAGTTAACTCTCAAATCTAGATCAGAATTGAATGCTATGACTAATGGAGGAATTACAAAGAAACCGGTGAATTATGTTTGGGGATGCTTATATTACTTATCAGCTGACTTTATTCAGAACAACAATGATAGAAGATCCGTGAAGTATATTGAAAGAGTTAATAAAGACACTTCATCACAATTGATGGGAATGTTAAGTGCTCTCAACAAGAGGTTTGATAATCTTGAAGCTCAAGTACACCATCCAATAGTGGACATATGGGAGTTAATGCTATTTATGCTCATTGTGATTATTGTGGAGATGGACATGCTACTGGACAATGCCTTATATCTTAATAGATAGAACCAGTCAATTATGCTGGAAACTACCATGGCAATAATCAGAGTAATCTATACTCCAATACTTACAATTTTGGGTAGCATAAAAATCCTAATCTCTCTTGGAAATATGGTGCAACAATCTTAATGAAGCATCCACTTCTAATACAAAGCCAATGGCAGCTCCTAGTTTTTATCACTTAGAAAAGGAAGTTAAGCCTATTCAAGAGCCCAAACCTGACCTTGAGGCAATGATGTCTCAACTTATTATTTTTCAGCTAAAGATTTCTCAAGATCACACTGCTACTAATGCAATATTTAGTTCATCCATCAAGAATCTTGAGGTTCAAGTGGGACAACTTGCAACTGCTGTGAATGTATTACAACAAAGAGAATTGCCAAGTAATACTATGACTAATCCTCGTAGAGATGGAAAAGAGGAATGTAAAGCTCTCATATTAAGAAGTCGTAAAGAGTTACCTAAGATTCCACATCCAGTGAAGAAACCTTCAGCTTCTAATGGCGATGCAACTCTTGAAGTTATTATAGAGAATGATGAAGAGCCTACTTAGAAGGTATATAGAAAAGTCAATGAAGCAAAAGTTGATAATGAGTCTAAGAAAAGTGAAGTAAAGAAGAAGGCTACTAATGAGAATCTTAAATGGGTACCACCTTTGCCATTTCCTCAGGGATTCCAGAAGACAGCTTTAGATGAGCAATACAAGAAATTCTTAGGAACTTCACATCAATCTCCCTTTCCTTGAAGCTTTAAAGTAGATGCCTCAGTATGTTAAGTTTCTAAAGGAGATGTTGAGTAAGAAGATGAGGTTTAGTGATTATGAAACAGTACCTCTCAATAAAAATGTAGTGCTATTATTCTCAACAAGTTGCCACCCAAACAGAAAGATCCTGGTAGTTTTTCTATACCTTGCATAACTGGAGAAAAGTTTCAACAAGGTGGGGCATTATGTGATTTAGGCTCAAGTATCAACTTGATGCCACTATCTATGTTTCAAAAATTGCAACTTGGTGAAGCTCATCCAATGAGGAGTACATGAAGGCTTTTGAAGAATTGAAGATTCGATTGATTTCAGCTCCTATTATTATGGCTCCTAATTGGTCATTACCTTTTAAAGTGATGTGTGATGCAAGTGACTGATGCTACTAAATTTTAAATATGCACCGCAAGTGTACGGGTCGTTGGAATAGTATAGTAGCAAATCAAGGTCATCCCACAGAGATTCAAAGTAATAGATAATTAGGCATTAAAGTTCCCATTTTCATTTAAGTTGAACAAATCAAAGAAAGAGATTGAAAGACAATTTTAAACAAATGCAAAAGAAATAAATCTAATGATTTAAAGATTTCAATTGATAAAAACAACCTAGAGTGGCTAATCCCTTCTTTAAGTTTTAGAGCATGTATTTACCCAATTAAAAGCACTTAATATTAAATTGTTAATCTAGAGTTTAAATGAATATAAGTATCTTCCAATCACTTATACTCCTCTCTCAAGTTAAAATTGTTATTCCTAACTAATTTACTCAAGAGGCAATAAATGTCCAAATTCACTCTAATATGATTATATGGGTCCAATAGGTATATTCCTATCCTATTGGCAAATTAGAATAAATTCTAATCCCACATTACTTAATCCTATGGTCCAATTAAGATCCCTCTTCCAAGGTTAATCTGAATTCCCCAAATTCCTACTTAATGGTGATCTAGCACTAAGTAAATAAAATAATACAAGATTAAGTAAACAAAAATTAACACTAAACACAATTAAATGGTTCATACATGCTCAAATACTTAAATTAGTTCATAACTACTCTAGGTTCAAAAGAAATTAGCTAAACATCAAAATCATCAGAACAGCAACAAAAGTTTCAATAATCAAAACCATATGGAAAAGATAAAAGGAACAGGAGCACAGCCATTATCCTTCCTCTCGACTTTCTCTTTCTATCGGCTGGTCTCCTTTTCGTTAAGCTCCAAGAAGAAGAAAACTGCAGTGAAGATCAGTACCCTCTACAATCGTGATGAGAAACTAGAGAACTCCCCTTCCATCATTCCCCGGCCTCCACTCCGTTCTGTTCTAGCTCCAAGACTAGCCGCCCTTCACACCTCGAGCTCGTCAGACCTGGGGAACAAGAAGATGAACCATAAGCTAATGGAGCCTCCCCAGGTCCGGAATTTCCAGCTGATGCTCCTCCCTCTCTCTCGATAGATGAAGATGGCGACTTGTGCGGCTACTCTGTTTCTTTTTCAGTCAGCTCCCCCTCTATTCTATGCTACCACTTTTTTCTTAGGTTAGATAGCCATTACGTCCCCGAGAAAAAATGATGTCGCACTTCCTCTTCAAATCCTAAGTGAGAAAAAATGAAGCCCAAGCCCAAAACATGCCACACATATGCACCTCTTGGAACATAAAATTGCTGTACAGCTTCTAATATATAAAATAGAACCACGTCACCTATTAAACTATCTAAAGAAGAAGAACTATTTAATAATAATAACAAAAACTAATATAAAGCAAATTAAATGCAATATTGCATCTTTTTATTTTTTTTTATTTTCAAAATATTAAAAACTATAATATTTAAAATAAAATCCCCAAATAATACACCAACTTGATATCTTCAAGAAAATCATATTAAATTAGTATTGATAACTCCCCAATTATATCAAAATGTGTCTCAAATATATTAAAAATAGGGAGTTATCAGTGACTATGCTGTAAGAGCTGTGTTGGGGCAGAGGCCTGCCTAGATCTTCCATCCTATCTACTATGCAAGTAAGACTCTAGTTGCAGCTCAGGTAAATTACTCAACTACTGAAAAAGAAATGCTTGCTATTGTGTTTGCTTTTGAAAAGTTTAGAGTCTACTTGATAGGTGCTAAGATCTTAATCTACCTGATCATGCTGCTACAAAATATATGTTAGGGAAGAAAGAGTCCAAACCTAGACTAATAAGATGGGTTTTGTTGTTACAGAAATTTGATGTGCATCTAGTTGTTGGGAAAGGAACTGAAAATCAAGTTGCTGATCATTTGTCAAGGATTATGAACTCTTCTAATTGTGTGAATGACTTGTTGGTTAATGAATATTTCCCTGATAAATAGTTGTTTGCTATTAGTAGTTTTAATTTGCCTTGGTATGCTGATATTGTCAATTATCTTGTATGTGATGTGTTACCTCCTGATTTGACTTTCTATCAAAGAAAGAAATTTTTGCATGATGTTGTTTACTATATATGGGAAGAACCATTTCTTTTCAAGAGATGTGCTGATTTGATCATTAGAAAGTGTATGCTTGAGGTTGAACAAGAGGCCATTTTGACTTATTGTCATGCATCTACATATGGGGGACATTATAGGGGGGCAAAGGACTGCATCTAAAGTGCTTGATTCTGGTTTTTATTGGCCTTCTTTGTTTAAAGATGCTCACCAATTTGTTTCCAAGTGTGATAGATGTCAAAGAACAAGTAACATTTCCAAGAGACATGAGATGCCTCAATCTGGGATCTTAGAGGTGGAGTTATTTGATGCTTGGGGGATGGATTTCATGGGTCCTTTCCCATCTTCAAGAGGAAACCAATATATTCTTGTTGCAGTGGTGTTTTGAGGTACACTATAAACCAAGCGCTTCTTGGGAGGCAACCAAAGGTTTGGTAATTGAATTGTTTTTATTTAGTTGAGTTGTTTTGAGGTTTGTTGATTTTGTAGCCCCTAGTGATGTATTCCACTTTGATAGCCACAAACAAGAGCATTCAAGAGCACAAGACAAGGATTGAGAGGGGAGTTTTCTTCTACTTTTCTTTGTTTTGTTTGAATTGATAGTTGATAACATGTTCTGGACATGAGTGCTCGTTATAGTCTAACTTTGCATGTGATTGATATTTGTTATTGACTATTGATTTGAGTTGTGTCATTTGTGAGTTGTGCTCTATTGGTGGAGATTTAAAATCTTTGAAGCTTCTACTATCCCTACACTTGGATATGGTTATGTCTTCATCTCCATTACTTAGGATTACTTGTTCACATTGAGGACAATGCGACATTTAAGTGTGGGAGTGAGGATACCATTGATTTTGTAGGACTTGTCCTCAATTTTGACAAATTTCTTTGGGTTTGCACATAAATAGACAAATTTTTAACAAAAATTTGCTTTTCATGGAAGTTTGGATTTTACTTGTGAACATTGGCAAAGTTGGTTTGATTTGAATTGAAAAGGATTGAGTTTAATTAGAATTTGGTTCTATCTTCTTGGAATGTTAGTAGATAGGCAAAGAATTTGGTTTGGATGATTGACTTTAGGATGTCAAATACCAATGAGAAACTTGAGCCTAAATATTCATTTCTTTTAAGAGGAATTACACTTATTGTGATTTTATTTCTAGGACTTGTCTTGAATCTCTTTTTTGAAGCTTCAAAATCCTTTTGCATATACAAATATGATTTAGGCATTCATGTCATAGCTAGTTTTGCCAAATGTCCATCCTTTTTAAATTAAAATCCTTTGCTTTACCCCATTTGAGCCTTACTTTGTTTTTTTTTAAAAGAAAATTGATTAGAGTAAACAGCCCTTTGTTTGAGAAATTTAGTTTTTATATCTTTTTTTTCCCATTCATTTGTTACTTTAGTTAGTGCTAAGTAAAACAATTTTAGAAAAGAATGAAGGGATTAGAAAGTCAATGTTATATGAGTTGTGTAGATAGGGGGAAAATGAAATAGAAAGAAAAAGAAAGAGAAAAAGAAAAGGAAAGAAGAGAGAGAGAGAGAGAAATATGAAAAAAATAAAAAATATAAAAATATAAAAAAACAAATGAAAAAGAAGAGAGAAAATGAAAAAAAAAATAGATTGTTGAAGTTAATTGAATAAAAGTTGTTTAGAATGTAAGTAAGTCTGTTTTCTTTAAGTAATTATTCCTTCATTCTTCATAAATTTCATTAAGTTGTTTAGCACTAACTAAATTATGCATCAATACCATTTGATCATTTCCATTTCATTATCCTACCCTATTCATTACAACCTTGGAAAAGTCCTTTTTATTTGTGTGAGCAATAGGATAATGTAGTGGAGATGGAGATGATAAACAAGCTTATGGTAAATAGGTTACAATAAGTGGATTAGAGTGAAACACAAACCCTTTCATGATCTTGAGAGAAAAGTGTAAACACTTCACTTGTGAGGAACATCTTATTATTATTTGTCTTTACCAAGTTATTTGCATTTCTACTTACATTTTTAGAAAGTGGAAAAGAGTTTCAAGAAAGCTTCATTCTGGACTCAAAATTATCAAATTCAATGTCAAATTACAAATTTACCCTTGGCAGCCCTACTTCAAGGGTTTTAGGGGCGTTTTCGTAATTATGTTTTTTCGACCTTTTTCCAAAAAGTGACCAACTGTAACCCTACCTAATTTTCGTTCCTAAACTCAATGGAACCATCAAATCATTGAAAATCCAACTCTAAGCCCCATTTCTAGAGCTGGCCAAAATTTATGAGCTCTCCAGAGAAAATCAGGGTTTTACGATTTTGGCTCCGTAAACGCGTTCCTTTCTACTCCTAACCACTTTATTGACCATTCCATTAGGTTATAACTACCATTCAGTACCAATTTGGGCAGCATAACAGCCCCACACACCCATTTTCCATTTTTGAAACCAATGACAATTCGGCGAAATTTCACCGATTAAATTGTCCACAACAGCCAGAACAATCAATATACAAGAGTTTGGAAGTTACCTCAAGCCCCCACTAGCTTTTCCTTGTCTTGGCTGAAACCCTAGCTGTTTTAACACCAAAGGAGGAGCTTCCAAACCTTAAAGAACATAAAGGAGTAGCTTAGGATCGGAGTTATATGCGTTAAGAGCTAGATCATCGGAGAAATCAGCTTACCTTACGAGTTATCTTCTCCTTTCTCTCTCTAGAAATCTCAAACTTTTTTTCTCTTGTTCAGCTGAATAAACTGACCGTTTTGAAGGTTGGAGGAAGAAGATGATATGTTATATTATGCTTATGTCATTATTCCCTTATGATGATGTCATAATTCCAAAATTGACATTTTCGAATTTTCTGACAGATTTTCTGCCCAAACTTTGAAAAATCATAACTAATTCTAGAAATATTTAAATGAGGTGATTCTAAAGCCAAATGAAAGGTATTTAAGTCCTCTTTATAGGAAAAATATGGGTCATTATCCAAAATTCCTGAATTATATAAAACTCATCACTGGCCCAAAACAAAATTCAGTTTCCATCCCAAACTTTGGACAATCATATCTCCTAGCACACAAAACGAAATGGCATAAATTATATGTCTATTTTGAAGCTTGGGATGCCAAATTTAAGACTGGAAAGTTTCAGAATTTTTAGACATCATTTGCCTTCAAAATGTCCATACAAACAGATTGTCCTGCACAGAATTACACTTAACAATTTTTCAAATTTTCAACCAATATGTCCAATGGCTCTAAAATCAACAATCAAACCTATTCCCACACAATTTTTCACAAGGAAACCATTGGAATCACTAAAACCACCAAATTCCCATCACACATTCTCCAAAAGTGTTTATTCAACAATAATTACATCCATTTTTAAAGTCATTAGCCCTTATCACTTTTTGGGATATTACATTTCTCCCCCTATAAAATAAATTTCGTCCTCGAAATTTGTCACACAACTTGAGCTATAAACTCTGGATAACGTCTTTGTATATCCGCTTCTACTTCCCAAGTTGCTTCCCTCTGATTCATTCCCTTCCAGATTACCTTTACATATGGAATGCTTCAATGTCTAAGCCGTCGTTCTTCCCTTTCAATGATATGTTCTGGCTCTATCGCATATGTGAAGTTGTCTTGTAACTCAACTTCTTCATATTCAACAATATGAGATGCATTTGGTTGGTACTTCTTCAGTTGGGAAACGTGAAATACATCATGGAGCCTGCTCAAGTTTGGGGGTAGGGCTACTCGATAAGCAACAGGCCCAATCCTCTCAAGGATTTCAAAAGGACCTATGTACCTTGGGCTCAACTTCTTTCGCTTGATAGCTCTTCCCATGCCAATGACTGGTGATACTCTCAGAAATATATGATCACCAACCTCAAACTCTAGAGGTCGTCTCCTCTTGTCAGCGTAGCTTTTCTAACGACTATGCGCTGCAAGAAGCCTCTTACGAATGATATGAATCTGCACTCAGGTTTGATCAACAAGCTCCAACTCATACAGCTTCCTCTCTGATAACTCATTCCAGCACAAGGGTGATTGGCACTTCCTCCCATACAATGCTTCATACGGCGCCATTTGTATGCTCACATGATAGCTATTGTTGTAGGCGAACTCTGCAAGTGGAAGAAAGTAATCCCAATTCCCTTTGAAGTCAAGGACACAAGCTCATAACATATCCTCCAGCATCTGAATAGTCTTCTCTGAATGTCCATCTGTCTAAGGATGATAAGCCTTACTAAATCTCAATTGAGTACCTAGGGCCTCATGGAACGCCCTCCAGAATCTCGATGTGAATTAGGGATCTTCGTCAGAAATGATATTCTTTGGTACACCATAAAGTTTCACGATTTCTCGAATATAAATCTCAGCTAGTTTGTCCCGAGAGTAACCAGCATTAATCGGTATGAAATGCGTCGATTTTGTTAACCAGTCTACAATTACCCAGATCACATCATAACTCCTGATTCTGGGCAATCCCACCACAAGGTCCATGGTCACACTTTCCCATTTCTATTCTGAAATTGCAGGACTTTGCAACAAACCAGGCGGTCTCTGGTGCTCAATTTTTACCTTCTGACAAGTGAGACACCTCATCCTCTTCATTGTCTGAGGCTGCTGAAGAGACTAGTTAGATGGTCGAAGCCGTTTGGTCTTGTTGTTGTTGTAGAACTTGTAGCATTGAGCAGAGTTGACTGATAAGATTAGCCTTATCTGTGGTTCCAGCCCATACAGCTTCCTCTCTGATAACTCATTCCAGCACAAGGGTGATTGGCACTTCCTCCCATACAACGCTTCATACGGCGCCATTTGTATGCTCGCGTGATAGCTATTGTTGTAGGCGAACTCTGCAAGTGGAAGAAAGTAATCCCAATTCCCTTTGAAGTCAAGGACACAAGCTCGTAACATATCCTCCAGCATCTGAATAGTCTTCTCTGAATGTCCATCTGTCTAAGGATGATAAGCCTTACTAAATCTCAATTGAGTACCTAGGGCCTCATGGAACGCCCTCCAGAATCTCGATGTGAATTAGGGATCTTCGTCAGAAATGATATTCTTTGGTACACCATAAAGTTTCACGATTTCTCGAATATAAATCTCAGCTAGTTTGTCCCGAGAGTAACCAGCATTAATCGGTATGAAATGCGTCGATTTTGTTAACCAGTCTACAATTACCCAGATCACATCATAACTCCTGATTCTGGGCAATCCCACCACAAGGTCCATGGTCACACTTTCCCATTTCTATTCTGAAATTGCAGGACTTTGCAACAAACCAGGTGGTCTCTGGTGCTCAATTTTTACCTTCTGACAAGTGAGACACCTCATCCTCTTCATTGTCTGAGGCTGCTGAAGAGACTAGTTAGATGGTCGAAGCCATTTGGTCTTGTTGTTGTTGTAGAACTTGTAGCATTGAGCAGAGTTGACTGATAAGATTAGCCTTATCTGTGGTTCCAGCCCATACAGCTTCCTCTCTGATAACTCATTCCAGCACAAGGGTGATTGGCACTTCCTCCCATACAACGCTTCATTCGGCGCCATTTGTATGCTCGCGTGATAGCTATTGTTGTAGGCGAACTCTGCAAGTGGAAGAAAGTAATCCCAATTCCCTTTGAAGTCAAGGACACAAGCTCGTAACATATCCTCCAGCATCTGAATAGTCTTCTCTGAATGTCCATCTGTCTAAGGATGATAAGCCTTACTAAATCTCAATTGAGTACCTAGGGCCTCATGGAACGCCCTCCAGAATCTCGATGTGAATTAGGGATCTTCGTCAGAAATGATATTCTTTGGTACACCATAAAGTTTCACGATTTCTCGAATATAAATCTCAGCTAGTTTGTCCCGAGAGTAACCAGCATTAATCGGTATGAAATACGTCGATTTTGTTAACCAGTCTACAATTACCCAGATCACATCATAACTCCTGATTCTGGGCAATCCCACCACAAGGTCCATGATCACACTTTCCCATTTCCATTCTGAAATTGCAGGACTTTGCAACAAACCAGGCGGTCTCTGGTGCTCAATTTTTACCTTCTGACAAGTGAGACACCTCATCCTCTTCATTGTCTGAGGCTGCTGAAGAGACTAGTTAGATGGTCGAAGCCGTTTGGTCTTGTTGTTGTTGTAGAACTTGTAGCATTGAGCAGAGTTGACTGATAAGATTAGCCTTATCTGTGGTTCCAGCCCATACAGCTTCCTCTCTGATAACTCATTCCAGCACAAGGGTGATTGGCACTTCCTCCCATACAACGCTTCATACGGCGCCATTTGTATGCTCGCGTGATAGCTATTGTTGTAGGCGAACTCTGCAAGTGGAAGAAAGTAATCCCAATTCCCTTTGAAGTCAAGGACACAAGCTCGTAACATATCCTCCAGCATCTGAATAGTCTTCTCTGAATGTCCATCTGTCTAAGGATGATAAGCCTTACTAAATCTCAATTGAGTACCTAGGGCCTCATGGAACGCCCTCCAGAATCTCGATGTGAATTAGGGATCTTCGTCAGAAATGATATTCTTTGGTACACCATAAAGTTTCACGATTTCTCGAATATAAATCTCAGCTAGTTTGTCCCGAGAGTAACCAGCATTAATCGGTATGAAATGCGTCGATTTTGTTAACCAGTCTACAATTACCCAGATCACATCATAACTCCTGATTCTGGGCAATCCCACCACAAGGTCCATGGTCACACTTTCCCATTTCTATTCTGAAATTGCAGGACTTTGCAACAAACCAGGTGGTCTCTGGTGCTCAATTTTTACCTTCTGACAAGTGAGACACCTCATCCTCTTCATTGTCTGAGGCTGCTGAAGAGACTAGTTAGATGGTCGAAGCCATTTGGTCTTGTTGTTGTTGTAGAACTTGTAGCATTGAGCAGAGTTGACTGATAAGATTAGCCTTATCTGTGGTTCCAGCCCATACAGCTTCCTCTCTGATAACTCATTCCAGCACAAGGGTGATTGGCACTTCCTCCCATACAACGCTTCATACGGCGCCATTTGTATGCTCGCGTGATAGCTATTGTTGTAGGCGAACTCTGCAAGTGGAAGAAAGTAATCCCAATTCCCTTTGAAGTCAAGGACACAAGCTCGTAACATATCCTCCAGCATCTGAATAGTCTTCTCTGAATGTCCATCTGTCTAAGGATGATAAGCCTTACTAAATCTCAATTGAGTACCTAGGGCCTCATGGAACGCCCTCCAGAATCTCGATGTGAATTAGGGATCTTCGTCAGAAATGATATTCTTTGGTACACCATAAAGTTTCACGATTTCTCGAATATAAATCTCAGCTAGTTTGTCCCGAGAGTAACCAGCATTAATCGGTATGAAATACGTCGATTTTGTTAACCAGTCTACAATTACCCAGATCACATCATAACTCCTGATTCTGGGCAATCCCACCACAAGGTCCATGATCACACTTTCCCATTTCCATTCTGAAATTGCAGGACTTTGCAACAAACCAGGCGGTCTCTGGTGCTCAATTTTTACCTTCTGACAAGTGAGACACCTCATCCTCTTCATTGTCTGAGGCTGCTGAAGAGACTAGTTAGATGGTCGAAGCCGTTTGGTCTTGTTGTTGTTGTAGAACTTGTAGCATTGAGCAGAGTTGACTGATAAGATTAGCCTTATCTGTGGTTCCAGCCCATACAGCTTCCTCTCTGATAACTCATTCCAGCACAAGGGTGATTGGCACTTCCTCCCATACAACGCTTCATACGGCGCCATTTGTATGCTCGCGTGATAGCTATTGTTGTAGGCGAACTCTGCAAGTGGAAGAAAGTAATCCCAATTCCCTTTGAAGTCAAGGACACAAGCTCGTAACATATCCTCCAGCATCTGAATAGTCTTCTCTGAATGTCCATCTGTCTAAGGATGATAAGCCTTACTAAATCTCAATTGAGTACCTAGGGCCTCATGGAACGCCCTCCAGAATCTCGATGTGAATTAGGGATCTTCGTCAGAAATGATATTCTTTGGTACACCATAAAGTTTCACGATTTCTCGAATATAAATCTCAGCTAGTTTGTCCCGAGAGTAACCAGCATTAATCGGTATGAAATGCGTCGATTTTGCTAACCAGTCTACAATTACCCAGATCACATCATAACTCCTGATTCTGGGCAATCCCACCACAAGGTCCATGGTCACACTTTCCCATTTCCATTTTGAAATCTCAAGACTTTGCAGCAAACCAGGCGGTCTCTGGTGTTCAATTTAAATGAGAGACAAGTGAGACACCTCGCTACATATTTCGTCCCATCACTCTTCAAACCTGGCCACTAATACATAGACTTCAGATTATGGTACATTTTGGTCATACCAGGATGAAGAGTATAACGGCTCTTGTGCACCTCATCCAGAATTTTCTGTCTCAACTCCGCCTTAAGTGGAACACAAATTCTATTTTGATAGCGAACCAATCCACTAGGCGATAAATCATAGCCCTAAGCTTCTCCCCATTTAATCCGAGCCAGATTACGCTGTATCCATCCATCTTGCCTCTGAGCTTCTTCAATCTCAATTCTCAAGTCACTTTCCTCTTGGGAAATAGTATAATTGGCATAGAGGATCTAATTTGACAGATTCAAATCACGAAAATCCGCTATTAACTTCTCCTTTTGAATATCATTGCTGCCACCAACACTATCTTTCGACTAAGAGCATTTGTGACTATATTTGCTTTACCCAGATGATATTTGATTTTCAGGTTGTAGTCCTTAAGCAACTCCATCCACCGTCGCTATCTCATATTCAATTTTTTCTTATCATACAAATATTTGAGACTCTTGTAGTCGCAGTACAGTTCTACCATCACACCATACAGATAATGCCTCCAAATTTTCAAGGCAAATACAAAGGCCGCAAGCTCCAAATCATGTGTAGGATAATCCATCTCATGAGGTTTGAGCTGTCGAGAGGCGTAGGCCACCACACGTCCCTGCTGCCTAAGGACACGCCCTAATCCCTACTTACTCGCATCACTATACACAATATGGGTTAAGCTGGGATCAGGTATAATCAACACAGGTGTCCTAGTCAACCTCTCTTTCAACTCCACAAAGCATTTTTCACAATGTTCATCCCACACAAAAGGTTGATCGTTCCTCATGAGCTTGGTCATCGGCAAAGCAATACGTGAGAAATTCTGAATGAATCTCCGGTAGTAACCAGCAAGACCCAAAAAACTGCGTACCTCTGCCACAGATTCTGGCCTTTTCTAGTCCAGTACTACTTCCACTTTACTAGGATCTACAGAAACCCCTTCTTGCGAGATAACATGGCCTAGGAATTTTACTTTTGATCACCAAAACTTGCATTTACTCAATTTGGCATAGAGCTGCTTCTCACACAATATATTCAATACAATTCTCAAATGATACTCATGCTCTTCTCTACTCTTAGAGTATATCAGAATATCATCAATGAATACCATAATGAATTGATCCAGATATTGTTGAAAGATACGGTTCATGTAATCTATGAAAACCACAGGTGCATTGGTTAGCCCAAATGGCATCACCAAGAACTCATAATGACCATACCTGGTCCGAAAAGCAGTCTTTAGAACATCTTCTACTTTCACTCGCAGCTGATGATACCCTGACCTTAGATCAATTTTTAAGAATACACACAAACCAGATAGTTGATCTAAAAGGTCATCGATTCGGGGAAGAGGGTACTTATTCTTGATAGTAATCTTAGCTCTATAATTGATACATAGACGAAGACTCCCGTCTTTCTTTTTCACAAACAACACTGGAGTTCCCCAAGGCGACACACTGGGTCTAATAAACCCTTTCTCCAGCAAGTCTTCTATTTGTTTCTTTAACTCCACCATTTTTTTTGGGGCCATATGGTATGGGGCCTTAGATATAAAACCAGCTCCAAGCACAATGTCAATGGGAAACTGAACTTCCCTTTCTGGAGGTAATCCGCTAAGATCATCCGGAAATACCTCAGGGAATTCATTTACCACGGGTATACTACTCAAAGTTTCACTAATCTCCCCTTGCACAGAGAAGAATTGTAACCCCCTCCGTAATTATATCCGAAATACGCAATTAAAATGAAATAGAGACCAATAATAATCAAATAACATTTACTAACCCATCACATGATGGGGTTTTCAAAAATACCTTTCGAAATCATTTATAAACTTGGTCTCATATTTACATTTCGAATACAATTACTACGCGAAGATAAATAACATTCATATAAATATCAGAGTGCACAACATAATCATCCCAGCAATCTCGGGTACATACCTTTGCTAAAGATATACAGGGCATAATTGCCCATTACAATTCTTCAAATGGGGATTACACAATCTCATTTCGAATGAGTCCTGCCGCTCCCTCTATGAGCCACTTGCCCTGTCTCTAGTCTTTTCTTCTTGATTTACGTGCATACAACTCAGGGCTTCACATTCGATCCTCAAGCTCCCTCTGGCTTTTACTCAATATGGCTGAACCCTAGCCCCTTTTAAACAGCAAAATTAAGATTCAAGTACCTTACAAGATTTCTTCCTCTTTCTCTCTCTAAAGATCCCATATGCTCTCTCTCTATTTCAGCTGTTCTCAGCGTCAGAAATGAGGAGGAAGAAGGAAAAAACCGTTTAATAACATATCCTATGCTTATGTCATCAATGTAACATGATGAAGTCATAATTCTCAATTTTCGGATTTTTGGCAGATTTCTGCCCAAACTTTGCAAAATCATAACTAGTTCTAGAAAAATCGAAATGAGGTGATTCTAAAGCCAAATGAAAGGTATTTAAGTCCTCTTTATAGGAAAAATATTTACCAATACTAGAAATCACCTCACAATTCCAGAATTACACAAATTTCATCACTGCCCCAAAACAGAGTCCATTTTCGACCTCAAACTTTGGACAGTCATATCTCCCAATTCCCAACATGAAATGTCACAAATTATTTGTCCATTTTGAAGCTTGGGATGTGAAATTTAAGACTGGAAAGTTTCATAATTTTCTGACATCATTTGTCTAGTAAAAACGTCCACACGAGAAGACTGGCCAGACAGAATTCACACTGGACAGCATTTCCAATTTTGCAACCAATGTGTCCAATCCAATTTAAATCAATTCCAATGATTAAATACCACAACATGACACCATTTCCATCACAATACCCCATTCAATTCTTCCCTCTATTCTAAGTCAATTTGGATGTTAATCCACAATTGAACTCAAATACAGGGTTTTGGCGTTGCTCATAACACAAGCGAGTACAATCCACTTTATATTCTCTAAAAGGGTTCATTAATCACTAACCACGTCCACTTTTTAGTCATTAAACCCTAATCACAATTTGGGATCTTGCTAAACCGGGGCTTAGCAATCCACTAATCTCATACTTATTCTCTAAGCTCAAGTCTCAAAATTCAGGGTATTACAAGAATACCATATACCCCTGGCAACCCTTTTCAAGATATTTTTCAGCTTTAGTCATAGAAAGGAAATTCATACTGCAATTTACAACTTCAACCCTCTGAGAAGCAGGATATACTATCCTCTTATTCCCACAATCAAGCATCACATTATTTGCTGTTGACCAATCAAAACCCAAAATGACTTACAATTGGTAAAGCGGCAGACAAATCAAATCCACAGTACATTGGTGCCCCTTTACAATTATAACAAAATTCAGACAAGCTTCTGTAGTCAAGGCCTTAACACCTATAGGTGTTAACACTATCAGATCAAATGTAATTTATGCATATGCAATCCCAGGCGCTTCACAAAATCATAGGCAATGAAGGAGTGACTTGCACCCGAGTCAAACAAAACTTGCAACAAATAACCATTAAGAAGAATTTTACCTTGTATCAACTTAGGAGATTTGCGGGCCTCCTCGTGGGTCATAACGAATACTCGGCCCTGAGTTTTCGGCCTCTGGTCTGGTCATGGCTCTTTGCATTCGACAGCAGTATGCCCCACACGTTTACAATTGAAGCATATTATTCAACCCTTACAAGTCTTACCATGATGTGACTGATTACAATGAGGATAGATCCAAGGTGTAAAAGGAGTTCTATCCTGATCACGGCTCCCAAACTAGTAGGGCTTTTTACCACTCCCAGATGAAGTCCCTGTCCCTTTCGCTTCTTTAAAGTACTACCCTTACTAGGTTCACTGCTGTGGCTAGTAGCTTTAGTAGAATATAGTTCTCTTAAATTATTTTGTGATCCTACACTCTTCAACAGCCTTGTTGAATTTAGTGAACATATGAGTGACCAACCGCTTCTTCAGATCATATCTCAACCCCCGAATAAGCATATCAAAACTCCACTCTTCATCATCCTTATACCGGAGGTAGGAGGAATATTGAGACAAATGGATGAAACGGGACAGATAGTCATCAAAGCTTTCCATGTCCCCTTGTTTGATATTCAGGAATTTTGTTTCCTTCTCGAGCCACACCGATTTGGGAAAGTATTTCTCATTAAATTCTTACTGGAATGATTCCCAAGTCAACGGCACATTTCTGCTGTGCAGAGTGAGGGAGATATTCCTCCACCAGTGATCTGCATCGCCTTCTAACTTGTAGATAGCCAGGCGTGCCTTTACCTCGGACGAGCATCCTAGGACCTCGAAGATTTTCTCAAGGCGATTCAACCAATCTTCAGCTGCTTGCGGATCAAACCTCCCTTTGAAAACTAGAGGAATATGTTTACAAAATCTAGTGACCCAAAACTGAAGGTCCCTTTCCTCTCTTGCCGGTACCCCATGCGACTCTTGATTTAGAGCAGTGTGAGGTGGGGATTCCAGGGGTCATGCTGACCCTTCAGTAGTGTCCTCATGACGAGTTTCTTCTTGAGTTTCCACTGGAGTGGACTGAATCAGGTCCTCTTTGTTCTTTGCTTTTTCTACTCTGAACTCTTCTCTTAGCTGTAAACACTATGCATCAGCTTTCGCTACGATCTCAATGCAACAGCTTACGTTGTAATCACTATGCGTCAACTTTCACTGCGATATCAAAGCATCACAATGTATCACAATGTATGACAAACATACATACAATACTTTACACATAGCATAAGAGAAGAGTCACTACCTTGTTCTTTCCGATTGTGCTCTAGCGCAGGTGGGTCACGAACAGGGCAAATATCGAATCCTAAAATTCCAAATGCACCATTTAGACACTTCCATAGTGTTTCTTGGGGTTATATGAGTCTATAATGAAAATTTACAAAAATGCCCCCAGGGACCCGGCCCGGGTCCTCCGTACCCGGTCCGGTTGCTCCGTACCCGGTCCGGTTGCACTTTTCCTGAAATTCTAATATGGGCTATCCTTACATATTTCCGCCCAAGGAATCCATTTCTAGACTCAGAATTATCAAATTCAATGTCAAATTACAAATTTACCCTTGGCAGCTCTACTTCAAGGATTTCAGGGGCATTTTCATAATTATGCTTTTTCGGCCTTTTCTGAAAAAGTGACCAATTGTAACCCCACCTAATTTTTGCTCCTAAACTCAATGGAACCATCAAATCATTGAAAATTCAACTCTAAGACCCATTTCTATAGCTGGCCGAAATTTATGAGCTTTACGGAGAAAATCGGGGTTTTACATTTCGGCTCCGTAAACGCATTCCTTTCTACTCCTAACCACTTTATTGACCATTCTATTAGGTTACAACTACCATTTAGTACCAATTTGGGCAGCATAACATCCCCACACACCCATTTTCCATTTTTGAAACCAATGACAATCCGGCGAAATTTCACCGATTAAATTGTCCACAACAGCCAGAACAATCAATATACAAGAGTTTGGAAGTTACCTCAAGCCTCCACTAGCTTTTCTTTGTCTTGGCTGAAACCCTAGCTGTTTTAACACTAAAGGAGGAGCTTCCAAACCTTAAAGAACATAAAGGAGTAGCTTAGGATCGGAGTTATACTCGTTAAAAGCTAGATCATCGGAGAAATCGGCTTACCTTGTGAGTTCTCTTCTCCTTTCTCTCTCTAGAAATCTCAAACGTTTTTTTCTCTTGTTCAGCTGAATAAACTGAAGGTTTTGAAGCTTGGAGGAAGAAGATGATATGTTATATTATGCTTATGTCATTATTCCCTTATGTTGATGTCATAATTCCAAAATTGACATTTTCGGATTTTCTGACAGATTTTCTGCCCAAACTTTGAAAACTCATAACTAATTCTAGAAAAATAGAAATGAGATGATTCCAAAGCCAAATGAAAGGTATTTAAGTCCTATTTATAGGAAAAATATGGGCCATTACCCAAAATTACCACAAAATTCCAGAATTATATAAAACTCATCGCTGCCCCAAAACAAAGTTCAGTTTCCATCCCAAACTTTGGACAGTCATATCTACTAGCTCACAAAACGAAATGGCACAAATTATATGTCTATTTTGAAGCTTGGGATGTGAAATTTAAGACTAGAAAGTTTCACCATTTATAGATACCATTGGCCCATTCAAAATGTCCATACAAACACAGAATTACACTTAACAGTTTTTCAAATTTTCAACCAATGTGTCCAATGGCTCCAAAATCAACAATTAAACCTATTCCCACACAATTTTTCACAAGGAACCCATTGGAATCACTAAAACCACCAAATTCCCATCACACATTCTCCAAAAGTGTTTATTCAACAATAATTACATCCACTTTTGAAATCTTGAGCCCTTAATCACTTTTTGGGATATTACATTAAAGTCTGGGTTTGAATCTAATCTATATGTTTTGAGTAGCCTGTTGATGTGTACACTAAGTGGTGCAAGCGCATATCAGAAGCTGAATATCTCTTCAAGTTCTTGCCTAACAGTTGAGAGAAACATGTTCTTTGGACATCCATGCTTAGTGGTTATGCTCATAATGGGGATGGTCACTAGGCAATTGAGTTTTTCCGTGATATGCACAGAGAAGGGTTTGAATTGAATCATTTTACATTTCCAAGCATATTGACAGCATGTTCTGCTGTTTCATCTCAATGTTTTGGGGAACAGGTGCATGGTTGCATTGTTCAGAGTGGTTTTGGGACCAACATATATGTTCAAAGTGCACTGGTTAATATGTATGCAAAATGTGGAGACCTGAATAGTGCTAAAAAGGTATTGGAAACTATGGAGGTTGATGATGTTGTTTCATGGAACTCCATGATAGTTGGGTGTGTGAGGCATGGGTTTGAAGATGAAGCTCTCCTTTTGTTCAAAAAAAATGCATGCTAGAAATATGAAGATTGATGATTATACATTCCCATCTGTCCTAAATTGTTGCATAACGGGCTGTATAAATGCAAAATCTGTTCACTGTTTGGTAATCAAGAGCGGATTTGAGAATTATCAGCTTGTTAGCAATGCCCTTGTCGACATGTATGCCAAAATTGGAGATTTAAATTGTGCATATGTAGTGTTCATTCGTATGCAGGAGAAGGATGTTGTTTCATGGACTTCCCTTGTGACCGGTTATGCGCACAATGGATCCCATGGAGAATCCTTGAAGATGTTCTGTGACATGAGAATTGTTGGAATAAAACCCGACCAGTTTGTTGTTGCTAGGATTGAGCTGCTCAGCAGAATTCATATCTTCCTGTCTGAAGACAGAGGGCATCCTAGAACAGCTGAGACATATGCCAAAATAGATGAAATAATAACTAGAATCAAGGAAGCTGGCAATGCTCCAGATATGAATTTTGCTTTGCATGACATGGATAGGGAGGGAAAGGAGATTGGGCTTGCTTATCACAGCGAGAAGCTGGCTGTTGCTTTTGGACTTATTGCTTCTCCATCAGGTGCACCAATTCGAATTTTTAAGAATATCCGAGTTTGTAGGGATTGCCACACTGCTATAAAATAAATATCAAGAGTCTTCCTTTGTCATATCATTTTGAGGGATTCAAATTGTTTTCATTATTTTAAGGATGGAGAATGCTCTTGTGGAGATTATTGGTAGAATATCTTTATCTTCTAGAAAGTCGATTGTTCAGGCATCAGAACAACGAATTGAGATCCAATGCAGTAATGCATCATATATTTAGTGGGGAAGATTGATGTAAAAGCGTTGAAGTATGTTTGGGATTCACTTTTCTTTGTATCCATTCCCTATTTTATCTCTCTCTTTAACAAGTTCTAGATTCTAGTTATGTGCTTTACAAAATTTACTCAGTCGATTTTTTTTCTTTTGCATTGTTAACTTTACATCAAAGCGTCATCTTAGTATTGAATATTCAATTATTTGCCACAGGTATGGAACTCAGTTGCAGCAATTAAAATCTGCCTCAAGTTCAGTTGAGTGAAGCACAAATCAGCAGGTAATTCCTTAACCTTGGCTAAATTCAATTTTCACTGATTTGGTAGATTTTGAGAGTGGATTGGTTACTCTATACAATATTGAGGACTTGCACAAACATTTACATATTTCCGGGATCTTTATGAAATTATATGGACTAAATTTAAAACCAATAAAACTATTGGACTGAATATCTAATTTCTTATTATTTCTTTTTGTTATATAAAATTCAAGCTATATAATCTCAATTGTGCTTCTATTGTTTTTGTTTCGTACTAATTATTTTCTTCTTCTTTTTTTGGCTGAAGAATACAAGAACTATTTTTATTTACAAAGTGTTGTTTTTGTTTTATTTTTCGTTCCATTTTTATTAGGTGTTCCCATTTATCTCTTATTAATGTCTGGAATCATTTAATTGATGCTATCGGATATAAACATCATGAAAATGATGAATCTGCCACCTAAAAGAATTTTTGAACATTATACTAACACTCAAGTCAAAGAAGTACCTTTAATTGTTAAACAAAATGCAGATATTAGCTTTTGGCAACTCTTGAAAAAAAAAAAAAAAAGAATCTTTTGAGGAACTATTTTTCCCCTATCCACTTCATTTTTTTCTATCTAATTCATATACTTGCTTGACTCTGAAGCTCTTCTCATGGAGTAACATTATGCAGGAAATAAATGGGGGTTATTGATTTGTGCAACTCTACTAATTTTCGGCTGTCATCGCTACCTAATTGACCCTGAAAGCCGTAGATTGCGTGCAGCCCTTGCCCAAGATTCAGGCCTTGACTCACAATATATTCTTGCAGGATGTGGTGCAGATGAGCTTATTGATTTGATCATGCGGTATGGAACATGATATTTTTGCGGTCTAACATGCCTCAAATTATTATTCACTTTTGTCTTAAATTTCTGCATATGATGACTTAATGGCTGATAATAATTCCCTTTTTTCCCTTTGAGGTTTCATACAAGGTTTGTGTATGCTGCAGTTGTGTGCTGGATCCTGGAGACAAGATTTTGGATTGCCCTCCAACCTTCACCATGTATGAGTTTGATGCTGCAGTTAATGGGGCACTTGTAATCAAAGGCAAGGATACTATTTCCTCCAAGCAAACTAGATTATACATTGTAAATATATTTCTATCCAAAGATTATAAATTCTTTCATACCTGATGAAGAAAATCTGAGATTCTCAAACAGATTGAACCATAGATTGTGAATTTATTTAATCTCGTTATTAGACAAATAAGAAAACTTCAGTTCTTAACTTATAATATATATATATATATATTTAAGGTTTGTGTATAATGACATAGTTTAGTCCCCTAATTGTTAACTTCTTTGTTACCAGCTCAGTGTGCTTTGATTTTTATAGTATCATGTCAGATGTGCTAAACCTTCTGCGTTGGTCATACTGCAGTTCCCAGGAGGGAAGATTTTAGCTTGGATGTAAAACGAATAACAGAGGTTGTTGAGCAAGAGAAACCCAAATGTATATTCTTAACATCGCCAAACAATCCAGATGGAAGGTAACTATTGAGTCGTCTTTACTTATTTTGTACATGATTTTTAGAATGTTTGCTATCTAATTCAAAGTGTCTCATTAAGATTTTGCGTATTTTGCATGGTTCTAGTCATTCACTTTACAAAATAGTGCATGGTGTTGTAGTGGGCTCTAAAAATTTATATGACTGTGGTGTTATAATTTAGTTTTATTATTTGATTTTTTTAATTTTCATTTCCACTGATTAAGTCATAATTCAGGGTAGTTTGAACTTTATTACATCACTGTATGGCTACAGCCCCTTGGATAAGTTGTTTGGAATTTGTGTGTGGAATCTCAATTTGGGTTTTCCCAAAATGTTTCAATCGATTCTTGTTGATTTGATATAATGGCTTAAGAAAAAAATGACAATTTTGAGGCTTTGCGGAGATTTTGTTGTGGTTTGGACGTTTGGTCTATTTGGTTGGAAAGAAATACTGGGATGCTTATGCAACTCTAAATAACATATAGCAAAGGATCTGTTCTCTTTTGATGTGTTATATCATGGGAGTCTCCTTGACTCGTATATATAGGAATCGGGCGTTGCCATTTTCTTTGACCATTTTCCACCAATTTTTTGGGCTTTTCCTTTCGAAGCTGTCTTATTATCCTCCTCAACTGTATTGGTCTTCCTATTTAATAATGTTCTTTTTCCTTTCAAGTAAGTAAATAATTAAGGGCGAAGGTGTAAAAATGCCCATTATCTTTTGCCAAAAGAGCATCTGGCACCATAAATAATTTTTGGGTTCAAAAAGACCCATGAACTTTTCCAAACGGAGTAAAAATGCCATCTCCGTTAAATATCTCAAACACTATTACTTTTCTTTTTGTGGATCCCACCTATAATGTCCAAGTGTCTATTATATGTCAACTCACTTCACCTTTGATCAATCAAAAAACAACACCTCCTTTAACTTCCACCACCACCACCATCATTTACTCCATAACAACATCAATAATGCCAATCCCTTGCCATCTTATTCGTCATTTCACCACCGTCAAGGATGTCTCATACCCAAAAGAGGAATCCCTCTCAACCAAAACCTACATTATTTTTCAATTGAATGAAATATTAAAGTATGTGTTATTTTTCGATTGGTCAGGGGTGAAGTGAGCATATAATGGACGTCTAGACATTATAGGTGGGACCCACAAAAAGAAAAGTAACGATGTTTGAGATATTTAACGGAGATGGCATTTTTGCTCCGTTTGAAAAAGTTCATAGGTATTTTTGAACCTAAAAATTGTTTATGGTGCCAGATACTCTTTTAGGAAAAGATCATGGGCATTTTTTTACCTTTGCCCAATAATTAAATATGTACTGAAATTTTCTTTCTTTGAGTTTTTCGTTGGTTTGATGTTGCTTGTTTTTTGTTGCTTTCAATTTCACAACAGTATAATTGATGATGAAGTTCTCTTAAAGATACTTGAGCTTCCCATACTAGTGGTGCTGGATGAAGCATGCATTGAGTTTTCTTGTATTGAGACGAAGATGAGTTGGGTGAAGAAATTTGAGAATTTGATTGTTCTTCGGACGTTTAGCAAAAGAGCTGGTACATTATAATGCGTTTTATTTTTTTCATTTTAAAGGTTACTTTTTTATTGGAGCTCACATTTTACCTTCATTTGAAAGAATTGTTTGTATTATAAAATCCCATATGTGGATATGATGTTGAATAATTTTATCAACCTTTTTTTTTTTTTTTTGTTGACTTTTCAAGTGTTAAGTTCATATGACATGACTATTTATTCTTGTCTCGATTTGAATTCTGAGCCATTAAATTCTGAAGTTCCAAAATGAATAATTGTTTCAGGTTTGGCTGGACTTAGAAAATTGTCTTGATCCTTTTCTCAACAGATTGTATTGGAAACTTTAAAATTTCAGATACTTTTTTTTTTTTTTTTTTTTTGTGGCAGGCAGAAGTTTATCATCATTACTTGAATCTGGTTCTTTAGATGTTGTCATGTCCACAGGAAATTGGACTAAATTTGATTTGCATTTTATTTTTTTAGCAATTAATTGGGCTTAGCTCTGTTTCTTGTCGGCTCAAACAAATCAAAAGACAAGCCCAATCTTAATTGATATGGCCCAAAAGTGAGGGGAATTGGCCCATAAAGACAGCTATTTTTAATAATTTTTAATAGTTGGTAATAGGGTTATCTCAACCATAAGGTTGAGTTTGAATGTTGCTACTTATGTGAGAATCTTGTTGACAACTAGATATATAAGAATATGAATCCTATTTTTCAGTATTAAAAGGGCTAAAGGGTAAAAATGCCCATGTACTTCTCTCAAAAGGACATTTGACATCATATGTTTTTCTTGGGTGTAAAAGTATTTATGAACTTCTTAAAATAGGGAAAAAAATGTTATTTCCTTTGGATGATGAAAATGGCAATTACTTTTTGTGATAGTGGGCCTCACACTATAATTTTTAAATGCTTTTTAAAAAACACCTCACAGCCCTCACACTATAATTTTTAAATGAATTTCTTAAGCAAAAGTTGTTAATATAGATACTTAAAATGTTAATACTTAATAGCGATACTAAAACTATAAACGACGGCCTAATATATATATATATATATATATATATATATATATATATATATATATATATATATATATATATATATATATATATATATATATATATATATATATATATATATATATATTACTTTCTCAAGAAAAAGTCATTAATATTGATACTTAAGATGTTAATAGTGATATTAAATGTGTAAATGGGGTATTTGTTGAATATTTTTTAATAACTTTCATCGGAGCTTCGGCAGCTAATGACTTTTTTTTTTTGGATTTTTTATGCTAAAGTTGTTAATATCATTACTTGAGTTATTAATAGTGATTCAACAAATATGAAACACCCCGTCTACAACTCTAGTATCGTTATTAACAACTCAGATATCCATATTAACAATTTTTGCTTAAGAAATTCAAAAAAAAAAAACTTTATTAGAGTTAAGTTATTTCATGGGATTGTGTTGGGATTTTCAAATTTTGATGGTTTGATATATCTTTCTCTCTAGAAATAACAAGAGGAAAAGTGAATTAATATAATTATGAAATGTGAGCTGTCATGGATCAAGGTTGTATTTTTATCTCTTCTCGGAAAGATTCGATGCATAAATGGATTTCTATGCAAGTTTATTGGAAAATAAATTGAAGAAAGAACATGACATTTAAAGTTAGATATAGATTGGTACACGAATGGTCCATGAAAATCATTGTAGGCCTTGTCTTTATATAACTTTTGAGGAATATGCCTTGAATCTTTACGGATGGCCAAAAGAAAATGAAATTTTGGTATAAAAGAAATGGATCCAATTTAAACTCCAATTTCTGATTAAATATTTCTTGACATGTCACCACCATCTTTGACCCCTCTAAAGCCACTTCTAGTTATTTAAAATTAAATATTATTAGCAATAAAGACACGAGGATGAAAATAAGGTCATTTTCCATTTGATGTTTATTATTTTATCCTTATTTTTATATTGCTCTTATTTTTTAGATATGAGGAGAGGGTATATTAGACACGATGGTGAAAATAATAGGCTTAAACTTTAAAGTGATGATAAAACTTGGAAAAAAAAATAAAATAAACGTACCTTGAAAGGCCTTATAAAATTTTGAGTTCCATAATATCTATACTAAGACTTTAAGCACATTTCCTAATTAGATTCCTAATCTTTATAATTATATGAGCACCACAATCTTTTTCTAAATATTTTATGTAGGGCTTTTTAGGCCGGAATATTTCATAGAATTTGAGACACATTATTTACTATTTATCTATAAATAGTATGACTTGTTACAAATTTTAATTATTCAATTGGCACACAATCAAATCAGAGAAGTTGGGTTTTTCCCATAATGTTATTATTGATGCTGAAGGTTTTCGAGGCGGGATCTAATGTCTATGGTCTGACAAGTTTCGATCTGTGGATGTTATATAACAGACTAACCAATATGTGCATCGTCGGTTGGAGAATAATGATCTTACTGCTTGGTGGTTAACGTTCATCTATGCTAGTCCCCAATTAATCACTAGCCGAACGTTATGGTAGAATTTACGTCATTTACAGGATACTCTCTCTGATCCTAAATATAAGACAGAATTGAATTTTTTTAGAGAGATTAAGAAAACTAAATAAGTTATTTAATCATATCATATGATATGCCGTGTATTCTTAGATTATATATCAGTTTATTAATCAAATTAATTAGTTTGGAGGAAAAAAATAAAAAAATAAATACTCTAAAATAATTTAATTAGCTTCCTTAATCTCTCCAAAAAAATTAACTTTATCTTATATTTAGTATCGGGGAGTACTATTCAAGGTCCATGGTGTTCGTTTGAGAGGGTACTTCAATGCAACTCTTTTATTTGATGAGAGACGATCAACTGGAACAAGTAGTGGACCGGATAGGGACTTTTGTAAGTTTGTGGAAGAAACTAATCTTTGTGATCTTGGATTCATAAGACCTCGCTTCACATGGCATCGCTCAGGGGTGGAGAGCAGAATTGAAAGATGCTTGGGTTCTGATGATTAGGTCGAAGTTTCTCCAAATTCTAGTGTCACTCACCTCCATTAGTATAAATCAGATCACAAATCTCTACTACTCAAGTTATAGGGCCTGAAGCAATCCTCACGAGGAAGAAGACCATTTCACTTCTTAGCATCTTGGGTGTTAGACGATCGATTTGAGAAGTTTGTTCAAGAGCAATGGGGAAATGGTATAGCTTGGGATGAGAATGTGACGAAGTTCACAACACAATTCCAAAAAATGGAACAAAGACATCTTTGGTTTTACTCATGTATGAAAACAAGCTCTAATTCACAGGCTTAATGGCATTGCTAAGGTGGAGACGCGTCATACTTTATCAACGGAACTTCAAGAGCTACAGTCTAATCTGTGGATGGACCTTGAGGAAGTGATGATGCAAGATGCATTGATATGGGCTCAAAAGTTGAAGAGTGAGTCGGCAATTAGTGGAGGCTGGAATACTCGTTATTTTCACTTAAAGACGAATGGAAGACGTAAACGAAATTATATTGGCGCAATTTCGTAGGGAAATAAAACCAATGGCAACGTCATTTTTTGCAAACTTATTTACTGAGGAAAGAGTAGTTCGTGAACAACTTTCCTGTGTTGTCACGTCCCCGAATATGTGCATGGAGGAATTAACGCATATTGGCCATGGGATCTTAGAGGAGGAGGTGAAGGGTGCCATTTTTAGTATGGGCGTTTTAAAGTCAACGGGGCCTGACGGGTTGAATACTTTGTTTTATCAAAGCCAATGGAAACATGTAGCTCCTTCGATTATTGATTTTCTTAAACATCTCTGGTTGCATTTGTTAGACATTTGTAGCATAAACAATAGTACAGTGCTTTGATTGCTTTAATTTCTAAGACGGACTGACTAGAGGAGTTGAAGGATTTATGTCCTATTAGTTTGTGCAATGTCATTTTCAAAGTGCTCACTAAGGTGAATGCAAACTGGCTGAAGGAGATTTTCCACAAATAATTAGTTCGAATCAGTGTAGCTTTATGCCGGAGCGACATTGCTTGGACAATATTATTATTGCATAAGAAATTATTCATTCTATGAGTGGTAGGGGGAAGGTTTTATAATAATTAAAATTGATCTTGAGAAGACTTATGATCATGTTAATTGTGACTTTCTTCGTTATTGCCTTGATGAACTTCTTTCACCCCATACAATTGACATTATTTACAGCTGTGTGACTACTCTAGTAATACAATTATTATGGAATGGTGAAAAAGCCGAGGAGTTTAAGTCAACAAGAGAATTGAGACAGGATGATCCGTTATCTATCGCCATATTTGTTTGTGATCTGTATGGAGAAATTGACCCATCTTATTCAGTAAAGAATAAACTCTTGAAGCATAGAAATCGATAAGGTTGTATAAGAATGGTCATCCTATATCTCGCTTATTTTTTGTTGATCATATTATTCTGAATGCAGAAGCTTCTGTTCGGCAAGCGGATTGTATTAGGCAATGTCTTGATAATTTCTGTGCAAATTCTGGTCTTAAAGTGAATGCCTCAAAGGCTCGTGTCTGTTTCTTCAAGAATATGCATCATATAAGGCGAGCTGAACTCAATGAGTTATTGGGTTCTCAGATGACGACAGATTTGAGAAAGTACCTCGGTGTCCCTCTACATCATAAGAAAGTAACAAATATCTCTTTCCAGGGTGTGATTGATAAAGTGCGTACAAGGTTATCTACGTGGCAAGCTAATTCTCTCTCTCTAGCAGGCCGAGTTACTTGGGTTTCTTCGGTCGGGTCTACTATTCCTGGTTATACCATGCAGACAGCGTCGTTGCCAGTAACGGTTTGTGAATCAGTGGAGAAAAGCAACAGAAATTTTGCGTGAGGTTCGGTAGCCCAAAAAAAGGAGGACCCATTTGGTTGCATGGGATAAAGTTTGTGCCACAAAAAGTAATGGAGGACTGGGACTGAAACATCTGAGACACCAGAACCAAGCGTATATGGCCAAACAAGGGTGGCAACTCATTGCGAAGAGAAATGATTTATGGGTACAGGTGGTTCAGAGTAAGTATAGATGTGGGTAGGATCTGCTTCCTGTGATAGATCTTGAAAGGTTTGGTTCGAATACAAGGAAGGGCATTAAAGCAACCTGGAAATATGTGCATGAAGCTACTGGAGTTAATAATTTAACCTAGACTGCCCGTTGGAAGCCAGATCGAAGTGGTACGTTTACTTTGAAATCTGGTTATATTGATATAGTGAAAGAGTCGCCCAATCATGATCCCATATGGCCTAAGGTGTGGAAGCTACGTGCTCTTCAACATTGTACGATGTTCATGTGGCTTGCGTAACATATTAAACTCCTAAAAAAATAAAGAAAGGGCTCACAGAGGTTTGATTAATGATACTCTATGTGCTAGATGTCGTTTTGAACCTGAAACGCATGTGTTGAGGGATTGCTTAGAGACGAAGGAACTATAGAGACGTATGGTCAACGTGCAAGGCCATTGTTTTTTCTCTCTGTCTGATCCCCAAAGATGGTTGCGCTGTAACATTCAGAACTTATTGTCGATACCATGGAAGCCAATCAACTAGTGCAGGCTGGTAGTTTTGATTACCATCTGGATGCAACATTAGTATCGTCGAGGAAGAATATGTGGTTTGAACATTTTCAATTATAGTTAACTATTTATGAAATTCTAGCTGGATTGTTAATACATATTAATTAGGTTAAAAGCCTTGTTTAGGAGAAAATGTCTTTTCAACTTGGTCTTCCCCATTGTGCTAATGAAGCAGCAGATATGTTATCAAAGCAAGCTGTAAATGTGCTTTGTGGATAACTCTTTTTGTATTGATGCAGGGTAGAGAATGTGAGGGTTTCTCCATCATAAGTGTATCAAAAAAAATATTTTTGACAAAAACAAACAAGTTTCTTCTTTTGCTCTACTATGTGCCGAGCCGACGCAAATTAGGAAGAGAAACAAAATGTTGCAAATTTTTAGTTCATGATCAAAAGATGATTTTTCTTTTTTGTGTATATTAAATATATGACATTAATAGTCTCTTCATTTTATAATTTTTTCAAACTATTTGTATTTTTCAAAAAGCGTAGTTTTCAATATGGATAATCAAAAAAGAATATTTTTTTTAAAAAAAAAAATCATCACATATTCTTACAAATAACTAATTTTTCAATTTCTACAAATTAATTATTTGGCTCTTATATTTAAAAGTTAAGACAGTATAAAGTATATTTAAATGAAATTTTCATCAAGTGTGTGGGTAACTTGTAAATGTGTATGTATATAGGTTTGCAATAAACGATCAAAGCAACTTACAAATGTCAATCAAAGAGTTGGCACAAAAGTCCATCATTATATCACTATATTTTGAAAAAAAAAAAACATGGATAAATCGATAGATTGTTGTTGTTGTTGTTGTTGTTGTTAATTTCGTATTAGTTTTTTTTTAAAAAAAATTAAAGTTATATATTGCTTCCATTGCAAGAATTGTAGCCACTTGAGTATGAGGACGACTTTGAAAGTTACAGGCTCTTCTTTCATTTTCACACTCACAATGCAAATTGGCGAAAAAGGTATTGGCGCCTTCCTCTTCCACTGCTCTGAAAATTGATTGCCTCCAAAAGAAACAAAAAGGCTAAAAAATAAAAAACTAAAATGCCGTACCAAAAAAAAAAACTAAAATGATAATTTTATCCATACGACAAAGCTTTTGTGTTTACAAATTTAAAATATTATAATATTAACTACAATTAAATTGAGTGAAAAAGATTTAATACCCTTCAAACAGAACATATTAAATTCAAGTCTTGTAGTTGAAAGATAATGCATTTATAATGTTGTGACTATAATGAAGTTATATGACATATTCAATCATTAATTAAAAACAAAGGTTTCAGTTGACTGTTTAGTTATAGTAGTTTACCTAATCTCTTATTGGCCAAAAATTTTCTTAAACAGATAAATGGAGTAAGAAACAATAATTATTTTGTAAAATATGTTATTATGTTGGGAATGGGAATTAAAGGAATGGGGATAAAAGGGGGCGGTTTTGAAAGTGACTTCAAAAAATACTTTATTTTTTTGTGATTCAAAAATTGAGGGGCAATTAAAATAATTAACAAGATTCGTATCAAACTTTGGCCAAATAGAAAAATACAAAATAAGACGAAACATTTTTCAAATAATTTAAATTTGTTGAATACTTAATGGAAAAGAGAATAATATGAAAATGAGATCGAGCAGCTTGATTAAGTCGGTTAGACTTGGACCAATTACTTTGATACTTGACTATATAATATTTAAAATTATTTGATTAACTTATATCTCATATGGTTTTTTAATTCAAAAAGGTATCCTTATTTTTTTAAAAAAATTAGTTTTTGTTGATAAAATTTAATTTGTATACGATATGTTTTTTTTATAGCTTTAGGTAGCTCTGATTATATTAGGCAGAAGGAACGAAGGAATAAGCAAAGGAACAGATCGAAGCAAGTTTGTGAATTGTGCAAAGGTATTTGGAATATTGCATTGACTTTTCTATCAAGATCCAAATATAAATTTTGAAAATGAGAAAAAACCTAATCCTACCAAAAAAAGGTTTGAATTTGAGTTGAGGATGTTTGTTAATTTAAAAATAATTTCATTATAGAAATATTCCAAGTTTTGAACTATTTATTATATTGATAAAATTATAAAACTTATATGAACTCATATAATTATTTATAAGTTTTTTTTGGACGAAATATAATTTTTAAGTTATAAATAATATGATTTATTGTAAATTTTATACACATCATTTATGGAATGCACTATCATTTGGTCTTTATGTAACGACAAATACCAAAGGAAATTCTGTAATGAAAATAACCCCACACAATGACTTTAAAATAAAAGTTTTAATTATACTAAATTGATAAAAATACATTTATGGTATCAACAATCTCTAGAATAACCTAATTATTTTCTCATTAGTATTATGTTATGAATATAAAAACGAAGTTTTTGAAAAATTACAATGTACATTAAAAATATTAAGAATGATATTTCAAGTAGAAAACATAATCTTATCTTTAAAAAGTTTCATAGTCATTTGTTTACTATTTTGAAAGATCAGCAAGAACATAGCTTTATCCCACAAGGGAAATGTTCGTGGAGAGAGTGGTTAGTAAAGACTTTTTTTTTCCCATCGTATGATCCATATAGCCAATCCCACAAGACATCGTTGTGCTCTATTAAAAACCAAATCTTTGGATAGATTATTAATAAAAAGATCTCATTTAATAACCTCTTTGAGTGTTCGTTTCGATCTTCTTCTATATCTTTTTATAGAATTCTATATTGTTTAATTAATCCTCCTCACTGATCCATTCAATAACTTTTTTTAAACGTGTAAAAACCACATTAAATGATTTTCTACCATTTTCTCCATAATAAATACCACTCCAACTCATTCACATACATATGATCATTATAAACCTTATCTTTTCTTGTAAGATCACACATCAGTCTCAACATCATCATCTCAACTACCCCACTTTATGTTCATGTTATCCCTTTAAAGTCTAACATTCATTACTATAAAAGCATTTTTAATCTTATAGCACTACAATAAAATTTCACTTTTACCTTATTAGGTACTTTCTATTTACAAATAACTCCAATAGATTTTATCCATTTATACCACTCAACTTGAATTATATGATTAACATCCCCATCAATTTCAACAGCTTCTTATATAATTGATCCCAAATATTTTGAATGATCAATATATAAAATTATATAAAAATAAAAATAATAAAAACTCTTTATTTCTTCTTCTTCTTCTTTTTTTCCCCAACCATGAAATGTTTCATTACCGGATAACTAAAAAATCATAATAACTCAATCTTTTTGGTAAATGGTGGGATTTATTTTCTCAAACCCTAAACTACGTAGTATCAATCCAAACATAATGATACGCAACATTTATGCAAAATCAATATATTAATGCCGATCTTGTTTCTGGGGGACCAAATAATGCCGACCAGCAACAAATTCACATTGTCTCATCCCATACCATAGGCTCATCTGGTAATTGGAATATGCACAATGTCACATCCCAATAATCCTTATTATTATTTAATATTGGAGTATTATGTAATTCAATAAATAGACAAGTCAAGGTCAAAGTTAATCTGGATAATGGATAGCTAATTAGGATTGAATGGATCCTATCATCTTCACATAAAATGAGTTGATGTACAAGTCATGTCATATCTTTCTTAGCCGTGAAGATGATTTAATACTTTCTCTAATTTAGAATATAAGATATAATTAACTAATTTATAGATATAAAAAATAATTAAATTCATTATTTTTCTTTTTTATTTTTTTTATTCATTATTTATCTTTATAGTATAAAGAATATGCATTAATTTTCATATGGTTCATTGGAGGAAGAAGTGAGTAGAGGAATTCTAATGAAGGAGAGTGGAGGGGGATTTTATTATTATCATTATCATTATTATTTTATTTGATCTACCAGGAGAGGGAAGGTATGATAAGTAGACTATTTTTTGCCCAAAAAAAAGATAAATAGACCATTTTATCCTTATCAGAATTAAGTTTCTTTTTACTCTATTTTTAAATAACTATTTCATTTCATCAATATTTTGTTAATGTGTCCCACTTAGTATAATATAAAGGAAAATACTTACATCAAATTCATTATATCCATTTCGTCAAGCTCTTTAATTATATGTGACCACGTGTCCTATTTTTGAATTATTATTAATTAATTATAAATCCAAATGCAAAAAATAGGACACATGATCAGTGTGATTGAATAACTTAATGTAATAGATGTAAGAAACTTGATGTAAGTATGGTCCTATAATAAAATAGTTTTGAAATATCTAATTTTGAAAGTGTTGGGAGGATAAAATGAAATCAGAAAAAGCATTATAAATATTTATAACTAGTGCCCCCTTCCTTTTTTTAAGGAACATTATCTCTCATAAAGATAAGGAATAAATCCTATTTATCTAAAATTTGAAAATAACCTTTCTATATTTACCCTCATTGAATATAGGGTTAAGGTGCGCCCAACACTCCAAAATATTTTTAAAAGTGCAATAAATATTCTAAAATATTTATTGGTGTAATTTTAACCTTAAAGTATTAAAAATGAGGTAATTCCCACCCACGGTTAATTTATTGTTCATCAAACTCACGGTTCTTCTCTCCTCCCTCGTTAAAAAAGATCGACCTGAGCTGCACGGGAGAAAGGACCAGCCGCAAGTAATGGCGTGATTGGCGTCCTTGGGTCCTCCTCTAGCCGCTCCAAAATGGAGAGGAAAACTCAAACGGCCAACTCATTAATTTTGACTGACTTTAAGGAAAATTGTCTTTAATTTATCTGAGTTAAATTTCCTGAGTGCTTTGCTGTCAGTATTTCAATAATGTCAATCCACTTTTTTTTTTTTTGTTTCACGGTTGTTTTTTTGTATGTTCTCTACATCCTTTAGTTCACAAAGACATATGAAAATCAAGGTATTAAAATTCAGATTGGGTATTGAATCGGTCGGGGTACTGGATTAAGGGTCAGTGGGTTAAATCGGGGCCAAACCGGAACTAAACCGAGACCAAACCAATGAGTAATTAAAGATTTTAGGCTTACAGTATGAAATTCTAAAGAAAAAAGTTTTAAAAAAAAAAATTTTGAAAATTGAGACCCGGACCGGTCTACTGACACGTTCCGAGGGTTCCGGGTCGGACTGGCCGGTCCGGTCCGGATCTGACAACCCTGATGAAAACAGAGGATTGAAGCATCTCAATAATAATGGCGATTTTGTGGCCAAACCGAGGGGCGACACTAAAACTGGGCCTTTGTGCTTGTCTTTTCCCCTACTTCATTTATACTTGTTTGTTTCACCCTCTGATTCCTCTGTTCCATTGAAAAGTGGTTTTAAAATCAAAGGATTTGCTTGGACGTTGAACAAACTCCGGTAAGTTTCAGCGAGGGAGGAGAAAAGAACCAAGAGTTTAGTGAAGATTATAAATATTAAATTAATTAAGGTTAACGGCTCTGCTATTTTTGGTGAGAATTGCCCCATTTTTAATATTTAAGGGTTAAAATTAGGGGTGAGTATGGTGCCCAGTGGTCCGATGTACCCACCCTGACCCTACAAAAAATTGTCCAACCTAACCCTAAAAAAGTAGCCCAACAAAATTTTGGGCAGCTTTAGGCAAGCTAATAACTGGGCAAGGCCGGCATCGGGTAAGGGGTGTTGCCTTGCCCATTTGGCCATGCCCTGAAAATTATTTTCATTTATTTAAAATATAAAATTTCATATCAATTAAATATTATTTCATATATATATTTTTATTGAAAATATATATTGTCTATTGTATAATACTCTTCTGGTCCTCTCTGTTTTATCCTAGCCACTAAACACTATTTACAAGTAGATTTTTTCATTTCTTCTTTACTTTGTGATGTATTAAATTATAGTTGCTTTTTATTTTTTTTTTCAGATGCTTCATCATTTGATCAACTTTTGGGACATTGAATTGATGCAAACTACTTTGACTTCACGACTTTAATTACAATCATTTTGTTTCCTTATTTATAATGGATTATGGATGTTGTTTAATTTTTAAAGTATGGATATTTGTTAAGACATATGGTATTTTTTGAATTTCAAGACTCAAGTTGTAGACTTATTTTAAAATATCTCAAGATGTGGAATCATCAAATGTATTATATTACTTAGAGCGAAGTTAAGACATATATGATTGATAACTACTAGAATGTTTATGAAATTTACACAAAATCATTTTTTTCATATGTGAACAAAACAAGGTATTATCGCTTGGGCAGGGAAGCCCACCCTACCCAGCCCACACTTGCCCAGACCAAAATGGTTAGGGCTTTTAATGGGCAGGGCTTGGCATCGGGCAGGGATCTCGCCCTATCCAGCCCTGCCCATGCCCACCCTTAGTTAAAATTGCACTCATAAATACTTTATGGTGCTTATTACACTTTACACCTTCAAAAATACTTCGGAATGCTGGACGCACCTTAACCCTTAAATATAAGTCACTCTTTATCTCTATCTAATAAATTCTCATCCATTATCTCTTATGTAGTGTCTTTATAAATAAGAATATAATTGAAAAAAACATACATAAATTACACATTTATTTGTTTTAACTAACGTTTGAATCATATAATTTTGATTGTTGTTCCTTATAAAAAAAATTAGATAAAATATTATATATATCTCAACATCCCACGTTATTTAAGACCCAACCCAGATAAATTCTTTGGGCGAAAAAGGACAAAAATATTTATGATGACAAGAGTAACTTGTTAATCAATTACTCTCTCTGATAATATTTATATGAACTTGATAATTGAATTATGTGATTTAAAAAAATAATTAAAATTAGTTAAAAATAATAAGTATGTGTAAAATAATTTTTTTTAACTAAGTATGCACTTATTTATGAGGGACAAATAAGAGAGAGAAATATAGTAAATATAAGCATCACCAACCTTTTTATTAATAAAATATATATAATTAATGAGGGGCAAAAAAAACTCATTAATCGCTTAAACTACTCTTGACAGGCTTCTATAAGAAAGATCAAGATAATTCAAATTTTAGGTTCTTATAAAAAAGGCTAGAGGGAGTATTACTCATAGTTAAAAACTAATTAATCCTTTGCACAATGTGATAAAAGATAGGTGAATTCTCCTTCAAGCTTCATAGAGTCAACAGCAAATTGGGACACTTGTCAACCTCTTATATGTTGAAATGGCAACTTTGGAACTTGAATAAACCATAATTAAGCCCATCAAGTGAATGCTTGGTTGCTTTCATTCGGGAACATTTCAATTTCACGATTGAAAAAAATTAAAATCAATTTTTCATAGTGTTAAACATTAATTTTTTTGGGTAAAAAACATTAATTCTTTTGGGCAAAAAAGCATTAATTTTTTTATATAAAATTTTTGTGTCAGCATTTTAGCTCTGTGTCATGTAAGAAATCTGTTATGTTCGTGATTGGCACGAATGATTGAATTAACAATAAGGGTAACCTTGAATTGTAAGAAATTAGTAACTTTTAAATCAGAACATATTAGTTTTTACCTATTTATTAATCGTAAAAAATTAATCATATTTTCCCTTGCAATCCAAAGTCCAAACTTTCTTGAAGCTCAAGTTACGGCCAGTGGCTTGCTGCGCCAGGATCTGGGGCTGGGGGGGGAAAAACGATCTCGGTATTTCAGTAAGAATGACAAATTATTAGGGGTATTTTTGGAAATGAACTATTTTCTTTCTACCGTTTGACTAAATGCAGAAGGACAAATATGAATGACGCAGCCGAGAAGGGTGACGCTCCTGGAAGAGATAGAGATATATAGAGAGAGAGAGACATCATTCTCTTCTGAAAGGGTTCAAGTTGATTCAGACTGGGAGAAATATAATGCAAGAGAGTGAGTGAGAGAGAGTAATAAAGTTTGAATTTTTATTTTGGCTTTGGCATTATCTTTGTTTTGGAGCTGCAAAAATGGCTCTTCCTCTGAGAGCCTCATGACAAATCTAGCAGCAGCTACGACCTGGAACAATGGGAAAGGAAAAAAAATTGTTCTTTCTTCAGCAGGTAGCTTGATTCACTGTAGTATTCTGTTTTCTTTTGCTGGTTTTGCGATCTTTGCGCTTTCTGACATTGACGCTCTTTGCTTCAATGTGAAGTTTACCTGTTATCCGTGTCTATGGTGCTTTAGTTGACAGAAGTTAAAGTCAGAACCCTAGTAAAGTTGAATTCATGGAATTCAGATGGAGATAAATGGAAGATAATTATATATTTGGTGTTTCTCGATGACTCTAGATTGCCCAATTTGCTAATCCAAATATTTCTTTAGTTGGTGCTAAATTTTCCCTTGCTGTTAGGATAATGATTTATAAATATGCCACATTTTGTGGGTTGTTAATGTTTTTGACTTCATTACCAAGTGAAACTGGTAATCAATTAAATGATTTCTAGCATATGCGACTACCATACAGCTCGTCAAATTCCGTTTCCTTGCAGATTAGATGTGTGCTATTTATCTATAAACTAACTCGGATAAATTTTTTTTTTTTTTTTTTGGGTCAGACATCTGTCTGCTTCAATGTCTCAATGATGCATAAAATTATGTTCCTTTAGTCTTACAAGTTATATGATGTCATTGATTTTAGGGAATCCACTTTTGTTGCTCTGTTTTCGTTCAACTTATCTATTGTTAATGCTGCAAAAGTTTGCAGCTTCTACCTGGAATTACCTGAGCACAATCACTGCGTCATCATCCCAAGTAGGATTAGATAATCTATATTATGGTTCAATGAAAGATTACCAAAATGTTGTTACGTTCATTGGATTTAGAAAAGAAAATGAGTGGAAAGAATTTGGTGACGAAGCACTATGGAGGTTTTGACAACTGCCTGCCATGTGTATGATTTCAGAGTGCCCCATAACTCCTCCTCCTCATCATCATCATCATTATGATTGCATATATTGGACAGCCACTGATATAATATAACTTCTGTAATAAATATGTAAATAACAACTTGATGTAATAGGAAAAATTCTTCTCAGGCTTCTTAATTTCTCTTTCCTTTGGATTTTATCTTTCCTTTCGATGGTGATAGTTATTGAGTAATGTGTATCTCATTAATTACAGACTGTTTCTTCCATTTTGTTCTTTTCCTTTCATTTTTGCTTTCTGTCTTTCGTTTTTTTGGTTCTATTTGACCTGGGGTGTGAGGGTTTTGCTGAGGGAGTGTTAAGTACTTTTCAGCTTCTTTAATACTGCAATAAATGTAATATTTACTCTGTCCTTTAAAAAGTAGCCGTACAGTTCATTCCCAGGCAAAAATGGTTTATAATTTTATAGTCTCACATGGATATCTTAATACTGATTTAGGACTATCTAAGTAATGGATTATGAATCTTAAGAGAGCATATCGAATTTCTCTTCTGTGCTCCAACACTCCATTTACATGATAGCCCTTAGTTGTTTGCAAAATGGAACCCTGTCTACTGCCCAAAAAAATCATGGAGTTTCAAAATTCAAAGTTGTTAATGATGTGTTTTAGTAGTGTTATGGTATTGATTATAGATCCAGGTTCCTAATGTAGGCTTTTGGCAAGTATTATAGATCTAAATTTTTTCCATACATCTTGTCTAAATTCCCGTATGTTCACAGGGCAGTGGCTTGAGAGTTAAGTTGCGCTATGGAAGAAAATTAAGCAGGTGTCAAGAATTTCTAATATTGCCAATTTCTTTGTGATGAACTGAAACTGCTCGTTTACTGAAAGTCTGTAACTTGTAGTTTATTCTCTTGATGAACTTTTACTAAAAAAAGTGATGATCTGATTCGATGCAATACCATGGAACTGGGAAATGAGGAATCGCAGCCTGCACCACCATTAGTAATGCAGGACCATCAGGATGCCATGCATACCAGTAGAAGGTCTTCTGGCCTTAATACATCAGATGTTAAGCCTGTTCGTAATTACTCCATACAGACTGGTGAGGAATTCGCTCTCGAGTTTATGCGGGATCGGGTGAATCTTGGGAAGCCTGGATTTCCAAATGCTGGTGATTCCAATTGTGCATCAGGTTATATAAAATTGAAAGACATTTTAGGTACCAGTCATGCAGGATCTGAAAGTGGGTCAGATATTTCTATGGTTGAAAAAGGTCCAAAAGAGTATGATAAAAAGAACTTATCATTACATGAAGACAGAAGCAATTTTGGGTCGATTAGATCATTACCAAAAACCTCATTTAATCAGGACAATAATCGATTTGTGCGTGGTTATACCTCTTCAGGAGGCTCTGATAACTCATCAAACACAATGAAAGTTCTTTGCAGTTTTGGTGGTAGAATATTACCTCGACCAAGTGATGGAAAGCTAAGGTATGTTGGAGGTGAAACACGCATGATCCGTTTAAGAAAAGACATATCTTGGCAGGAACTGATGCATAAAACATTATCAATCTATAATCAGGCTTATATACTGAAGTATCAACTTCCTGGGGAAGATCTTGATGCTCTGGTGTCAGTGTCATCTGACGAGGATTTGCAGAATATGATGGAGGAATGTAATCATTTGGATGATAAAGAAGGATCACAAAAGCTTAGGATGTTTTTGTTTTCAATAAATGATTTAGAGGATGCTCAGTTTGGTCTCAATGGCAGTGATGATTCTGAGATCCAATTTGTTGTTGCTGTCAATGGCATGGACTTAGATTCAAGAAACAACTCAACACTTCTTGGTACGAGCTTTTCAGCAAATAACTTTAACGAATTGGACAGGCTCAATATTGACAGGGAGACTAGTAGAATTGTCATAGGAACGGTTGGTATCAGCAATGCCCCCTTGACCGGTAAAATTGATTCATCATTACCTATTCAGTCTTCCCATCCAATACCACAAACTTCATCAAATGGTTATGACAGCTATCCACAGTTTTATGTTGATCAGATGGTGCGCCTCGGGGAAACTGTTAGTCAATATCCAATTCACCAAGACCTTAATCTTTCCCAGAACCCTGCTCTTCGGGAGGCTCCTACTACTATTCTTCCTCATGGGATGATTGATCTACCTGGGATTTTAAATGAGGACCATTTACCTAGTGGATTGCCACTACAGAATTCCAAAATACTGGCAATGCAGGCGACTAATATGGGTGGTAGTTCAGTTCAACAAGGAAGTGACCCTGAGAAAGTTTTAGCCATGCAAACGCCATTTGCTGTTCCCTCTCAACCATTTGATGGGTACTTGAAAAATAATTTTCCCGAGGCTACAGTAGCTGTTACTTTACAAGAGGGGCATATGCCTTCATCACCTTCAGCCAAAAAAGACCCGCATCAGCATAGTCAAGAGGCCTCTTCTACAACTAGCAGTGCGTCTGCTCCTGCTTGTGTTGATTCCCAATCCAAACGATATGATTTGAGTGGTCTTCACCCTCCTCCACTTCCAAAGAGAGTTTACTATTCAGAAAGAACTCCCAGAGAGCAGGTTGAGACTCTGAATCGTTCCTCAAAGTCAGATGATACCCAGGACTCTCAGGTTCTTGTGTCAGATTTACTTTCTGATACCAATCCACAGGTTTCAGTTGCAGAATCTGGTGACAACATGCACAATGGTAATCTATCCAATCTTCCTGAGGAATTAAACATTGCAGCAAAGCCCTTGCATGCAGATGGCCACACTGCTGATAATGGATTTGCCAGACCACCAATACATGTAAATCCTGAATTGAAGCAAGTATTGCCAAACAATAAGGCAAGTAAAGACGTGGCAAATGAGAATCAGTTTAGTGAGTTGGAAGCTGAAAGCCATCTTAAAGATAACCATGAGGAGCCTCTGCTGGATGAAAACAGTACTACGCAGCAGCTTCCTTCTGTTAATCATCACGATGATCCAGCATCTAAACTTCCAGAGATCAATTGGGGTGACACCTCTAGGAAGGAGCCCAATGATGATTGCGTGGCACAAGCACTACCTGTTTCTTCTACTGAGAACCCAGCTGAGGATGTTTATCAAGATTTCCCCTGCAATGTTGTTTCCAAGCAAGCACAAGGTGTTCTTATTGATATTGATGATCGGTTTCCACGCGAATGGCTTTCTGATATGTACTCTAAAGCAACACTTGCAGAAGATTCATCTAGTTTGCTTCCACTAACCAAGGATGGAGTTAGTGTAAGCATAGCCATGGAAAATCATGAACCTAAACCATGGTCATATTTTCATAAATTGGCACAAGAAGGGCTTGATAATGTCTCTCTTATTGACCAGGACCATGATTTTTCACCTGCACCAGGCAGTGAAGTCGGGAATAATAAAGTTCACCTGATTACACCTGTAATGACTGATGGAGTTTCTTTAGAACATGTGAAACCCCACCCTAACTTTGGTGAAGAAAATCAGAAAGACGTGCATGGAATGATTAAAACTGAAACAGCTGAACTGCAGTCAAATTATGGGCATCATTCTCAAGTGAAGGAAACTGAAAGCATGCAATTTGATGCTATGATGGGAAACATAAGAGCACAAGAATCAGAATATGAGGTATGCTTCTGGTGACCCTTTGGTTTCAGAATCTGTTCGGACCTGCATTTCTTCTGACAATGTTTTTTTTATGACTTCAACATAGAATGTCAATTTTGAAGAAAGAAACGGTAGTCTACCACCTCTTGATCATCCTTCAGGAGACGTTGATATCAGTACTTTGCAGGTATGATGCTTGTGTACGTTTCTTCTTTGCTTTGATGTCAGTTTTTTTCCTTCTTTTTCTTTCCCCTCAATGGTATAAAAAATGCCTTATTCATGTAGTATTTCTGTACTTTGATTACGAGGGTGTATACCTATCAAATTGCAGAAATTTAGGATCAACTCATTTTCATGAATGAAGTAAATATAGGTCTTCCATTCAATAATGTACATGCATGATGGGTTTTATGTTCATTTAATGTACTATAATGGTATAATATAAAATAATAGGAAATATATTGTCTATGCTCTGAATGGAACCTATCTGTTAAGGTACTAAGTAAAGTAATGGATAAATGGAAAAGTTAGATGATAATTTGAGAATTTATGTTGAGAAGGATAAAGGTATTCTGAAATAAAGAGCAGGCAAGAATCTCACCTTCTCTCTAAAACAGCCCAATACTCTGTTATAAAGAGAAAGCAAGCATCTCACTAACTCTCTAAGAACAGCCCTGGAGAATCTCCTAAACCAATTTACTCTCTGAATATTCAATGCTTTATTGAGTAGGCAAGAAGCCAATTTATAGAAGTACAGAGAGATAAAATCTAATTCAAACTAGGAAATCCAAATAATATCAAAAATACTAAAATAATATCTAAATCTAAAATACTAAAGAATATCTAAATCCTACTTGTGGATATTCCACTTATTCTGAAATATCTAAAATAATAAATAATATTTCTGAAATATCTTAAATCCTATTTGTGGATAATCCACTTATTTTCAGATTTCCTAAAATGATAATAAAAACATACTCGATTAATAAAATAAATATTAATAAAATGAGACTCTATCACTATCATGTGGAAATATGAGCCTGGAACAATGTTTCATTGGTCTCCTTTGAGGATTACTCTCATGATAGATGAAAGGACAGTTTATGATCATGTCGATAGATTGATCCCCTATATTAGTCACCAAATCATCTTTCTGAAAATCTGTAGAAATTGTGTTTTGATTCGCGGCTTTATGTTCTTTTAAATGTAATTCTAAAGGCGACTTGGCAGCTGTATCCTAATATATTTTCAATTTTCATGCCTTCTGCTTTCATTCCTACTTGCACGTCCTAAAAAAAACTATTTTCAGTCCTCTGATAATTATTCATCATAACAGTCTTCAAACACATTTGTAGATCTATTCTCAACCATTTCTTCCATCATTTTTTTGTTTTGCTTTTTTTGGGGGGGGGGGTGTTGAAGTGTTAAATATCATTCATGGGCCTATAATTAACTCTTAATCAATTGCTTCTTTGAAATGTTCTATAGCTGTACTGGTAGGTTCTCAATGTTTTTCATTACTTGGTGAAATTTATAGGTCATAAAGAATGAAGATCTTGAAGAGTTGAAGGAACTAGGATCTGGTACCTTTGGGACTGTTTATCATGGAAAATGGCGGGGGACAGACGTTGCCATCAAAAGAATCAAGAAAAGCTGCTTCACTGGTCGATCATCTGAACAAGAGAGACTGGTAACTTGCCATTCAATTCCTATCAGCATAGAATGTGCTAATTATTTATTTATTTACTTATTTCTACTGATGCCCTATTGGAAAAGCTTTCATCTCTCAAACCCTTTCCTGTAGAATTAATGATGATATGGGTATATTTCCTTCATTTTTCCAGACTGTAGAGTTTTGGCGGGAAGCTGACATACTTTCCAAACTTCATCATCCAAATGTGGTGGCATTTTATGGTGTGGTCCAGGATGGACCTGGTGGAACAGTGGCCGCTGTTGCTGAATACATGGTGGATGGTTCTCTTAGACATGTATTACTTCGCAAGGATAGGTACAGAATTTTTACTAAGTTTTTTCTACATGTAACATTGAATGATAAATTTATTTGGATAGTTTCATTTGAGGTCGAGGCTTGCTCTTGTCTTGTATTTGCTAATTAATAGGCATGTGCTAATATAAACTTTCTGTGTTCGATACAAGGCATGACAAGTTCCTATTTGTTTTGGAAAGGTTTCAAATTATGTATCTGCCTTGGCCATAGGCACCAATGTATTAATCATGTTGAAGTGTTCAAGTGATGGATTTGAAGTTGCCAGGCTGTTTTTTTTTTTTTCCTTCAAGGGTTTTAACATGATTTTGATTGCAGGTATCTTGATCGTAGGAAGAGGCTGATCATTGCCAAGGATGCAGCCTTTGGAATGGAATATTTGCACTCAAAAAATATTGTGCATTTTGACTTAAAATGTGACAATTTGCTTGTGAACATGAAAGATCCTCAACGGCCAATCTGCAAGGTACTTATGCTGTGATCGTTATTTCAAAACTTGTGTGTTGAGAAGATTAATAAATTTCCTTTTCCAGGTTGGAGACTTTGGGTTATCAAAAATCAAAAGAAATACCCTGGTCTCTGGTGGCGTGCGAGGGACCTTGCCTTGGATGGCACCAGAGCTGCTGAATGGAAGCAGCAACAAGGTCTCAGAAAAGGTAGATTTTAATTGGTCTCTCGTGTAATGTGTTTCTACTGTTGCTTAAAGAACATATAGATATATTGTTGAATATTGTCCAGTTTATGGAAGCTGCATTAGGCTTAAGCTTGTTTGGGTCAGTCTACATGAGTATAAAGTTTTCTCTGGTAGTTTTCTTTATTTGCAAGACTTGTACCTGAAATATTATTTAGGACAATCAGGTGTCAAATCACTAGAACCAATAACTATTGAATATTGATCACTTAGAAATACTCCCTCCCGATCGTAATACAAAATATATTTACCTAATTTGATTATATTAAGGAAGTTAGTTAATATGACATGTATTTATTAAGACACCCTAATCATCTTTGTTAATTCCCTCCTTCCCTCAATCTCCTCATTGATTATTGTTGAGGGAGCATCAATGGGTAAATTAGGAAAAGATTGACAAATATGAAAACTATGTCTTATAGTTAAGACCAAGATCAACTCCATAAATATATCTTATATTAAAGACTGGAGGGAGTATTTTTTAACTAAGCGATTGAGATGTTACATGGTTGCTATATCTTATGATGAAAATCTCTTGTTAGTCAAACTCATTCTCCAGTATTCTGGACTTACCCTTACCTCTCACTACCGATTGGTGCTCAGATTCCTGCGTATTGTGTGTATTTTGTGAGCTTTTTACCATCCTTGTTCTCCTATCTTATTCTTTCATTACATTTGAAAATCTTGCCGTTGGGGTTGCTGTGACTGAGTTTTCGTCTCTTAATAATCATTGGGAAAAAAACACCTGAAAGCTAACGTTTTCTTGATGGCCATCTTTGTCTTGTCTTGCAAGTAATGTCTGATGAATTGCTTTTTGATCTGTAGGTTGATGTGTTCTCTTTTGGCATAGTATTATGGGAGATTCTAACGGGTGAGGAGCCATATGCCAATATGCACTATGGTGCAATTATAGGTATGATAATTTTGTCATCTTCTTGCGCTTATCAATAGTAAAACCTCAGCTTTTTAAATCTTGTTGCACACTTCTCAATTGGGTTCCTGCGTCTTTGTCAAAAACTTGAACTCACAAATTTTTTGAACTTAACTAAACATAATGCTCAACAGCTAAGGACAAACCAAAGAAGCCCTTAAAATCAAACACGTTACACCTGACCTGGATAGTAAACACAAGTCTTGGAGACATAGCATTTGAACACAATTACATTAGTGAGAAAATTAGTCTGACTTGGTAGTAATTCGGTCTTTAAACTTTGACTCAATTGTAATTCAATCCCTAAATTTGACTATATGCAACTCAATCTTATAGTTTAACTATTTAAAATATTATTTTCTATATTTTAGAAAATAAAATTATCTATACTCCCTCCTGTCCTATTTATAAGAGCGCGATAGCCGAATTGTGCGGTTTAAGAAAGTGGTTAAAATTAGTTAAAAATAATAAGTATGTATAAAATAAATTTTTTTTAACCTTATTTATGAGGGGCAAGTAAGAGAAAGAAATAAAGTAAATATAAGCAACCCAACCTTTTAACTAATACAATACATATAATTAATGATGGGTAAAAAAGGAGAAAAAAACTCATTAATTGCTTAGACAATTCTTGTCGAATTCTTATAAAAAGAATCAAGGTAATTCAAATTTTAGGCTCTTATAAAAAATACTAAAGGGAGTACAATGAAGATGTTTAAAACTATGGGGACTGAGTTGTAATAAGTTAAAATTCAGGGACCAAATTTCAACTGAGTCAAAATTATGGGACCAAAAGATTAATTTTCCTATATTCTTTTAGATTATTATATTCTATACATGTCACATACAGAATCCAATTATTACTACCTCAGAATGCATTAGTGATGACAGATATAAACAACTTATAAATAACATGTTAGTGAAGTTCTGTCTATGGTGCAGGTGGGATAGTGAACAACACATTACGGCCAACAATCCCAAGTTATTGTGATTTGGAATGGAGAACACTAATGGAGCAATGTTGGGCGCCGAATCCGGCAGCCCGGCCGTCCTTCACTGAAATCGCTAGCCGTTTGCGTGTGATGTCAGCGGCAGCGGCTAGTCAATCCAAAGCACAAGGCCATAAGGCAGCTAAATGATTTTAAAAGTGATATTCATGCTGCTTTTTTCTTATACCTTTTATACCATTATGTCCATTAATACTGCCAAATTAATTCATTGAATGATATATACCCCACGGAAGCAATATTTATTCTAGGGCTGGTGAGAATCTTTTGGGTTTTGTCCAATTATTTTCTTTTGTCTTGTATTATACTATGTTGTATATGTACCACTACACATGTGCAAATCAACCACTTTGGTTTCTAATATGGCTCCATTGTTGATTTATTCTTCCTTTTTGCATTCTTAATATGGGGTTTTGGACAAGGTTGATATTATTAGCTCCAAATTGTTTCGAGTTTGGGGAGTGGTAAAGGTGTTGAAATTTGATTCTGAATTTCTCAATCATGACTTCAAGTTCTAATTGGATTTTCTCATTTATAGACTAGTTAAGCATATATTTCATGCCAAGCCTGGGCATAATTATTATTCAATTTTTTTAAAAGCTTCCCTTTACTTCTAAATTTACGTAAGTTTTTATTTTTTGCAATTCTTTTGTTTTTAAAAATCTCAACACCATTAAATTGGATCACAATGTATTACTCCATTTTACTCTAAATATAAGGCCTATTTGATCTTGTTTTGAAGAGATTAAGAAAATTTAATAAGTCACTTAATCATATCATATATTGTAGATGATTAAAGTAAATATCAATTTAGGATAAAATGTCTAACCACCCTCCCGTTTTGTTTTAATTACAAAGATCTTCCCTTTATTTTGAAAACATATACTTAAGGCCAAACCGTTAACTCTGTTAAGAATATTCTAAAATGATTCTACAAATATTTCTTTATTTCAAACTTGTATAAAAATAAAAGTGAACCTCCCATTGATAAATTATATATACTGATATAATTTACTCCCTCCGGTTTTTAATATACGACATATTTGAAGAGTTGATCATAGTTTTAAATATAAAGCAAAATTTTTATATTTGCCAATCTTTTCCTAAGTTGTCCTTAGTAATGCTTCATTAACAATAATCAAGAAGGAGAGGAAATGAGAGAATTGAGGAAGATGACTAAGGCATTTTAAAAAATGCATGTCATGTTAATTAAATCGACTAACTTCTTTGATGTAATTAAACTAGGTAAGTATATCTTATATTAAGGACCAAAAGATTATATTTAGATCAAAACGGTCCTGTATAAATTTTTCATCGTATAAAAGTGAATTCCGTCACCGGGGTTCTCTGTATATTGGGTTAAAGTTTACATATATATTTTATTTTATTTGAGAGGAAAAAAATATGTGTTTGATTTACATTTTTAGTAATTTAAGAAATTAAAAATAAAAAAATTTTAATACATACGAGGAAAAACTAAAATTATAAATTTTATAATCTCAAAATTAATAAATTTTTTAACATATTAGTTAGTTAGAAAATTTATTAGAATTAATTCTTATTTGTATAAATTTTTGGGAAAATTCCAAAAAAATACCTTGGAATATAGGAAAGGAGAAATAAATGCTGTGAAATTTGGAAATCCCATGTCATTGATGTGGCAGTATGGAAGAGGAATCTGGAATTTTAAAATCTCGGCCAAAAGACGAATCTGCCCTTCAGTTGTCCTTCTCTCTCAGCTCAAAATAACAACATCGGTCTCTTTATTAGCAACACCATATTGTACATTAACAACTCGACTTTCTTGTTCATAATAACAACACCGGTCTCTATATTAACAACACCGTATTCTACATTAACAACTTCACTTGTTTCACAATTTCATAATTTAAGTTTTAGGGCCAATAACAACATTTTTCTCTTTATTAACAACACCGTGTTTTACATTAACAATACCATATTTTGAGATACGAAGATGTGAAAAAATAAAGCGGGGTTGATAACGTAGAATGTGGTATTGTTAATAAAGAAAAAGGTGTTGTTATTCTGAGTTTAGAGGGGGGACAATTGAAGGGCATATTCATCTTTTCGCCGAGATTTCAAAATCTCAAATTCTTCCTCCGTACTGACACAGCATTGACCTGGGATTTCCGAATTTCACTGCACTGATTTGTCCTTTTACATATTCCAAGGTTTTTTTTTTTGGAATTTTCCCAAAAAAAAAAAATTTAACTTACTGGTTAACTAATAGTTTGGATGGATGAAAATATAATCTTAAAAAATAAGGGAGGTTTGTATAACATACATTTTTATTTTAAGATAGATTTATATAAGTTTTCAAAATAATCCCTCTGTCCCTATGTATAAGAATCTTTCAACCGAATCATGAAATTCTAAAAAATAGTTCAAAATAGTTAAATGTAATAATTATGTAGAAAATTTAATTTTTTCCAAAAAATGCCCCAATTTATGAATGAGTGAGAGAAAGTGTGTGTAATGATGAGAAAAGGATGAAAGAGCGTATATGTAATATAATAATTAATTTAGGGGTATTGAGTCAAGGAAAAATCTTATATAAAAATAGTTGAATTACACAAATTTTAATTTGAGTTACTAAACCTAACATATTATTAATTCGGTTATGTGACATAATTAGGAATTTAGAAATTAAGCTAAATTACCTCTATATCCCTTAGTTATTAAAAAACAAGTAAAATTGGAGATTGGACTATATTGTTTACACACAATGTAAGAACCCTAACGGCAGAAAATTCATTGGAGGCCTCAACACGGTCAGAAAATCAGCAAAGAAGGATATAATAAGTTGGTTCTAATGTTTAATCTTCGTTACTTAATCCCTTTTAGTTAATATATGTACTTAGATGGATTTGTTTTTTTATATGTGCGTCATTCGGTCCTTTGTAATATCAGACGTCGAAAAGTATGTATAGTGATATACCTGATAATTATGAAGGGTAATTAGGTGTGTCCACGTCATTGTTTTGTTGGTCAGTCGGTCCTTTGCTTGCATCCCATGAGAATTTTCTCATAGTTTATGTGAAGAAACCTACACTCATGTATATCTCTGTTTGCCTTGGTGGGAAGAAATCTGAACGCACACATAAAGAGATGTATTTAGTTTATGAAATAGAAAAGAATGAAGGACATGTTAGAAGTAATGCTGAAATTGCTTACAAGCGTTGAATGATGTTTTGATTCATTTATCTCTGTTGACCTCTGCGGCATATTCTCATCAAGGAATGGTTTCTAATATCACTGTTTTGTTTGGACTTAAAGCTGAAAATTTCAATTTGATGTCGTTTTTGGTTTTTTCTGAAAAAAAAAATTGCATTTTATCTTTGGGACTTTTTTAAAATTAAAAACCTTCAGTTTGTTTCCTAGATTTGATTTCTCTTTGCAATGTTGTGAAGATCACAGTCAAACTCACCAAAAAGAATAGGAACCTGTTATTGCTTATTTGATTTTGGGAAATTTCTAGTGAAAACATTGCCTTCATCCTGTTTGCCCCGTTTTTCTGATTCTTCTGTCATAAAGATCAATGAAAACAGAGGCTTTTCCTTTCCTCTTTTCTTTAGACCATGGGTTAGGGGTATTATTGGAAAACAACCAACATTTAAATATTCTAAATTGGATCATTGGCCCAATTTAAAATTTGTTGATTTTACCAACCTTATATAGGATTTTCCTATTTCAATTGTCTTTATATGGGATGTTCCCTTAAGTCAAACTCAAAAGGAATCTAATATTTAGGGACAAGTTCATCCAAACAAAAAAAAACTCTTATATATATATGGACAGAGGAAGTAGATGGGAGGTCTGTAATTAAGGCAAATATAGGAGTGGTTAGAGTATTTTACTTATTAGTTTATAAATCGGACAAATTAATTTGAAAAGAATGATAAATATAAATACTTTAAAATAATTTAATTAGTTTTTTTAATCTTCCAAAAAAATTAACTATATCTTATATTTAAGACCGGAGATGGTATTTTCTTTTAATACAATTTAAATACATATGCACTTATACAAACATGTTAACATTGAGCTTAAATAAAGTGGGATTTTCATCCCGGCGAACACATAGCGCTGCCAATAGAATGGCCTGTTGGTGTGAATCACTATATAATACTTTTCCGATCATTAATATAAGATATATTTCAGAAATTGATTTTGATCCTAAATATAAAACATAATTTTTATATTTATCAATCTTTTGTTAATTTATTCCCATTGATGCTCCCTAATAATAATCAACGAGAAGAGGACATTAAAGGAGATGAGCAGAGTGTTATAAACAATAGGTATCCTATTAACTAATTTACCTAATTTTTTTTTATCTAATTAAATTAGATAAATATGTGTTAATAGAGGAGTAGTTATTATCTTAATTGAGGCTGAATTATGGAATTCAAATCCAATGACCTTTTCCGTTTTTGTTATACGTAACATTTCTATTTTAACTTTTTTTTTTCTTCTGATAACTCGTACCAAATATTTTCTCATTCTCATCACATGATCAGTATCCTCTTCTCAGTCCCATTCCATGTGGAATCACGTGTGTCACGTGTCTCATCCTCTTCCTCGGTCATGTCCGATAGCCCACAAATGTAACTTACTGAGTGTTTAGGTTTCTTCCAATTCTAAGATGACACAACTCGAGACAAAAAATTTTTTATGTATTTATTTTATAAATCGTAAAAACTATTATTAAAAATTAATCTAAACGCACTTAATTTAAAAATACACAATTAGGGACATGAAAAAAATGTGATATTAAAAAAATACGAAAACAGAAAGTGGAAATCCGTTGGTTGGCCCCAACCAGACGAACACCGTTTTCATCAGAGTGAAGCAGAAAGCTCAGCCAGAGAAACCTGTGGGCCATGGAGTCAACGTTCAAGCCCGATATACTCAAAGGCAAGGTTGCTCTTCTCACTGGAGGCGGATCCGGAATCGGCTTCGAAATTTCCACCCAATTCGGTAAACATGGTGCTTCTATTGCCATCATGGGTCGACGCAAGCAAGTCGTCGATTCTGCTGTTTCTGCTCTCCGCTCACTTGGAATTCCGGTAATTTATTGCTTCTTGATCTCGTCTTCCATCACTGGTCTTAGTCGTTGTCCTTTCTTGTTCTTGTTTATGGATCGGCGGCAAGTTTGACCTTTCCAGCTCCGAAATGTGTGAAAACTTTATAATATATGTGATGTGATTTTTCCAGCTCTGACCTAATGTTCATTTAGGAAAGAGGGCCTGTAGTGTTACTCGATATGTAGGTTTATTCATTACCGTTCTGCATTTTGTTGACTTTTGCCAATGGGTATAGCTTATTGGTGATATGAGATGTAGAATAATAGGTCATTAATGACTTTCTAGTCATGTTGATCTTGTTGTTTTAATTAGGCTGTTGGTTTTGAGGGGGATGTTCGTAAGCAAGAAGATGCGAAAAGAGTTGTGGAGTCAACTTATAACCATTTTGGAAGGATTGACATTCTTGTGAATGCTGCAGCTGGAAACTTTTTAGCAGCCGCAGAGGATCTGTCTCCTAAAGGATTTCAAACAGGTACTGTATTTCTGAACTTTCACAGCCTTTATTTTCTTCCCTTGATGTGAAAAATTATTCTAGTTCTCCTTTAAAGTTCTGTAAATGGTATGTTGTGCATTTCATTGGAAGTGATTTTGAGAAGCAGCTGTTTACCCATTGATGTCTTGAAAGTTTCTGTCTATCATGACAAAAAGGAGGATGAACAGAAGACGAAAGACCCTCATACTCTTCGCCAACCCCAAAAACAAAGAAAAATGTTCACACATCTTCTATCCTGTGTCTTTTTTTTCTTTTCTTTTATTTTCTTTTCGTCCTCTTGATAAATTAATTTTAGAAGTTGCTGGTAAATTTCAGAATGAAGCCAGCTTTGAGTTTTACCATGCGGAAGGTGTAATTGGGACGGTTGTCTGTGTCATTAACTGAAAGCAACTTGGAGAAACGTTAAAGAATGATACCTAAATACAATCAAGTGCCAATCTGAAATTATTGTTTTCCACCATCACTATGATTATTGGAGAATATGACCTTATGGAGAGGCCTCATTGAATGTATTGAAAATCCATAATGATTAAAAACAGTTTGTGGATTTTTTTTCAACCTGCCACGGAATCCCTAAGATAGAAGATGCTTTAGCTAGCTTTAAAATTCATATAAAACGCTACTTTTAAACATAACATGTGGTTCACATCATTGAAAACCTATGATTGCTTAAAGAATGCATCCAGCAAAAAAATGCTGAGGTAGATGCGTGAGTTCCAATTGAGTAGTTTCTCCCCAAGTGAAGGTTTAGAACATGATGCAGCCAGTTTTAAAATATACTAAATAAAGCAAGACACAGGAAGTAGTGATCAGGTGTAAATTTTGTTGCAGTTATGGATATTGACTCTGTTGGCACATTTACAATGTGCCATGAAGCATTAAAATATCTCAAGAAAGGAGGACAAGGAAGAAGCTCTTCTGGTGGGGGAACAATATTAAACATTAGTGCTACATTGCATTATACAGCTTCTTGGTATCAAATTCATGTCTCTGCAGCTAAGGTCTGTAGCATGTTTTCTAGATATTGAACATCATATGTACTTGCATTCAACTTCAAAAATGTTTCCTCTCCAACAGGCAGCTGTTGATGCTGTTACCAGAAACTTGGCTCTAGAATGGGGAACAGACTATGATATTAGGGTCAATGGGATTGCACCCGGTCCGATTGGTGGCACTCCTGGCATGAGTAAATTGGATCCTCAGGAAATAAAAAACAAAACCAGCGATCAGATGCCTTTGTTCAAAATCGGGGATAAATGGGATATCGCCATGGCTTCTCTCTACCTTGTATCAGATGCAGGTAAGTTTGTTTACTTAGTTTATATACCCAAGTATTTACAATCAGTGTTTCAAAATCATTTATGTTTTGCTGTATGGGAAAAAAATGTTTATGTTTCTTGTTGGGGTATTGTTCTTTGTATTGATTGCAGTCCTTTTCAATCAAATGTTTTGCTCTTGTTTTCCACATCTTTTTAAAGTAGTGAATTATTAATAATGTGTTTTGTTATTCTAGCCTTCTAGGCATTCATTCATTCACCCATTTCCGTATCTGTTTTTCTTTGTCCATGAAATCATACCAGTTCCTTATTTTCTATGTTGATAAAAACTTGACCTCCATTTAAATTCTTGAAGGAAAATTTGTCAATGGTACCACTCTGGTAGTTGATGGGGGCTTATGGCTGAGCAAACCTCGTCATCTTCCCAAGGAGGCAGTGAAAGGGGTTTCACGAGCCGTAGAAAAGAGGTCCAGAAATCAACCAGTTGGCGTTCCAACAAGCAAGTTGTGAGAATGAAGCTTCATTTTCTATGTACCTCCAAATTTATATCTTTTCACAGATTAGTATTATTATGGAGGTTTCCTATACTCATTGTACGATTATTAATTCTCCTGTTAGCACTGATAAGCTTTTATATTGTATTGTTTTTTCTATAGAACAATAATTTATAGTCGTGGCTAGTTTTTGCATGTAGGATTACCTGTCCTCCAATTAATAAACATGATGTGTGATTATACAGACAATAATTTTATATTGAACATTTCCAATCATATGTTTGTTAAGGGTGCTTCTTAACGATAAACCACTTGCTCTTGTATTCTATATGTAATGTATAATGACTCTAAAATACCTTAAAAGAGTAAAATACCCTTACCACCTCTCTGTTTTGCCTTAATTACACAGACATTCCCTCTATTTTGAAAACTCATATAAACCTTCCTTAAAATTAAAATATATGTTATACAAACCTTCCTTATATTTTAAATATTTTTTTCCATCCATCTAATCGTTAGTGGACCGTTAAGTTTGACTCCCAAACTTTTTTGTACCAAAATACCCCTATTTGACAAAAAAGAGTTGTTGAAACATTTATATTTGCCAAGAAAAAATTATACAATCAAAAAAATAAATCCAATATATATTTTCAAAATTATGATATTTTTTAAAACTTATTAATTTTTATTATATTGCAAATTTTGTAATTTTAATTTTTATCATATTTCTTGAAACGTATTTATTTTGGGTTTTTTTAAAATAGATAAAAACATATTTCAAACACATTTTTATTATCATATAGTATAAATAATATAAGTTAAAGATATTATATAAATAATTTTAATTTATAATTTTAAACCCATTTTTTTCTTTATACATTTATAAACATTAACCAAATAACTATTTGTATAAAAGATAAAAATTAAGGAAATTAAAAAGAAAGCTCTTGATCATACAAAACAATTTAAGAGAAAGATTTAAACATATTGATATGATCAACTGTATTTACGGGAATTTAAAGGAAAAAATAACCGACTTTGTACTTTTTTTGCTATTATAATTCTTCAAGGTGACATTTCTCTTCATTGCTAAGGTCATGGAATTAAGGATTTGATAGGGTAAAGGGCAAATTAGTGAATAAAATTTTATTTTAATATAAATTTTAATTAAAAATATATTTTTAGAATCTTCTTGAAATATTTCTAACAGAGTTAATGGTTTAAACCTAAGTATATGTTTTCAAAATAGAGGGGACGTCTACATAATTAAGGTAAAATAGAAGGATGGTCAGGATATTTTACTCTAAAAAAATTCATATCAAAACAGAAGTGTATTTAATAAGTTCATGACTTGAGGAATTCATATCCATGAGTAGAATCTACTCTCAACTAATTAATTAACTGCTCAAGATTTACTTTCTATGATATGTATCAAATGATTTGTCTACAATTGAAATCTGAAGAGCTTTTGCCTCAGTTGTGTTTGGGAGACATCTACCAAAAATCAATTCTCAGCCTTCATCTAACCGCTAAAGCTTTTGGAATAACACTGATTCTTGATGCAAGTCAATGCAACAAATAAGATGCCCATGTGGAAAGTAGTCACCAAAATTCCAAATCCAATTAGGAACTTATGGAAAATTAAAGTAAGAACCAAAGCAATGTAAACACAGATTATGATGTGAGGAATATAGGAGCTAGGGCAGGAGAGGCAGGTATATATTATTAAAAATAGTCAAGTTCTTGTTTTTTTTTTTTTTTTACCTGAACAATAGGTAATAACAAGATCCATAAACAAACATGAAGATCAAGAAGCAAAATAGTCAAATTCTTATAGTTTTGTGCTTCTAGAGACCCACGGGGTTTAAAAAAAAACAGGATTGCGGCCTTTCCTTGAGGAAGATACAGCCAGGTTGATTGTGAATTTTGAGAATTAGGATGAAGTAAAATCTTTTAAAATATGGATTTCATGATTGTAATGTAGGAGGACATGATGCAATATTAATTTTTTGGACCAATATGCTCAAAAAATTCTTAGGGTTAAAATTGGGGAGGGTAAAAAAAAAAAATTGGGGGAGGGAACCCCACCATTAATGTGTTCATTCATAATCACTTTAATCACTTCAAATTTAAAGTAATTAAACCCAAAACTCCATAAAGGAGTTATTTTCAACTTATCTACTCCCTGTAATTTTGAAATTAATCGAGGAAATAGATTTTTCAAATCACAAATATGTTAAATAAATTCAATATTTAGTTTTTCCTGCATGTAGAACAAGTAATAAAAAAAATTCATAAACACATATGGAGATCAAGACAAAAATAGTCAAATTCTTATAATGTTGCACTTCTTGAGCCCCACGAGAAGAAAAAATAGGAGGATTGTGGTTGTTCCTCGTATAATATGCAGTTAGGCTGATTGTAAATTTTAAGAACAAAGAAAAGATAAAACTTTATAAAATATGAATTTCATAGTTGTATTAAAAATATAGAGGATACTGCCTAATATTAAATTTTTAAACCAATATGCATATAATTTTCTCGAGGAAAAATTGAGGGGAGGAGCTAGGACCCCACCGTTAATATGTATTCATTCATAAATATTTTACTTCATATTTAATTTCAAATCAAATTCGATACCATATACCTTATTCTATGTAACATCTGACAACTTAATTTAGTAAATTAAAGGTTAATAATCACCATTATGAATCTAATTAATAAAATTATTAAAAACATGGGTCTTTAAGATAAATTATTGTTCTGCAACTTGAAATTTAGGAATGAATATGAAAATTATTTTCTTCAAGGTCCTGCAAAAATTGTAAATTTCATGGCGAACATAAAAGATCTTTGCAAATAAATCCCTCAGGGAAGTTTTAAATAAAAGACGCTAATTTACTTCTTCCTCACTTTGGTTCGGCTTCAGTAATTGTTCCCTAAAAATACAACTAAGTCTAACACAACGCACATCACTTATATTTCACGGCTAAGTGCTAACCATGGCGACTGAATTTAAGAATTCATTAGCTTCAGCAGGGTTTATATTTTATAAACAAATTCAATATACTGTTACATAGTTGAAATAAATATTAAATTGTTATATTTTGTGTTTTATTTTGATAAAAATTCCCATCCATCTAATGTAATATATCGGTAAATAATAGTCCCACATCGCTTGGTTCTTTGTACTCTGGAGCATTTATAATGGGAAGAGAAAAACCTAAGTTCATCTTCGTGGATCTCATTAATTAATGGTTAATGGTTAATGATCTACCCTGGAATTTAGAGTTTGAGTCCATCAGACAAATATGGGCTCCTAAAGGTGGCAGAAATGATAATCGCATTGAAATGCCCGCTCTGAGTGATGAATGGGTAGTGAAGATTCCACCGTTGTCTTTTTAATTCTTAATCCTCTCTCATAGGAGACTTAGTTACGAAAAAATGGTTAAAATTAATTTAAAAAAACACGTACTTTTCTATTAATAATATAAATCGATTCTAGAAAAGGGGTTTGATCTATAATATAAATTATTATTGAGAGTAATTAATATTTATTTATCAATTTTGTCTTTATAATTTATGTTTAAATATAACTTTATATTTCTCTCTCTCATTTAATATTTTATTTAATTAATGTGGCTAAAGTTTGAAATTTCTTTCAATTTAAGATAAATTTAATTAGTTAATCACTATTTTTTGGTTTTGATAAACTAGTTACAGTGACTTATATTTTAGATCAGAGGGAGTACATCTTAAATAAACTTAGTTTTCTAAGTATATTTTTATTTATGAGGGGCAAGTAAGAAGGAGAAATAAAATAAATAAAAGTATAACTAACATTTTAATTAATGCAATACATATAGTTAATGAGGGGTATAAAAGAAAAAAAAATAATTAAATGTTCAAACAATTTTTATTGGGCTCTTATGAAAAGAATTAAAACAATTCAAATTTTAGGCACTTTTATAAATAAAACATGAGGTAGTACTCGTCAAATGATTGTAAAATATTAACTTTTACTTGCCTGAACACAAAAATACTCCCTTTTGTCCTTAATAAATGATATATTTAGGGAGTTGATTTTAGTTTTAAATATAAGACATATTTATCAATATTTTTTTTAATTTACCCATATTGATACTCCCTAAATAATAATCAAGGAGGAGAAAGAATGAAGGAATTAAGAAAGATGATTAAGGTGTTTTAGAAAATAAATACCATATTAATTAATTTCCTTAATCTAATCAAATTAAATAAATATATCTTATATTAAAGATTGGATGAAGGATCATCTTATTATAAAACACAATCCCAAATGAAGTATTATTACGTTGGAAGATGCATTTCTTTTAATTGGTAAAGACAATCCAATTCGGATATATGATATGGAACCAGTTTCCTGACTAAGCAGGGAGAGCTAATTCGATTTTGACCGTGGATATTTAATTTTTTAAAATTATAAGTTTTTAATAAAATTATTTTAATAAGTATAAAGTCTAAAATAAAGATAATCTTTTAATTATTATTTTTTTTAAAAAAGTAATTTTTTATCTAAAAATCACATTTAAAAAAAAAACTTTATTCTAGACCGTCCATATCAATTATGGATGATCCAGATTTGATTAGCTATTGTTTCGCAGTTTCGACATTTTCTTGGGAAAAAAAACAATTGCAATACATAAGTACACGATCTTAGCCGAGACATATGTTTGTTTGTTTTTTTTTTTCTTTTTTGTTACAAGAGACATATGTTTGTTGCTTACATTGTTTTCGGCTAGAGGCATGCTTGTCTTGGAGAGAGCCGGGAGAAAAACTACACAAACATACTCCATAAAAAAAAAAAAAGTTGCAAATCAGACCTGCAAATTAGCTTTGTGGATCCTTGTTGTGTAAATGGGCTTACTTAACTTACCTAACGAGCAGGTCTTCAAGTTCCATCGCATAAGGATGTGCTTAGGGCCCGTTTGGTTCAAAAAAGAGGTAGGAATGGAAAGGAAAATACAAAAAAAAAAATGAAAAGGAAGGAAAAATATTTTGTCACTGGCTCGTTTGATTCACACTAGAAAAGAAAATTGGTTGATAAAAAAATTTCTGTTTGGTTGAAAAAAATGAGATCGAAAAACAAGCAAAACACCATTTTGCCCTTATTATTATTATTATCATCATCATCAACCCCATCCCCATCAGTCAACATAATCATCATTGTCAACTTCTTCTCCCTCGTCTATCAAACCGTCACCTTCTCTGCATCATCACCACCATCAACCTCTTCTTCTTCCTCAGCATTGACGAATCTGCAACGACGTTGGCAAAGAGCCCACAACGGCTTCTTCTTCCTCCCCCGTCAACCTCTCCGCGTCATGACCACCGTCGAAGAGGGGTAAGTTAGTCTTCCTCCATTTTGTAAGCTTGTGTAGAAAAAAATGGTGGGAACTGATTTTCCCATGAATAAGGGAAGATGCCCCGCCGCCGAAAAACATTTTTCAAAGAAAATGGGAATCAAATAGCTGCAACTTAACAAAAAATGGCTATTTTTCTTTCCTTTCCCTCCATTTGTGTCGAACCCAACAGGCCCTTTAATTTCCATGGGCTTAAAAAGAAGAAAAGTACCCTCGTGATATTATTGCATGTCATCTGCCTTTTGACCTTATGTTTAGACCTGTTCCACAACCTTTTTTTTTTGTTGAGATTATTGTGTTTTATTTTGATAAAAATTCCCATCCATCTAATGTAATATATCGGTAAATACTTTTCACCCTATTGTATTCGAGTAAGTTATTTTATTGTGTGCAGTATGTGAAATTCAGTTGTTTTTGCTCCGAACAGAACACATGGAATTTGAGCTTATGTCTGTTCCAAAACTATTTATTTGAGATTATTGTGTGTTTTATTTTGATAAAAATGTCCATATATCCACTTAATATAATATATTGGTAAATGCTTTTCACGCTATATTTGAGTGTAAGTTATTGTATTGTGGGTAGTATTTTGATAAAAATACCCATCTTTTATTTTTAATTTAGGACACCATTAATTTCTCTTGGCACATAGATATATCATGTTGATACATGCAAAGCACGTGAAAGTATCTAATCTATTGTTTCTAGGGTAAAAACAATAAAAAATAATCTATAAACTCAATAAAAACTAAGTGTTTTAGCATGCGACAGCTAACTAACTAATATATATATTAGTACTTATATAAATTAATTAGAATAAAATTGTCGGTCGAACTTGATCATTTTACTCATAAAATAGGTATCATCTCAAACACATGTATGTTTTTGCCACATTCAATTTTCATGACTAAACAGACAGTGTTGCAAATATAAAAGGATTGACAAAACACCATTTTGGGCACTTCACTCTCACTTGATGGGCAGTCAAGTGGGATGATATATCCTTTGTCAAATTGACAATTCTAGCTATTGGGTTACTAATTCTTCTGCTCAAGTTGTAGCGGCCGGAAAAAAATAGCTTAAAGAAGAAAAACACAACCACACTTGTTGTGAAAATCAATTCAATTTTCATATTTGAATGAAGAAGCCAGAGAAGAAATATTAAAAAGAAATGGGAAATTACTAAAATTTGTACGGGCAATATTATCACAGTCTGCAAAATATCAACTCAAGAATGGTCTTTATTGATAGTAATTGATAATGTGACAATGGTTACAGATCTTCAAAGTCCATGGTAATTGCCATCATAGTGTTTTGACTGTCACTTTTTGGTTCAACAAAAGAAAAGAAAAATAATAATAGTATATTTGTTATTGAAACATCATCAAACAATAAATTTTGATGGAGGAGGGTACTTTGACATTTTTTTGTCTTAAATTTAGGACATTTTCTTTTCCCACATGTATATCTTATTCAAGGTGACAAGGTTGATTTACACCAGACATGTGAACAAGTCTAATGCATTATTTTCTACTGTAGATGATAATAAGAGAATTTATATTTAAAAAAGTTTGTCCCCCATTGATAAAATATAGTACTATGACTTATGATTGCTAAACAAAGACAAGCATTGAACCAAGTTAGATAGACTGGATGCTCATGAATCTTTTTCTTTTCATATGGCTATCTGACTGAGTCATATTTAAGTATTGTCGGACTCAATTGCTAGTAGCTCTCCAAAGGCCTTTTTTGCACTCATCCTAACTTGAACTCAAGATCTCATGCTTAATCTACCAAAATCCCTTCCACTAAAATAAGCGTTGGTTGGTTGAATCTAATTCTAAGCTAATGTGTCTCCAAACCACTAAATTTCTTGTTTCTTTTAAGTTCATAATGGAGCCTAACCATGTGGAAAACCAAAACCAACCTTTAAAAGCATACTTTGATACCTGGGACTAGGCAGGTTGTATAAATTTCAACCATGAAAGGTTTTGATAGGAGATAGAACAGGAAACTGATTATTCACATTGAAGCAAAAACCATTTTCCACTATGTTAAGTAACACCAAAAACATTCATTTTGTACCATGTAAAGTGCTCATCAATTGTCACATAGCATACTAAATAGAAGGCTTTTCACTGTTGAATATGATAGAAGCAGAATTGAGATGTTGCAGAAGAAGGAAGAGGAAGAAGAATATATATATACACACATATATACTCCTCCGGTCTTTAATATAAGACTTTTGTATATAATTTGATTGGATTAAAAAATTTGGTTAAGTTAGTTAATATGATATGTATTTTTTAAAATGCCCTAGTCATCTTCCTTAATTATCTCATTTTCTCTCCTTCTTAATTATGGTTGAGGGGGTTATCAATAGGGGTAAATTAGGAAAATATTGATAAATATAAAAATTATGTCTTATATTTATGACCAACATTAACTCCCTAAATATATCTTAAATTAAGGACTAGAGGAGTATATGTTTATGTCAGCATTCTTTACTTGCTCAAACTTAGTTCACGGGATTTCATTTAAACCAAAGTGTCACAATTCTAACTCTTAGACTCTACACCAAATTAAACTTAACCATCAGCTCTAAGTCTAACTAACTTCTAACAATGCTAACTACTTATAACAGAAGCTAACTAACAAGAGCAGCTAATATACTAATAACATCCCATATTTGTACATTAAACTTAACTAATCTTTTGGGGGGGGGGGAAATCAAGAGCATGAGTTGCTGCAAAGCTAAGCGAACATTTAAGTACAAGTTTCTCCTTTTTTTGCTCTTAGTTCAGAGTGAGATTCTTGAATCCTGTTTCTAAAATTAGAAGCTGTTTCTCTTATATAAGTATTCACATTATAAATCAGAACAAGAAGTATTACTTAAGATAACCACAAGTGTAGACAAAAATTGACCTTTAATATACATGTAGCTCATTGTAATGGAAAGCTTTTAAAACAAGAAAGAGAAGCAATTGTTTATATGTAACAAGTCACAACTAGTAAAATAATTTTCTGGTTTTTTTCTGATACCCTGTCTTGGTCTTATGAGGTGGAAAAGTAGTGTATACTCTATATATCTATGGGCTATATATCATGAGAATTTAAATTGAAGTCAAATGTTGAATGATTAATTAGAGAGAACATTCTGGTTTTGTTTGGTGGGAAATATGTTTATTTGTTAAGGTTTTACTGTTACAGAGTCAACTAAAGACAAAAATATGAGTATGAGGACCAGATTGTGCCAAGACAGCTTCCTTGGATATGGATATGACTTCAATCTTACTATTGCCTGCTTGTCTTGTCTGTAAAGCTATGCAATGATCAGGATGTGGTAATCAATCAACTTAATTTCTTTTTTTCTTTTTTTGTTTTAATTTTATACACACACCTTTAGATCTGTATAGATGTCTTGCACTTGCATTTTTTGAAAAAAAAAAAATCAGTTTTTTTATGTGGTTTTGTTTTGGTTACTTTGCATTGAAGTTGTTATAAATTTGATGAAAGGAACCAAAATTGTTAATTTTAACTGTTAAGATAATTAAATAAATAAAAGGTAAAAAGATTTTATAATAGAATATTTGACATAAGAAAAGGTCCAAATTGATTCCTACCTGTTCTTGAATGATTGCATAACTTTATACATATATAGTAGATCTTTGTATGGTAATTATATTGCCGCTCATCATCAACTTTAGAATTAAATTTAAAATTAAACCAAATATTTGGAGAAAGCAGAGACGAAATCAATGTCAATACAAAGTTAAACTAAAATGCCTATGAGCACATGCATTGGAATTTCAGAATAATTAAGAGTTTATTTTGTAAACGTAAGAAAAAGAGAAGGGTTAAGTTTATAATTAATAATATGTAAAAGAATACGCAGATGTCTATTAATATGAACGAATCTAGTCATTGCTTGTTTCAGAAGGTGAGTCTTCGCTTTACTTAGGTAATTTAACTAATTCTAAAAAAACAATTGGAAAATTTAATTTTGCTGAAAAATTCAAGCCTTGTCCAAAGTACATTAGTTAGGATTATAGGAGATGTGACTTGCTAACTTTCTTATGTCATAAATTTGAGGTATCTAGTTAAACCCAACAATATATAGTTAAATATAAAGTATTAAATATTTGTATAAAAATCGGGTAAAAAAAGAATATTTGTATAAAAAGGGTACAATTTATTTATATAGCTGACAGAATATATATGGCTACATCAACATATAGTTGATCTAGCTATGTAAGGCTTTGCTAGATCCCTTTGACGTCTCGGGTTCGAGTTTCAGAAGAATCACTTGTGTTAAAAGAGGAAGCCATAAATCCTAAACCTGATATTAGATGATAATATAAAATGGGGAGTTGACATAATAACTATGATGAAATAACAATAGTAGTTAATCAAATTTTTATAATATATTGATGATTACATTGTGTCTTAAAAAAATGATCAAAATGGGTAAGTGTGTGTTGACTTTGCCAAGTGTAAATAGGACAAGAATATTAAATAAAGGTGTAGTTCAGTGGTTTAGCTCAAATGGTGATGTTAACATTAGGTCACACCACTTTCACATCACCCACCGGTTCCTTATATTTAAGAAAGCTACACATAAACCACCCCTATAGCTGCGACCAATAATGAATCTGCCCATATATTTAAGTTCCACTGCATTGCTTTTAAAATTGAATTAATCAAGAGAATTTATTAATGTTAAAAATTAAAATAGCCTTTACAAAGTCATTTATTTTATTTTAGTCATGTTGGCAATGCTGGTGTTATTCACCTTTTTTCATGGAAGTTATGTGTTTTTTTTTTTTTTTTTGCTATAAATTCATGATTGTAATCACTTTTTCTTCGAATGATTGATTTTTCCGTATAATATAAGTGATAAAAAATCATAATGTACAAACAAGCTCTACTTAAATTTATTGATTTTTTTAAAAGTCAAAAGTATGTATTTAATATTTATTCGAGCTCTTATAGGAAATAATTACAATTTATTTACTAATAAAATTCTCAAATTAAGAAGAATAGGACTCAGACACATGTTTTTGTAAGGTATGAAGATGGTTTTGGTCCTTATTCACATGATCAATCTTTGTCACCTATTTAAATTATACTTTTCTTATTATAAATAAATATATATAATCTATAATATATTTAAGTTCTTATTAAACCTACAAAATAGTATTATTTTCAATTAAAAATTATATATATATATATATATATATATATATATATATATATATATAATTAATTTTGGTTTGATTTTTTTTGTTGTTGAAATTTTAAAAATTTATTTATTTAAAATTATAACAATGAGTATTATTACATTGTTTAAAAATTCAAATGAATATTTGCTATTTATCGATCACATATTTAATAGACATGATGATACTTGAGTTAAAATAAATAATATTTTGTTCATTATCTTTCATCATTGGCAAAGTCAATCTAGGGAGGGCATGCATTATCTTAAAAAGGAATAAATTAGCAAAATATAAATAATAGTAATCTTATGACTTAAATACTGAAAAGGGAGAGTAATGCATTAACTACAGATTTTGACAAGTTCAAAATATGTGGCAGAAAAAGTATTTATGCATTTTGACTTAAGTGAGTGTTTGGAATAGCTTATTCTTGAGAAATAAGTTAAGATAAAACTTCTCTCACATACTTACTTCGTATACCGTAAATCACGATTTATAAGCATTTATTATCTAAAAATAAGTTATCCAAAAGAGTGCTTAAATATAAGATACCTACCTTGTCACAAGAGTACGATTTTTTTCCCCTTCTGTTACTGTTAGCCACAAGAATAGGTTCATCCATTAATGTTAATCTTCAATCTCATGGGTGGTTCTGGCGAAAAAAGAAAATTCTTGTACTTGGTGATTTTATTATATTCTTATTCTTATTCTTATTCTTATTCTTAGTTTTTGTCTGACACATTGAATAATCCCCGTCCGTGTGATTCAATAATTTATTTCCCATTTATGATGAGGATGTGAAAAATCATTTGGTGTGTGATTATAGTAAGATTTATAAAATTGTGTTTGCTTAAATTAGAGTTTGTGAACTAAAGTTTAGATTCTGCCCAAAAAAAAAAAAAAAAACTGAAGTTTAAATAACAAACCTGTGATTATAACTTTAACATAGTTTGTGTTTGCATATTTTTTAAGAAAAACTCAATTTAGCAAATGAAAACTTGTTTAAATAATATAAATCAGGATTATATTTAAATTTGTAATAATTTAAAGGAACATAAATTTTAGAGTAAAATACTCTAATGACCCCATTATTTTGCCTTAATTATATAAACCTTCTCTTTATTTTGAAAACCTAATAGATCTCCATTAAAATTAAAATTTATTTACACAAACCACCCTTATATTTTGACATTCTATTTTCATCTATCCAAACTATTAATTGATCGTTAAATTTGACTTTTAAACTTTTGTTTTTCCAAAATACCCCTTTTTAACATTATAATTATTTAAAAAAACACACACACATATGGGACAAAGAAAATTTATACTGACCGATTTTTTTTTGAAATCATTATCCGGTATCCTGTTTACACCCACCAAATTTTAATTATAATATATTTTTAACTTTCTAATATGTTAAATATATTAATTTTAAGATTATAAAATTTATAATTTTAAATTTTCTCCATATTTATTGAAATTGATTTATTTTTAGTTTCTTAAATGACTAAAAATATATATCAAACATATTTTTCAATCAAATATAATAAACTAAATAGATTTGAGAGATTGTATAAGTCATTTAAGTTTATAACTTTATATTTTCTTCTACAAACATTTAAAAGACTTACTCAAACTTTTAAGAGATTGTGATATTTACAGGATATCAATTAAAATTTGGGATTTAATATTGAGGGTAAATTAATGAATAAATTTTATTTTTATATAAATTTTAATTTAAAAAATATAGTATCAAAATATTTTTAGAATATTCTTAACAGAGTTAACAGTTTGGACTTAATTGTATATTTTAAAATAAATGAGAGGTCTGTTATTTTATGAAATATGTCTGATGGTTTAACTATTCACTGAAAGGAACATTTTAAAATAATTTTTGGCTGTGAAAAGTAAATAAAAATTACCAAATTATTTTTCTAAAAATATATATAAAATAATTAATGTAAAAAATAAACATGTCTCTATTCAGCAACAACGAAATAAACAAAAATAAAGAAATAGAAATAAAAAATAGTACTCATCCATCTTTTTTTTTTTTGATAATAACTCATTCATCTTATTTTTTGAAAGTAAGTCAAATGTATCCCAAAGACAAAATTATAATTAGTACATAATAACTCTTTGCCTCACATGCTTGGTGTGGACAATGATACAAGGGTCTAGAAAAGCAGAAAAGTTTGCATTAAAATGCTGCACTAGAAAAACTGGTTAAACAAGAAAATGTGAAAAAAAAAAAATCACTTATAATGTAATTGGAGGTTGAAGTTAGGGATGTTCAAAATATCCTGATTCCTGTCGTCCCAACCCGATCCCACATATTTTGATCATGGGAATTTCCTGTCCTGAGTGTAGGGATGGAAATAGGCCAGGCCATTAACAGGGGCCTACGACCTGGCTTGATTTAAGCCTGGTAAGGCCTGGCCTATTTAATAAATAGGCCAGGCTTCAGGCCTATTTAAAGGCCTTTTTATTTAAATAGGCCAGGCTTTTTCTTGAAAGGCCTGGCCTACAAGCCTGCAGGCTTGGCCTGTTTAATGTATACTATAAATAAATAATATTTTATTATATAAAATATGTATATTATTTATTTTCTTTTATATTTTAATATGAGACTTAATTTTATTAAAATCATATTATCTTATTTTGGATAAAATCATAATTACAATATTTGTGATGGGATAATTGTGACTTATCGCATTCTATTGTAAAAAAAAGCCCTAGCCGTCTTTCTCTATACTCAGAAATTCTTTGACCAGACTGTCGACCTTCTTTTTTTTTCTGATACATAGACTGTCGACCTTCTTATCATCTTAAGACTATCGACCTTCTCTGATCTCCACTCTCACCAGTCACCATCGAGGCTTGATTTTGGCTCTCTACTTGTTGCAACGCTGCTGGCTGCTGTACAATCGGTTTTTTGACTAGAACAAGAAGGAAAGCAATTGATACTCTGAGTTCAATCTTTCAAGTAAGACAAAATATTTATATATATATGTTAATAAAAGTTTCAATCATCCTTTTCCTTTGTCTTATTGTGGCTTGTTAGTCAAAGTGCTTTTTCTTTTGAATCGTACTATTCTTGTCTTCTATATAATAATTCACTGCATCAAATATATAGGAGATTGGGATTTGGGAGTTATTTTTTTTTTGTGCGTATGAACTTCTTTCAAGGCGGTGGGTGGCTTCTTTTAGTTTTTTTCTTGGTTTTTCTACTTTTTTTTTTTAAATTTTCTTCTGCTACGGTAGAATAACTTTCTTTGAGATTGGAAAACCAGATAGTAATCAAGGATGAACTAGTTAATTCATTTGTACCTTGCCAAACTTATAGAGTAAAAAATTCTAGTGGCAACTTAAGATGAGTATTTGTAATTCATTTGGGACTAGTTAAAAATGATCAACGATGGGACTGGATGAAAATATTCTTGCTAGAGTTGACACTTTCGTAGTGTTTTTCATTTTATATGTTGCTGATAATAGCTCTTTCCTTTGTTGAGAGGATTACTTTATTTTCTACTGAGGATTTTCCCCTATTGATTTTTTCGTGAGTTGAACTGTCTGTAACTCCAAAATCTCTGCCTTTTGCAGGTTTGCATATTTTATTTGGTCCTTCGAGCCCTTGATACTGTTGGTTTGTTACTAGTCTTACACTGTTCGTTATTGCATCAACTTATAATTTTGTCCTATATAATAAACTTGCGTTATAAAAGAGGACGATTGTTTAGTGCTTGTCGAATATTCTGGTTTGTGGTTTCGATTGGTTCTACTAGATATCAGGATATGTTGACTTGACCAGCTGGTTGGTCTGTGATCTATTATTCCTATTTTTATCAACTTTATTTTGGTTAATTAATTAAGGGGAATAGAGACCATCTTCATATGCTTTGAAATGTTCTGCCTTGTTGCATCATAAATCGTCTTTTGACAGGCTATAAAGAACTCAAATCATAAATATGTAAACAAATATCAAAGTACTCGTTCGCATTTGGAAAAGATGGCAAGATGCTATATGAATATGTTATGATATTTTTTGTCTTGCTTATAAGGAAAGTATGTCTATCTGACCATCTGAGAAAGTATAACTCCACTATAAATTAGGGTTAGTCTACTACGAATTTGCCTATGGATGGCTATACATGTGACTCACAAATCTTTTCGTTGTTTTCCTAAGTAGGAATTAGATGAAAAAAATAAATGGTTTTCATTGCAAAAGGAAAGTAAAGAGAAAAGAAATGATGTCAAGTTTCTAATTTGAATAATGTCTGCCTAGGATGGGAAACTTGTACTAAGAATGTTTAAGAATTCTGATTGGCAACCTGTTTCCTCTTCCTTGTTACCCATGAACATTGCACCCTTCAATGTTTGAAACTGTGTTTTCACTAATTATATTTTTGAAACTTTTTTGTTTGGCAGAGGATGATACTAGCATAGCTACAGATGTCAAGGTATCGATATTAATAGCTTTTCATCATCACATATATGATCGTGATTGGCATTTTTCTTGTAAGTGTCTTTGTCACCTTCACTATTTCTTTTCATGCTAAGTTAGATGTCTTCCAGCATATGGTTCGTCAAAGGCACTCAGTTCCTTCGACCAAATCTGAGTTGGAAACTTATCTTGATGATGATCCTTACATTACTTCTCCTGATTCTTCTTCATCTTTTTGTGCCTTAGAGTGGTGGAAGAATAATAGTACAAAGTTTAAAGTTTTATCTAGGATGGCATCTGATATATTAGCTGTCCCTATCTCAACTGTGGCATCAGAATCCACATTTAGCGCTGGGGGAAGGGTGATTGATGAATATCGTGCTAGATTGAATGAAGAATCTGTTGAAGTTCTTTTATGTGGTGGGGATTGGTTTCGTCACAAATATGGGTTGAAGAGAAAACAAAAGGTATTAATATAATATTATATACTAGTTTATTTTTATATTTGTTACATATTGGTTAAACTTATTGTTGGACTAGTTATTTATTTTAAATTAATTCTTTCATTGTGTAGGAGCCATTTGAACAGGAGGAGATTATATTGAAGCCTTGATGCAAGCATTACTATGTTGTTTAATTTTAATTTTAATTTCAATTGTGATGTTTTCATTGTATGAAGATTGTTTTATTGTAGTGTTGCGTCACTAAAATTTTAGATTCCATCAAACAACAATTTACATTTTGTTAAAAATACTGTTTCACTTTAATTTTAATTACATGGGTAGTCTTTACATAGGCAAAAACCTATTTAAAGGCTACTATTTAAAAATATATAGGCTTTGATGTAGGCTTTAGTAGGCTTAAAGCCTACTTATGGTCTTCAAGGCCTGAAACATGAGGCTTTTTTAAAAGGCCTACATTATAAGTAGGCCTTTTTAAGGCTCAGGCCTGAGCCTAAAAAAAAGCCTATATACAGGCTCAGGCTCAGGCTCAGGCTCAGGCTTAAGGCCCCCGTTATAGGCTCAGGCCTATTTAGCCAAAGCCTGGCCTGGCCTGGCCTATTTCCATCCCTACCTGAGTGAGACCGGGATTGGGACAGAAACCGGGATCAACCTTGAGATCTCGGTCCCGGATTGGATTCCGATTTTTTTTATTATTTACCTTATAAATTAAGTTATCCTTTTATTTTATATTTTTTACCCATAAATTAAGTTATCATTTAATAGGATGTGTATCTTTAGTTAGAGTTAAGCCATATATATCGTGATAATAATTCTAACTATATAATATATAAATATAACAATGAAGATTATGATGATGATAAAATGCTATTATTCAATTATAGATCAGTTTGTGTAGTTATTATGACCTTGTTAGTTTGTTAAATGATCATTTTAAACAATAGAATATATAAAATTTAACTAATATAATGATATTTTATAAATTTATTTGTTTTTAAAAAAAGCTGGGAATTCCTGATCTCAGGACCAGACCGAGACTAGGACCAGGATGCAATTGGCATCCCAGCCAAAAACTAGGACCAGTCTCGTCCCGTGTTTTGAACACCCCTAGTTGGAGTAATTGATCCCTCTGGTGGAAGAAATTGCTTCTTTAAGCACATCATTTGCAATTGTTGCTTTGGTCTGTCGGAAAAAATGGAGACTGTAGTATCCAAGACAATGTAGCTCGAAAGCAAAGAGCAATGAACATATTTGATCGAGAGGATTTCTTCCAGTTGACCGATACGATAGATTGACCATGAAATCCGATCCAAACCTTACAGTATTTATACCCTTGTCTCTTATATTTGTCCAAAATAATAATCCATCCTTCTGATGGAATGTTTCTTTCCTGATAAAAGACAACAAAGAAGTTTGTTGCTTTTGAATCATCTGTATCAGCTGAGAAAGTTAAAGTAGCAAATGCAACTGCAGGATTAATCTCTCTTATGATTGACAAAAGACACACCATACCCCATTGATGGATCATTTTCATCCATATTGTTGATATCACCTTAATAATGCCAGCATGATTTTCTTGATGCAGATAAAACAAAGAATCTTTTAACCATTCCTTAAATAGATGAAAAGAAGATAGATGCACTTGAATATTTAAGCCTCCAAACTAGAGTGCCTTAACCATAGGACATGTTAGGAATAAATGGTCTAAACTTTAAAGCTTCAGGAACATTACATGCAAAAACACAATTATCATTAACATTGATGTGATGTTGTCTAAAAACATCCATTGATGGAATCACATTATTGAAATGATAATGCGATGCAATATTAATTACATGACTAAAGTTTGATTTGATTTTTAAACAAGGTGCAATAAGTTATTTTTTTAATAATTATTTAAAATTAATATATCACACAAAGTCTATTTTACCCTTAGAAAAAATAGTTAAGAACCATTACATTTTCTTATGATAACCATCATGTTCTCTCATCGAGGATCGTTAAATGCCGATGGTTGTAGTGGTGGAGGCGACAGTACTAGTGATGTGGCGGTGGTGATGGCAAGCGATGACAACTACAATGGTGGATGAGGTGGCGACGGTGATGATGGCTGTGGAGGAGGGGAGGTAGTAGTGGCAACGATGGAAATGGTAGAGGTGGCGGTAGTGATGGCGGTGGAGGAGGTAGTGGCGATGGCAGGAGTGGCGATGATAGAGGTGGAGGTAGTGGCAACGATGGTAATGGTGGGGTGACGACAACAGAGGAGGTGGAGGCTAGAGCTAGGAATTTGAGCTGAGCCCGTCAGACTGACCCGTTTAAGCTTGAGCCCATCAAGGGCTAGGCTTATAATTTAGAGCCTCCAAAAGGAGGCGGGCCTAAAGGGTTGGCCCTGTAGCCCTATAGGGATGACCCTTTTAAGCCCGTTTAACATTTTTTGTTTTTTAAGAAAATGGGCATAAGGTAATGGGCAGCAAGCATTGGTTAGGGGTGGAGTTAACCTAACCTAACTCTTAGATTAGAGACGCTCTCACACTGACTCAAACCTCATTTGAAACTTCTTTTCTTTGATTTTCTTTTTTCTTTTTTTGTATGCATACGCCAAAATCCAAATTAGGTGTTCTATTATTACTGACATTTGAAACTTGTAGACTTGTTGATTGGTTGTGGACATTAATTATGGTTTGGACTTAAGTCTTAGTGTTTGTGTTTTATTAAACTTGGATAATATTTGTGTTTTAAATTAGGTATTTTAGTTTTTAGCAAGGTAATTAAACTCGGACCGGTCAATGAACAGGTCGGGATACTGGGTCAAGGGTCAGTGGGTCAGACCGGAGTTAAACTGAAATCAAATGGGTGAATATTTTAGGTTTATAGTATGAAATTCTAAAGGAAAAATTAAAAAAAGATTTTAAAAATAAAAAATAAAAAAACTTGACCCGGACCGGTTTAGTGGCCGAGTAGTCGGTTTCCGGTCCGGGTTAGATAACCTGGGTTTTTAGGAGAATAAGAAACAAAAAGAGGTATGGCAAAAAAAGAAAACAACTAAACAGGCTTAAAGCATGCGACCTTTCCTTAAACGGCCGGGCCGCTAGAAAATGGTACTTTTTTGGACTCGGGCTTAAATGGGCTGGCCCTTTTAAGCCCGAGCTTGTCACAGGCCAACTCATTTTCCCAATGCTAGTGGAGGCAGTGGTAGAGGAGGAGGTAGTGGCGACGTTCGCAATGGTGGAGGTGACAGTGGTGGTGTGGGGTGGCGACGACTGTAGTGGAGGAGGCGGTGGCTGGGGGGTGTCAAAGATGGTGGCGGCATGGAGTGATAGGTGAAATGAGACAAGTGAAACAAAAACAAATGAAATTAAAGGGTTAATTGGACTTTTCCAATCATAAAATGGGGTGGTAATGAGTATTTATAGGGGGAAAGATATGTACCAATTTTTTGGTGATAATCATTATTATAGTAAACCCTATTACCATGATAAAGAGCAACTAAACACTTTTATCTTTGTAATGCAATCATGATTACCATTACAGGCATGGAATGTGATTGAACCAAATGGACTTAAAATATTTTCCTAAGTGCATCCAGTACATTAAGTGCCCGTTTAGTTCCCAGAATTGAAGGTAATGTAATAGAATGTAATATAATGATGATTACATAATTTGTTTGGTTCGTCATTAGAGAAAGATTATACATATACATAACAAGGTTTGGTTGGATTACATTGAAAATGAGAAATATATGGAAATAATATAGTAAGGGACAAAATTACCACTGTCTACATATATAATGATGTACACATTGGGTTTATGATAATTTTTTAATTATGTGCAATGTACACGTTGGATTCATGGTAATTTTTCAATATTTAATGATGAAAAATTATTCAGTGTATAGGTTGGGTTCATGTTAATTTTTTTAATATTTAATGATGGAAATATTATTTAATAATATATTTTAATTTTTTTAAAGGTGGAATATAATTTTTAAATTTTTAATGGGGAATATTTCTTAAGTTTCTATATTATTAATTATTTTTTAATATTTAATGGTGATAATTAAAATTATTTAATATTATGGGTAGGCACTTTGGTCAATTTAAAAAGTTATGATGGTAATAGTGTCATTTTCACTTGATTACAGGATGTCTGCATCCTCATTCATTAGTCATAGCAGTGTAATCCTGATTATATCAAATGATGTAATCAGGATTACAAAATGTAATCTTGTTTACATTACATAAGTGCAACCAAACGTTATAATCACTCTATTGCATCAGGATTACATGTAATCATCTCTCATATAATTGAACCAAACGGACTATAAAGTATTTTGTAGTGCGTCCATAACCTTAAAGTATTTTTTTCAGGTACATTTATCATCATAAAGTATTTTTTGATGCATCCAATACACTGAATATTTTTTTTAGGTGTATCCACCACTTTAACTTACCTTTTTTTTTTTTGTTGTACCACTTTAACTTACCTAAATTGTTAAGAACAAAATTACATAAAAAGTACTTTAAGGTAATAAATGCAGTGAAAAAAATATTTCAAAGTATTTAATGCATCTTCATTGTGTTGGATGCAACTCAGCCTAAAAAAATTGGAATTTGCTCTAATATGATTAAATACATGTTTCCCTTATAATGATTTACTATAGAAAACAAAAGTAGAATTTGCTCTAATGTGATTAAACAAATGCCTCCCATCTTTAATCTTTAATTAATCATAATATGTTTGTGTTGGACCAGTCTTTTTGTAGGTGGATGAACTTGCATTGGTTGGACTTGGAGACACAAAAATTAAAAAAATAAAATTATTGTGAAAGAATAGTTAAAAGGCAAGAGCACCATAATTGCTTTTCTTAGAAGCCAAAAAAGCTGCTGAAAAGAGCAGGAAGAAAGAGAGATTGGAAAAGAAAATGAAAAATCTGATGAAAAATATATTAATATCTAGTGTTCGCAATACTAATACATGGGACCGATTACAGAGGCACACAGCACAAACAGCATCTGTGCTCATATGAACTTTCGTTTGGCGTTTTCTCCCTTTGGACTCCTTTTGACTTGTTTACTGTGCTGGGCTCTACTCATTTTGCAGCATTCATCTCTGCTTCCCTCTATTTTCGTCGGTGTTTTTCTCTCTGAAGCTCTCGCCTTTGCAAATGCTTTCTATTCTTCTTCTAGATCGAGAAAAGGTTGGGACTTGTAGGGAAATCTAGCATTTGAAGGAGGCCCATTAGGCTTCTTCTTCAATTGCTAGTACAGAGCCACGAGTCAAGTAAAACCCTAGATCTGCGATGCTCCATCTCCGCCAACGGCGGGATTCTACTCCCGCCACCACTAAGTGGCAGAACAAGGTACAATGTGTTTATTTTTGGCTCTCCATGTGTTTGAGTAAAGTACCCAATGTGGTGGTTTGGGCATTTTGTGAACATTTCATTTTACTTTATTGTTTTGCCCGGGAATGCAGTTTGACGAAAATTTGGAGCAATGGCCGCACCTCAATGAATTGGTTCACTGCTATACAACAGACTGGGTTAAGGATGAGAACAAGTACGGGCACTATGAGAGTGTCGGTCCCTTGTCGTTCCAGAATCAGATATATGAAGGACCTGATACTGATATTGAGACCGGTATTACTTTTTCCGACAATGTAGTGGTTGCTATTTTTTTTGTTAACCTGATTATAATGAAATGGGATTTAAAGAGGAATGTCCTCGTTTTGATACATCAATTATAAAATAGTGTCCAGAACGATGGAGTATTTACTGAGTAACATGAATGGCATCTTGGTGGGAAATTACCTACTGTAAATGGTGTGTGTTTTGCTGTTATCCGGGTAAAGTTCTTACTTTAATTCCATACACAGAAATGTGTCTTGCTGGTGCAAGGCGAACCAAGGCCGAAGATATTACTGAAGATGACATTCCAAGTACGTCGGGAAGGCAGTTTATGGAAGCTGCGGATGCTGACACTAAGCATTCAGGTGTTCCCAAGGTTGTCATGGTTTAGCTCCTGATATAATTCTGTTGAATAAATATGACTCTGGACTACTTTAGATTTCGGGGCTCATCTTCTATTGAAATCAAAATCAACATTGATGGTTTTCATTTGATGCTTGATATGCAGCACTTTGGTCAATCTTCCCTTCCTGCTTATGAACCGGCATTTGATTGGGAAAATGAGAGGTCGTTGATACTTGGACAACGGATACCAGAAACTCCTATATCACAGTATGGCAGGCTCACAAATGGAATATTTTCACAATCTTTTGGTTAACTTTTTTCCCGACCTGACTGACTTTTGTTTTGCCCCTTCTCTTTTGCTGTACATCTCAGTGGAATGAAAATTTCTGTAAAAGTTCAGTCTTTACAATTTCAAGTGGGATTAGTTGGTGAGTTTTATTATGCTTTTGATATTGCTGGATTAGATAAATTGCATGTTTATTGGACTACTACAGTGCTACCTCTTAGTATTTTTACTGAAAACAGATTCAAAGTTTCTGACTTATCTTTTGTCTTGTAGAGCCCTTTTATGGTACGATTAGCTTATACAATAGGGAGAGAAGAGAAAAATTGTCAGAAGACTTTTACTTTCCCATCCTACCAACAGAAATGCAGGATGTAAGCTATGTTATACCTACTATTTCTAACTTAGGGTATGTATAATTTTTATAAAATAAACTGGTTATTTTGATATGAGGACAACTATTTTCCTTCTTACATTTGCAGGCCAAAAGTTCATATGGACGTCATGGAGTTTTCTATTTAGATGCTCCATCGGCATCAGTTTGTTTGCTAATCCAGTTGGAGAAACATGCTACAGAAGAAGGCGGGGTCACTCCATCTGTTTATTCACGTAAAGAATCAGTATGTGCTCATGTCTTTCTTCCTTGATCATAGTTGTTCTAGTCTTCTTGTTTAGCCTGGACTTTGGTACTGCTTTTCCCGTTTTTCTTTGCGTTTATGGAATATACTAGGAAGCACTTTTGCGTCCCATTGAATAGGTGTGTAATGGATGCAGTAGAGGAAAGAAACAGGTTGAATAGATAAATATAATAATTGAGGACACCTATTCAAGTTCGATCATAATTCATTAGGGAGAATTTAGTAACCTGAACAACTTCAAGTGAACTAAAATTTCGAATATCTGTAATGACTCAACAACTAAAATGGTTGTAATAAAACACTATTATGGGGTTAAGATTTACACTTATATACTAATTTTCTGATAAACAAACCCTGATACATCATAAATTATTAATTAATATAAGCTATTATATATTCTCTTCCGACACTAAACGCTTCATTAACTACGTATATTTTAATCATTCACAAAGAAAAAGAAAACCTGAAGCCTTGAGCAGGGTGAGAAAAGTGCTAACTTGAAGTTGAATGGTTTTTGTGTTTACTTCTTTTGCAAATTGTTGAATGATGTGATGTACTCTTTCCTAACAGCTGTTTTTAACAAAAGCTGAGGCAGTTGGACAGGTTATGTAAGTTTCATTTCAGCTTGAATGATATTTTAGAAATAAATGATATTCACTAGATGGCGCTGATTAAGGATGCTTGCATATATGAATTCTTGGGGATTCCTGTCTTTGGCACATACAACATTTTATCTTCAGAAAATTTGTTTGGGTTTTGACATTCAATGCATATGGACAGGGTCACTTGAATGAGAGAGAAAAGCAAAAATTGCAGGTGTGGTCTCAAATCATGCCTTACAAAGAGTCCTTCGCATGGGCCATGGTATCATTATTTGATAACAATGCTGGTGCAGCTTCAGTAGGGCCTGCTTCCCCAAGCAGCCCTCTTGCTCCAAGTGTTTCTGGTTCAAGTTCCCACGAAGGTGTTTTTGAGCCTAGCGCAAAAATCTCTTTAGATGGGAAGCTGGGTTATTCAAGTGGAAATTCTGTCGTAGTTGAGATTTCAAACTTAAATAAAGTCAAAGAAAGCTACACTGAGGAATCACTTCTGGTGAGTTGCCATGACACATTACATGATTCAGGTTTCATTGATGGAGACTTGTTTCTATTCTAAGTGACGAAATTAATTACTAATTCTGGCTATAGTTGGTCACTGAATGCAGTATTTTAAACTTCTGTTAACAAATTTGTAGAAGAATATGGAGTGTATTATTTCTCTTTTCGTTAGAAGACCTGATTCCATGCTCTATAATGATTAAATGATTTTGAAGTACATCATTTTAATGATTTCCTCTAATATTTATTGGTTTCCTCTAAGCTTCTCTTTTTGGTGGTTGGTTTTTCTTTACAAATGTTTAGGATCCCAAACGTAAAGTGCATAAACCTGTTAAAGGTGTTTTGAGACTGGAAATAGAGAAGCACCAGATTTCCCAAGCTGACATAGACAACGTGTCAGAAATTGGTACAAATGACTCTTTGGACCCCAGCGATCATATTGCAGAATCTTCATCCAGAAAACACCCTAGTGATGGTTTTGATGATCCTCAGGGTAGTATCTCCAAGTGGAATTTCCATGATGGGAAAGAAGCTTCTGGAAATGGAATGAATATACATGGGAATCCAGATTTTAATTCTGATGATGTGAGTATAGATCCGTCTTGATCAAGTTGCAGCCTATAGTTGCCTTAATATTGTGATAATTTAGTTTTGTTCTGTACAATTATTGTCAAGTTTCTCAGGTGCATCATTTTCTTGATTGTCTGCCTGTGGCTTCTTTAGATTCTTTACAAGGATGACTGCAGATATTGAGAGCACATGATTGGGAGAATAATTCTATAGTGTTATTATAGTTTGTGGAATTATGTAAAATTGGACAAATTAAATGCTACAGGTTCATGCCTTGAGTGAAAGTTAGATGTGCAGTTGAAAAATTGGCACCACAATGTATTTGTCAGTCATGCTTGTGGGGTTGAGAGTCATGAATATGAAAATGCCACTTCTTAGCAACTTGAGGGGCTTTTGAATCTTGGAAGTATATTTATTACTTCGCTAAGAAAATGAATGGTGCTTGATTTGTATTTTCAGCAGACATATCTGATAAAATTTTATTTGGGTATGACGTGCCTTCTCTAATGCACTCTCTATTATCAACTTATAGTTCCATGCTTTTGACTTTCGCACTACAACAAGAAACGAGCCTTTTTTGCAACTGTTTCACTGCCTATATGTGCATCCGTTGACTGTAAGTTTGGGTAGGAAGAGAAATTTGTTCATAAGGGTGGAACTTAGAGAAGATGATGGTGATCTTCGTAAACAGCCATTGGAGGTAATGTTTTGTTTTTTGGTCTTGTTATTATGCCCTATTTTCTTAACTCTGATCTTGATTCTTGTGTGTGACCATTCTGCCCAGGCAATGTATCCAAGGGATCCTGGTGCTTCATTACAGAAGTGGGCTCACACCCAAGTTGCTGTTGGGGCTAGAGTGGCTTGTTATCATGATGAGATCAAACTTTCCCTTCCTGCTATGTGGACACCAACACACCACCTTTTATTTACCTTCTTTCATGTTGATCTGCAAACAAAATTAGAAGCTCCGAAACCAGTAAGTTTTATTTATGTATCTCACTTTACTGCTTGTTTCATTCATGAACTTTGTGGCCTGATTTATTAACTCTGATGCTCTGATTGTTGTGGTAAATCTTTTCTAGGTGGTGATTGGATATGCAGCACTTCCATTATCTTCACATGCTCAGTATGTTCCTTACTTTTGATAAATCTGATCTTTTGTCCTTTTGTATAGACTTGAAAGTTTGTTTGTTAATTTCTGCGGCGCCCTGTCTTGTTAATTGTGATTTAGTGAGCGTGTGGATGGCATTATGGTGAGCTTAATTCGTAATGCCATGTGAAGTTTGTGTCTAAATGTTCCTCTGACTGATTTGAAAGAGTTATGCGTTCTATGCTCCTAGCATTTTGTGTTTTGGCCTAGTCGTTCATAAACTGGAAGTGGACCCACATACGCGATAACACACTCAAATGTTTCAGACTGTAACTGTCAGTGAGTAAATGAGTCCACTTACATTGATTTACTAAATCTGAGTTTAAGTGTGAGTTCATGTGTTTCCTAATCGAAGCTCAACAAATGATGTTTAAGAAAACTCGAGTTTGATAACCAGGCATAGGGAGAAGCTAAGTTTACTAATAATAAATTTGAGTACTTGACTGTGAAGTGGCTAATCCCATATGTTATGGCAAGTTTTTTCTTCTGAGGAAACAAATTGTCACTATATACTGTATTGATACCAATAGCACCTGCTATCATGATTAGGCCTGCCTTCTGATTTTGGTTTCTCTCCAAAATTTAATATTTTGCCTATGATGTGATCTTAAGTGTTTTGCTTTCTCTTTCCTCCCTTTTTCCCTTTCAACTTCTACTAAAAAGATATGATCCATTGGTTTTGATCTAAATTCTGCATTTGGTCATTTGTATGGTATGGTATTTTTGTTAGGCCTCCAAAATGTAGGCTCTTAACTTGGTATATGGTAACTGAAGTTGTTGGGGTTTTATACAGGCTGCGATCTGAAATATCTCTATCAATTATGAGAGAGTTAATTCCCCATTATCTCCAGGATGCAGGCAGGGTATGTGTATCATTTCAGTTGAGTGTTATGTTACTGTTATTACCTGGCATTCATCTTTCATGTCCTGTGTTCTCCTTTTTGTCTCCCTCTCATTTCTGCTTGTTCCTCTCTGTTACTGCTCTCTCTCTTTCTAGTTACTCTGAATTAAACTGGCTGGGGTGTTGAAATAATGCTACTTTCTCTTGTATTTTTCTGGGACATGACAAGATTTTTTTTTTGCTCATATGTAATACACCTACCATGTATCTATCAATCAGTAGATTTCTTACTGGATCTTTACTGTCTCAGTTTACAAAATTTTCTCATTACCAGTTACTTCACACTTTCCTAAGGTAACAGGACAGTTTTGTCTGGCTCTTGTTATGAAATTTAACCTTCATCTTATGTTGTGCTTAATGGCTATTTTATACTGTTTACGTGGATATGTGGCTTTGGATTATTCTCGAATGCTGAACTTGAGTTTCACTCATTTAACTGTGTTTTTTTTTGGGGGGGGGGGGGGTTTCTGATAGGAGAGATTGGATTACTTGGAAGATGGGAAAAATGTCTTCAAATTACGTTTAAGGCTATGCTCATCTTTATACCCTACCAATGAACGCATTAGAGATTTCTTTCTTGAATATGATAGACACACACTTCGTACAAGCCCACCTTGGGGTTCTGAACTTCTGGAGGTATCATTCTTGTCTAGCTTTATTTAGTACTCTTTTGCATCTTGTTTATTGATTATGTTTACTGTGTCTTCCTGGATGATTCATGATTCCATTCTTCTAACATTTCATTATTTCATAAATTAACATGTCAAGTTGCGGCTGCATTTCATGATCAATCATTATTTTTCATATACCGCATTTTCCTTTCCCTTGTTCATTTTAAATATCCAAATATATTGGAAAATCATCATTTAATCTTTCATTTCCTTTGCTTCTGTACTCTTGAAAGTATTCTTGAAGGGGAACTTTTGTTTATAGACTTGCTAAGATAAAATTGTCTATATGCCTTGACTTTGATGATCATCACGACTAGTTTTGGTAAAGTTTGTGGGCATGCAGAGGATTCAGAAGTCTTGTCTTTGTTGTTATCTGTGCGTGTTCTTGTTTTCTTGGTTTTCATGTTGTGCTTCTTTATTGTTTACTAACTGCATCGGGTGATAGTTCTTTTATCTTAAAATGCTTGATGTTATTTGCAAAAGCAAGTTATGTGTAAATTAATGAGGGCAGCTCTTTTGGAAGTTTATGTTTTCGTGAAAGGTTTTTTTTTTAACAACAAACATTTTTTGGGAGGATTTTTATGGTGTGTGTGTGCATGCTTACAGTTTACTAATCATTTTCAGCGCTAGCTGTTTATTTAATGTGCACTTAGTCTTTTAAATGTATAGTGTGGCATCTGTTACTGGAGGACTTGGTTGATATTTAGTTATTCTTGACTGCAGGCTATTAATAGCTTGAAGAATGTTGATTCCACTGCTTTACTTCAGTTTCTTCACCCGGTTCTGAACATGCTGCTTCATCTCATAGGCAATGGTGGAGAAACACTCCAGGTTTACTCATTTACTGTTGCTACTCTTTCCCCTCTTAGTGTTAGAATTGTATCTTAGGTTTCATTTCTCTCTACCCTTTTTTCCTTTGCATCAATGGCTTTCTACTTTTACTTCATTCACCTTTTCTCTGTTGCAAGCAGGTTGCAGCCTTCAGGGCCATGGTTAATATTGTAACCAGGTACGTCTTTTCTTCCCCTTTGCTTCCCCCCTCTGGTTTTTTCTTTCCTTCTGAATCTTCATATGGATCGTCTTTTAGTGGATTGTTTGTTTGGAATATAGATATCTTTACATGTTTGATATTTTGTGGCTAAGATATCTACATGGCAACACATATTTTCTTAGAAAAGTATCAAAAGATTCAAAATAGGGTCTGCTTCAAATTATTAGTTTTTATTTTTTGAAAAAGAAAACTTTCGGTAAGAAAAACATCCAGAGGGGACTAGTTTTGGAAGTTTGTGTGTACTGTCTCTGTAATTCCTTGGAGTTGCCTGTAGCAAGACTAGCATCTGATTCTTGAATAGTCGTGCTAACCTGTTATACACTTCCATTAGAAAAATGGTTAAATTGGGGGATGGAGTCTGTTTCTTCCGGGTTGGTTTGGGGCCTAGCTCTGATTGGGGAGTCCCATATGCTACGTGTACTTTGCCAAAGCCATCCTGGTTTGATATGATTTTAGTCAACTGAGTGCTTTATTCTGTATTTCCAACGATATCTCCTCCCCATCAAAATGAGAGAATAAAAAGAGAATATAAACCCTGGATTTAGGAGATGATAATGAGTAATGAGTGCTCAAAGTCAGGCATTATGGGATTGTTTGGCTGGTAGTGTAATATGCATAAGCTTATTTTGCAGGGTGCAGCAGGAGTCGGTTGACGATGCTGAAAGAAATCACTTTTTAATCAATTATGTTGATTATGCATTTGATGACTTTGGTGGTCGTCAACCACCAGTGTATCCTGGATTGTCTACTGTTTGGGGAAGCTTGGCCCGAAGTAAGGTATTGTACATTATCATTTTGAAATTTCTATATCACTCATACTGTGAAGTGAATGTTGTATCCATTTTGTGGTCATGATATGGTATAAAAAATCGAGGATTGTAATAATTAATAATTCCAGTAAAATGCATTTTCTTCTCTATTTTACCTTAATTACTGAGATCTCGTTTCTATTTTGAAAAGCTACATAAACTTATTTATTTAGTACATGTGTTAAGAAAAACTTTTAAACAAGTATGTACAAATAGACTTAGTATACTTAGGATTTAATATAGTGAGGGATAAATTGATCAATATAATTTATGTTGATGTAATTTTAATAAATAAATATTTTTTTATAATCTCTTCGGAATATTCATAATGGTGGTAATAGGTTGAACTATAATGTTGGTTTCCTAAATAGATGAGAGGTCTCTATAGCTACGGTAAAACAGAAAGGAGATAAGAGAATTGTACTCTTAAAATAGCTAAAGGCCTGTTGTGCAAACGTGCCCTGAAATTTTCAAGATATTGAGTGATTATACGGGAATTCTGGGAACTATTGTGTTTACCTTAGTCTTATAAAATAAAGGTGAATTTAATGGTTAAAAACTAAACCCTGAAATTTTTCATATTGCTCTATCCCTCTCCCTTTCAACTCTAGCATCTCTATTGAAATGGGTGTTGACTAATTTAAAAGAAGAATTATAAATTGTGGTATTGAATATGTAATTTTAATTTATTCTTGCGCGTTGATGTTTGAATGCATTGAATGCTCAAGTCATGTGATAGTGAACAAAATCATTTTGACTGTCATGCTTATTTCACATGTATTCGTTAGTTCACCCTTCCAGCTTTTTAATTGAAAGCGTCAATTGTGCAGGCTAAAGGGTACCGTGTTGGACCTGTATATGATGATGTTTTAGCCATGGCATGGTTCTTCCTTGAACTTATTGTTAAATCAATGGCATTGGAGAAGACTCGTCTCTTCTATCACAGTCTTCCAATAGGTACTTCCTATAAAGGAATTTGACAGCCTTAGTCAAATAGTTAATTCTCCATATCTTGTTGCTGTATTTTGTTAGGTTTAGTTTGAATTTGGTTCTCAATCATTATTTTCTTTATGTTCATAAGGTGAAGACATCCCACCTATGCAGTTAAAAGAAGGTGTATTCAGATGTATAATGCAGTTGTATGATTGTCTTCTGACTGAGGTGCACGAACGCTGTAAGAAGGGGCTAAGCTTGGCAAAGCGGTTGAACAGCAGTTTGGCATTCTTTTGTTACGATCTTTTGTCCATTATTGAGCCCCGCCAAGTTTTTGAGTTGGTATGCTTTTTCTAAATTCTATATATATCCCCTTTTGGTGTGACTATTATGTTATTTTGTCATATTTGTACAAATATGACTACTACTCTCTTTGAACCTTAAATAAATGACCTTTGCATGTTTCACTCAAAAGGATGAGCTTTGTTTATGATATATTACAATACAGGCTTATAATTTTGGATTAGGTTGGTATTGAAAGCTAGAAAACAAGTTTTATCGCACAACAGTCCTTATGTTATGACTTGTGAGTGTTGTCATGTTTGATGTCCCCCCACCCCTAAATTTTACTGTTATGTGATTCTCTAGATTTCATGCAATGTTTTTTTTTGGCCCATTGCAGGTATCATTATATCTTGATAAATTCTCTGGAGTATGCCAATCTGTTCTTCATGATTGCAAGCTCACATTTCTACAAATTGTATGTGACCATGATCTTTTTGTGGAAATGCCTGGGAGAGACCCTTCAGATAGGTACTTTATTGATACATTCAGTATTCTCATATATAATGCAGTCAACCTTGGCACCTGTATGAACTTCCTCATAACTTTGTACCGTGACTTCATTGGCTCAGTTTTTGAACTATGTATCTATTTTTTGCTCCTCTCAGTCTTAGGTTGTCATGATTGCAGTACTCAGATTCTTGTCTGATGTATGCTGCTATTTTTTTTATGTCTTCAAAATCCTTTGAAGTTAAGCTGCGTTTTAGGGACCTTTTTTTCAGTTTTTTTTTTTTTTTTTGGGGGGGGGGGGTTGGTTATAATAATTCTGAGCCTAGAGGAATGTCTCAATTAGGACGTTGTATGTATATAAACAAGCGACTGGCATATTCGACTCCTATTCTCTTTTCCTTTTTCTAGGAACTACCTATCATCTGTCTTGATACAAGAACTGTTTCTTACTTGGGATCATGAAGATTTATCTCTACGTGCAAAGGTCAGTTTAGTTATTTGAATAGTTGGAGTAATATCCATTTGCGTTTGGCTCGAAACAGTTATGCATATTTTGGTTCTTTATTTTTCTTAATTGACATCAAGAGGACTAGTTCATATTATTTTGTTAGAATTTATTACCCTTGTGTATGCATTTATAGGCAGCAAGAATCCTAGTAGTGCTCTTGTGCAAGCATGAATTTGATATCAGATACCAAAAGCCTGAAGATAAGCTGTATATTGCTCAGTTATACTTCCCTCTTATTGGACAGGTATTTAACTTAATTTTAATTTAATTTTCTTGAGCCAGAATGTCTTTTGTACTAATTGAAACCTTTTTTGAGTTCTGCATTTCCTGATTCAATCAGGAGAATTATTATTCTTGCCTTAGAATTCGTTAACTTAATTCTACTGTATAAACTAATCCAAATGTTTCCACCATACCCTTGGTAACTATAGATCAACATGGCCATAGAGATGCCAATAAGCTGCCAAACAGCAGAAGCTATGATGTTTTTAAATTAAATGATAAATTATATGATCAGCACTGTATATAATCATGTCACTATTGTATTTTGGGTTCTGGACTTTCAATTTTTATAACTTGTTTTGTTGGTCTTGACAGATACTAGATGAAATGCCAGTCTTCTACAACCTGAGTTCAGCTGAAAAACGTGAAGTTTTGATTGTAATTTTGCAAATTGTTCGCAACCTTGATGATACATCCCTCGTCAAAGCATGGCAGCAAAGCATTGCCAGAACTAGATTGTTCTTCAAGCTTATGGAGGAATGCTTACTTATTTTTGAGGTTACACTTATGGACTCTAGTACATGTTTAATGATATAGACCACAGATTTATGCCCCTATGTTCTGTTTTTGATGCAATTCTATTTTTGTCATTATTTTTCTGTTAACACTTGCTATTTTGCAGCACAAAAAACCCGCTGATGGCATGCTACTAGGCTCCAGTTCTCGCAATCCTGTGGGGGAAGCACCTGCTTCTCCTAAGTACTCTGATAGACTTTCTCCTGCAATTAACAACTATTTGTCTGAGGCTTCAAGACAGGAAGTAAGAGTGAGTCCTCTGCTGCTTGGCTAGTATTAGCCTCTTGAAATACCAAAGCTGTTATCCAGTACCAGTATAATCTGCGATTCTTTTACTTTATTGCCTGATTTGCAGCTCTTATTATTCTTGTCTTGTTTAGCATGTTTAGCTTGGGCTATAACATTTCCTTTGTGCCATGTCTTAAATCTTTGTACTGCAGCCTCAAGGAACTCCTGATAATGGATATTTATGGCAGAGAGTGAATTCTCAGTTGAGTTCCCCTAGCCAGCCATACTCCTTAAGAGAAGCTCTAGCTCAGGCACAATCTTCTAGAATTGGAGCTTCTGCTCAAGCGCTTAGAGAATCTTTGCACCCACTTTTGAGGCAGAAACTGGTACTCTTCTTTGTGTGAAGTGTAATTTTTGACATTTTGTTCTTGTCTGTGCTAATGGATGTCACATGTTTTAGGTACTTTGTTCACACTTGATCCATGTAGTAAACTTCATTTGTGGCCCTTGGTTTATGTTTTCTCTTGTATTGGATAGCTCATGCATCCCTCCCTTCTTCTGCAGGAACTTTGGGAGGAGAATTTGAGTGCTTCTATTAGTCTTCAGGTTCTGGAAGCGACTGAGAAGTTTTCCAAAATGGCAGCATCCCATAGCATTGCTACTGACTATGGAAAACTTGATTGCATCACAGCTATATTCATGAGTTTTTTATCTCGAAATCAATCACTGGCTTTCTGGAAATCTTTCTTTCCTGTTTTCAACAGTATCTTTGATTTACATGGGGCAACTCTGATGGCAAGGGAAAATGATCGTTTTCTGAAGCAAGTTACTTTCCATCTACTTAGGCTTGCAGTTTTCCGAAATGAAAACATCAGGAAAAGGGCAGTTGTTGGACTTCAGATTCTCGTGAGGGTATGTTTTCTGACTTTGAAGGATTGTTACATTTTTGTGAGTTTATGTCATACTGATTTATAGTTTTTAATGTCTATTTCCAATTTGTGCAGAGTTCATTTCATTACTTTATGCAAACAGCAAGATTGAGGGTCATGTTGATTATCACAATATCAGAGCTAATGTCTGATGTACAAGTTACTCAGATGAGGTCTGATGGAAGCCTAGAGGAGAGTGGTGAGGCACGGCGACTAAGGAAATCTCTTGGTGAAATGGCAGATGAGACTGAAAGTGTTAGCCTGTTGACGGAGTGCGGACTACCTGAGAGTGCTCTTGTGGCCATACCAGAAAGATTGGCAGAGAGCAAGTGGTCATGGTCAGAAGTGAAATATCTCTCTGATTGTCTTCTTTTGGCTCTTGATGCTAGCTTGGAGCATGCATTATTGGTAAGTATTATTTTTTTGTGCATCCTTGGCCTGTATTGTGGCGAGGTCATGTTCACAATTAATGCGATTGTCATGTACCATTTCTGGATTGGCTGTTATGTTCTTATGTTTGGTGAATTTACTAATTCAATTCCGGAGTCAACTTCGTTCCTAATCTTTATGGCATGGATGTTACTTGCCTTGGTTGTGGTGTAGATCTTCCTCTACTCATGTTTATTAAACCTGACTAATCAGTGAACTGAAATAACCTTGGGTTCTTTATTACAACTTGTTTGTGGCTTCATTATAGAGAAAATCTGCTTTTTTTCAGGCCCCCGTGATGAATACGGACAGATATGCTGCTTCAGAAAGTTTCTATAAACTTGCTATGGCCTTTGCCCCTGTGCCTGATCTTCACATAATGTGGTTACTACATCTATGTGATGCACATCAGGAAATGCAGTCTTGGGCTGAAGCTGCTCAGTGTGCTGTAGCTGTTGCTGGTGTTGTAATGCAGGTAAACACTTGTTTTATTAATGCATTCATATTGCGGCATTAAAATTTTTGGAGGCAGCATAAATAATGCAGTGCCGCTCTTTCATTTTTTTAAGGCTTAGTTACATTCCATGTCAATGTGCTTTTCCAATACTACCTCCGGTCTTTAATATAAGATCCAATTGACTAATTTGGGGAGACTAAGGAAGTTAAATAAATTACCTAATTATAGCGTATGTTAGATGTTCTCTTTGAAATACTTCTATGTATAGTCAGATTATGTATCGGTTTATAAGTTGGGCAAATTAGTTTGGAGAAAAATGCTAAATATACATACTTTAAAGTAATTTATTTAGTTTCCTTAATCTCCCTAAATCAGTCAATTGGGTCTTATATTAAGGATTAGAGGTAGTATAATAAATTATATGTTCTTTACTTTGAAGGTTGGACACGCCTCTCTTTTGTATCTCCTTTTCTTGAAGTTGGTAGGAATATTATCTTAGCCACAGCTATCAGGCAAGTGGCAAGCAGTATTTTTTAGCATGGCCCATTAACTTGAAGAACTTTTGTTTAACGGCGCTTTTCCAAGTCCATGGATATATATCCTTGCTATCATATGATTATATATTGTTTCTCTAGGCATTGTGCTTTTATTTGTTAGGCTGTGCTAGAGTGAGCTTGAAAGTTGTGATATATATTTGGTAGTTTGGTACTACGAGCCTTTTTTTGTTCAGTTGTTGACTGATCAAATTTCATGCAGGCCCTTGTTGCCAGGAATGATGGTGTTTGGAGCAAAGACCATGTGGCTGCTTTACGGAAAATATGCCCCATGGTTAGCAGTGAAATCAGCTCTGAGGCGTCTGCTGCTGAGGTAGAGGGTTATGGCGCTTCAAAACTGACAGTCGACTCTGCAGTAAAATACCTGCAGCTTGCTAACAAGCTTTTCTCACAAGCTGAGCTTTTTCATTTTTGTGCAAGCATTCTGGAACTGGTGATCCCGGTTTACAAAAGCAGGAGAGCTTATGGACAGCTTGCTAAATGTCACACAATGCTTACCAATATCTATGAATCAATACTTGAACAGGAATCTAGTCCAATTCGTTTCACTGATGCAACATACTACAGGGTTGGATTCTATGGAGATAGGTTTGGAAAACTTGACAAAATGGAGTATGTGTATCGTGAGCCACGGGACGTGCGTCTAGGGGACATAATGGAGAAACTTAGTCACATATACGAGTCTAGAATGGATGGTAACCACACTCTGCACATTATTCCAGATTCTAGACAGGTGAAGGCAGAAGAATTGCAGCAAGGAGTCTGCTACCTGCAGATTACTGCGGTTGATCCAGTTATGGAAGATGAGGATTTGGGAAGCAGAAGGGAGAGAATCTTCTCTCTTTCTACTGGAAGTGTCCGGGCACGAGTATTTGACCGCTTCTTGTTTGATACCCCATTCACGAAGAATGGCAAGACTCAAGGTGGATTAGAAGACCAGTGGAAAAGACGCACTGTTCTTCAGACTGAGGGATCTTTTCCTGCTTTGGTAAATAGGCTGCTAGTTATCAAATCCGAATCTCTGGAGTTTTCCCCAGTAGAGAATGCAATTGGAATGATTGAAACAAGGACAGCAGCATTAAGAAATGAACTCGAAGAGCCTCGGAGTTCTGAAGGGGATCAACTCCCACGACTTCAAAGTCTGCAGAGAATCCTTCAAGGCAGTGTTGCAGTACAAGTAAGTTGCAGCATTAAGTTTTACTCTTCTGGTCCTAAATGTAGTATTTTGTAAGAGTAACTTACGCACAACTGGTTTACTATTCCGAGACCAAATTGGTAGTTTACCCTAAATATGTGCATTGATAACAAGTTTTGATCCTGCCATGGCTTTGCGTACGGCTGACTGATGCTGCACATGTGCAGGTGAACAGTGGAGTCCTGAGTGTCTGCACGGCCTTCTTGTCTGGTGAGCCGGCGACAAGGCTGCGATCACAGGAACTGCAGCAACTCATCGCTGCCCTTCTCGAGTTCATGGCCGTGTGCAAGCGAGCGATCCGGGTACACTTCAGATTGATCGGGGAGGAAGATCAGGACTTCCACACGCAGCTGGTGAACGGATTCCAATCTCTGACTGCAGAATTATCACATTACATTCCTGCCATTCTCTCGGAGCTTTGACAACCTCAACAACTGGTGTATTATTGTTTTCTTCTTATAGGCTTTGATTTTGTAATGTGTTCATATCAATCTCGTTGTTTCCTTTTTTTTCTCTCTTTATTTTTGTTGCTAAGATGTGTAATTCCCGCATCTGGGTTCGTATGTTTAGGAAATATGCGAGCCACGCAATCCTGAAAAACCAAGCATCTCATTTGTGTAATGATGTCTTGGTTTTCCACTTTTCCCACTCCTTTGCTTCCAGGTGCGGGTTAACATTCATATATTTTTGTATAAAATATTATTTCAGGTTATTTAGCCATCTATTATCTCTCCAATCTTGAATCTGCATCATTTACAATACCATGAATATGTGGGTATTAAAACTAATATGATATACCTAAATTTGTCAAATTACTGATAAAAAAATAATCTCAAAAAAAAAAAAAAAGTTGTGGAACGTGCCTAAACATAAGGTCAAAAGGCAGGTGACATGCAAGAATATCATAGGGGTGTTTTTCTTCTTTTCAAGCCCATGGAAATTTAAGGGCCCGTTGGGTTTGACACAAATGGAGGGAAGGGAAAGAAAAATAGCTATTTTTTGTCCAGTTGCAGCTATTTGGTTCCCATTTTCTCCGGAAAATGTTTTCCGGTAGCGGGGCATCTTCCCTTCTTCATGGAAAAATCGGTTCCCATCATTTTTTTTTCCGGTGAGCTTACAAAATGAAAGAAGACCAACTTACCCCTCTTCAACGATGGTGGTGATGCAGAGAGGTTGACGGAGGAGGAAGAAGAAGCTGTCGGTGGGCTCTTTGCCAATGTTGTTGCAGATCTGTCAATGATGAGGAGGAGGAAGAGGTCAATGGTGGTGGTGATGCGGAGAGGGTGATGGTTTGACGGATGAGGGAGAAGAAGTTGACAATGGTGATTATGTCGACTGATGGGGATGGGGTTGATGATGATAATGATAATAATAATAAGGGTAAAATTGTGTTTTGCTTATTTTTCTATCTCATTTTCTTTCAACTAAACAAAAATTTTTCTATCAACCCTTTTTTTTTTTCCAGTGCGAATCAAACAAGTTAATGACAAAATATTTTCCCTTCTTTCCATTCTTTTTTTTTTTTTTTTTTTTTGTATTTTTCTTTCCATTCCTACCTCTTCTCTGAACCAAACGGGCCCTAAGCACATCCTTTTGCGATGGAACTTGAAGACCTGCTCGTTAGGTAAGTTAAGTAAGCCCATTTACACAACAAGGATCCACAAAGCTAATTTGCAGGTCTTATTTGTAACTTTTTTTTTTATTTTTTTATGGAGTATGTTTGTGTAGTTTTTCTCCCGGCTCTCTCCAAGACAAGCATGCCTCTATCCGAAAACAATATAAGCAACAGACATATGTCTCTTGTAACAAAAAAAAAAAAAAAAACAAACATATGTCTCGACTAAGATTGTGTACTTATCTATTGCAATTGTTTTTTCTTTCCCAAGAAAATGTCGAAACTGCGAAACAATAGCTAATCAAATCTGGATCATCCATAATTGATATGGACGGTTTAGAATAAATTTTTGTTAAAAAAATGTGATTTTTAGATAAAAAATTACTTTTTTAAAAAAATAATAATTAAAAGATTATTTTTATTTTAGACTTTATACTTATTAAAATAATTTTATTAAAAACTTATAATTTTAAAAAATTAAATATCCACGGTCAAAATCGAATTAACTCTCCCTGCTTAGTCAGGAAACTGGTTCCATATCATATATCCGAATTGGATTGTCTTTACCAATTAAAAGAAATGCATCTTCCAACGTAATAATACTTCATTTGGGATTGTATTTTATAACAAGATGATCCTCCATCCAATCTTTAATATAATATATATTTATTTAATTTGATTAGATTAAGGAAGTTAATTAATATGGTATTTATTTTGTAAAACACCTTAGTCATCTTCCTTAATTCCTTCATTCTTTCTCCTCCTTAATTATTTTTTAGGAAGTATCATTATGGGTAAATTAAAAAAATATTGATAAATATAACTTATATTTAAAACCAAAATCAACTCCCTAAATATATCATTTATTAAGGACAAGAGGAAGTATTTTTGTGTTCAGGGAAGTAAAATTTAATATTTTATAATTATTTGATGAGTACTACCTCATGTTTCATTTATAAGAGTGCCCAAAATTTGAATTATTTTAATTCTTTTCATAAGAGCCCAACAAAAATTGTTTGAACATTTAATTATTTTTTTTCATTTATACCCCTCATTAATTATATGTATTGCATTAATTAAAATATTAGTTATACTTATATTTATTTTATTTCTCCCTCTTACTTGCCCCTCATAAATAAAAATATACTTAGAAAACTAAGTTTATTTAAGATGTACTCCCTCCAGTCTAAAATATAAGTAACTGTAACTAGTTTATCAAAACCAAAAAATAGTGATTAACTAATTAAATTTATCTTAAATTGAAAGAAATTTCAAACTTTAGCCACATTAATTAAATAAAATATTAAATGAGAGAGAGAGAAATATAAAGTTATATTTAAACATAAATTATAAAGACAAAATTAATAAATAAATATTAATTACTTTCAATAATGATTTATATTATAGACCAAACCCCTTTTCTAGAATCGATTTATATTATTAATAGAAAAGTACTTTTTTTTTTTTAAAATTAATTTTAACCTAAGTCTCCTATGAGAGAGGAATAAGAATTAAAAAAACAACGGTGGAATCTTCACTACCCTTTCATCACTCAGAGCGGGCATTTCAATGCGATTATCGTTTCTGCCACCTTTAGGAGCCCATATTTATCCAATGGACTCGAACTCTAAATTCCAGGGTAGATCATTAACCATTAACCATTAATTAATGAGATCCACGAAGATGAACTTAGGTTTTTCTCTTCCCATTATAAATGCTCCAGAGTACAAAGAACCAAGCGATGTGGGACTAATAACACACTAGCAATTGTTTTTTCCCCCTTTGATAAAAAAAAATTATATAAAATTATATAAGGAAGTCCAGGGAATATGAAATAAAAAAAAAAACATCAGTTTTTCAGGTCAAAATATAAATAAAACATCAATTTTAAATAGAGAACGATGGGAGAAAGAATGGAGCTAAGCTAGGTGCCACTGAAATTGGAATGATCAAGGAGACTATATTAAGTAAAATTTTGTTTACATGTGATGAAACAAGGGTTAGAAGATCATAATTTCACTTATGGGTTTGGATTTCATCATGAGCAAGAAAAAATTATAGCAGTACAAGATCTATGTCTTCGAATCTTTACTTTTCTGATATAGATTGTCTCTTTTCCATAAAAAAAGTTATCTAGTCTTGAGTAGACATGAGAATATTATGAATTTTGTAACTGGGTAAAATATATGTAGGGGTTGAATATAAAACATTAGAAACTTATCTCCTAACTTCCTCATGTACTCACATTGATTCTTATTATAAGACTATGTCTGCTTCTAACTAACTCATTTATTACTATTTTTTTTCATTATGCCCTCATTTTTAACTAACTCATTTAAATCCATATCATTAAAGTAGGGATAAAGTTAGAAACATTTATCAATTTTGGATCAATTTAATAACTTAACTGCCATTCATTAGTGCATGAGAAATGGTAGTTGATGCATTATAATAAGTACAAGAGGAAGTAGGTGATTTAGGTTTAACAATAGCATGAACAATATGTAGATATAGACAACATTTATGTCAAGTTCCTCATATTTATTATGTCAAATTCTCTGATCAAGCATGATAATGCGTCATATTTTTGAAATATCATCATTTAATTATAAATTCCAAGGTTATTAAACTTGGACTGGCCACTGAACCAGTCCTAGTATTGGGCTAAGTGTTAGTAGGTCAGATTGGAGTCAACTCGAGGCTAAACCGGTGAGGAGTACATAAAACATCTTTAGAGAGCTACTATCAATTGGGTCCGCCAATACTTAAATATAACTTAGTCAGATAGCCATATGAAAAAAAAAACAAAAGATTGATGAGCATCCGGTCTATCTAACTTGGCTGAATGCTTGTCTTTGTTTAGCAATCGTAAGTCATATATATTTTATCAATGGGGGACAAACTTTTTTAAACATAAATTCTCTTATTATCATCTACAATAGAAAATAATGCATTAGATACCTTCACATGTTTGGTGTAAATAAACCTTGTCACTTTGAATAGTGTGTGTTTGGATTAACTTTTGAGAATAACTTTTACGATTTATGAGGTAAGTGTGTGCGATGAGTTTTATCTCGGGTTGCGTAAATCTAGGTTTGGGATCTTCCCAAACACTCACTAAGATATACATGTGGGAAAAGAAAATGTCCTAAATTTAAGAGACAAAAATGTCAAAGTAACCTCCGCCATCAAAATTTATTGTTTGATGATGCTTCAATAACAAATATACGGTTATTATTTTTCTTTTCTTTTGTTGAACCAAAAAGTGACAGTCAAAACACTATGTTGACAGTCACCATGGACTTTGAAGATCTATAACCACTGTCACATTATCAATTACTATCAATAAAGGCCATTCTTGGGTTGATATTTTGCAGACTGCGATAATATTGCCCATACAAATTTTAGTAATTTCCCATTTTCTTTTTAATATTTCTTCTCTCACTTCTTCATTCAAATATGAAAATTGAATTGATTTTCACAACAAGTGTGTTTTTCTTCTTTAAGCTATTTTTTTCCGGTTGCTGCAACTTAAGCAGAAGAATTAGTAACCCAATAGCTATAATTGTCAATTTGACAAAGGATATATCATCCCACCTAACTGCCCATCAAGTGAGGAGTGAAGTGTCCAAAATGGTGTTTTGGCAATCCTTTTATATTTACAACACTATATGTTTAGTCATGAAAATTGAATGTGGCAAAAACATACATGTGTTTGAGATGATACCTATTTTATGAGTAAAATGATCAAGTTCGACCGACAATTTTATTCTAATTAATATATATAAGTACTAATATATATTAGTTAGTTAACTGTCGCATGCTAAAACACTTACTTTTTATTGAGTCTATAGATTAAGTATTTTTTTTATTGTTTTTACCCTAGAAACAATAGATTAGATACTTTCACGTGCTTTGCATGTATCAACATGATATATCTATGTGCCAAGAGAAATTAATGGTGTCCTAAATTAAAAATAAAAGATGGGTATTTTTATCAAAATACTACCCACAATACAATAACTTACACTCAAATATAGCGTGAAAAGCATTTACCAATATATCATATTAAATGGATATATGGACATTTTTATCAAAATAAAACACACAATAATCTCAAATAAATAGTTTTGGAACAGACATAAGCTCAAATTCCATGTGTTCCGTTCGGAGCAAAAACAACTAAATTTCACATACTACACACAATAAAATAACTTATTCAAATACAATAGGGTGAAAAGTATTTACCGATGTATTACATTAGATGGATGGGAATTTTTATCAAAATAAAACACAATAATCTCAAAAAAAAAAAGGTTGTGGAACTGGTCTAAACATAAGGTCAAAAGGCAAATGACATGCAAGAATATCACGAGGGTGCTTTTCTTCTTTTCAAGCCCATGAAAATTTAAGGGCACGTTGGGTTTGACACAAATGGAGGGAAGGGAAAGAAAAATAGCTATTTTTTGTCCAGCTGCAGCTATTTGGTTCCCATTTTCTCCGAAAAATGTTTTCCAGTGGTGGGGCATCTTCCCTTATTCATGGAAAAATCGATTCCCACCATTTTTTTCCTGTGAGCTTACAAAATGGAAGAAGACCAACTTACCGCTATTCGACGGTGGTGATGATGTGGAGAGGTTGACGGAGGAGGAAGAAGAAGCCATCTGTGGGCTCTTTGCCAACGTCATTGCAGATCTGTCAATGCTGAGGAGGAGGAAGAGGTTAATGGTGGTGGTGATGCGGAAAGGGTGATGGTTTGACGGATGAGGGAGAAGAAGAAGTTGACAATGGTGATTAAGTCGACTGATGGGGATGGGGTTGATGATGATGATGATAAGGGCAAAATTATGTTTTGCTTATTTTTCTATCTCATTTTCTTTTAACTAAACAAAAATTTTCCTATCAACCCTTTTTTTTCAGTGCGAATCAAACAAGTTAATGACAAAATATTTTGCCTTCTTTCCATTCTTTTTTTTTTTTTGTATTTTCCTTTCCATTCCTACCCCTTCTCTGAACCAAACAGGCCCTAAGCACATCCTTATGCGATGGAACTTGAAGACCTGCTCGTTAGGTAAGTTAAGGAAGCCCATTTACACAACAAGGATCCACAAAGCTAATTTGTAGGTTTGATTTGCAACCTTTTTTTTTTTTTATGGAATATGTTTGTGTAGTTTTTCTCCCGGCTCTCTCCAAGACAAGCATGCCTCTATCCGAAAACAATATAAGCAACAAACATATGTCTCTTGTAACAAAAAAAAAAAAAAACAAACAAACATATTCTCGCATAAGATCATGTACTTATGTATTGCAATTGTTTTTTCTTCCCCAAGAAAATGTCGAAACTGCGAAACAATAGCTAATCAAATCTGGATCATCCATAATTGATATGGACGGTCTAGAATAAAGTATTTTTTTATATGTGATTTTTAGATAAAAATTAATTTTTTTTAAAAAAATAATAATTAAAATATTATCTTTATTTTAGACTTTATACTTATTAAAATAATTTTATTAAAACTTATAATTTTAAAAAATTAAATATCCACGGTCAAAATCGAATTAACTCTCCCTGCTTAGTCAGGAAACTGGTTCCATATCATATATCCAAATTGGATTGTCTTTACCAATTAAAAGAAATGCATCTTCCAACGTAATAATACTTCATTTGGGATTGTATTTTATAACAAGATGATCCTCCATCCAATCTTTAATATAATATATATTTATTTAATTTGATTAGATTAAGGAAGTTAATTAATATGGTATTTATTTTGTAAAACACCTTAGTCATCTTCATTAATTCCTTCATTCTTTCTCCTCCTTGATTATTATTTAGGGAGTATCAATATGGGTAAATTAAAAAAATATTGATAAATATGTCTTATATTTAAAACCAAAATCAACTCCCTAAATATATCATTTATTAAAGACAAGAGGAAGTATTTTTGTGTTCAGGGAAGTAAAATTTAATATTTTATAATTATTTGATGAGTACTACCTCATGTTTTATTTATAAGAGTGCCCAAAATTTGAATTATTTTAATTATTTTCATAAGAGCCCAACAAAAATTGTTTGAACATTTAATTATTTTTTTTCATTTATACCCCTCATTAATTATATGTATTGCATTAATTAAAATATTAGTTATACTTATATTTATTTTATTTCTCCCTCTTACTTGCCCCTCATAAATAAAAATATACTTAGAAAACTAAGTTTATTTAAGATGTACTCCCTCCAGTCTAAAATATAAGTCACTGTAACTAGTTTATCAAAACCAAAAAATAGTGACTAACTAATTAAATTTATCTTCAATTGAAAGAAATTTCAAACTTTAGCCACATTAATTAAATAAAATATTAAATGAGAGAGAGAGAGAGAGAAATATAAAGTTATATTTAAACATAAATTATAAAGACAAAAGTGATAAATAAATATTAATTACTCTCAAACTAAGAATTAAAAAGACAACGGTGGAATCTTCACTACCCTTTAATCTACCCTTTCATCACTCAGAGCGGGCATTTTAATGCGATTATCGTTTCTGCCACCTTTAGGAGCCCATATTTATCTGATGGACTCGAACTCTAAATTCCAGGGTAGACCATTAACCATTAATTGTTAATTAATGAGATCCACGAAGGTGAACTCAAGTTTTTCTCTTCCCATTATAAATGCTCCAGAGTACAAAGAACCAAGCGATGTGGGACTAATAACACACTAGCAATTGTTTCTTTTTTTTTTGGTCTTTGATTAAAAACAATTATATAAAATTATATAAGGAAGTCCAAGGAATATGAAATAAAAAAAACATCAGTTTTTCAGGTCAAAATATAAATAAAACATCGATTTTAAATAGAGAACGATGGGAGAAAGAATAAAGCTAAGCTAGGTGCCACTGAAATTGGAATGATCAAGAAGACTATATTAAGTAAAATTTTGTTTACATGTGATGAAACAAGGGTTAGAAGATCATAATTTCACTTATGGGTTTGGATTTCATCATGAGCAAGAAAAAATTATACCAGTACAAGATCTATGTCTTCGAATCTTTACTTTTCTCATATAGATTGTCTCTTTTCCATAAAAAAGTTATCTAGTCTTGAGTAGACATGAGAATATTATGAATTTTGTAACTGAGTAAAATATATGTAGGGGTTGAATATAAAACATTAGAAACTTATCTCCTAACTTCCTCATGTACTCACATTGATTCCTATTATAAGACTCTGTCCGCTTCTAACTAACTCATTTATTACTTTTTTTTTTTTTTACATTATGCCCTCATTTTTAACTAACTCATTTAAATCCATATCATTAAAGTAGGGATAAAGTTGGAAACATTTATCAATTTTGGATCAATTTAATAATTTAACTGACATTCATTAGTGCAAGAGAAATGGTAGTTGATGCATTATAATAAGTACAAGAGGAAGTAGGCGATTTAGGTTCAACAATAGCATGAACAATATGTAGATATAGGCAACATTTAGGTCAAGTTTCTCATATTTATTATGTCAAATTCTCCGATCAAGCATGATAATGCGTCATATTTTTTAAATATCATCATTTAATTATAAATTTCAAGGTTATTAAACTTGGACTGGCCACTGAACTAGTCCTGGTATTGGGCCAAGTGTTAGTAAGTCAGATCGGAGTCAACTCGAGGTTAAACCGGTGAGGAGTGCATAAAAGATCTTTAGAGAGCTACTATCAATTGGGTCCGCCAATACTTAAATATAACTCAGTCAGATAGCCATATGAAAAAATAAAAAAGATTGATGAGCATCCAGTCTATCTAACTTGGTTGAATGCTTGTCTTTGTTTAGCAATCATAAGTCATATTCCCTCCGGTCCTAATTATAAGACAAAGTTGACTTTTTTGGAGAAATTAAGGAAGTCACTTAAATTACTTTAGAGCATTTTTATTTTTATTTTTTTCTCCAAACTAATTAATTTAACTAATAAACTAATATATAATTTGAGGATACTAAAAATATAAACACTTTAAAGTAATTTAATTGGCTTCCTTAATTTCTCCAAAAAAGTCAACTTTATCTTATAATTAGTACCAGAGGGAGTAATATATTTTATCAATGGGGGACAAACTTTTTTAAACAAAAATTCTCTTATTATCATCTAGAGTAGAAAATAATGCATTAGATATCTTCACAAGTCTGGTGTAAATCAACCTTGTCACCTTGAATAAGATATACATGTGGAAAAAGAAAATGTCCTAAATTTAAGAAAAAAAAATGTCAAAGTAACCTCCTCCATCAAAATTTATTGTTTGATGATGTTTCAATAACAAATATACTATTATTATTTTTCTTTTCTTTTGTTGAACCAAAAAGTGACAGTCAATACACTATGATGATAATCACCATGTACTTTGAATATCTGTAAACACTGTCACATCATCAATTACTATCAATAAAGATCATTCTTGGGTTGATATTTTGCAGACTGCGATAATATTACCCATACAAATTTTAGCAATTTTCCATTTTCTTTTTAATATTTCTTCTCTCACTTCTTCTTTCAAATATGAAAGTTGAATTGTTTTTCACAACAAGTGTGTTTTTCTTCTTTAAGCTATTTTTTTCCGGTTGCTGCAACTTAAGCAGAAGAATTAGTAACCCAATAGCTATAATTGTCAATATGACAAAGGATATATCATCCCACCTGACTGCCCATCAAGTGAGGAGCGAAGTGCCCAAAATGGTGTTTTGGCAATCCTTTTATATTTGCAACACTGTCTGTTTAGTCATGAAAATTGAATGTGGCAAAAACATACATGTGTTTGAGATGATACCTATTTTATGAGTAAAATGATCAAGTTCGACCGACAATTTTATTCTAATTAATATATATAAGTACTAATATATATTAGTTAGTTAACTGTCGCATGCTAAAACACTTACTTTTTATTGAGTCTATAGATTAAGTATTTTTTTATTGTTTTTACCCTAGAAACAATAGATTAGATACTTTCACGTGCTTTGCATGTATCAACATGATATATCTATGTGCCAAGAGAAATTAATGGTGTCCTAAATTAAAAATAAAAGATGGGTATTTTTATCAAAATACTACCCACAATACAATAACTTACACTCAAATATAGCGTGAAAAGCATTTACCAATATATCATATTAAATGGATATATGGACATTTTTATCAAAATAAAACACACAATAATCTCAAATAAATAGTTTTGGAACAGACATAAGCTCAAATTTCATGTGTCCCGTTCGGAGCAAAAACAACTAAATTTCACATACTACACACAATAAAATAACTTATTCAAATACAATAGGGTGAAAAGTATTTACCGATATATTACATTAGATGGATGGGAAGTTTTATCAAAATAAAACACAATAATCTCAAAAAAAAAAAAAAGGTTGTGGAACGGGTCTAAACAAAAGGTCAAAAGGCAAATGACATGCAAGAATATCACGAGGGTGCTTTTCTTCTTTTCAAGCCCATGAAAATTTAAGGGCACGTTGGGTTTGACACAAATGGAGGGAAAGGAAAGAAAAATAGCCATTTTTCGTTAAGCTACAGCTATTTGGTTCCCATTTTCTCCGGAAAATGTTTTCCGGCGGTGGGGCATCTTCCCTTATTCATGGGAAAATCAGTTCCCGCCATTTTTTTCTGCGCAAGCTTACAAAATGGAAGAAGACCAACTTACCCCTCTTTGATAGTGGTGATGATGCGGAGAGGTTGACAGAGGAGGAAGAAGAAGCCGTCGGTGGGCTCTTTGCCAACGTCGTTGCAGATCTATCAATGCTAAGGAGGAGGAAGAGGTCAATGGTGGTGGTGATGCGGAGAGGGTGATGATTTGACGGATGAGGGAGAAGAAGTTGACAATGGTGATTATGTCGAATGATAGGGATGGGGTTGATGATGATGATGATGATGATAAGGGCAAAATTGTGTTTTGCTTATTTTTATATCTCATTTTCTTTCAACTAAACAAAAATTTTCCTATCAACCCTTTTTTTTCAGTGCGAATCAAACAAGTTAATGACAAAATATTTTGCCTTCTTTCCATTCTTTTTTTTTTGTATTTTCTTTTCCATTCCTACCTCTTCTCTAGACCAAACGGGCCCTAAGCACATCCTTATGCGATGGAACTTGAAGACCTGCTCGTTAGGTAAGTTAAGTAAGCCCATTTACACAACAAGGATCCACAAAGCTAATTTGCAGGTTTGATTTGCAACTTTTTTTTTTTATGGAGTATGCTTGTGTCGTTTTTCTCCCGGCTCTCTCCAAGACAAGCATGCCTCTATCCGAAAACAATATAAGCAACAAACATATGTCTCTTGTAACAAAAAAAAAAAACAAACAAACATATGTCTCGGATAAGATCGTGTACTTATGTATTGAAATTGTTTTTTCTTCCCCAAGAAAATGTCGAAACTGCGAAACAATAGCTAATCAAATCTGGATCACCCATAATTGATATGGACGGTCTAGAATAAAGTATTTTTTTATATGTGATTTTTAGATAAAAATTAATTTTTTTAAAAAATAATAATTAAAATATTATCTTTATTTTAGACTTTATACTTATTAAAATAATTTTATTAAAAACTTATAATTTTAAAAAATTAAATATCCACATCAAAATCGAATTAGCTCTCCCTACTTAGTCAGGAAACTGGTTCCATATCATATATCCGAATTGGATTGTCTTTACCAATTAAAAGAAATGCATCTTCCAACGTAATAATACTTTATTTGGAATTGTGTTTTATAACAAGATCATCCTGCATCCAATCTTTAATATAATATATATTTATTTAATTTAATTAGATTAAGGAAGTTAATTAATATGGTATTTATTTTCTAAAATACCTTAGTCATCTTCCTTAATTCCTTCATTCTTTCTCCTCCTTGATTATTATTTAGGGAATATCAATATGGGTAAATTAAAAAAATATTGATAAATATGTCTTATATTTAAAATCAAAATCAACTCTCTAAATATATCATTTATTAAGGACAAGAGGAAGTATTTTTGTGTTCAGGCAAGTAAAATTTAATATTTTATAATTATTTGATGAGTACTACCTCATGTTTTATTTATAAGAGTGCCCCAAATTTGAATTGTTTTAATTCTTTTCATAAGAGCCCAACAAAAATTGTTTGAACATTTAATTATTTTTTTTTTCATTTATACCCCTCATTAACTATATGTATTGCATTAATTAAAATGTTAGTTATACTTATATTTATTTTTTTTCTCCCTCTTACTTGCCCCTCATAAATAAAAATATACTTAGAAAACTAAGTTTATTTAAGATATACTTCCTCCTGTCTAAAATATAAGTCACTATATCTAGTTTTTCAAAACCAAAAAATAGTGATTAACTAATTAAATTTATCTTAAATTGAAAGAAATATTAATTACTCTCAATAATGATTTATATTATAGACTAAACCCCTTTTCTTGAATCGATTTATATTATTAATAGAAAAGTCTCCTATGAGAGAGGATTAAGAATTAAAAAGACCACGGTGGAATCTTCACAACCCTTTCATCACTCAGAGCGGGCATTTCAATGCGATTATCGTTTCTGCCACCTTTAGGAGCCCATATTTATCCGATGAACTCGAACTCTAAATTCTATGGTAGATCATTAACTATTAATTATTAATTAATAAAATCCATGAAGGTGAACTCAGGTTTTTCTCTTCCCATTATAAATGCTCCAGAGTACAAAGAACTAAGCGATGTGGGACTAATAACACACTAGTAATTGTTTTTCCCCTTTGATTAAAAACAATTATATAAAATTATATAAGGAAGTCCAGGGAATATGAAATAAAAAAAAACATCAGTTTTTCAGGTCAAAATATAAATAAACCATCGATTTTAAATAGAGAACGAAGGGAGAAAGATTGAAGCTAATCTAGGTGCCACTGAAATTGGAATGATCAAGTAAACTATATTAAGTAAAATTTTGTTTGCAAGTGATGAAACGAGGATTAGAAGATCATAATTTCCCTTATGGGTTTGGATTTCATCATGAGTGAGAAAAAATTATAGCAGTACAAGATCTATGTCTTCTAATCTTTACTTTTCTCATATAGATTGTCTCTTTTCCATAAAAAAGTTATCTAGTCTTGAGTAGACATGAGAATATTATGAATTTTGTAACTGGGTAAAATATATGTAGGGGTTGAATATAAAACATTAGAAACTTATCTCCTAACTTCCTCATGTACTCACATTGATTCCTATTATAAGACTCTTTCTGCTTCTAACTAACTCATTTATTACTATTTTTTTCATTATGCCCTCATTTTTAACTAACTCATTTAAATCCATATCATTAAAGTAGGGATAAAGTTGGAAACATATATCAATTTTGGATCAATTTAATAACTTAACTGCTATTCATTAGTGCATGAGAAATGGTAGTTGATGCATTATAATAAGTACAAGAGGAAGTAGGTGATTTAGGTTCAACAATAGCATGAACAATATGTAGATATAGACAACATTTAGGTCAAGTTCCTCATATTTATTATGTCAAATTCTCCGATCAAGCATGATAATGCGTCATATTTTTGAAATATCATCATTTAATTATAAATTTCAAGGTTATTAAACTTGGACTGGCCACTAAACCTGTTCTAGTATTGGGCCAAGTGTCAGTAGGTCAGATTGGAGTCAACTCGAGGCTAAACCGGTGAGGAGTACATAAAACATCTTTAGAGAGCTACTATCAATTGGGTCCGCCAATACTTAAATATAACTTAGTCAGATAGCCATATGAAAAAAAAAACAAAAGATTGATGAGCATCCGGTCTATCTAACTTGGCTGAATGCTTGTCTTTGTTTAGCAATCGTAAGTCATATATATTTTATCAATGGGGGACAAACTTTTTTAAACATAAATTCTCTTATTATCATCTACAATAGAAAATAATGCATTAGATACCTTCACATGTTTGGTGTAAATAAACCTTGTCACTTTGAATAGTGTGTGTTTGGATTAACTTTTGAGAATAACTTTTACGATTTATGAGGTAAGTGTGTGCGATGAGTTTTATCTCGGGTTGCGTAAATCTAGGTTTGGGATCTTCCCAAACACTCACTAAGATATACATGTGGGAAAAGAAAATGTCCTAAATTTAAGAGACAAAAATGTCAAAGTAACCTCCGCCATCAAAATTTATTGTTTGATGATGCTTCAATAACAAATATACGGTTATTATTTTTCTTTTCTTTTGTTGAACCAAAAAGTGACAGTCAAAACACTATGTTGACAGTCACCATGGACTTTGAAGATCTATAACCACTGTCACATTATCAATTACTATCAATAAAGGCCATTCTTGGGTTGATATTTTGCAGACTGCGATAATATTGCCCATACAAATTTTAGTAATTTCCCATTTTCTTTTTAATATTTCTTCTCTCACTTCTTCATTCAAATATGAAAATTGAATTGATTTTCACAACAAGTGTGTTTTTCTTCTTTAAGCTATTTTTTTCCGGTTGCTGCAACTTAAGCAGAAGAATTAGTAACCCAATAGCTATAATTGTCAATTTGACAAAGGATATATCATCCCACCTAACTGCCCATCAAGTGAGGAGTGAAGTGTCCAAAATGGTGTTTTGGCAATCCTTTTATATTTACAACACTATATGTTTAGTCATGAAAATTGAATGTGGCAAAAACATACATGTGTTTGAGATGATACCTATTTTATGAGTAAAATGATCAAGTTCGACCGACAATTTTATTCTAATTAATATATATAATTACTAATATATATTAGTTAGTTAACTGTCGCATGCTAAAACACTTACTTTTTATTAAGTTTATAGATTAAGTATTTTTTATTGTTTTTACCCTAGAAACAATAGATTAGATACTTTCACGTGCTTTGCATGTATCAACATGATATATCTATGTGCCAAGAGAAATTAATGGTGTCCTAAATTAAAAATAAAAGATGGGCATTTTTATCAAAATACTACCCACAATACAATAACTTACACTCAAATATAGCTTGAAAAGCATTTACCAATATATCATATTAAATGGATATATGGACATTTTTATCAAAATAAAACACTCAATAATCTCAAATAAATAGTTTTGGAACAGACATAAGCTCAAATTCCATGTGTTCCGTTTGGAGCAAAAACAACTGAATTTCACATACTCCACGCAATAAAATAACTTACTCAAATGCAATAGGGTGAAAAGTATTTACCGATATATTACATTAGATGGATGGGAATTTTTATCAAAATAAAACACAATAATCTCAAAAAAAAAAAAGTTGTGGAACAGGCCTCAACATAAGGTCGAAAGGGCACATGACATGCAAGAATATCACAAGCATGCTTTTCTTCTTTTCAAGCCTATGGAAATTGAAGGGCCTGTTGGGTTTGACACAAATGGAGGGAAGGGAAAGGAAAATAGCTATTTTTCATCCAGCCGCAATTATTTGGTTCCCATTTTCTCCAGAAAATGTTTTCCAGTGGCGAGGCATCTTCCCTTATTCATGGGAAAATTAGTTCCTACCATTTTTTCCGGCTTGCTTACAAAATGGAAGAAGACCAACTTACCCCTCTTCGACGGTGGTGATGATGCGGAGCGGTTGACGGAGGAGGAGGAGGAAGAAGCCGTCGGTGGGCTCTTTGCCAACGTCGATGCAGATCCATCAATGCTGAGGAGGAGGAAGAGGTCGATGGTGGTGATGATGCGGAGAGGGTGACAGTTTGACGGATGAGGGAGAAGAAGTTAACAATGGTGATTATGTCGACTGAAGGGGATGGGGTTGATGATTATGATAATAATAATAAGGGCAAAATGGTGTTTTGATTATTTTTCTATTTCATTTTCTTTCAACTAAACAAAAATTTTCCTATCAACACATTTTTTTTCCGGTGCGAATCAAATGAGTCAATGACAAAATATTCCCTTCTTTCCATTCTTGTTTTTTGTATTTTCCTTTCCATTCCTACCTCTTCTTTAAACCAAACGGGCCCTAAGCACATCCTTATGCAATGAAACTTGAAGACCTGCTCATTAGGTAAGTTAAGTAAGCCCATTTACACAACAAGAATCCACAAAGCTAATTTGCAGGTTTGATTTGCAACTTTTTTTTTATGGAGTATGTTTGTGTGGTTTTCCTCCCGGCTCTCTCCAAGTCACGCATGCCTCTAGCCGAAAACAATAATAAGCAACAAACATATGTCTCTTGTAACAAAAAATTAAAAAAACAAACAAACAAACATATGTCTCGGCTAAGATCGTGTTCTTATGTATTGCAATTGTTTTTTTTCCCCCAAGAAAATGTCGAAACTGTGAAACAATAGCTAATCAAATCTGGATCATCCATAATTGATATGGACGGTCTAGAGTAAAGTTTTTTTTTTAAATGTGATTTTTAGATAAAAATTACTTTTTTAAAAAATATAATTAAAAGATTATCTTTATTTTAGACTTTATGCTTATTAAAATAATTTTATTAAAAACTTATAATTTTAAAAAATTAAATATCCACGGTCAAAATCGAATTAGCTCTCCCTGCTTAGTCAGGAAAATGGTTCCATATCATATATCCAAATTGGATTGTCTTTACCAATTAAAAGAAATGCATCTTCCAACGTAATAATACTTCATTTGGGATTGTGTTTTATAACAAGACGATCCTCCATCCAATCTTTAATATAAGATATATTTATTTAATTTGATCAGATTAAGGAAATTAATTAATATGGTATTTATTTTCGTTTGATCCATCAATGCTGAGGAGGAGGAAGAGGTCGATGGTGGTGATGATGCGGAGAGGGTGACAGTTTGACGGATGAGGGAGAAGAAGTTAACAATGGTGATTATGTCGACTGAAGGGGATGGGGTTGATGATTATGATAATAATAATAAGGGCAAAATGGTGTTTTGATTATTTTTCTATTTCATTTTCTTTCAACTAAACAAAAATTTTCCTATCAACACATTTTTTTTCCGGTGCGAATCAAATGAGTCAATGACAAAATATTCCCTTCTTTCCATTCTTGTTTTTTGTATTTTCCTTTCCATTCCTACCTCTTCTTTAAACCAAACGGGCCCTAAGCACATCCTTATGCAATGAAACTTGAAGACCTGCTCATTAGGTAAGTTAAGTAAGCCCATTTACACAACAAGAATCCACAAAGCTAATTTGCAGGTTTGATTTGCAACTTTTTTTTTATGGAGTATGTTTGTGTGGTTTTCCTCCCGGCTCTCTCCAAGTCACGCATGCCTCTAGCCGAAAACAATAATAAGCAACAAACATATGTCTCTTGTAACAAAAAATTAAAAAAACAAACAAACAAACATATGTCTCGGCTAAGATCGTGTTCTTATGTATTGCAATTGTTTTTTTTCCCCCAAGAAAATGTCGAAACTGTGAAACAATAGCTAATCAAATCTGGATCATCCATAATTGATATGGACGGTCTAGAGTAAAGTTTTTTTTTTAAATGTGATTTTTAGATAAAAATTACTTTTTTAAAAAATATAATTAAAAGATTATCTTTATTTTAGACTTTATGCTTATTAAAATAATTTTATTAAAAACTTATAATTTTAAAAAATTAAATATCCACGGTCAAAATCGAATTAGCTCTCCCTGCTTAGTCAGGAAAATGGTTCCATATCATATATCCAAATTGGATTGTCTTTACCAATTAAAAGAAATGCATCTTCCAACGTAATAATACTTCATTTGGGATTGTGTTTTATAACAAGACGATCCTCCATCCAATCTTTAATATAAGATATATTTATTTAATTTGATCAGATTAAGGAAATTAATTAATATGGTATTTATTTTCGTTTGATCCATCAATGCTGAGGAGGAGGAAGAGGTCGATGGTGGTGATGATGCGGAGAGGGTGACAGTTTGACGGATGAGGGAGAAGAAGTTAACAATGGTGATTATGTCGACTGAAGGGGATGGGGTTGATGATTATGATAATAATAATAAGGGCAAAATGGTGTTTTGATTATTTTTCTATTTCATTTTCTTTCAACTAAACAAAAATTTTCCTATCAACACATTTTTTTTCCGGTGCGAATCAAATGAGTCAATGACAAAATATTCCCTTCTTTCCATTCTTGTTTTTTGTATTTTCCTTTCCATTCCTACCTCTTCTTTAAACCAAACGGGCCCTAAGCACATCCTTATGCAATGAAACTTGAAGACCTGCTCATTAGGTAAGTTAAGTAAGCCCATTTACACAACAAGAATCCACAAAGCTAATTTGCAGGTTTGATTTGCAACTTTTTTTTTATGGAGTATGTTTGTGTGGTTTTCCTCCCGGCTCTCTCCAAGTCACGCATGCCTCTAGCCGAAAACAATAATAAGCAACAAACATATGTCTCTTGTAACAAAAAATTAAAAAAAAAAACAAACAAACATATGTCTCGGCTAAGATCGTGTTCTTATGTATTGCAATTGTTTTTTTTCCCCCAAGAAAATGTCGAAACTGTGAAACAATAGCTAATCAAATCTGGATCATCCATAATTGATATGGACGGTCTAGAGTAAAGTTTTTTTTTTTTAAATGTGATTTTTAGATAAAAATTACTTTTTTAAAAAATATAATTAAAAGAATATCTTTATTTTAGACTTTATGCTTATTAAAATAATTTTATTAAAAACTTATAATTTTAAAAAATTAAATATCCACGGTCAAAATCGAATTAGCTCTCCCTGCTTAGTCAGGAAAATGGTTCCATATCATATATCCAAATTGGATTGTCTTTACCAATTAAAAGAAATGCATCTTCCAACGTAATAATACTTCATTTGGGATTGTGTTTTATAACAAGACGATCCTCCATCCAATCTTTAATATAAGATATATTTATTTAATTTGATCAGATTAAGGAAATTAATTAATATGGTATTTATTTTCTAAAACACTTTAATCATCTTTCTTAATTCTTTCATTCTTTCTCCTCCTTGATTATTATTTAGGGAGTATCAATATGGGTAAATTCAAAAAATATTGATAAATATGTCTTATATTTAAAACTAAAATCAACTCCCTAAATATATCATTTATTAAGGACAAGAGGGAGTATTTTTGTGTTCAGGCAAGTAAAATTTAATATTTTATAATTATTTGACGAGTACTACCTCATGTTTTATTTATAAGAGTGTCCAAAATTTGAATTGTCGTAATTCTTTTCATAAGAGCCCAATAAAAATTGTTTGAATATTTAGTTATTTTTTTTTTCATTTATACCCCTCATTAACTATATGTATTGCATTAATTAAAATGTTAGTTATACTTATATTTATTTTATTTCTCTCTCTTACTTACCCCTCATAAATAAAAATATACTTAGAAAACTGTGTTTATTTAAGATGTACTCCCTCTGATCTAAAATATAAGTTATTGTAACTAGTTTATCAAAACCAAAAAATAGTGATTAACTAATTAAATTTATCTTAAATTGAAAGAAATTTCAAACTTTAAATAAAATATTAAATGAGAGAGAGAGAAATATAAAGTTATATTTAAACATAAATTATAAAGACAAAATTGATAAATAAATATTAATTACTCTCAATAATAATTTATATTATAGACCAAACCCCTTTTCTAGAATTTATGTTTCGTAACTAAGTCTCCTATGAGAGAGGATTAAGAATTAAAAAGACAACGGTGGAATCTTCACTACCCATTCATCACTCAGAGCGGGCATTTCAATGCGATTATCGTTTTTGCCACCTTTAGGAGCCCATATTTATCCGATGGACTCAAACTCTAAATTCAAGGGTAGATCATTAACCATTAATTAATGAGATCCACGAAGATGAACTTAGGTTCTTCTCTTCCCATTATAAATGCTTCAGCGTACAAAGAACCAAGCGATGTGGGACTAATAAGTAATAACACACTAGCAATTGTATTTTTCCCCTTTGATTAAAAACAATTATATAAAATTATATAAGAAAGTCCAGGGAATATGAAATAAAAAAAAACATCAGTTCTTCAGATCAAAATATAAATAAACCATCGATTTTAAATAGAGAATGAAGGGAGAAAGATTGAAGCTAATCTAGGTGCCACTGAAACAAATTTCATCACACGAGAGAGAGATGGTACCCTAGCAGCAGGAGTGGAGGGAGTGGCGAAGAGAACAGCGCAAACAGCACCTAACGGCGCAATCGTCATGGAATGACCTTTTGGCGCCAGAATCTGATCCATCTTTCCCAATAACGCCATCGCTGCAAATGCGCCTGTTCATCCATCAGAAAGTTTAAATCACTCATAGAATTACGAATCGATGAAAAGAGAATGATCGTAGTGGCGTAAAATGGGAACTAAGACCTGCAGAGGGCCAAACATGTCGCTGAGGCAAGGGATTGAAGCTCCTTCCGCTGGTTTCCAATCTTCCCACACTGATGGAGAAGCCACATCGGTTGACGCCTCAATCCCTAATCCTCTCGTTCTTCTTCTTCTCAATTCGACTGAATTTTGCAGATGGGCCTCCTTGTGTTTGACGAAATGCAGAGTCGAACGTGACGGAATTTGTAACGGCATCATCCTATAGCCGGTGCCGGTGCCGGTGCCGGTGCATCCCCAATTACTCACTCCTACACTCATTTCGAACATTCACTTCCAATCTCTGATTCACCAATTCTCTCTATGCGTTTTGCAGTTGTGCGAGGGAGAGTCCAAAGGTAGAAGAAGGAACGAAAGCGAAAAAGGTCAGAGTCAGCCTGATGTGAGCCTTTGGGAAGGCCTAAGGGTCACTTATAATTAATTATTTTATTATCTCCCAACGTAAATTCCGTGTGAACACCTTTTTCCTAGGGAAAAACATTGGAATATCCTATCTCCTGATTTTAATATAAGTTTTAGTTAATTTTTTTAAAAAATTAATAAAATTAAATAAATTACTTAATCATAACATATTTTATGTATAATTAAATTATATATATCATTTTATAAATCATGTAAATTAGTTTGGAGGAAAATCATACATATAAATAATTTTAAATAGTTTTTTTAGTTTTTTTAAAAAGTTAATTGGATCTTATATTAAGGATCAGAATGAATATTACTGTTTTCTTTTTGTCTAATAAAAAAATGCTACTTAAACTTTAAAATCTCACATATTTCAATATTTAGCTAGGAGTTTCTCCCCGTGTTGCACGGGCCGGCTTTATCTAGTCTGTATTTTCTCCCTATTTCATCTCCATTTAGTTATAAAGTTGAATTATTGATATGTGATTTTAATCTATTAAATTTATTTATATGATGTTTTTATTTAATATTCCAATAATATTATTATAAAATGTTAAATCTCAAATTGTTGGTAGTTGATTCAATTGTGGAAAAGTAAATTGAAGAAAGCTCAATTAATAGACTTTTGCCACTTAAGTAGTGCTTTAAGAAATGAATGATAAAGGCATTTCCCATAATGAAGAGGACAATGACAAAAATGATTAGAGGATTTCCCGTAATGAAAAGGGCATTTACCGTCCACAAACGAATGAATGCACAGCTGCAATTGGTGGCTTAAAGCGGATGCTTCTTGGGGGAAAAGAACTTGAAGCCGACGTTGAATGAGGTAATGTCTCTCTCTAGCTTATTTGGAAAAATCGGTTTGTTTTTTGAAGTAAATCAATTAAATTGGTCCTACGAAGATTCTTTAGATTGGTCAGAATGATTATATTTTACAAGATGTAATTAAAATATTATTCTTAATTTGAGAACTTTTTATGATAAAATGTTTATTAATATTTAAATTATTTGATAAAATTGTTAAAAAGGTTCTTATGAATTTAATTAAGAAGACTTAAACTTGAATATGTATGTTTTTTTTAATCTAGTTTGGACTGTTTAGATAGTTTAAATATAGTAAAATATAATATAAACCTATTAATTTCTTTATAAGAAAATTCTTTTGATTGGCCGATAAGAATGATTATATCTTCCATTTAATTTCAAATAACCATATTTAATTGGCCGGTAAGAATAATTATATTTTAGATTTAGTCAGTTTAGACCATGCTCTATAAATACGTCAACAATCCATTTATGCATGAGAACGCAAGAAAATTATATAGCTTGTGTCTATGTTTTCTTTTATGTAAATGTATTTTTCGTTGTTGGTGTTTTTTTTAATGGACGAGTGGAGGTCATCCAGATCTCACTTGAAGTAATGAGGGAGACGGTATGCTATCATTTAGTGCATCACATCATTTCAATCAATTTATTTGTAGAAGTCCGAACTTGGAGATGGCTAGTCAATATGGCTGCGACACAACAAATCTACATATTTTACATGCAGTTTATGTTTCTTGTTGCTGGGAATGTCTGTGAATTTGGATGATCCATTGTGTTGTGCTCTATGCCACTTGCAGCGGTTTTCTTGCCTTGATCATGCCGAAGACTCATCTGTCGGCACCTCTTCGGTGTCCTTCCCTAGCATATAATGGTACTGGCTCTCTTGGGGTAGGCATGGATCCAGCGTGATCTTCGTGACATTGGCGCAGCTGTGAACACGTACTGATCCTGTTACAAAGACAAGAGCATGTGAGTAGTGGTTGTGCTCTGGTGCACTTTGTGGTGATGTGTTTGTAGTTGTGCATCCTATTGTGGGGCTACCTCTTTATTTCTTGATGATGCAAAACTGAATGAGCATTAGAGGCACCCTCCTTTGCGGTACATTATATTTTCTGTATGCATCGTCCGCGACCTCATCTTTAAGTATACACTTCACCTGATTTCCCCTAGAATTTTTTGGCATGCTGTCATTTGTATGTTTTTGTTTGTATCTCAATACATAAACGGTAAATGATATACTTGTGCTTCACCTATAGTCCGTCAATGTGATGCGCATTCTTGACTTGTAGTTGCTTGTGGCCGTTGCATCAGCATATAGTTTGTACCGTCCCGGGCTTCTGGCTAACCCAACAATATCTACGAGTACATTTCAACAATTGGGGCGTTAGATTTGTTAGTCAGAGTTTCTTGAATGTGGAAGCATATGGGTAAGGTAAGAGCATGTGTGACCTCTTAAGTACGGCAATGGCGTTTTCTCCTTCACAATTCTGTATAGTGGCAAGCTTTCATATGCATTTGCAGGTATGTCCTCTCCCTCATATAAGAGTATTTCCGTATCTTTTTCAAATACGATGGCATATGGATGGTCGCATACTTGGAGGGGCATAGTGTTTTCAACAACGATGCACTTTTTGAAGTAGTAAGACCGCCCTTCCTTTATGATCATTTTGAACCTGCTAGGTGCCACTGAAACTATATTAAGTAAAATTTTGTTTACAAGTGATGAAACGAGGATTAGAAGATCATAATTTCACTTATGGGTTTGGATTTCATCATGAGCGAGAAAAAATTATAGCAGTACAAGATCTATGTCTTCGAATCTTTACTTTTCTCATATAGATTGTCAATACTCGTTTCTATTTCGATAATCAAAGAATAATAAAGATAGAATTTAATGGGCATACAAAAAGGTATAATTATACTGATAAAAATATTTATTTACAATATCGATATCGTTCGTCAACAAAAGATAGAAAATACGGCTGAAACTTAATATATACAGGATAACCCAAAATATCTAAGGCATAAGCTAATTATAACCACTATCTTGCCCTCGCCTTAAGACACGAGCTAATTACTTCTCGGCATCCACGCCTTTGCCCTTCGATCCACTGGTATTAGTTGAGATATTTGTTTTTGAAAAAGGGTGAGATTCCGAAGAATCCCTGTAGAGACATATGATCAACATATAAAATATGAAAATTAAATATGCAATGCACTATATTAGGCAAAAATGAAAGTTCGATTCGATTCACATATATTTATCTCAGCTGAGTCACCGACTACAGCTAGGATTTCCGATAATATACCTCAACTAAGTCATTGACCACAACTAGGATTTTCCGATATACCATTGTTGGATAGCGAACCACAACTAGGTACTGTGCCTCTAGCACTCAATCATATCATGAAATATAGTAACAAATACATATAATTATTCACATAGTATATGAAAGATGGTAGTCCCTACCCCAAAGTTTGTCAAACCCCTTTTTCAGTGTGCCTCGTAATACGTGTCGTTTCCGGCATCCGATTCGGTCCTAAAATATTAAATGTACCAGAAATAAGTCATAATCTATCCAAGTATCATTTTATACTCTTCTATAGTGTTTCTTATGGTTATATTAGTCTATGATGAAATTTTACCAAAATGTTGCCGTGACTCCGGCCCGGCCCCACCGTATCTGGCCTGATGGCACGTTTTTTCAAAATTTTAACCAAGGCTATTCTGACTTATTTTCACTCAAGAAATCCATTTCCGGGCTTGAAATCACCAAATACACTGTCAAATTATGAAAATACCCTTGACAGCCCCTATTTAGGGATTTTAGTGGCGTTTTCGTAATTATGCTTTTTCGACATTTATCGGAAAAGTGCCCAACTGTAACCCCATCTATTTTTGCCCATTGAGTCCAATGGAATCATTTATTTTATGAAAATCCAACTCCTACCCTCAGTTCTGGTTCTGGCCAAAATTTAAGAAAAAATGAAAAAAATGGAGTTTTGTGTTCTAGCTTCCAAAACTTGTACTCTTCCACTTCTAATCCTTGATTAAACTCACTTAAACACTTCATAATCATTATTTAAATAAATTTGGGCAGCATAACCCCTTAGAGTTAGGACTTTCCAAATTTACAAACTCAACAAAATAACCAACTCCAACCACAATCATCACAACAATCACATACTAGTATAGTTTTAGGATTTGAGAAGTTACCTCTTGAATTTGTTTCCTCTCACTCTCTAAACGTCCTCCTCTCTCTCTCCTTGAGCTCATGATGAGCTTGCTAAACCATGGATTTCATAGAGAAAATAGAGATTAGAGAAGAAGCTTATGCTAGTTTAGAAAAAAATCTTAAGAAATCACAAACCTACCTTAATCCTTCTTTTCCTCCTTCTCTCTAAAGCTTGAGTTCCCTTAAGCTTCTCTCTCTCTTTTCTCTTGGCTCAAAACGAAAATAGACAAAGGAAGAGGAAGGGAATGGCTTTCATAAATTTCCTCCCCTAAATCTACATCATTGATCTCATCAAGGGTTGACATGGTAACATTTGTCAACCACCATACTTCTTCACTTTATGCCTTACATGCCCCATTAATTCTTCCCTTGTCTTGCTCACAAACTCCCCCTTCTCATGCTTTAACCAAATCAAGTGTCCTTATATTAAATGGATATATGGACATTTTTATCAAAATAAAACACAATAATCTCAAATAAATAGTTTTGGAACAGACATAAGCTCAAATTCTATGTGTTCCGTTCGGAGCAAAAACAACTGAATTTCACATACTGCACACAATAAAATAACTTACTCAAATACAATAGGGTGAAAAGTATTTACCGATATATTACATTAGATGGATGGGAATTTTTATCAAAATAAAACACAATAATCTCAACAAAAAAAAGGGTTGTGGAACAGGTCTAAACATAAGGTCAAAAGGCAGATGACATGCAAGAATATCAGGAGGGTGCTTTTCCTCTTTTTAAGCCCATGGAAATTAAAGGGCCCATTGGGTTCAACACAAATGGAGGGAAAGGAAAGAAAAATAGCCATTTTTTGTTAAGCTGCAACTATTTGGTTCCCATTTTCTCCGAAAAATGTTTTCTGGCGGTGGGGCATCTTTCCTTATTCATGGGAAAATCAGTTCCCACCATTTTTTTCTGTGTAAGCTTACAAAATGGAAGAAGACCAACTTAGCCCTCTTCGACGGTGGTGATGATGCGGAGAGGTTGACGGAGGAGGAAGAAGAAGCCATTGTGGGCTCTTTGCTAACGTCGTTGCAGATCCATCAATGCTGAGGAGGAGGAGGAAGAGGTCATTGGTGGTGGTGATGCAGAGAAGGTGATGGTTTGAAAGATGAGGGAGAAGAAGTTGACAATGGTGATTATGTCGATTGATGGAGATGGGGTTGATGATAATGATGATAATAATAATAAGGGCAAAATGGTGTTTTGCTTATTTTTTGACCTCATTTTTTTCCAACCAAACAAAAATTTTTCTATTAACCGATTTTCTTTTCCAGTGCGAATCAAAAGAGTCAGTGACAAAATATTTTCCCTTCCTTTTCATTCTTTTTTTTTATATTTTCCTTTCCATTCCATTCTCTTCTTTGAACCAAACTGGGCCTAAGCACATCCTTATGCGATGGAACTTGAAGACTTGCTTGTTAGGTAAGTTAAGTAAGCCCATTTACACAACAAGGATCCACGAAGCTAATTTGCAGGTTTGATTTGCAACTTTTTCTTTTTTGATGGAGTATGTTTGTGTAGTTTTTCTCCCGGCTCTCTCCAAGACACGCATGCCTCTGGCCGAAAACAATATAATCAACAAACACATGTCTCTACCCGTGTCTTTGGGTTCAGCTGGTGAAGGGGTTAGATACTCTTATTAATGAGAGAGGGTTCGATCCCCGAGAGAGGGTTCGATTTCAGGGAAGTCCACTTAGTTGTGATTTAGTTGAGGCGTTTGGGGAGGCATCCCAGCTTAGAGTCCTGCCCTTGGATCGTGGGTGAGCCTAATCCTTTTCTTAAAATTTTTGTACAAAAAAAAACATATGTCTCGGCTAAGATCGTGTATTTATGTATTGCAATTGTTGTTTTTTCCCAAGAAAATGTCGAAACTGCTAAACAATAGCTAATCAAATCTGGACCATCCATAATTGATATGGACAATCTAGATTAAGGTCTTTAAAAAAATGTGATTTTTAGATAAACATTACTTTTTAAAAAAATAATAATTAAAATATTATCTTTATTTTAGACTTTGTGCTTCCTAAAATAATTTTATTAAAAAACTTATAATTTTAAAAATTTAAATATCGACAGCCAAAATCGAATTAGCTCTTTCTGCTTGGTCAGGAAACTGGTTCCACAACATATATCCGAATTGGATTGTCTTTACCAGTTAAAAGAAATGCATCTTCCAACGTAATAATACTTCATTTGGGATTGTGTTTAATAACAAGATGATCCTTCATCCAGTCTTTAATATAAGATATATTTAGTTAATTTGATTAGATTAAGAAAGTTAATTAAGTTAATTAATATGGTACTTATTTTCTAAAATACCTTAGTCATTTTCCTCAATTCCTTCATTCTTTCTCCTCCTTGATTATTATTTAGGGAGTATCAATATGAGTAAATTAAAAAAATATTAACAAATATATCTTATATTTAAAACCAAAATCAACTCCCTAAATATATCATTTATTAAGGATAGGAGGGAGTATTTTGGTGTTTAGGCAAGTAAAATTTAATATTTTATAATTATTTGACGTGTACTACCTCATGTTTTATTTATAAGAGTGCTCAAAATTTGAATTGTCTTGATTCTTTTCATAAGAGCTCAACAAAAATTGTTTGAACATTTAATTATTTTTTTTTTCATTTATAACCCTTATTAACTATATGTATTGCATTAATTAAAATGTTAGTTATACTTATATTTATTTTATTTCTCCTTTTTACTTGTCCCTCATAAATAAAAGCAGACTTAGAAAACCAAGTTTGTTTAAGATGTACTTCCTCCGACCTAAAATATAAATCACTCTAACTAGTTTATCAGAACCAAAAAATAGTGGTTAACTAGTTAAATTTATCTTAAATTGAAAGAAATTTCAAACTTTAGCCACATTAATTAAATGAAATATTAAATGAGAGAGAGAAATATAAAGTCATATTTAAACATAAATTATCGAGCTAAAATTAACAAATAAATATTAATTACTCTCAAAATAATTTATATTGTAAACCAAATCCCTTTTCTAGCGTCCATTTATATTATTAATAAAAAAGTATTTATTATTTTTAATTAATTTTAACCATTTTTTCGTAACTAAGTCCCCTATGAGAGAGGATTATGAATTAAAAAGACAACGGTGGAATCTTCACTACCCTGTCATCACTCAGAGCGGGCATTTCAATGCGATTATCGTTTCTGCCACCTTAAGGAGCCCATATTTATCCAATGGACTCGAACTCTAAATTCCAGAATAGATCATTACCCATTAATCATTAATTAATGAGATCCACAAAGGTAAACTGAGCTTTTTCTCTTCCTGTTATAAATGCTGCAGAGTACAAAGAACCAAGCAATGTGGGACTAATAACACACTAGCAATTGTTTTCTTTCTTTGATTAAAAACAATTATATAAAATTATATAAGGAAGTCCAGGGAATATGAAATAAAAAAAAAACATCAGTTTTTCAGGTCAAAATATAAATAAAACATCGATTTTAAATAGAGAACGATGGAAGAAAGATTGAAGCTAAGCTAGGTGCCACTAAAATTGGAATGATCAAGGAGACTATATTAAGTAAAATTTTGTTTACATGTGATGAAACGAGGACTAGAAGATCGTAATTTCACTTATGGGTTTGGATTTCATCATGAGCAAGAAAAAATTATAGCAGTACAAGATCTATGTCTTCGAATCTTTACTTTTCTCATATAGGTTGTCTCGTTTCCATAAAAAAGTTATCCAGTCCTGAGTAGACATGAGAATACTGTGAATTTTATAATTGGGTAAAATATATGTAGGGGTTGAATATAAAACATTAGAAACTTATCTCCTAACTTCCTCATGTACTCACATTGATTCTTATTATAAGACTCTCTCTACCTCTAACTAACTCATTTTATTACTATTTTTTCATCATGCCCTTATTTTTAACTAACTCATTTAAATCCATATCATTAAAGTAGAGATCAAGTTGGAAACATTTATCAATTTTGGATCAATTTAATAACTTAACTGCCATTCATTGGTGCATGAGAAACAGTAGTTGATGCATTATAATAAGTACAAGAGGAAGTAGGTGATTTAGGTTCAACAATAGCATGAACAATATGTAGATATAGACAACGCTTAGGTCAAGTTCCTCATATTTATTATGTCAAATTCTCCTATCAAGCATGATAATGTGTCATATTTTTGAAATATCATCATTTAATTATAAATTCCAAGGTTATTAAACTTGGACTAGCCACTGAACCAATCCTGATATTGGGCTAAGTGTCAGTGGGTCAGATTGGAGTCAACTCGAGGCAAGACCGGTGAAGAGTAAAAAATAAAAAAATAATGTAATTTCTCATCACACCATCTAAATTATGAACACTATATATCCAAATTCCAAATACTAACAAAATACTAAAAATATGAAGATAATCATATAGTTATCAAATGTATTTTACAATTTCCTTCACAAATTGTCGTCACTGGATCATATATATACCATCTAATGACACTTGCTGTAATCTGTAATCCCAAAATGACAAAATATTCATCATAATAAAGTATGAAAACATATTTATGATAACAAAATACTCCCATATTCAATCACTAAACTAGTAAATTAATAATTATCATCATTCAAATAAGCATCAACTGCAGCATTCAACTCTCTAGGTATTCAGACATTAGGAGGTGGAGTTGTAGGAGGAAAAGTAAAGGCACTAGGAGCAACGGAGTCATCATTTAAAAATGAAGCCCTAGCAATATCATCATCACCTATATATGAAATGAATAAAATTAGTAATATTTATGCTAAAAACATAGTTATATTCATTTGTGTAAGAATATAATCTTAGATAAGAAAAGAGATAATTAGAAACGTCCATAATCCTTCGTCATTTGTTTAAATTGAAGAATTGTAGCTTCTACATTATCAAATTCGGAAGTTGGATCTTCTTCAAGTGTAAAATTCTTTCCTTATACACAATAATTCACTATAGATATGATAAAACTATTTTTTTTTATATATTATTATAATCATTTAAAAACTCTACCATGGTAATAAAAAAATTACAACTCATCTTTCAAAAGATTACCGTGGTTGAAAAGAGTTCAACCAATCATTTAAAAACTCTTTAACTAAATAATATCTCATTATATATTAAAATATCCATATCAGATCAAATTATGGTTCCACCAATTCAAAACAAATCATAAAGACTGTAGGCCATCCAATATCATCAAGAGTAATTAAAAATATATGGTTAAAATATCAAATCTCCAAAATAAATCAGAATATGCAAAATGAACCCTAACGTGACAATATAAAATAATTCAACATATATTATAAAGATAGAAGTACTACTTTTAGCAAAAGTAGTTTAAGCTTTTGGAGTATTCCCTGATGGATCCACACAACAACTATCACATGGAAAAATGTTAAATCAATGGGGTGAAACAAAAGTCTCAGTGACCAACAATCTATTTCATCGAGCATATGAGTAAGTGCCCATGAGATGCCAAGTCGGACAGTTATAAAATCATAACATTATTAAAGTGTCACATATTCACATGTATATATACACATTAATTCACCATATCATAATCTCATTATCATATTTATCACCTAAGTGTATAAGAATCAATACACAATAATTTATTCTTTATCCTCCCTTATTTCATCTCCGGCCTTATTTCCTATGACTGAACCCGTGGGCTAACATTGACGCATATGACTGGTAATTTAACTTAACAAGCTCACCAATCAGGTGATATGGACCGGCCAAAATCCACAGAGCACAAGACCGGACCATGGGTTCCCCCTCTAAATATATTAATGGGGTGTCAAGGCCCTACTGGACACAATTGGGTCAAAAGACTAACCAGTCTACACCTGGAAGTCCACCACCTTATTACCTCTTTTTGTACAAAAATCCACCCCCTTATTTTCTCTTTAAGTAACAACCTATCAAATCAACATTCACCATCCCCTCTCATATCATTATGTGTGATTATAACAAATCATTATCAATTCTCATTTATCAAAAGGATATTTTCAATATCATAAATACATACCAAATCATATAATATAATATCACTAGTTATTTTCTCAACGAATATAAGTCTCACAAGACTATTTCATAACAACATGTTTTCAAAATCCACATCGCATATCAATAGTCAAATTTATAATTCTATATAGTTAAAAATCACTCATAAACATCATACAAATATGCAGAACAAGAGAAAAGTGATTACCTCTCGCCAAATTTAAACCACATTTAATCGGTTAAAAAGTCTAATATAGAATTATTTATAGATTGATTATACATAAAATTCATTATAAAATCGTAGACCAATTGGATAACAAAAATAAACAGATTAGAATTCACCATTAATCATCCTCTACATTCCTATAGTTATATACTAATAAAATTTAAATTTGCCCAAAATTCTAATTCTAAAATATTTTCTAATCAGTAAGAAATTACTATCATAAGAAAGAGAAAATTATTTAGAACATTTTTCATAAAAGAAGTTTTGTGATCAGAAGTGAATTTGAGTACCTTACTAATATCTAAAACTGCAAAAACTGAGATTTTATGACTTTCCTTTCCTCAAAATCTCCACTTCGTCTCTAGGACGAAGTGAAGGAGAATTGGGGGCAAAGGGTGTCAGCTGCGCCCTCGGCTGCCCTCTTATTTTGGGGAGTTTTCCAAATATATTTTTTATGGTTCTTTAAGTTATTAGATTCTACATAAAATGAGTAAAATTTTGACAAATTATAGGCAAAAAATGGATCTATTTTCAATTTTTTTATGTTTTTTCAAAGATATTTAAAAAAAAGTGCTTAATTTGAAAAAAAAAAATACACCATTTTTTTGAAATATCTTTGAAAAATCATAAAAAATTGAAAACAGATGCATTTTTTGCCCATAATATGTCAGAATGTCATTCATTTTATGTAGAATTTAATGATCCAAAGAATCATAAAAAATATATTTAAGAAAGTCCCCTAAATAACAAGGTACTGAAAACCGGACCGGTCACTGAACCGGTCAAGGCACTGGGTTAAGGGTCAGTGGGTCAGATAGGTAGTCAAACCGGAGCTAAACCGGGACTAAACCGGTGAGGAAGTAAATATTTTAGGCTTATTTATATGAAATTCTATGTAAAAATAATAAAAAATGAATTTTTTCAAAAAAAAAAAAAAATTGGGCGAACCGGTCCGTACGGTTCACCCCCCGGACCGGACCGGTTGGACCGCCGGTTCGCCGGTTCACGGGTTGAACCGGCCGGTCCGGTCCGGTTTTCAATTCCTGGCTAAATAAGGGGGCAACTGAGCTTGAGTAGCTGACATCCTCCACCCGAGGATTAGAGGTATTTATAAAATACCCCCTCCTCATTTCTTTTGTGGCGCCACCTATCACCATATAATAATATTTTTTTTACACACTTACCCCCCTTTTTTTAATCACACACACATATGTGTGTGTGTTTTAAAAAACATATTTTAACCAAATTCTTCCTTTTTTTATTCCAAAATAAATTTATAATTATCTCTAAATTATAATTATATCCTATAAATAAAAATTAGACTGTTATATCAATCATCCAAAAGTCTAATCTATCAATCGATTCACAATCAATGAGATCATATTTATCTTTATTCTTCAATTGATTCCTATAATACTAACATGATAAAAGATCAATATTTAATAAAACTATATAACAACTATTCAAAAGCCATTGCTTTTAAGATTACCTAAACTTTAACTTCAGGTTGTAGTTCGTGAAAACTAAATCATTAAGCCTTTGATGCTCTAATATGTTTCTTCTTTTAGTATGAATACACTCAAATAAGCTCCAATTTCTTTCACAGCCGGAAGAAAAAAAAGTTTGATTAAGAACACGTATAACAATTTGTTACAATTCGAGTACTGAACCCACATAATATAGCCACCACTCATCTGCAAAATAAAATAAAAGACATTTGGGTTGTTTTTTCACATGAAACCTTGTCAAACTATTCTTTATGTTCACGGTTGACACTGATTTACTGCATCTTTGTAACATAATGCTCAGTATTGTCAGATGATTTTGCCTCAAACAAATTGGCCACAACATCCATTAGTCTATACTTTCAAAATGTGATGAATGTGGTGGAGAATCTTGTTGCACCAGGACACACAATGTCCTTCCAACCTAATCTATTGCTTAACTATGACAAAAAGACCATATGATTATATGCAAATATAGTGATTTTAGATGCGTTCTTTGTAAGGTTTGACAAATGAGGCATGGATGCAATGTCTTTCAAAATAAAATTCAAACAGTGAGCCGCACAAGGTGACCAATAAATAGTTTTATATATTTTTTAATCAATCTACCACATGCTACATAATTAGTTGCATTGTCAGTCACCACATGAACTACATTTTGAGGGCTAACCCACTCACTAATTCATGTGAACAGTGAGAATGAAGTGATCTTCAACTAAATCCGAAGCATCAAATGATTTTAGTGTGTGTTTCGCAACATCCTAAATCATGGTTTGCGCAAATCGAGACAAAACTCATCTCACACACTTACTTCGTAAGTCATAAAAGCTATTAAAAAAAGCTAATCCAAACACACACTAAATGATTTTTCACATCCTCATCATAAATGGGAAATAAATTATTGAATCACACGGACGGGGATTTTTCAGTGTGTCAGACAAAAACTGAGAATAAGAATATAATTAGATCACACAAGGTAATCAATATATTATTAATATATTCTCCATTTGTTCCATTCGGAGCAAAAACAACTGAATTTCACATACTACCCCCTATAAAATAACTTACTCAAATCCTATAGAGTGCTTACTGATATGTTTACATTAGATGGATGAGAATTTTAATCAAAATTAAACACAATAATCTCATTAAAAAAAAAAAAAAAAGAGTTGTGGAACAACCCTAAACATAAGGTCAAATGGCAGATGACATGCATAAATGTCACGAGTTTGCTTTTCTTCTTTTCAAGCCCATGTAAATCTAAGCACATCCATGTGCGATGGAACTTGAAGACCTGCTCGTTCGGTGAGTTAAGTAAGCTCATTTGCACAACAATGATCCACGAAGCTAATTTGCAGGTTTGATTTGCAACTGTTTTTTTATGGAATATGTTTGTATACTTTTTCTACTCCTAAATATAAGATAAAATTAATTTTTTTTTTAGAAATTAAAGAAGCTAAATAAGTTACTTAATTATGTATATATTGTGTATCCTTAGATTATATATTAGTTTATTAGTCAAACTAATTAGTTTTGAGGAAAAAAATAAAAATAAAAATATTCTAAAATAATTTAATCGGTTTTCTTAATTTCTCCAAAAAAATTGACTTTATCTTATATTTAGGATAAGAGGATGGAATAGTTGTTCCCCTGGCTCTCTCCAAGACACACACGTGTCTCGGCTGAGATAGGGTACTTATGTATCATTGTATTGCACTCGTTATTATTCCCAAGAATATATCGAAACTGATTTCCTTGCCAAGCAAGAGCTGATCAAATCTGATGGCAAGAAAAAAAAAAAAAAAGAGCTAATCAAATATTGATAGTCTATAATTGATATGGACGGTCTAGATTAAGGGTTTTTTTTTTTAAATGTGATTTTTTAAATAAAAAATCATTTTTTTAAAAAGTTAATAGTTAAAAAATTATCTTTATTTTAAAATTTATACCTATTAAAATAATTTTATTTAAAACTATAGACTTTAAAAAAATTAAATATCTACTGTCAAAATCGGATTAGCTCTCCCTACATATATAGTCAGGAAACTGATTCCACAACATACATCCGAATTGGAATGTCTATATCAGTTAAAAGAAATGCAGCTTCCAACGTAATAATGCTTCATTAGGGATTGCGTTTTATAACAAGATGATTTTTCGTCTTGTTTTTAATATAAAATATATTTATTTAATTTAAATAGACTAAAAAAATTAATTAAATTAATTAATATGGTATATATTTTTTAAAACACCTTAGTCATCTTCCAAAAATTTCATTCTATTTCTTTCTTGATTATTATTAAGAGAGTATCTATAGGGATAAATTAAAAAAATATTGACAAATATGAAAAATATGTCTTATATTTAAAATCAAAATCAACTCCCTAAATATATCATTTATGAAGGACATGAGGGAGTATTCTTGTGTTCAGGAAAGTAAATTTTTTATATTTTATAATTATTTGACAGTACTCCCTCATGACCTATTTATAAGAGCACCCAAAATTTGAATTATCTTGATTTTTTTTATAAGAGCCCGATAAAAGTTGTTTGAATATTTAATGATTTTTTTTATTTTTACCCCTCATTAACTATATGTATTACATTAATTAAAATGTTGGCTATACTTATATTTATTTTATTTTTCTCTCTTACTTACTCCTCATAAATAAAGGCATACTTAGAAAACCAAGTTTATATAAGATATACTTCCTTCGGTCCACAATATAAGTCATTCTAACTAGTTCATCAAAACCAAAAAATAGTGGTTAACTCATCTTAAATTGAGAGAAATTTTAAACTTTATCCACATTAAATGAGGTATCAAATAAGAGAGAAAAATATAGAGTCCTATTTAAACATAAATTACAGAGGTAAAGTTAACAAACAAGCTTTAATTACTCTCCAAGTAATTTATAATATGCATCAACTATTTTTTTTAGAATCTCGTTATATTATGAATTGGAGACTACTTACTGGTAGAGCTGGGAAATTGGGCCGAGCCCGTCGGCCAGCCCGTTTAGGCCTGAGCTCGTTAAGGGCTAAGCTTATAATTTAAAGCCTATAGAAGGAGGCGGGCCTAAAAGGGTAGGGCCGGCCCTTTTAGGCTTGTTGAACTTTTTTTTTTTTTAACTGGACACAGAGTAGTGGGCAACAAACACTGGTCAAGGGCAGAGTTAGCCTAACCTTAAGATCAAAGACGCTCTCACACTGACTCAGACCTCATTTGAAGCTTTTTTTCTTTGATTTTCTTTTTTCTTTTTTTGTATGTGCACGCCAAAATTCAAATTAGGTGTTTTATTATTTCTGACATTTGAAGCTTGTATACTTATTTGATTGTAGCTATGGATTTGTTTGATTGATTGTGGACATTAATTATGGTTTGGACTTAAGTTTTAGTGTTTGTGTTTTATTAAATTTGGATAATATTTATGTTTTAAATTAATTTTAATGATATTTATGTTTTAAATTAAGTATTTTAGTATTTAGAAAAATAAAAAAAAATCATGGCAAAAAAAAAATCTGAATTGACCTAGCCCACAAGATTCACCTAAACAGGTTAGACCGTTGATTTCGGTGTTTTTTTAGACTCGGCCTAAATGGGCCGGCCTGCCTGTTTAAGTTCGAGCCCATCACGCAACGGCACGTTTTCTTAGTGTTACTTATTGGTGGAGTATTATTTTGAATAAATTTTAAATGTTGGATAAAGTTTCTTAAAGATTTCGGTTGTTGAGGTCTTGTAATTAGATAGGATCTAAGGAGAGTTATAGTTGAATATGTCTCCTATGAGCAGATAAAAAAACCACGGTGGAACTGCACTATCCTTTCATCACTCAGAGCGGGGATCTCAAAGCGATAACCGTTATGCAGAGATCACCACCTTTAGGAGCCCATAAATCTGGTGTGCCCGATGAAACTCGAACTCTAAATTCCAGGATAGATAATTAACTATTAACTATTAATTAATGAGGTCCACGAAGTTAAACTGAAGTTTCTCTCTTCCCATTATAAATGCTCCAGAGGACAAAGAACCAAGCGATGTGGGACTAATGACACACTAGCAATTGTTTTTTTCTTTGATTAAAAACAATTATATAAAATGAAGAAAATTATATAAGGAAGTTCAGGGAATATGGAATTAATAAAACATCAATTTTAAATAGAGAATGATGGGAGAAAGATCGAAGCTAAGCTAGGTGCCACTGAAATTGGAATGAACAAGGAGAGTGTATCAAGTAAAATTTTGTTTACATGTGATGAAAGGAGGATTAGAAGATCATAATTTCATCATGATTCATGAGTAAGGAAAAATTATACTCTTGTTTAGGATTACGTTTGAGATCCCCAAAAATATTTATTTACATAAATCGATACAAAATTCCTCTAATATACTTACTTTGTATATCGTAAATCACGATTGAAAAGTTGCTCTTAAAGGCTCCAATCGCTATTCTAAATAAGCTCTATAATGATACAAGATCTATGCCTTCGAATCTTTGCTTTTCCCATATAGGTTGTCTAGTTTCCATAAAAAAGTTATCCAGTCCTGTGTAGACATGAGAATAATATGAATATCATAACTGGGTAAAATATATGTAGGGGTTGAATATAAAACATTAGAAACTTATCTCATAGCTTTCTCATGTACTCACTCTAGTTCTCATTATAAGGCACCAACAGCCTCTAACTAACTTATTATTTACTACCTCCGGTCCTAAATATAGGACGTAGTTTGTAGTGCAAATTACACTATAAACTATGTCCTATATTTAGGACCGGAGGGAATACCATTTTTTTTTTATTTTACCTTCATTTTTAATTGACTTATTTAAATCCACATCATTAAAGTAAAGGTAAAGTTAGAAACATTTATCAATTTTGGACTAATTTAATGAATACCAGAGGGAGTATGTGATTTAGGTTCAACAACAGCATGAACAATGTGCAGATATAGACAACATTTAGGTCAAATTCCTCATATTTATTATTTTGTAACAATGATTTTTAAAATAAAAGTTGTCCCAGTAATTTAATTACATGTAAGAATAAGTTATATGTGCATTATTAAAAAATTGATGAACAATACCCGCTCTCCCTCTTGTCTTTAATACAAGACATTTACACTTAATTTGATTATATTAGGTAGTTAATTAAGTTAATTAATATGAGGTGTATTTTCTAAAACACCCGAGTCATCTTCTTTAATTACCTCATTTCCTCTCATTTGTTATTATTGTTGAGGGGCATTAACAAGGATAAACTAATAAAATATTGATAAATATAAAAATCATGTTCTATACTCCCTCCGGTTTTAATTATAAGACAAAGTTGACTTTTTTGGAGAAATTAAGGAAGCCAATTAAATTATTTTAGAGTGTTTATATTTTTAGTATCCTTAGATTATATATTAATTTATTAATCAAATTAATTAGTTTAGAGAAAAAAATAAAAATATAAATACTTTAAAGTAATTTAATTGGCTTTCTTAATTTCTCCAAAAAAAGTTAACTTTATCCTATAATTAGGACCGGAGGGAGTATTTAAGATCAAATATAAAATTATTTATAAATATTTCTTATACGAAGCACCACACGAACTAAAAGAAGGAAAGAACGAACTAAAAAAAGAAAGAACCAAACAGGAATAGAGTAGAGAGAAGTGAAGAGTGAAACATGGGCTTGATAATCCGTTAAGAAGAATGGAACATCATGAACCTCTCCTCAGCGATAAGAAGTAATCTCGAAAATCCCAAATAACACCCAATCGTTCCCATTGTGTTCTACGTCCACATCTTCTTCCTTTTTCTCTCTTCCCTCTCCCTCCTTCTCTCTCTCTCTCCCTTCTTCACTTGTTTTTCCCATAAGCCTCCTCCGTCCTCTCCCCCCCAGTCTGTCCCTAGAAGCTTCTCCAATGGCCTCAGCTAACGCTCTCAGTACCCTCTCTCTCCTCCCTTCCACCAATTCATCTTCCGCCAACTCCTATGCCGTTCGCGCATCACTTCACATCTCGCCTTCCTCCTCCTCCTTGCGCCTCCGCGCCAGCAGTCTTCGCCGCCTCGGATTCTCTGCCGCCGACCCACTGTTTGCTATCCATGTGGCTTCCAGTGTTCGATCAATGGGTGTATCTGGGAAGGCAGTGAGAGGGGTGATTTCGATGGCGAAGAAGAGTGTTGGCGACTTGACTGCGGCTGACTTGAAGGGAAAGAAGGTGTTTGTTAGGGCTGATTTTAATGTGCCTTTGGATGACAATCAGAATATCACTGATGACACCAGGATTCGCGCAGCCATTCCCACAATTAAGCATTTGATTCAGAATGGAGCTAAAGTCCTTCTTTCAAGCCATCTGGTATGCCTTTAATGGGATTTTAATCGACTATTTATCACTGTTTGTATTTATAATTTTTCTCGCAAATGCCTTTAATTTTTCCTTTGTTTAAGTGCGTGGTTGTACTAATATAAATCAAAGCGTACACTTGTGGGATGGATCCTTAAAGGATCACAGAAAAACAATGTTATCGTCTGGAAGTCACAAATTCACTGTTCGTAGTAGTGGATGGTGGGATGTGTACTAAAACTGCTTATTTCCACCTTTGATGAACACAAGCCTTTTTAGTTGACACAAGAACTTTGTTATATTGTTGGCGACATTGGTGATAGGCCTGGAGACTTAGAGTTAAATTATTATAGATTAAATAAATGGGTTTATAATATTGGTGTGTGCTTATTACTTAAGTGTGTGGATCTGCAGAAACACTGATGCCCCTTTTGTTGCTTGTATAGTTTTCCTGGCAATTTGTGGTTTCAATTTCTAACTTAAAAATCATTGTGATATTTTGAATGAAATTTCAGGGACGGCCAAAAGGCGTCACTCCCAAGTTCAGCTTGGCGCCTCTTGTTCCCCGTCTCTCAGAACTCCTTGGCCTTCAGGTATGCTCATGTCTCACGGAGAAGCTGAGAAGGCACAAGGAAGAGATTAATTTCTTAATATTGTATTCTTAGTTGATCACTGAAATGTTTTTCGTCTTTCTATTTGTATATGGGTATTTTCAGGTTGTCAAGGCTGATGACTGTATTGGTCCAGAGGTAGAAAAGTTAGTGGCTTCCCTTCCAGATGGAGGTGTTCTTCTGCTAGAAAATGTGAGATTCTACAAGGAGGAAGAGAAAAATGAGCCAGAATTTGCAAAGAAACTTGCCTCTTTGGCTGATCTTTATGTTAATGATGCATTTGGTACTGCACATAGAGCACATGCATCAACCGAGGGTGTCACTAAATACTTGAAGCCTTCTGTTGCTGGTTTCCTTTTGCAGAAGGTGGGGTTTTCTCTGTTGTTTTCTAAAATCTGAATGAGGATTATGATGTATGAGTTTGATATGAAGCAGAACCTTATTGTCTCTTGTTATGTTTTAGGAACTTGACTACCTTGTTGGGGCAGTATCAAACCCCAAAAGGCCATTTGCTGCCATTGTGGGTGGTTCAAAGGTCTCATCCAAAATTGGAGTGATTGAATCGCTTCTTGAAAAATGTGACATACTACTTCTTGGTGGAGGTATGATCTTTACATTTTACAAGGCACAAGGTCTCTCAGTGGGTGCTTCCCTTGTGGAGGAAGATAAATTAGATCTTGCTACATCACTCCTCGCAAAAGCCAAGGCGAAGGGTGTGAACCTCTTGTTACCCAGTGATGTGGTAATTGCGGACAAATTCGCTCCTGATGCAAACAGCAAGGTTTGTTTTTCTAAGCTCCCTATAGATGGTATATATTCCTCAGTCCCGTAGGTCATCATTGCTACTGTTAGTTACTGACATTTTTGGTCTGTTATCGAATTTTCTGATCCAAAGCTTTTGAATAATCATTTTAATTCTCATATCATTGTAGATTGTGCCAGCATCTGCCATCCCTGACGGCTGGATGGGGTTGGATATTGGACCAGACTCCATTAAAACATTCAATGAAGCTTTGGATACTACCAAAACCATCATATGGAATGGACCCATGGGAGTGTTTGAGTTCGACAAGTTTGCTGTTGGCACAGAGGTATGCAAGGATGCTTGTGCATGGAGTTCATGTTCAGTTCATACTTTTTTGCTTTAGTCTTCTTGCTGTCAAATTTGCTTACATGTTTTAAAATTTAAGATTTCAAATGCAACCTAGTTTATTGCCAATTATCCCCACTCAACCTTGTAGAATAGAGTTTCAGGAAGATGTGTGCCCTCTAAAACCCATTTCTTCCTAAAGTGAACTGTATGTTACCCGACCCTTTAATTTGTTGAGTCAGGGAAGATTCAGGTTACAACTGCGGTTACTGCAATATCTCAGTATTTTATTTGGTGCCCATCTTCCAGGCTATTGCTAAGAAACTCGCAGACCTGAGTGGAAAGGGAGTGACAACCATCATTGGAGGAGGAGATTCTGTTGCAGCTGTGGAGAAAGTTGGAGTTGCCAATGTCATGAGCCACATTTCCACTGGTGGTGGTGCCAGTTTGGAGTTGTTGGAAGGCAAAGAGCTTCCTGGTGTCCTTGCTCTTGACGAAGCCACACCGGTCGCCGTGTAAGACAATTTTCAGTTCCCGAAAGTTTTCCCAAACCCTTGTTCATCATCACGTCATTGTTCTTACAGAAGCTTGTAAAAGAGCATAATATTGTAGGATCCTGCCCGGTTTCCTTGTGTAAATTGTATGATGTTATGGTTCTTGAGTTCTTTGCTTCCAGCACAAATTGGGTTAATTTAACTGTAACCCAGGCGGAGAGCCATAGAAGATTCAAATAAATTTATGAGTTACCTACCACAAGTTCCTTGCATTTACTTTTCATGTCTCTTTTTATGACTGACCAAATCTATCCATGAAGTTATATGGTGTTCAGAGTGACTTAAAAGTGCAGCTTCTTGTATATTTAATTATTTATACAATATACTACTTTTGGTTTTTCTTAATATAAAAGTTAATTGACTAAATTAGTTAGGTTAGTTATTTATAATAAATATATATTGATTTTTTAAAAATATTATTCTTCATTATGACTACTGTAGGATAAGATAGGGATATTTTAAGGAAAAATTATAAATTTGTGAGACAAACTGAGTTGAAATCTTGTATTTAAAACTAAATCTAATCCAAGTAGCTTGTATTTTAAGGACTGTTGGTATCTTATAATTACATATATAGTATAATTAGAAAGAAATAAAGAAGCATATGAAAGGGTGAAAGTAAATTTTACATTTTATCTTTGCAAATGCAGAATTGTCCGATGATAAGAGATTCAATCAAATGAAATTATTAAAATGCAATGCTTCGTGTAACAATGTAGCGTTGGAAGAGATATGATCTGATTGAATACTTTGAAAGGATCGGATAATGGAAGCCACAATCTCTCTATAAACTCTGAGCCACAGAAAAATCTCACAATCCCTATCATGTGGTCTGCGATTTGATTTTACCACTTTAATGCCTCTAAGCCACAAAACTAAGACCCCATCTTTGTCCAAAAACAAAACTAAGATTTGTGGTCCAAGTGTGGCAGAGCATGACGGGAATGCTCCATTATTTATCCTGCACATATAAAGCGTTTTTTACTCTTCCCCAGACAAAAATTTAATTTTATAATTATTTAACAAAAATACGTGAACAGTTTTTTAACTTGATATCATTTTTTTTTTTTTGAAAACTTGATACTACCTCCAGTCCTAAATATAAGACATAGTTTATAGTGTAAATAAATTATGTCCTATATTTAGGATCGGATGGAGTATTATGTTATTCACTACCATATACTACCAATGAATATAGCTTGTTTTCAACATCGTTCAGGCGCTCCAAGTTCTAGTTCTACCTTTGCCTGGACCTCCGCTTCGTCGTCAAATTTTTTTGCTTCTCCAACATCTTACGTAGCTTAGTACTATTCTGTCTAGATTAGTGGTAGAAACTGTTTTTCCAACATGATTTAAAGTTGGTAAGTACTCAACCTGAGAGGAGTTTTGTCTCGGCTTGCTTAAACGTGCTTCTTAAATGCTAATTCAAACAGTCACTAAGTAATTTAAATATTCTACAATCACAAACATAAAATTTATTTAATATTTGTTAAGAAAATAAATAGAGGGAATAAATGTGCTCTATGTATTGGCAAAAAAAAAAAATTTAGTGGATATATGGGGTATTTAATTCTTATTATCTATTTTTACGTTTTTAGAACAATTTTGCAGAACAAGTTTTGGAAATCAAAAATTAAAAAAAAAAACATGTTTGAATTATTATTTCTATCTAAAATAATGTAGACAGTGAAATAATGATTTTCTATATTTTCATAATTGCTCTTAATGAAAATACAATTCTTTGTCTCTTCAATTTTGTAAGACAAAAGGTAACAACTTCAAAAAATGTTCTAATTTTTTTAAGAAAAATGTAAGTAAGAAACTGTTTTGAAAACAGTAAATCAAGCATGCCATATTCTTTCATATCACTTGTCTTTCCTAGTACATTATTAACTTATTGCCTAGTTGCAAAATTTAATTTAATTACAAAACTTTATAATTTAATTAGACAGAAGAAAATGATTCTCGTATAAATTAAATGATGATTGTATTTTTCTTTTTTGGCCATCAGCGATGATTGTATTTTAAAAAGAATCTATTCAAGCGGTGTAGTCAAACTTTAGAGATGAGCCTCTCTATTTCCCTTACCGTCCACTTCTTTCAATTTCTTCATTGTCATTGTTAAATTAATTCTGAACGGTTGAGATTCAATATCCTATTAAAAGTAAAAAAAAATATATAGAATACTTTAATAAAAGTATAAATATATGAACTAGTTATATCAAATTTTAATGATTTAAATTTATTTATATAAATTTTTTGTTATTTAATATTATAATAATATTTTTATAAGATATTAAATCTCAACCATTTAGATTTAATATAACAATGGGGATAAAGAATTGGAGGGAAGTGGACGATAAGAGAAATGGAGAGGCCCCTCTCTCCTGTCAAACTTAGACCTCAGTCCTAATGCGACAAAAAAAAAAAAAACTTAGTCCTAATTAAAATACGGGTCATGTTACCAAAAGAAAATTTTTGAGTATAACAATCACAGACATGCGTTCCTTGGACCGCAGATAAAGGAAGAGAGCTGTTGATGCTTGATACTTGTTTGATTTTCTTGACTTTCACGGATATTTTTTAATTAAAAGAGCCTATAACAGGACATACATATAACAAAAAAAAATATATGCGCATTGTAAAGTAAATTTATTGAAAATCAATAAATAGTATTAGTGTGAATTTTTGAGACTCCAGGATTTTTTGTAATTTTTATTTATATAGTTTTTTTTATATAATTTTTCTCTTTTTTTCATTTTTTTTTCTAAATTATATATAACTCTCTGAATTTTAAATTATGTGCAAACAATGTTATTAACTTTTAGGGTCTGTTTGGTGTGAGGGATTTGGAGGGGAGGGAAATTTTTTATGAGTTGATTTTTAAAAATTTAAGAAGTGTGATAATAAAATTTTAATAAAGAGAATATATAAGATAAAAGAGTAAGAAAAAATAATTAAAAATTTTTAATCCCATTTCTCTAATTTTTTTAAATTCAACTCAAAAAAATTTTCCCTCCACCCACTTTCCCTCCCCTCCCCTCATTCCAAATAAGCCCTTAATGAGGAAAAAAATTTCGTCCAAAAAACAATATGATTGACTCTTCATAAGTGAAGATATCCCTTCAACTATATAAGAGATACATTATTATTTTTATTTATTTTTCATCCCATTCTTGTTCCAGAACATTCACAAATTAAAAAAATTCAAAACGATTGATTATGTGTCGGGATGTTTTTGGGACAGGACAGGATCAGGAAATCTCATTTCCAATCCTAAACCTTTTCTTTCTTTTTTAAAATTTTTCTTTGTATTGAATTTTTTGTTGTGTTTTATTTAATCTATGATAAATATATAATTTATCTAATATTATATTGTATTGAATTAGTTCAATGCAAATATTTAAAGTGAATTAAAATAAATGATAGATTTCATTGTAGGCTTGAATCGTTTGATACCAAATGAAAGAATAAGAAAACTAACCATTTGTTCTTATTTTGGAAATCAAAAGAGTGTCATTTGATTAGTTGTTTAATGCTTGCTTTTTATGTGACATACTTGAAGTTGCCAATTCAGCTACAAAAAGGATAAGGATAAGAATAAAAAATTAGAATTATTTAATAAATAATAAATAAAATTAATTAAACAAACTAAAAGAATAAATATTACGTTAAGGGTATTAGATATTTTCAAATTTTCTTTCACATTTGGTCTTATCGTCTTGGATATTTTTTTAAAAAAATGTGTGTGTGTGTATTTGGGATCAGGAAGTCCCATTCTCGATCCCCAATAATTTTGCCCGTCTCGAAATTTTTGAGATGGGAAAATGTTAAACACCCCTAAATATGTGAAAGTGTCTTTTTCTATTTAAATTTCTTATTGGGAAAATTGTATTTAGGTTTGGATAAGAGAAAATATGACAAAATGATTTCTTAAAACCTCAAAATTACATTTAAATCCCACAAAATTTTTTTACAATAAATTTCAATTGTCAAATACCCATAGACTTATGAATATAAGCGCTTATAAACTTGTCAGTTGACACTCCTAAACTTTTCAATAGAATTGGAATTTATTGTAAAAAGTCTACAGAACTTAAATATAATTTTGACATTTTAATGAACTATTTTATCATATCTTCTCTTATTCAGAAACTAAATATAATTTTCCCTTCTTCATTCAAAGTTGAAACTTGAAGTTGAAACACAAGTCCCATACCCGTTACGAATATTCTGCGTAATATTCTCTTTCTATGATCTGGTGTCCTTTCCGCACCCGGTTTAATTTTTATTGTTTCTTCCAGGATTCTTAGTTATCTATTGCTTTTCTTGGGGTCAAATATTATTTTAAAAAATACTCATAAAGTATTTATTTTCATAATGATTTTTCTTGGAAGATAAATTTATTAAAAAGCAAGTAAAATTAAACCCAGGTTAATGGGCTTCTTTACATGGATAGTGAACAAAAAACAAAACTATATATAAAAAACAGAGTCTTTGATTCTTTAAATTTACCCCCATTTTAATTTTGGTCCCTTAAATTTCAAACTATAGATTTTAGCTCCTCAAAAAGTAAAATATTTTAGGTTTTATTAACTTATAGGAACCAATATTTTAAATAGAATAAAATTTGAGGAAATAAAATCAAAATAAAGTAAATTTAAGAGACCGAAAATTATATTAACTCTTACCAATCATTACAAAAACCAAACTCCAAGTTGTACATAACAACAACACAAATTAGAAGCAGGGAAAATATAAACGAAGAGCTCCAAAGAAAAGCCGAGACACATCCCAAATCATAAGTGCTGCAAAAAAAAACACACCGACAAGAGGAAGGACTAAATACGAGGTTAGGAATGTATTTGGATTAACTTATAGATAATAGCTTTAGAGAATAAATTATGAGTAGAATAGATTATAGAAAAAAAATGATTTTGATAAAATGAGAGTGTTTGGGTTTATAATTAGAATAATTTTTTTTAATAGTCAAATTACTAAAAAAGACATTAATTTTTATAACTTTTGTAGGGGTTTCTTTAAAAAAGTTCTCTATTATTGTGAGTCTCATCTTCTTTTTCCTCAACATCATTTGTTTTCCCCTCTGTCCCCATGTATTGTTTTCCGAGTAAAAGAAAGAAAGCACACTAATGAGGTGTTTGGCAAACATCTAAACTTAAGTTTGCGTAACCTGAGACAAAACTCTCCTCACACATTTACCTCGTAAGTCGTAAAAGCTATTAAAAAAAGCTAATCCAAATATACACTTAGGAAGTGTGTGTTTGGATTAGCTTTTTTTAATAGCTTTTACGACTTACGAAGTAAGTATGTGAGGAGAGTTTTATCTCGGGTTGCGCAAACCATGATTTGAAACCATGGTTTGAGACATTGCCAAAAGAGAAAACAAATAGATTGTGCCAAACCATGGTTTTGGACACCCAAAATCATGGTTTTGATAAAATCGGGATTCTGCCATTTTATTCAATGTTTGAATATATTTAGGTAAAGTAAAACTATGGTTTTCTTAAAAAAGCTCTTTTTGTTTTGGAATCCAAACACAGTAGATACAAGAAAAGTCGTCTTCATTGATTTTTCTATTTATTTTCTCTCCATTTTATGTATTCACCCTTGAAAACAAACCACTGGCTATAATGCCCTTAAACTTATTGAAGGGACCCGGGGAAAAGGCACTGAAGCCAATAGTAGTAACTGATGAACCTCCAGAAGCAGCACCACAATCCAGAGTCACCAAAGAACCTATAAAACACTTGCAAGTGAAAAAAAAAATATAAAATTGAAAAGGAAGATCTTGACAATTAGAACCTAAGAATTGAAGCATAAAAAGGAGAGGTAATTAGTAATTACAATTTACAAGTTCATTTAGTCATCCAAAAAAGTTGGTCTAATCGATACTCCCTCCTGTTCTCAATATATGATCTCACTGGTTGTATTGATCTTGATTCTAAATATAAGATATATTTATTATATTTGTTAATTATTTTCTAATTTACCTCTATTGATACTGCCTCAATAATAATCAAGTAAAAGAGAGATGGAGAAACTTAAAGAAGATGATTAGGGTGTTTTAAAAAGCCATGTCATATTAATTAACTTAACTATCATTTTTAATCTTATTAAATTAGATAAATATATCTTATATTAAGGAATGAGTGAGCCATGATTTGGCTCATAACTCACAAGGTTATAATATGAGTTTAGATTCTGCAGTCAATATAAGAATTTAGTTGGCAACCAGTGTATATATAGCTCTGTTAGTACTTTTTGAGTCCAAAGGTATACTTTAATTCTAGTGAACTCCTAAACCCTAACTCCCCATATACTTTGATGTGGAATCTTAACCTCTCTAGATACTATATGGTGAAGGATGATGTGAACTTTCTATTACAAGCTGCCATGCCTGATGGTATTAATGATGATCATTTCTGTGGAGGTTTCAATTGCCATACAGGAAGATCCTTTTCATTTTGAAGTTGTTTCACAATGCCTTGCCATCCAGTGACATCCTTACCTGACATCACCTTCCCTCTTCTACCTTTTGTGTATTTGGGTATATGATGTAACAAAGTCATTGAATCATCTCTTTGATGAATGTCCTTTTACCAGAAGCTTATAGTATGGATGTTTTAATATTAGAATTCCTTCATCATCTTTCATTGCTTTCAAGGAATGACTCAAGGTCACATTACTCAATCTCCATAAGGAAGGTCTTATGCATTTAATCTCTCAAATGATATGTCTTCTGCACACTATTTGGAGGAAAAGGAATCAGGCTTTACATAATGGAAAAATAGATAGTCACATGAAAATCATTAGGGTGTAAAGCAAATTGTCAATTTCTAGGATCTAGCTTCCTCAACTTCTTCCACTTTAAAGGTTGTTGTGCCAAAATCTACAGTTGCTTCCTATCCTCCTTTACACAATGATGGATGGAGTATTCTCTTTCACAAGTACAAGAGATTAGGAAAACACTCTTGCCATGAAATTATTTGTCATAATGGATCCCCCATGAAGGAATTCTTGTGGGAAAACAAATTAATCTGAGGGACTATTTTTCTTTACAATTGTTACTGTGCTACTCTTTTATGGATTCATAACACATGACTCTTACAAATGAATCTTAAGGCTACATTAACAAGTTATTGTGTTGGGAAAGCTTTCCTCCAAATTCCTCCACATGGTGATGATGATAATTATTATGGCTGATGGTGACTGTGGTGCTTTGAAGATGTTGATTTCCAAAGCACAAACTGTTAGAATAGAGGAACAGAGACGCATGGAACAGGGGAGTTCAAAAGTGTTGACTTTTGATGATGATCTCCGACGGGTGCTCTAGGGGTCTCGTCGGTGATATTTGGCTCACTTTAAATGGTCTGTAAGGCTTAATTTGAGGTTTTTGTATGTGGAAGGGAGGTAACATATTTTGTTGTTCAACCTTCTAAGGAAAAAGGTGATAGCTAGATAGTTGAGAATCATTAATTTGGGTCTGCTCAATGTGGTTGTATATGCTGTTCATTATTGGCTTAACGTGCGTTTGTTCAAGGTGTTGATCACCATTGTTGATTTTAGGGTTAGACATGAGTCTGTTTAGTATGTATGGAAATAATTGTCGGATTTCGGGCGTACCTGAAGTGTCGTTTCGAGTTCTTCCGGTACTCACGCGAGTCGAATCACCAGGATTTCGACTATAACACACAACAAAAGCACAAGAAGAGTAGAGAGTTCTCAGAGAATATTTTTTTTTGTCTCTGTGTGTTTTTTCTGGTGTATGTTCTGTATACTTATCCACACACAAACACGTTTTTTGTTTTCTCTAATAACTGTTCCTTCCAAATTATACGGAGAACTGCTTTCTCCAGGTTTTTAATTTTTGAACCCTTTGGGAAAAATTACAAATAAATACCCCACATTTGTCTGGGTATTTTATTTTGCCCCAAAACTCAAAGCTTAATGGGTTTGGGCCTAATCCACTAAGGGTGGATTAAACCCAATTCCCAACAATAATGTTTATCCTTGAGCTAGAATTGTGATTCTCTTCTTCATTGTCATTTGGTTTGTGCTTTCTCTGCTGATATCATGAGTGTTGTTCTCCTTGAGTTCTCTCTTATCTCAAAGAATTTGATTAGGAACCATTCTAGTTTATGCTTTCCGATGGAAGCAAATGTGATAGCTGAGTGGAATGCCAAAGTTTTATTGGAATGGTCTTACCCTATTGATTGGGTATCTTGACCTTCGTCCCAACTGTATGTCTTTTTGGTGCATGGTGTTAAAGAAACTTGAAGTGAATTATTATGTCCTTGCTAGTCGAAGAACTTTTTAATACTTTTTTTTTTTTTTTTCTAATTTGCTTGCTGGTGTCAATCATTTAGTTTCTATTGTTTTTGTTTTGGTAACATCTTCTATTTACGAGACATTGTAACTTTGTTTGAATTAAATACTATTATCTTTGTTGGCGGAAAAAAAAAAGACGAACCAACGAAGCCACGTCTATCCCCACTGTTTGATTCATATAATTTTTTTCCTAGGAAAATATATTTGAAAATGGAAATAAGAACAGAAATGAAATGAGTTTTTAACTTGACATAATATTTATTTTTGGTACATTATCCCCATAAACACATCTTATTCATTTTTTAGCAGGATATTAAGATAATATATGACATGGAAAATTCCCAATCATGGTCCTTGCGGATCGGATCATCCATATAATATACAAAAGAAATCTCTCTTCTGATTCAAAATCGTGGTGTAACGTGTATCCCCCCTGTTCCAGTCATGGACTAGATGAAATAAATCAAAAAATGGATTCTTGTTCAAGAATGAAATCTTATTGGAACTGTCCAGTTCATCTTTCGGAACCATATCACATCCCGGATCTGATGAAATAGGATGAATTGAGATGGTATTTTTTGAGGAACATCTCGAGAGAGAATTGGATTTGGTTAGACAATGTGTGGTTGGTAAACAAGGATCGGTTTTTTAGCAAGGTACGGAATGTATCGTCAAATATTCAATATGATTCCACAAGATCTAGTTTCATTCAAGTAACGGATTTTAGCCAATTGAAAGGATCTTCTGATCAATCCAGAGATCATTTCGATTCCATTAGTAATGAGGATTCGGAATATCACACATTGATCAATCAAAGAGAGATTCAACAACTAAAAGAAAGATCGATTCTTTGTTGGGATCCTTCCTTTCTTCAAACGGAACAAACATGCTCAATATCATTTGATTGAATAGTTGACTCAGCTCCTTGTTGTTTGAAGAAACCCTCCACTTCAATTGGTATTTTTTCACGAAAAGCAAACATGAGATAATAAATCTAGTCTTTCACTAAGATTTCGAATAGCTGTCCCGAATTCAAGTTGATTATGTTTCGCCTCTTCCTCGGAGAAAGACGATCAAACAATTTCCAATCATGGTCCTTGCGGATCGGATCATCCATATAATATACAAAAGAAATCTCTCTCTTCTGATTCAAAATCGTGGTGTAACGTGTATCCCCCCTGTTCCGGTCATGGACTAGATGAAATAAATCAAAAAATGGATTCTTGTTCAAGAATGAAATGAAAATATGCTCAAATGACTATGATACTCTTGATATAAAAATATAAATAAATTTTTTAAATTTTTTGAAAATATATTCTTATATTCTGGAAAAAGTTAAAAAATATTTTTAAATTATAATTAGTGAAATAACAGTTTCAAATAATTAATAAGAATAGTTTGACAATAATTTTCTTCAAATAGAAAATTCACTAGATAGTGTTTTTATATACTTGTTATTAATTGATTTAATAACAACATAAATGGATATTTATGTTTTATAAATAACTATTTAATTTTAATAACACGATATTTACAAGTGTTTCAAAATGAAATAATTAATAAAAAAATGATACTATTTTTCAAAACTAAAAAGGCTAACTTATAGAAAGCCCCTTTGAACTTTGAGTCAGTTACATATAAACCCCTTGACATTTCAAAGTTTAAATTTAACCTTTTGACTTTTCATTTTTTAACTATTAATCCCTGTTGTTAAGTGATCATCATGTTTTTAACGAAAAATGCCATGTCATATTATGAAATGCCACGTTATCTTACGTGACTTCTTGTATAAATTACTAATTTCATAAAACCTCTATGAACTTTGAACAGTTGAAGAGAACCCCTAAACTTTGAACAGTTGTAGATAACCCCTTAATCCTTAATCAATTACAAATAACCCCCTAACATTTCAAAATTTAAACTTAATTCCCTTAAAATTTTGATTTTGTAATATTAAACCACATGCCGTTACTTTATATCATTTTAGTAAATTTATTAAATTTTTTTTATATTTGTCAATTAAAATAGTTCTTTTGTATCACAAAAACTAAAAGAATAATATTTAAAAAAATATAAAATGAACATTGAACATCTAATTCAAAAAAAATGTATTACTAATAAAAAATTAATGAGGGCAAGAACTATCCTCTAACAAAAATGTAATATTTTAAACTATCAATACTCAATCATCTCAATCTCAAGAATATATTTAATACAAATGATGACAATTTTATACTTTCAATAATGCTTAATTAACCCAAGAAACTAAGTAAATGTTATATAAATGATGACATTTTTATTTTTATATTTTTTAAATATTATTCTTCTAGTCTTTTCCATACAAGAAAACTATTTTAATTAACAAATGATAGTAAAAAAACTTAATAAATTTATTAAAATGATTAAATTAACAACATGAGGTTTATTTATTATAAATCAAAATTTTAAGAAAGTTAAATTTAAATTTTGAAATGTTAAGGGGGTTATTTATAACTGATCAAAGTTCAGAGGGGTTATTTGTAACTGTTTAAAGTTCATGGAGTTTTATGAAATTAGTAATTTACACATGATGTCACGTAGGATGACACGTGTCATCTCATAATTTGACGTGGCAATTTCCGTTAAAAAGATAACGGTCACTTAATGACAGAGGGTTGATAGTTAAAAAATAAAAGGTCAAGGGGTTAAATTTAAACTTTAAAATATCAGGGGTTATATACAACTGACTCAAAATTTAAGGGGTTTTGTATAATTTAACCAAATAAAAAATCATATATACATTTAGTAATTTATTAATGGAGATGCTTTTTTTTTTTGGATATAAAGATACTTTTCTTTATTGCAAAGTGCTGATGGATGTAATTGGAAATCATGAATTGTTGAGACATGCATGTAATAAAAAAATAGGGCGGGCAAAAGAGATGTAATAAAAAAATAAGATGAGAATAATTTTTAAAATTAAAATTATTAATTCATATTTATTTCAAAAAACAATAAAATTTTAATAGCTAATAAACCCGACAAAAATTAAAAATTATAACTAGTTATTAACGTTAGTAGGGATAAGCAATTAAGCACAATGGTTGATCTCAATTTCTTTTCAATACCAGTGGATCGTTTTGGCTGCACTCTAGTCCCCGGATTTCTTTGCGCCCACCGAGTTGAGTTGGTGCGCTCCGGAATCGGCTCGCTGTTCGCGAAAGGGTAAAGGTCACTCACGTGTCTGGCTAAGCTCCACCTCCTTATCGCACACTTCACGCTATTAAACTTCGCCTTTTGTCTATATATATTCTGGAACCTTCCCTAACCTTGCGCTTGCTTGTTCTCCCACTTTGTGAAGTTCACTTCTTCCATTTCTGATCTGCATTTGTCCCGTAAATTTCTCTATTCTAAATCTGATATTTAGGGACAGGTTTTGTGTTTTGTTAATCTCTGATCGGTGTGGTTTCTGGGTTTTCGAGTTGTAGGTATTTCAATGGCGACCAAGAGGAGCGTGAGTACTTTGAAGGAGGCTGATTTGAAGGGTAAGAGGGTGTTTGTGAGAGTTGATCTGAACGTGCCTTTGGATGATAACTTCAACATCACCGATGACACCAGAGTTCGTGCTGCTGTACCCACTATTAAGTACTTGATGGGTTATGGTGCCAAGGTCATCCTTTCTAGTCACCTGGTATGCTTCGACATTCATCAGTTTTCAGACAGATGCTTAGATTGTTGTGGATATCTATGTCTCTGATTCTTTCTTTTGATGTATTTGGATTTTGATTTGTCCTCGCTTGGATTTACATTTTCGATCTTGTGCTATCACTATTTTGGATCATTTTATTTTTTCTGATTCGACTTTTGTTCGGTGGTTGCGATCCAGATGGATATTCTCTCTTTGCAGTGATTCATATAAAATTGCTTTCTTGTATAGCTTGATGAATCCTCAACTTGTTTTTCCTTTAATATCTCAACATTATATTCATTTTTTTAATCCGAGATCTGCAAGTGCATCTTAAATTTTTTTGTTCAAGGCCTTCTGGCTCTCCGTTCTGTTCCCTAAAGAACTTGATAGTTTGTTTTGTGATTGTCATCGTCCTAACAAGTGTAAATTCAATTTAATGCAAGTGTCAATTCAAATTTATATGCTTTTTCGTCGTGATGGGCTGACATGATTTCTATTCTTTTCTATCTCTTGCTTTCTTTTTAATATTTCGTAATTATTAATGTGATATTAGCCGCCGGCTACTTGAACTTTAACGAATATGTTATAAGCTGATTTCCCTGAATTGCTGCTTCATTTGTAACTTGCGAAGTGATTTTGCCATGTAAATTCTGTATCCAGGGACGTCCAAAGGGTGTGACACCTAAATACAGCTTGAAGCCTCTTGTGCCTAGGCTCTCTGAACTTCTTGGAGTTGAGGTGCGTCTTCTTCACTGTTCCGTTTATTTTTGGATTTTCTCTCTTTTCTATAAATTTGGTAATAGTATTTGCTGGGCATCCTTTATAATGATCCTTTCCATTTCTCTTTGTAATAGGTTAAAATGGCAAATGACTGCGTTGGGGAGGAAGTTGAAAAATTGGTTGCTCAAATTCCAGAAGGTGGCGTCTTGCTTCTTGAGAATGTTAGGTTCTACAAGGAGGAAGAGAAGAATGATCCTGGATTTGCAAAGAAGTTAGCTTCTCTTGCTGATCTCTATGTAAATGATGCATTTGGCACTGCCCACAGAGCTCATGCTTCGACAGAAGGAGTTGCTAAATACTTGAAGCCCTCTGTTGCTGGATTTCTTATGCAGAAGGTATGTAAATGGTATATAGTGATGTTAATAGCATCATCTGCTGCGCAAGTTATGTGATTGAATTGATCTATAACCTGTTTACTTGTTTCAGGAGCTTGATTATCTAGTCGGAGCTGTAGCCAACCCCAAGAAGCCATTTGCAGCTATTGTGGGTGGGGCAAAGGTGTCTACCAAGATTACTGTTATTGAATCCTTGCTGGAGAAGGTTCAGATTATCTTGCTTGGTGGAGGAATGATCTTCACATTTTACAAGGCCCAGGGTCATTCAGTTGGATCATCTCTTGTGGAGGAAGAACAACTTCATCTTGCAACTTCTCTTCTTGAAAAGGCCAAGACTAAAGGGGTTTCTATGTTGCTTCCAACTGACGTGATTGTAGCTAACAAGTTTGCTCCTGATGCTGACAGCAAGGTACTGGTGTTTTTATCCAACCACAACCATGTCGGTATAAACTTGCAAAACCCTAGACTTATAGTTGCTCTGAACTGACGTTATATTTGTATGGTCATCTGTACCCTTTTGATAGCTACATCGTCTAAAGTAAGGAAATTATGGATGAACCCTTTTTTTTGAAACATAATTTTAATGGGAGTTGTTGTCTTGTGAATCATTCTTAGAAACTTTAGCAGAACACCACATTTAGGAACTCTTCAAGTGCCCTCTGACCGTATACTTGTGATGTCAGTTTGTTTTTGGAATTTGTATTATCTGAACCTAGGAAATATAAGAATGATCACTTGTAGTTATTTGATCAAAGTGGTGCTTAGATACTAAAGCTTTGTTTGCATGCATGCAGGTTGTCCCAGCATCAGGCATCCCAGATGGGTGGATGGGATTGGATATTGGACCTGATTCTATCAAAATATTTAATGAAGCTCTGGATAAGAGTCAGACCATCATCTGGAATGGACCGATGGGTGTTTTTGAGTTTGAGAAGTTTGCAAAAGGAACAGAGGTATGGAAGTTACACACCATTTAAGTCTGCACATTTAGGGCATAGTTGGAAGGGGAGGAAAGATTTCTTTGAAACTTTCGTGTTTTTGAGTCATGAAGAAAGAAAAGGAGGGTTTCAACCAATCATTCCAGAATCCTCCAGCCTATCTTTTTATACTTTTCCGCAATTTGAGAAAATTTTGGAATTTTGCCATACGAGAGGAAGGAAGATGGTCACCCAGTGATCCATTTCTCTATTTCTCTTTTCATTTTCTTTGGATTCCTTCCTTCCCCTGTAGTCCTAACTCCTAAAATCTTATTATAATTCAAGGGTCAACTATTTTTTGTATACTGAACAAGTTTCACTCTGCAACGTTCATTTCCATTTCCTGTATTACCGATTCAGTTGGAACTCTTTTGAACCTGTCTACTGACCTTAAAATGCATTGCATTCCATATTTTCACTCGATTTTGTGTTTGTGATCTTGATTCCTTCAAAGCCTGCTTAACTGTGCATTGCCACGAACTTGGTGAGATTTACAGACTAAGTTTGCTGGGTTAATGCTTTTATATATGATATTTGGTCGACTAAACTAGATAGGCCAATTCTGATAAACATTTTGTTTGAAATAAGGTGTAATTAACAAGCACTGAAGACTATTCTCTTCTGTGCAGGCAATAGCTAAGAAATTGGCTGAGCTGACTGGCAAAGGGGTGACAACCATCATCGGAGGAGGCGACTCAGTGGCTGCAGTAGAGAAGGCCGGTCTGGCTGACAAGATGAGCCACATCTCCACTGGTGGTGGTGCAAGCTTGGAGCTTCTTGAGGGGAAATCACTACCTGGTGTGCTTGCCCTGGATGACGCTTGAGCAAAAAGCTCGTGATTTGAGCAGCCCTTGGTGTATTACTGTTTTGTGCTTGTTATTATGGTTGGGGGTTTCAACCAACAATGGAGTTAGTTGCTCTTGTAGAGGCAAGTATAGGATAGGTTTCAGAATAAGGAGATTTTGTGAGGTCCTTGGAGATGACATTGCTCTTGGTTAATTTTTTCTCAGAACGTAATGTTAATGTTCAAAGCTTCGGTTTGTTTACTTAGTCTGCCTTCTTTTGGCATCAGCCGGTAGGCAACAATATATTTCTCCAGTTATCATGCATTATATTTTCTGATTTAATCTGGTCGTGAACTTATATATTAACTTAAAAAAGTCTTCACGAGCTATGTGTAAAATGAAAACACAGAATCATCAAATAGTATATAAAATAAAATTTAATGGCCAGGTGTATTACTCGAAAATCGTGAAAGGGGAGATTAATTTTCAAATGTAATGAATGGAAAGATGCACAATACAAAAAAAAAAAAAAAAGGGTCTAATTTTTAAAAAATAATTAAAAATTGTCTGGATAATTTTTATGACTTAATTATCATTTTTATCTCTTAATTTATGTTTATCTTAATTGAATATTTAATTTTGACCTTTTGAAATTACATGTGATATAAGATCGTCATGAAATGATATAAGGGAAAATTACATTCAAGGCTCAAGAAAGAAAAGAAATGAAAAAATGGTTCATTAAAATTAGAGGCAGGAATACGGACTGGCCCTTCATGGGCTTGGGCCTAAATGGGCCGACATGTTGAGGCACGCTTCTTATAAGACCTTCAATTTTTGAAGCCTGTGGCCCTACAGGGTTGGCCCTTCACAGGCTCGGGCCTAAACTCATTTTAATTTTTAAAAAAATTCTTTTTCAAGTTTTACAATTTATTTATTACTTAGCTTTAAATTGAGATACATTATTTTTAAAACTCATAAATTTTTAGTTAAAATAATTATTTAATGTCCAAATTAGCTTTTTTTTTTAAGTTTAAATAAATAAACCATTGTACAAAAAAATAAATCAAACCATTTTATAAGTGATTGCCTGTTCCTAATACTCTATTAGGTACTTAGATGTTTCTCATATTAATAATTTGATATAATGATATTACATATATTAATTTATTTTTAAGAAAATATTAAACGGGCCTAAAAGGGACCCTACAGGGCTTGGGGTCCTACAGGGCCGACCTGCTCTTTTAGGCCCGCTTCTATTTGGAGCCTCTAAATCATAGGCCCGGCCTTTGGATTTATTTTTTTCATTTTTTTTTTTTTTGGATTTGAGTGTAATTTGATAAATAAATTTAGTGAACTAAAACTCTAAGCATTGATTTTTTTTTTCCAGCCAAATATGAAAAAAATGTTTGGGCACGAAGTCATAATAGAATCAGTTTATGGGCCTTAACTGGACATAAATGAATGGGCCTTAATAGCCTTATATTCTAACTTATGCATGCTATTGGCCCAAACATACCAATGCCGGCTGTACTGTTGGTCTCTATTGACTTGTATGAATCCGATGTGTGTGAGACATGGTTTCAAATGGACCTAGATTCGGCGCTCAGTGATAACTAATGGTAATGCCTTGCCACCAAGTTCTCAGATCAACTAGCTATGAGTTGTTTCAGTTTAACTAGTGGTTTCATGTTTGATACTTCAAACCCAGAGATGAGAGCATGCATTTGTAGCAATTATTTGAAGGTAGCAATGTTCCCTTATTGTAGGCCTACATTCACGCAAAATGGACTAGTCAATTGTTAATAGAGCTAAATATCAGGGGATTAATCCAAAAGAAGTGATAAGAAATGCGTTTTTTCATTTGATTTGATTGGATTAAGGGGAGGCCCAAGTTAGTCACTTTGAACTTACACTAATCCATTTTGAAACTTGAAGTGTAAAGAATTTTCAGCTCTCTAGCAAGTTAGCTTATCTAAGTAATGCCTTTTCACAGAGATTTATATTTTTCCATAAGAAGTTTCTTTTGTATATTTAATTATTTATACCTGATAAACTACTTGCAATTGCATTTATCCGTGATAATATTCTCTTGGATTCATTAATATCTGAGGTATTTCTCACGAATTATTTCTGTGAGAAAGGCATGAGAAATTTTATAGAGAGGAACGTACATTTTAAGCCTCTCAAGTCGGGAGAAGAACAATTGAAGATCCTAACAAATAAATTAATATAAAATTATTACATTTGTACTATTTTAATTTCTAAATTTACTACTCTCAAACTTTTGTTTTTACAATTGAAAAATATTTATTTTACATTAATCTTCTTACAGAGTCTTCAGTTGTTATTCTCCCAATTTATATAATGTTTTATTTTCATTCTCAAACTTTATAAAAGTTTTTTTTTTTTGGAAAAAGATAAAAAAATACCACTTAAATTTTAAAATCTCAAATTAGTTTTGTTGATTATAAGAGTAATGAGATTGACTATAAGAGTATAGCAATTGACGACTTAGTTTAGTAGAAAATCACTGATTTAGAATTTTGAAGTTTAAGTGATATTTTCTTATCTTTTTTCCTTCTTTTCCCCCCATCCTTTAACTTTTAAAATTATTAATTCTTTTCTTAACACTGTAAATTAACTCACTAAAAAGAATATTTATGCACAACATTTCAATCCAATTGAGGGAAAAATATCTCTGTAATTTCCTTGCACTTTTGTTTTTGAAAAAAATGATGATAAGAACTAGTTATTTTTACCGTCGAAGTAGTGATTATAGTATCGAATCCGGGAAAAAAGGTTGATTTTCTTCGTTTGCTTTATGGTATTATTCATTAAGGGTATGTTCGGTATGATGGATTTGGAGAGAAAGGAGAGAACATTTTTATGAGTTAGATTTAAAAAAATTAAAGAAGTGGGGTTATAAAATTTTAATAAAAAGACGATGTAGGATAAAAGAATAAAAAAAATAATTCAAATTTTAAACCCCATTTCTCTCATTTTTAAAATAGAACTCAAATTTTTTTTGTTTTCGCTCACTTTCCCTCCCTTCTCTGCATACCAAACAAGCCCTTTGCATCTTTTTTTAACGAACTATTTCTGTTGGTTATGCATATGCAATAATGCATGGCACTTACAAAGGCATTTTGTCAAATGCCAATTGCTTGAGGTCCCTCTGGGAACACATCCTTTCAATCAATAATAACTCAATATTTGGAATGCATTTAAAGAGTAAAGAGAGATATATACACTTGACCTTTTTTTTTTTTAATAAAAAGATCAATTATATATAAAATGAAAAAGATTATTTAACTAAGGTTGGTACTTGTATATTTAGGGGAATAAAACATCAGTCTCGTTAAGCGAGTGAGTGGAAAAAGATTTAAACAGAAAGTTGACATCCTTTTCTAAGTAAGAGAAAAGAGCACTTTTACGAGAGAACTTTTTCAGGGGAGGAGAGCCTTATTCTATGTGTATTATTTTCTCCGGTCTTAATTATATGATAATATTTAAGAGTTGATTTTAGTCTTAATTATAGGATAAAATTCTAATTTTTATCAATTTCTTTCTAAAATACCCCCATTGATACTTTCTCAATAATAATTAAACACATTAATAATTTAATAAGAGCAGATCAAAACTTGTTGAGGGAGATTGACGACGCCGGATTGTGTGAGAGTTTGGAGAAGTCGCGTATGAGGTAGGAGAAGTACAAGAAAAAATAGAGAATTAACGTAATTTGTTGCCATTTTAAATTTTAAATGAAGGTATTTTAGGAAAATAAATATAATTAACTAATTTAACCACTATTCTTAATTTCTCCAAAGTTAGGTAAATATATCTTATAATTAGGACCGGACGGAGTATTATTTAATACACTTGCTTCCTCAACCTCATATCCTATATATCACATATGTATGGTTATACTGGAATACCTACACTCCTACTATTCTTAATATGAGACATACTACTAACTTAATTTGATTAGATTAAGAAAGTTATTTAGGTTAATTAATATGGTATATATTTTCTAAAAAACCATAGTCATCTTCCTCAATCTCTTATTCCCTCTCATCATAAATTATTGTTAAGAGAGTATCATCAATAGGGGTAAATTAGAAAAAAGTTGATATATATGATAATTATGTCTTATATTTATAACCAAGATCAATTCTCTAAAAATATCTCATATTAAGAATTGGAGGAGTAACTTTTAAACGTATGGTTATGTGAAAATAGACATAACTCTTAAACCATAAAGAAAAATATCTATTTATGAACCTATATCTCTTCATATTTGCATAATAACCCCATTTGAATTGGGTTGAAGCCTTAATGCGTATTTGGATTAATGGCGGAGAAGGAATTTTTCTTGTAGATGAGCTTTTAGAAAAGTTAGATAGAAAAAAAGTTAGATTGTAGATGTGATTTGTGTTTGGATTGGCGGTGGCAAAAGTGACTTTTTTTTTCTAACCTGAAACCTATTTGGATTAGCGTTTGAAAAGCTTGTTTAGATGGAAAATGACTGAAAATGACATGAATTTTATTGAATAATATATATATATATATATTAGTTGTATATATTGTGATAATTGAAATGAAAAATTTTTTAAAAAAATTGATAAAATAAAAAAGGTGCAGTTATTATTAAAAAAAAAAAAATACAGGAATGAGCTTTTGGAGTCTGAGAGCCTACTTGGATTAGCTTCTCCCAAAAACTCTATTTTTTCCATAAGCCCAGCCAACCCAAAAACTTTCCTAAACAACCCAAATGGGCTTTTGGAGCTTTTGGTGGCTAGATGAGCTTTTTTTTGAACCCAAACGGATTTCCAAACAGACCCTTAATCTATCAAGGGTGATCTAGGTATATCCCAACAACTATAAATGCTTTGGAAAAAAAGAAAAGAAAAGAAAAGGAAATTAAAGAAAAACAACCATAAATGCACGATGTGCCGCAAAAATGCCGTGGCACATATGCTTACATCATTGTTTTACAATTACTGTTCACGTTCTCTAAGTTGTCTTGATTTGTGTAGTGTCTACGTGTGCTAACGACCATATCAAAAGCTTATATCTATTTTCTTTGTACTTTAAATCTGTTCCTAAAGGGAGTCATTGGTTACGTGCCCCACCAAGTTAAACTTGCGCGATGAGAATGTAAACTCATATAGCAAGTTAGAATCGAAAACTCTTAAGAATATATTTTTATTAATAAATAGGTGTTAAAAGTATATAATAAAATAATAAAAATGATAATAATTTGATTTAAATATATTTAAATATGAATCACTGAGATTCAATCCATCAACATTTGTGTTCGGCTTCCGAGATTAGAAATAATGTAATGGAATGTAATACAATGTAATTGAATGTAATGTAATGATGATTACATGAATTTATTTGGTTTATCGTTGAGGAAAGATGATGTTGATTGAACCATATTTTATATGATATTTCATAACTAAATAGGGATTTTAATGTATTTTTTGGGATATTATTATATTATTAAGCACTAATTTGAGTAAAAGACATTTACATTGAATTTAGTGTAAATAAGGGCAAAATGATCATAATTTGTTAATTATTCATATAAATAATTTCTTGAGCTTTTGATATTATATTATGCTTAATTTTGCATTTCAGGTATTTTGGGAAAAAGTTGGCAATTTTGGGGTCATAATCAATATTTTGAAGGCTGGGAAAGATTACAGAAAATTCCCTAAAATTGGTGAAAATTACAAGTGAATGAGGAAAATGCAAGGTATTAAAACCGGTCGGGGTACTGGATTAAGGGTCAGTGGGTCAAACCGGGGTTAAACCGGGGAGTAATTGAAGATTTTAGGTTTATAATATGAAATTCTAAAGAAAAAAGTTAATTTTTTTTTTTGAAAATTGGGACCCGGACTGGACCGGGAACCAGACCGGTTCAGCGGGTTCTGGGTCAGACCGGCCGGTAAGGTCCGGGTCTAAGAACCCTGGGAAAATGGACGAGGAAAATCACAGAAAAACTTAAAATTTTCAAATATTACATTTTGCTCTACAAAATTTTCAGATATTTTCAATGTTGTCCCGCATAGAAGTTTTAAGAATTTCAGAACGATCCCTGGGGAATGATTAAAGGAGCTTCATTGGGGATTCGTATCATCATCATCACCACCTTCACTTCCTTCTTCAATACACAGACCGGACACTTTGGAGTGGATGAGTTGGATGAGAATTATGGCGTGAAGAATAGAGCTGAACATGGGGGCATCATGATGGATCATCATCATCATTTTCATTTTTTTCCTCTTAAGTAAACAGAGCAAGCTGAGAGCAGAGGATCATATCACACCCCGTCCTCCTACGATTTTTTTCCCCTCCTTACTTCCTCATTGTGTGTCGCCGGCCGTGAGTTTCTCCTCTTTATCATTGCCGCCGGCGGCACTCCCTCATTTCTTCCGCACCGCCGTCTCCACCAAGCATCATCCTCCATTTTTTTCCCGGTGAACTTCGGCCTTCCTTCTCTCAAGCAACCCACACCACCACCTTCACTGTGCCCCTCTTCTTCCTCGTCGGAAACCTTCACCACCAGCTCCTACAGGATTGAGGCGGACAAAGGACAGGGGGAGCTGAGAGTCGGAGAGTCGAACTTCCCAACCACCTTCGCCTTCCTCCTCTGTTTTCTGACTCCGGCGAACCTTCTCATTTCTGATTAAACAACCACAGCGTCTTCTTTTTCCTCCCCTCAACACCGACGGTATTCATCTTCGCCGTCCAACACAGTCTTCTTTTTTGTGTTTATCCGGCCACGTTCTGCAACTGCCGGTGAGTTCTTAAGCTTTCCGGTGACCTTCCTTTCCTAATACCGGAGATAACCGCAGCATCGTTCCTAGCAACGTTGGAGCTGCACCTCACCCCTTCTCTGTGAAATCAGACAAGATCCTATGAGTTTTCAGCAAGTTCATAAATTTTCCGGCCCCATTTCTGGCGACACTTCCAAGCTCCGGCGAGTTCATGGTTTTTCCGATGTGCAAGCTTTGGTTATTCTCAGAATCCTTGAATTCTGCATTGCTACAAAGGGGAGTTATTTAATTTAAGTTTATTTCTCATTGATATATTTTGATTAAGATTTGATTTCCTTTTGGAGAATTTGTGAATTTAATTTGTGTGACTGTATTGGAATTTCTCTTTGTTGCTTGTTAGACTTATATATGTATATAATTTTCTTATGATTTGAATTAGTGTGTTTGTTTATGTATTCATATTTGAAGTAATTGCATTAATTTAATAAAATAAAAAAATAGTTTAGCATTTAATTAAATTGCATTTTCATTTTACATATTAATTTTTTAAAAAATAAAAAATCTATTTTTCCTTTGTTTTATTGTATTTGCATGATATTTAGATCATCTAAGATTTAATAAAAGGTTCCTCGAGAAGAGAGACGACCCCGAGTATTGTATTGTACTGTAATTCTTGGATTAAATATTTTGTATTTGACCCCAAAACGTAAAAACACTGTCTTTACCAATAGTGTTTATGGTATTTTAAAATCAGAGTAATTTACCAATAGAAAAAAGAGTAAGTTCAAAAATTCGTAAAATAAAATAAAAATATTAAAAAAAATTTTGGCAAAAGTTTGTCAAGTATTTAGTTATGAACCTATTCAATAATTTTGACTTGCATATCAACAAATTTTTATTATTAATTTATTCAATTTAACCTTCAACCATCATTATAAGCCTTTTTAGTCCTCTTGATTTATTGCAATATTTCCTATTAACAGTGGAGAAATAAGAGTTGTTACAAGCTTATAGTAAGGTATTCATTAAGTGAATTAGTATAAAATTATCCCAGTAAAATGACATGAGTGAAATAGTAATAAATTTTCCGGCGAGTCTCTGAAATTTCGGACCCCATTTTTCGGCAAAGACAATTTTTGGCAGCTTGTGTTATTCAATAACTATTATTGGATTAATTGTTTGCTTCTTGACAGCGGAGACCTTGCTTGAGTTCATGCAAAGACATAAGGGAGTCATTTAATTTGATTTTATTTTCTTATTTAAATGTTTTGTTTGAAAATTGATTTTTGTTTGTATAAATTGTGGATTGAGTTGTGTGATTAAATTTTACTTGTGAGATTTATATAAACTTTTTTTTATGATTTAAATTAATTCTAGTGGTGTGTTTATTTATGCATTTAATTAAATTATATGTTCTTTTAGTTATTAATGTTTTTTTTAAAAACATATTTTCCCTTGTTTTATTTAATTTGCATGATAATTAGATTACCTATGATTCAATAAAAGGCTCATCGAAAAAGAGAGACGACCCGTTTATTCCATTGCACTATAATTTTTGGATTAAATATTTTGTATTTGACCCCGAGACGTAAAGATATAATCAAATTAATGACGCCGTTGCCGAGGATGAGCTTTTCTATGAAGAAAATGGATTGGAGAAAGTTACAAAAAAGGACCCATCAACTTTTCCATGAAGACAAAGAATCAAAGATACACGAATGTGGAGAATGATTGAAGGAGCATCATCATGAATCATTATCATCACCTCCACTATCTTTTTCTTTAAAGAGCAATTGCATTATGCTTCTTCAACTGGATCAAACGGAATTATGGCGTGAAGAATGGGCATTCCACATTAAAGAGCAACTTGAGCTGGAACCAAGGATCGTTTCTTTCTCTTTTGGCTGGAATAACGGAGCTAGGACATGATGTTTTAAAACAAAAGAAAATTTACAAAGTGGAGAAGCAGCTGGACGTGGGGCATTATCATAAAACATTTGCTTCTCCACTTTATCAAACAATGAGGTGATGATTTATGATAATGCCCCACGTCCAGCTGCTTCTCCACTTTGTAAATTTTCTTTTGTTTTTAAACACCATGTCTTAGCTCTATTATTCCAGCCGAAAGAGAAAGAAATGATCCTTGGTTTGGTTCCAGCTTAAGTTGCTCTTTAATGTTGAATGCCCATTCTTCACGCCATAATTCTGTTGGGTCCAATTGAAGAAGCATAATGCAATTGCTCTTTAAAGAAAAAGATAGTGGAGGTGATGGTGATGATTCATTATGATGCTTCTTCAATCATTCTCCACATTCGTGTATCTTTGATTCTCCGTCTTCATGGAAAAGCTTATGGGTCCTTTCTGTGATTTTCTCTAGTCCATTTTCTTCATGGAAAAGTTGGTGGGTCTTTTTCTGTCATTTGCTCTTGTCTTGAAAATGTTAATTCTGATCCTCAAAATTGCCAATTTCTTCCCAAAACACCTGAAATGAAAAATTAAGCACAATAAAGCATTAAAAGCCCAAGAAATTATTTGCATGAATAATTAGCAAATTATGATCATTTTGCCCTTATTTACACTAAATTCAATGCAAACGTCTTTTACTTAAATTAGTGCTTAATAATACAATAATACCCCAGAAAATGCATTAAAATCCTAATTCAGTTATGAAATATCATATAAAAATATGGTTAAATCAATTCCTCCACACTTAGACTTTTGTACTTCTGAACAAAGGCAATCAAGTACAATTTTCTGAATTGAAATCACTAATGTATTTGAAGGATGAGCAATTTCATAATTAGAAAACAATTGATCAATTAATCAAATTCCTCAAGTCAACACTAGTCATAGTCAAATGATGCAAAGAAATTAGTTAACTAGACAATTCAAAATATTAGAATGAAGCATAAGAGACTCTCAAGATATTACTGTTTTACTCATCTCACCTCATTGGAATAATTTCACTCTAGTTCACTTAATCAACACCTTGCCATAGACTTGTAACAACTCTAATATCTCCACTACTAATAGCAATTAATGTAATAAATCAAGAGGACTTAAAAAGCTTGTAATGATGGATGAAAGGCTAAATGGAATGAAATAATTGGAGAAAAGAAGTAGTTGGTATGAAAGTTAAAGTTATTGAATAGGTTTATAGCACTTAAATAACTTGAAAACTTTTGCCAATTCAAACTCATAAACAAATGCCTTCTTAGTATTTCTTTTGCTTTTTTTTTACTTACTTTTTTTTTCTTTATACATGGCATTTTGATATATACATTATTCAACTTTCTATTGGCAATTCACTCTAATTTTAGAATACCATGAACATTATGAATAAATGACATGCATACAACTTGGGAAGGGATTAAAAAATGGGCAAACAAATGGTGATGAATGAGGGTTTGTGTTTGGGGTGAAAGAGTTTGAAATTGAATGCCTCTTTTATTTTCATTACACTAATGCAAATGTTGTTTAAAAAAAGAGTGGAAGCAAGTTCTAGAAGGTGAAAAACCAAGTGAATATGCACACATGGAAAGAATTCAAGGCCCAAATAATCTTCTAATAAGGTTTTTTCTCTAATGCTTATTCCAACACAATCAATTGCATAGGAAGCTAACCGCAAAACATCTACTTAACTATTCTAAGTGCTAACCTTACAAAACACAATCAATTATAATAATGCTCAACACTTAAATGCACTAATGGTACAGAAACTTTTTTTTAACAAGAAGTAAGCAGAAATCTAATCGCGGGTTCATTTTTTTTCCTATTCACTTTTAAAAACAAAAACATGATTCCAAAAAGTTGCCAAAAACTAGATGACATGAAAGCTCAAAATATTTCCTGCAAATCACATTTCTAAAGTGGCAAATGCAACCATTTACCACTTAGGTCATGTATCAAAGCAAGTCATTCCTGAAAATTTTTGAAAAAAAATTTCTAGTTTAAGGCATTTTCTTATTTAAAAACAACCTTTGAGATTCAAAATGTATTTCCCTCCCCCACACTTAATTAACACATTGTCCTCAATGTGTAAAGCAAGTTGAAATTCAAGGCACAACGGTAATTAAGCAGGGTAGTGGCAAAAAATGCAAGGCATACAAAGGGAGTTCTTATTGTACTTGCAAACAACACAACTTCTATTTTTCTATTGGATTGTGTCCCTCCTCCACACTTATCTTCCTTATACAACAATTAAGTTCAAAGAATCATAAGATTTAAGAAGAAAACAAGTAAGGAAAGAGACAACCTGTGTTAGAATAACTTGAGTCGCTTGAAGGAGAAATTCTCATCCCCAATGAGAATCATGCATTTGTCTTTTAAAACAACTTCTCCAGCATTAAATTTCCTTTGTGAAGGTGGCTTAGGATCAATCATAAGAGGTCCAAGAATATACGGTTGGTGTTAGCTTATCCAACGACTCTTCCAAGAATGTGCCTGCTGCAAAGAAGACAGGCCAGAAGCAGTATCCAATTCATGAAGGAAATGGAACAATAAGATAAAGAGAGAGTGAGATTGGCCAAGAAATTTGAACGTCTTACTCAGCTATCACAAGACACAGAGCGATTGAATGCAGAGATGGAGAAAGCAATGGAGAGGCTTGCACAAATAACTTATAAGTGCAACACTGCACAAGCAACTCATCTTCCATTTCCTACATGTGAGCCAACTGCTCGAGCTAAGACAATCAAGAAGGTCCACTTTCAACTTCTAGAGGAGTCTTTCTCTCATATGGAGAAGGAATAAGGAGTCCAAGCTTATGAGCCAAATGCCATTTCACAAATGGAAGATCATTTAGTGACTACTTTCACATAGGCACATGAAGTGAAACAAGTACAAAAGAGCATTGAAGAGTCTTCCCTACCATTTGGTAATGATCCTATCCTAATAGAAGTAGATTATCCTACTACTTTAACTAATGAAGCAATTAATCAATTAAGTGATGATGAGGTGGATAAAGAAATCATTGTTGAATCCCCTCAAATGTTTGAAAATATAATTGCTCAACCCATTTGTTCTAGTAGTAGTGATTCGAACGTACTTGTTGATGAGTGTGCTCCTACTTCTTTGTGTAACGCTTTAACTATTAAAAATGCTTCTCTTCATAGTACTAAGGATGATTGTGACCTATTGAATGACATATTTTCGTGTTATTGTGTGTCATATCAAATATGTGTTAATTGTTATAATTAAAATGCCACTTACTTGTTGAGTTCTGAAAGAAAGCATTTAGTGAAGTGGTTGATTCTACCATTAATCTTGATGCACCTCCTAGTACTATTGATGATTGTAAGCATGACAATTGTGGAAATGCTGAATTTTGTATGGATGCTAATGTAAATGATATGAGTGTGACAGACCATAGCCTAGGAAATGATTTTTCCTTTAAATCCAATGAATTGCATGACAGTTTCATACAAGAAGATTCACATAATTTGATTGATGATTTTACTAATGAAAATGAATCTTTCCATATGATTCTTTCTTGCGATTTACCACTCAATATAGAAAAGGAAAATGATTCTTTTGAAAATTCACAAGTTCTGGGTGGCAACGACCTAAAAAATTCTCTTCCTTCTTCCACTCTTTTTCCTTCCACCTCTTATGATTGTAATGATTATGTGGTGTACCCCAACACTAACTTAGATTCCACACCTTCCACTTTACAAAAACAAGAGGATTTTCAAAAAGCAACTGTTTGTTTCACTCCTACTAATAGGAGTGTCATTGATTTTCTTGGATGTGATAGTTACTTGGAGAGTTTGGAATTTCACATGCCTTTATTTCACTTGAAATCTCTTCTTGTTTCTATTTTTGGATGGGATATTGTTGTTTGCTTGTCTTCTTTATAGACACATTCTTGGAACGGTTGTTGGAGGTACCAACATCCACTGTACATTCTTGGACCTCTTCCGATTGATCATGACCCACCTCCACCAAGGAAATTCAACTCAGGAGAAGATGTTTTCAACAATAAATGCATGATTCTCATCAAGGATGGGAACTTCTCCTTCAAGCGACTCAAGCTATTCTAACATAGGTTGTCTCTTTCCTCACTTGTCTTCTTCCTAAATCTTATAGTTCTTTGAGCTTAATTGTTATATGAGGAAGATAAGTGTGGGGGAGGGACACAATCTAGTAGAAAAGTAGAAGTCATGTTGTTTGCAAGTCCAATAAGAACTCCCTTTATATGTTTCGCATTTTTAGCCACCCCCTACTTAATTACCATTATGCCTTGAATTTCAACTTGCAAATCATTCTCTTTATAATGGTTTTTATATATTGAGGACAATGTGTTGATTAAGTGTGGGGGAGGGAAATACATTATGAATCCCAATGGTTGTTTTTAAATAAGAAAATGCCTTAAACTAAATTTTTTTCTTCAAGAATGACTTGCTTTGATGCATGCCCTAAGTGGTAAAGGGTCATATTTGTTATTTTGGAAATGTAATTTGCAGGTAATTTGTTATTTCATGAGATCTAGTTTTTGGCAACTTTTAAAACCATGTTTTGCTTTACAAGTGAATGGGAAAATAAATGAACCCACAATTGGATTTTTGCTTACTCCTTGTTTTTTTTAAATAAAAAAAAAGAGACAAAATTTATATAGTTAAAAAAAAAGTTTATGTATCATTAGTGTATTGAAGAATTGAGCATTATTATAATTGAGTGCAATGTTTTGATTAATTATATTGGTAATGTTAGCAATTGGAATATTAAAGCAGATGTTTTGTGGTTAGCTTCTTATGCAATTGATTGTGTTGGAAGGAGTATTGGAGAAAAACCTTGTTGGAAGATTATTTGGGCCTTGAATTCTTTCTATGTGAGCATGTTCACTTTATTTTTCACCCTCTAGAACTTGTTTCCACTCTTTGTCAAAACAACATTTGCATTAGTGTGATGAAAATGAAAGAGGCATTCAATTTTAAACCCTTTCATTCAAACACAAGCCCTCATTCATCACCATTAGCTTACCCCTTTGAACCATTCCTATGTTGTATGCAATTGGAATATTTAAGCAGATGTTTTGTGGTTAGCTTCTTATGCAATTGATTGTGTTGGAAGTAGTATTGGAGAAAAACCTTGTTGGAAGATTATTTGGGCCTTGAATTCTTTCTATGTGAGCATGTTCACTTTGTTTTTCACCCTCTAGAACTTGTTTCCACTCTTTGTCAAAACAACATTTGCATTAGTGTGATGAAAATGAAAGAGGCATTCAATTTTAAACCCTTTCATTCAAACACAAACCCTCATTCATCACCATTAGCTTACCCCTAAGAAGAAGAAGAAGAAGAAGAAGAAGAAGAAGAAGAAGAAGAAGAAGAAGAAGAAGAAGAAGAAGAAGATGATGATGATGATGATGATGAAAGTGAATAAAAAAAATAAAGTTTGAAATATAAAAAAAGGGGGAAAGTATTGGCAAAACTTGGTTAAATTATTTAGATACTATGAACTTGCTCATTAACTTTGACTTGCATATCAATAAATTTTTATTATTAATTTATTCCATTTAGCCTTCATCCATCATTACAAGCCTTTTTAGTCCTCTTAATTCATTGCATTAATTGCTCTTAATAGTGGAGAAATTAGAGTTGTTACAAGCCTATGGTAAGGTGTTGATTAAGTGAACTAGAGTAAAATTATCCTAATGATGTGAGATGAGTGAAATAGTAATACCTTAAGAGTCTCTTTTGCTTCACTCTAACATTTTGGATTGTGTAGGTAGCTTATTTCTTTGCATTGCTTGATTATGGCTAGTGTTGACTTCAAGAATTTGATTAATTGATCAATTGCTTCCTAATTATGAAATTGCTCATCCTTTGAATGCATTGATAATTTGAATTTAGAAAATTGTACTTAATTGCCTTTGTTTAGGAGTACAAAGGTTTAAGTGTAGGGGAATTGATTAAACCATATTTTTATATGATATTTCATAACTGAATTGAGATTTTAATGCATTTTCTGGGGCATTATTGTATTATTAAGTACTGAGTTGAGTAAAAGACATTTACATTGAATTTAGTGTAAATAAGAGCAAAATGATCATAATTTGTTAATTATTCATGCAAATGATTTCTTGGGTTTTTGATGCTATATTGTGCTTAATTTTGCATTTCAGGTGTTTTGGGAAGAAATTGGCAATTTTGAGGGTCATAATCAATATTTTGAAGACTGGGGAAAATTACAGAAAATGTCCCTAAAATTGGTGACAATTACAAATGAATGAGGAAAATGCATCGGGAAAAATCACAGAAAAATACCCAAATGTTTCAAATATTACATTTTTCCCACAAAAGTTTTAGATATTTGCACTGTAGTCCCTCATCAGAAGTTTAAAGAATTTCAGAATGATCCCTGGACCCATCAACATTTCCATAAGATAAAGATACACGACAATTGCAATTGGGGCTGTAGAGAATGATTAAAGGAGCTTCATTGGGGAATCTTATCATCATCATCACCACCTTTATTTTCTTCTTCAATACACAGACTCGACACTTTAGAGTGGATGAGGTGGATGAGAATTATGGCGTGAAGAAAAGAGCTGAACATGGGGGCATCATGATGGATCATCATCATCATTTTCATTTTTTTCCTCTTAAATAAACAGAGCAAGCTGAGAGCAGAGGATCATATTACACCCCATCCTCCTACGATCTTTTTCCTTCCTTCCTTCCTCATTGTGTGTCGCCGGTGGTAAGCTTCTCCTCTTCATCATTCCTGCTAGCGACACTCCCTTATTTCTTCCTCACCGTTGTCTGCACCAAGCATTATCATCCATTTTTTTTCCAGTGAGCTTTGGCCTTCCTTCTCTCAAGCAACCCACACCACCACCTTCACCGTGCCCCTCTTCTTCCTCATCGAACAACCTTCACCACTAGCTTCGACAGGGTTGAGGAGGATAAAGGACAGGGGGAGCTGAGAGTCAGAGAGTTGAAACTCCCAAACATCGATCACCTCCGGCCCCCATTTCCGGTGACCACTTTCTGCAAGCATCACTGTCCCTTCTACATCTACTCCTCTACTCTTCTTCCTTCACCAAAACACCCTTTAAACCACGTCATCCTCTTTTCTATCTTCCAGAACATTGTTGGCTATTTTTCTGCAAATTCTGGCAAGCTTCAACCATAAACTAGAACAGTGTTGGTAACCTTTTTCCTCTTTGTTAACCTTATGAAATTCTTGTCAAACTTGCACATTTCCCCTTCTCTATCTTCCAGAACATCGTTGGCTATTTTTCTGCAAATTCTGGCAAGCTTCAACCATAAACTAGAACAATGTTAGTAACCTTCTTCCTCTTTGTTAACCTCATTAAATTCTTGTCAAACTTGCACATTTCCCCTTCATTTCTCACACATTTTGGTGAAATAATGGATATCTGGGGGTATATAAGTGACGGAATTGTGCATGATGCATACTTGGCATAAAAAGAGCATAAATGTTATGATTATGAATAAATATTTTGTTATGCTTATTAACTATTGGCTTTTATGGAGCTATTTGTGTTCATAGGACCATATTTCAGTCACAGTTAGAGCCAGAGAAAGCACAATTCAAACGAAAAAAAGGTGAAATAGAGTTTAAAGCAATCAACCGTGTCATGAAAAAGCAAGAAAGGGATGAAAACAGACCTTGACAGGAGCGAAGGTGAAACTCAATAGGCTTGGCCGGGGCCAAGCTACCTCAACATTCTTGGCCGCGGCCAAGCCATTTCATAGACCATGTCCAATCACCTTACAAAAACTTCTTGGCCGCGGCCAAGGATCCTTTGGCCGTGGTAGCTGTCACTCGTTTTGATTTTTAGAGCCTATAAATGTGAGATCCATGATCATAACTGCATCTTCCAGATCGAAAAAACCCTAGGAGGCGGCTGGGACATCTCTATGAGCTTGGAAATCAAGGGAAATCAAGTGGAGATTAAAGATTTGAAGAGATTTAAGCTGATTTTCCTTGGTTTTGCTGATTTGTTTCCCTTTCTTCTCCATTTTGCTGATATGGATGTATTTATTCTGTTTTTCTGTATTCATTTTATGAACATGAGTAGCTAAATCCTTCATTCTAGGATTGTTTTGAACCTTTGTATGGATTAATACTTGGATCTTCCTCTCTTTTATGTATGAATGATATATATATGTTGATTTTATCCTATGCATAAAGCTTCTGAATGTTTGGTAAGCAATTAGATTGTCTTGTTCACTCTGTTTTGACTTGAGAAAGCAAAATCTGGGTAAAGAACTTGATTAAAATCATACTTGACTTGAAGTTTACTTTATAAACGGATAGATTGTTAGTGACATAGAGATATAATCACTGATATAGTATTGTCAATGTAGGTTGATGCTGAATGTATATGCCCAATCAATTGCAGCAAGAGATTGTGCATATTAATTGAGTGTATAAACTTGGTTTTGACTCGAGAAAGCTGAATCAAATATCGTTGAACCTAGACTTACACATATACTCATTGAACACATTTAAAGAGAGGATCTTAATAAGGTTTTTATGAAATACAAAGGGGATAAATAATCCTAGATTCCATATCATATTTGACTTTACACATTTGATTTACATTGTTTTTAAATATAGATTTTACAATTCTTTCTCCATACCAACAACATTGTTTTGGCTCAACTTGATTGAATGCACTAAGCTTGTTGTTTGATTTTAGTTGTTAAAACAAATCCTCGAGGAAATGATACTTTACTTATCACTTTAGTATTTGATACAATCTGGGCACTTGCGGAGGCGAACACTCTCTCCTTTGTTCTTCCAGACCTTCTTCATCCCTTATCTAATTGCCCAGCAAGTTCTTAAGTTTTCCGGCGAGTTACCATTCTCCGGCAAACTATTCCAGTTTCTGGCCCCCATTTTCGGTGAGCTAGTGCATTTTCAAGCGAGTCTCTATTTTCCATAAATTTTCTGACATACAAGTTTATTCTCGAAGTCCCTGAGTTTCTGCATTGCTACAAAGGGGAGTGTTCAATTTAATTCTGTTTTTTCATTTAGTTATTTTGAGACATTATTATTATTTGTAATATTTGGATTGAAATTATGTGATTGGATTTCTTTGTGCTTGTTGAATTTATATATATGTATATATATGCTATTCTTATTATTTAAATAAATTTGAGTGGGGTGTGTATTTAATTAAATTGCATTTTATTTATTTAGTTATTAAAAAAATAAAAATCAATTTTCCCTTGTTTTATTGCATTTGCATGACATCTAAATTATCTAGGATTCAATAAAAGGCTCCTTAAGAAAAGAGATGACCCGAGTTTTGTATTATACTACAATTCTTAGATTAGAAATTTTGTATTTGACACCGAGACGTAAAGACACTGTCAAATAAGATGTACATGCATAAAAACATTTAGTTGGATTGTATCAAACATGAGGATATACATGAATAATATAGCAAAAGACAAAATTATCCCTGTCTCCACATATATGTATAATGTACATGTTGGGTTAATGGTAATTCTTTCATTTTGTACGGTGTACACATTGTAATTTTTTAATATTTAATGGCAAAAATATTATGCAGTGTACAGGTTGGGTTCATGGTAATTTTTTAATATTTAATGGTGGGAATATTATTTAATGGGATATTTGAATATTTTTTAAAAAAGGAATATATTTTTTTAATGGTGAATATTTTTTATATTTGTATATTATTAAATAAATTTTTAATATTTAATGGTGATAATTATTTACTATTTAATAGCGTTTATGGGTAGACACTTTGATCAATTTAAAAAAATTATAATGGCAATAGTTTTCTTTTTTACTTGATTATAGGATGCATGCATTTCCATTCATAAGTCCTAGTAGTGTAATCTAATGTAATCAGGGTTACAAAATGTAATCTTCTTTACATTAAATAAGCCCAACCAAACACTGTAATCGGTCTATTATATTAGGATTACATGTAATCCTTTCCCATGGAATCGAACGAAACAGGCTATTATAATTTATCATATCCAACAAAGAAATCTATCAAGTTCATATGTAAAGCCATTGAACATAATCAAAGGGAACAAAATAATACAAGTTTACGAGTGAGTTAACCCAATCTTGTAAGGTAAAATTGTAAAAATGGTAAACTCGGTATGTAAACTCGCAAGTTTAACTGAGTTTATGGATAGTACGAGTTTAAGTACAAACGGATAAAATTGATAAAATCTGAGAGTCAACTCACGAGTTTAACAACAATGCCCCCCACTACTTGCCACTGATTCTACGATGGAAAATATTTTGTAGGATTTGTTTCCAAAGGTGGTGTATCATTAACGAAAGTAAAATATGATTTCTGATTCTTCAGCTTCAAAGAAAAACAAATATATAGATTTCCAATAATTTTTATACGCATATATTTGAAGAATTTGAATGTCATATACGCTTCTACACACACACACACACACTCCCACGTACTGTATAGGTTATTTAATATTATGTGCTTTCGAAATCCAAGATATATAGTATCAAGAAATAATTTTGTGATGAAATATTTTGCTGTGTTTGATGAAAACTTTATATATATATATATATATATATATCCTTATGTAGGAAATATATAATTTTGAATATTGCATGTGCCTCTTGCATGTTTCCTCAAAGACATCAATGTTCAAATCTTATTTAACCCCCAAAAAAATATTATATTCAACCTTATTCCATCGCGTTATAGTTCGTGGATTGATATGGGGAAGAAGATTAATGCATGATTAAGCCAAAAAATTTTATGGTGTAATTGATGAAATATTTTGTTATTATTATTTTTTTGATTGGTTTTCATTTGGTCAGCTTCGAAGCAAGAAATATTTTATCAATGTTGTGTGCCTTCAGATTTATTTAAAGCAATTATGAATATTCATGCCTATTTAATTTTTGATGGGGAAGAAAGGCAACACTTTATGTCTCTTTAATTCAATAATTTATCATAAAATTCTTCACATTTAAGTTCGTTGTATGAAAAATCTATCGTATATATCCGGGTTACGAAGATACCCATTATTATCATAGTACATGTTGGGGAGATGAGGCTTAATCTTGTTGCAGGATGTTTTTGGTAATTGCATTATTTTATTGTGATGATAGATCTTGATGCAATAGCTTAAAAACTCTCACAATTGTAGAATTAAAATAAACAAATAAATGGGTAGTCACATAAAATAATAATATTTTATTCTCTTTGCGTGTATATATATAATTTATTCTTGCTCAAAAATGTTATTAAAATAAAAACGCATTTAAAAAAATGAAAATTCTTTTTTCATAAATATTTGATACTTCTTAATTACCACTAACTAATTCGAACTCAAGCCAAACTTAAACTTCAAACGAAGGGAAGTTTCATCAGTGCACGCGCACACATGCATTCTTTTCGTTTACAGACTTAAAGTACATAATAAGGAGTATTGATGAGTTCATACTCAACCACACAAATAAAAGCTCAATATTCTCGCATCAACTCTTGGTGATCAAGATCCTCGATCTAAAGTTAGTGTCTTGAAACTTCGTGAAGTTCAACAATAATTTACTTGCAATTTGCTAATGATCCTGTAGCCTAGCAGTGATGACACTAACCCTATGTTTGTATGAAGAGAAATTTTTTAGGGGGGGGGGAATATTGGGAGGGAAAACTCCCAAAATTAGTAAATTTCTTTATCATTTTTGGAAGTTTTCAATTTTAGTATTCCCTCCCCTTTTCCCCTACTTTTCTCTTCATCTAAACATAGGGTAAGTCTTCTCCTCCCGGTACGCACTGGCACATTGAGGCACATCTAGGACTTGTGTAGACAAGTTTCAGTGTAGTTCAAAAACTTTATACCCATATCGAAATTAAATCTACTCATTTACATTCGAGTTCTAATCGTTTTATTTTCTCATACTCATCCCCCTACATGTGCTAGGATGTGCTTGGACGTGCCAACCTATACTAGAACTAGTCTTGGACGTGTTAAGACTTGCCTAGGTATACTAGAACTTGGGAGGCACTCAGTGCTCCGAATTTTCAAGGGCTGTTGGGGGCACCCTGAACACCATGCGGCATGTGCTCTTCTAGCTATTGGACTCAACGTACCTTCAATTGAACTGTTTCCAGGATGATATGCTATTAAATAGAAAAGAGAACTCTTCCCAAAGTCCTTGTGAGAGGTTACGATTCAATCATACTCGTTAGTTTTAAACCATTGAATTTGCAGTTTTGTATTAAAAATAATACATGTATTTTATGTATATCTTTTATTAATAAAATTTGACGCAGATTGTATATGTTAAAACTCACGAACTTAAAAAAAATGCCAGGTTTAAAATATCTGGACGCGACCCTTGGATATAGTGGTAAGGAATTCAATACAATATCCAGGTAATGCGCAGGATAGGGATCAAGGGAAGGGGCAAAACGGGAATTCCAAACAATTTGACGTTCACGTTCTTCCCCCCAGTCTTTGTAACGCACAAGAACATGCATGCACCTCATCAAATCAGAAAAAAAAAACAAAATCCAGACCAATTACATCTGTACAGTGACCACCGATGAACAGGCTGTTTCAATTTCCAGAATTTGAAATTCATGTATTTATATAATAAATAAATATAAAGGCTTTTATAGAGTATCTCTACTGGAAAAGTTGTTTATATATTTAGTTCCTGATAGTACCTCAAACATGATTATTTTCGATAGAAAGATACATGTTTATATATAAAGGGTTTTAGGGTAAACAATTTGCTTCCTGCGCTTCATTTTCACGCAGCCTCCCCCTTCTTCTTCTTCTCCGCCTCTCTGGTTGGCTACCGTCTGCACTCTCAGTTCATCACTCAGGTTGGCTCATGAGTTCAAATTTCGTCATGATTATGTTAGAAACCTTACCGGTTCATGTTTTTTCATGCCATTTCATTACTTCTAGTTTGTCTGTCTTTGTGTTGTATACATATGTATGGTATTTTGTTGGAATCTAGCAAAATTCGTTTTTTGGTTTAAGGTTTTGTTGAATCTTAACAAGATTAAATGGAATTGGGTTGTACCTTTCAAAGGGAAAGGGTATATTAGAAATGATTGTTGATGACTAATGTTGTAAACACCGGGGTTTAATTAACCAACAAATAAAAGAATTATATGCTATAAGAAACTAGGGTTAGTTTTTCACAGAAGATCTGAAGAAATTACCTTGCTTCGTTTGCTTTGTTTTGTTGAATGCTAAATGATGTTGTAATCTCATATCATCTCTTACGATTTTTTTGTTATGACTATTTGGCTGGTTAGACTCAAGTATTGTCAAATCTAATTGGGGATAGCTGTATCAGAAATGTTTTTTTTTTGCATTCACACATGCTCGAACTAAACTAAACTGAAATTTTATTTTATTTTTTACGGGTGGAATCATTTGCACAGTAACTTTATGAGAATGAAGCCCTCTACCAGCAACAGCAGAAGGTCTCTGAGACTTCTTGAGAAGGAAGAGAGAAGACCATCAAAGAAAACAAGCACGAAAACTTCTCGAAGAAGCACAGCGAGAGCCGAGAAGAACAATTCTGACCAATCTGAATCTCCGCCGGTTGCCGGAAATATACTTGGTGAATTGGAACGGAGAATCGGAAAGGATGGAGTAAACTTTCTTTCCTTATCTTTGAATTAGAGTGCTATCATTAAACATTGTTTTAACCTGCAAATTCATATAGCATCTTCCTCAGAAAATCCCTTTTAAAATGTTTAATTTCTTGAATAATTCAATGAAAAATATGGTTTTGTTATATATAATGAAAGTATTTTTATATACTTTACAGGGTTAAGGTTCACCTAGCATATTAAAATATTTTTTCAGATGCACCTAATGTTCTCTAGTAATTGATGGTGCTATTTCACCCTTAAAGTATTTAAAATGGTACAATCTCATCCATGAATCCCTAATAGAACCTTTACTTTGAAAGTTAAAGTGATGGGAGTTTGATCGAAAATCTGAGTTGGCATATGAAACAAGCACATGATAAGGCGTATGACGAGGCGGTTTTGTTATTGACACTTAACAATGAAAAACTCGCCTCCAGATGAAAAAAACCACATCCTTTCCGTTATTGTTTAGGGTTAGATAACTGAGTGCTGCTGCAATTGTTGGGTCCCCATCTCCAAAGCTCAAATCAAATCCTTGATTTCTAAGGTTCTATACCATGTGACTGTGATTAGATGAAGATTTCTAAGGTTGAAGAAGGCGTTGGCCGCTGTTGTATTTTGAAAGGGGGAAGTATAGAGAGAGAGAGAGAGAGAGAGAGAGAGAGAGAGAGAGAGACGCAGGGGAAGGCAATGTGACTTTTCTCACCTGGATGAGGGTTTTTCGTCGTTAATTAAATTCCAATAACAAAAACGTCATGTCAGATGTCTTGTTATGTGCTTTTGCCATATGCCAACTCAGATTTTTTGGTCAAACCCCTGCTGACTATTCACTTTAACTGTCAAACTAGAGGTTCTGCTAAGGATACATGAGATTGCACTATGTTAAATACTTCATGAGTGAAATTATACTATCAATAACTTTTAAACACTAGATGCATATAAAAAAATACTTTAGGATGCTAGGTGCACTTTACCCCTACTTCATAAATTTTACTTAAACATAAATAAACATGAAAATTCCATGAGAGCCTTCTTGTAAGGATAATATAACATATAGACAATATATTTGTTCTAGTTAACCGGCTAAAGTTGGTTGCTTTTTGGCTACTACAAGTTTGAAAGCAATAATTGATCCTTCCCTTGTAAAACATATTGATATTCTAATTAATTTGCAGTATTACTACGAATGCCTCTTATGTGAAGACGGAGGCAGACTTATTTGTTGTGAGAAGTGTCCAGGAACCTATCATCGGAAGTGCTTGGGTCTTCGGGTATATATTATTATATCTTCGTTTTGCAATTTATGTATATGTATGTGTGTGTTATTATAATAACATATCAGATATATATATATATATATATATATCCAAAGCTTATATTTATATATGCCCATTTGTTTTACTTGAAGACTATTCCAAAGGGCGAATGGGTGTGCCCAACTTGTAGTGATAACGCTGCGTCATCAAAGGAAAGTTTTCTGAAGGATTTGGGTACTAAAAAACCTTTATCCTTCAAGAAAAAGAAAGCTGCTGCTTCTCCTTCACCTTCTTCTTCAAAGAGCGACTAGATATATATATATATATATATATATGATCCTATCATCCCAATCAACTATTCATATAGGTATGCTTTAATTGATAGTGTACATGTGTGTGTGTGTGATTGATCATTAATTTAAAGTTTCTTTCAGGATATGTTCTAACGATTGCATATAATCGGCCAAAACTAGAGGAATCATATATCATCTAGAGATCTCATTATAAGATAGGTCTTTAGGGATCTCAAAGTTGTAGCATTGAACAGGAATAATGCTCCACATATATTTGACTTATTATATTGTTGATAATTTTTTATTGCCTTTGCTAATCGCTATGCGCGCGCGCGCGCACACATATACTTACTAATCTTTTGGTGCCTTATAATTCTATGGTGCTACAGGGATTGAAAATATATGCAACATCAACTTTGGAGGATGCATATATATGGGAAAGAAAATCTCAAAAGAAGTGAAAAAACTTCTGTTGTTTGAGTTCTTGTGTTGCAATGTTATCGGATTATCCTCGAAGGGACTTATGAGTTCTTATGTTGTAGCGAAATATTTTGCTATTTATATATATATATATATATTCGAATATATTATATTCTGTTGTGCTTTTAACTCTATGAAACATGGACTACAGTTTAAACTTACTTCTTTGTTAAGTTAGTACTAGCGAAAGAATTGATAACGTTTTCTTATCAAAGCTTACAGGGAGAAATGATAGAATTATATTACATTTTCCGAAGTATTTATGATTCTTCGTGGTAAAGTTGATATAGTTTGATGTACGAAGGAATAAGAGGTTGAGAAATTTAATGGAAAAAAATAAAAAAGAGAGTTTAATTTAAAGTAATTTAAGATATCTTATTACAAGAACAAATCTAGCTCACTACTTTCTCGTATATATCTTTTACGTGGGTATACATTTAGTTGACATATATCTAATCTTAAGCTTTGTCTGTATTAATGTATTTGAGTGAGATCGATAAAATTAAAAACAAATCAAGGATAAATGGTTTTATCCTCGCCCCATTTCTTCTTCCTATTTTGTCTTCAATCATCACATTCAATTAATAATCATAATTAAATTTATTGAATAGTTAAGTAACTTATGGCCAAACGTCAGTAACTAATTTTAATTCAATTTAAAATATATTTAATAAGGTGAGTGGTTTATAATTCATTTTCAACGTATAGATCAAAATTAAAATAAAATATTGGGCATGTTATGACAAAAAAATTAAATTGAAATGATCATTTTGGCCATTAATTTTATTTATTTAAAGCTTTCAGTTTCAATAAGTTCTATTAAAAGTCAGCTCAACATCATTTTCCTTGATATATTTAATGAGTTATTACACATTGACAGAACAAAATTGAGAAAAAAAATAAGAATCTATTTCCACGCATGCATTTTTTGAACATAATTAATGGAAACATTTAATACAATTAATAATTTAGGATTTCTTAATTTTTGCTTCCCTCCATTACACTTCAAAAACACTACCCCTACCCGCTCCTAGCAACGTTCAAAATTTTTTTGAAAAAAAACAGGCATCTTTGAACAACCAAGAAAGATTGAAATACGGTAAGGAAAAAAATGGAAGTAAAGGAAAGTAAGAGTTCAGAGATAAAAAAAAAAAAAAAAAAACCCTAGCCCTAATGCGTGTGAGAGATGACAAGTGTGCGGTGGAGATGATGAAGAAGAAACCGTTTCTTCTTCATCGATCCTCGCAGTCACAACTCAATAGGCCATTGGTTGCTCTCTTCGATGCTCCCTCATGTTTCCCTCGGGACTTGTTCTTATATATATATTGTTCCTATCTTGGACTCTTCTCTCTCCACATTTCTCTTCTTAATTCTCATCTTCAATCAGCCCTAGCTAGCTCGCTTTCCTCTACTCGTAGCGATCTCCAGTCAGGTGGGTTTGGGAGTTCAATTTTCATTTGCTATTGAGTTAGGACCTATGTTGAATCAAACTTTTTTGTATTCCATTTCGTGCCTTTGAGTTTATATATGTGGTGTCCCTCAATGTCGATGAATTTCTAGGGTTTGATAAGTTTTCGTTGGGTTTCAGCAAAATTCCTCTGGAGCACTGCCAGATATTTAATAGCTATATGCGAAATCACTTAAATTTATGACCAAGCTAGAAGTTCAAAACTGTTCGGCTTTTATATATTTAGTTAACGAGCTGATAGCTCACAGATCTATAACATTATATTAGTGATATTTCCCATTTGTTCTACTATTTTTAATATCTAATCTTGAGTTTTTAGCCCTTCATTGTGATTAATTGGTGTCAGTTATATGCTTGAGTAGGTTCCAAGTGATTTTTAGGATACTGTGATTATATTGTGTGGAATTGCTTGAGGTTTAATTAATTGTGTATTTCATATGGCTTTATCTCTTCGAACATATGATTCTACCTTGTGAACATTCCGGCCAAGGGGTGACTCCTGTCCCTCAATTTTGGGGCCATTCCCAAATGTTTGTTTATGGTTCTTTGATCATTACTTTCTATATAAAATGAGTGAAATTTTGATATCTTATGTGTAAAGAAAAACGAAACTATTTTCAATTTTTTACAATTTTTTAAAGATTTAATACTCCAAAATTGTGTAGTCCTTTTTCATTTAGAGTTTCAAATCTTTGAAAAATTGTGAAAAATTAAAGACAATTCTTTTTTTTGCCCGTAAGACATTAAAATGTCATTCATTTCATGTAGAATATAATGATAAAAAAAAACAATGGAAAAAACACATTTGAGAAGTGCCCCAAATTTGAGGGGCAGCAGAGGCCACATCACCGATGGGGCAGCAGGCACCCTGCTCAAACATTGGTAATTAGCTTTATTCTTTTAGAATGAGGTGAAATGTCAAGATTTTGATCTCTAATCTTTAGCCTATTTTCTCCTCCAAGTTCTCAAAATTTTGTTGAAAAGTTTGATTGATGACACCCTAATCTCCAAATAAAATTTGAAAGTTTCGAAGCTCATCAGGTTTCAGGACCAAAATGCTAGTGTATGTGAGAAACCCTTTCACATAATGATTTCTTAGCAGCTTCTCTGTTTCCGAACGAGGTGGTCTTTGTCAACCTCGACATAGTGATTTCGATACTTTTACTTGTCTTTACCAAAAAGAGAAGTGAAAGAACACTATCAACCCTGTTCTAAATATAAGATCTAGTTAATTTTTTTTGGAGAAAATAAAAGAGCTAATTAAATTACTTTAAAGTATTTATATTTATTTTTTTTCTCAAAACTATTTTTCCTAACTTATAAACTATTATATAATCTAATAATACAAAACATAGTAAGTAACTTATTTAGATTTTTTAATCTCTCCAAAAAAAAGTCAACTAAATCTTATATATAGGACCAGTACTTGATTCTACCAACAAGTGTTTTTGAGTCGTCCTTCCTTGTAAGTGAAGGGAACTATTTAGGGCACTTGGTTGCTGACATTACATATATACTTCATTTAGTTCAAAGATTTCAAAACGTATGATAATTAGTTCCTACGTAGTTTACATTATATACACACACACACACATTCAGTCTTGTACTTGAAATTATGAACAAATTAAGGATAATGACCTGCCTTAATAATGCTCGTTCAACAGGATGAAATCGAACAGTGGCAAGAGGAAGTGTGAAGATGTTGAGGTAACTGAGAGAAGAATCACAAGGAGCATTCCTTCTGGAAAAAGCTCATCATCAACAAACCAGAAAATCTCCATTTCCTCGGCTTCAACTGAAATTGATGACTATGACAAGCCCACACAACGTCCTATTGGACTCGACGGTGTACGTGAGCTTTGTGTGCGCGTGAACATATATATACACTCACACACTACCTCCAGTTCTAAATATAAGATCCAGTTAACTTTTTTAGGAAAATTAAGGAAACTAACCAAGTTACTTTAAATTATTTATATTTATCGTTTTTTCTTCAAACTAATTTGTCTTACTTATAAACTAATATATAATTTAATCATATACAACATGTAATATGATTAAGTAACCTATTTAGTTTCTTTAATCTCTTCAAAAAAAAATCAACTAGCTAGGTCTTATATTTAAGACTGGAGGTAGTATATAACATGCAATTTCTAGAACTTTATGTGTTGCATATATGATTTTTAAAAATTTAAGACAAGAATTATTATATTGGCCACATAGTGTGGCACGAGCATGACCAATCAGCTAGCTAGCAATGAACAATACAGTTTATTAATTTGCCAAGTAAGGAATTTAATTAGTTTGTTGTTTTGAGTCAGTGAATAATATATCTATCTATTCTACTTTTGGATGTAGCTAGCATACTACAAGATTTGAATATTTTTATTTTGGTGAGGCTGATGATCAGAACAAGAGACTTTTAGAGCATCGTTAAATCCTGGAAAATCTTCGAACTGGAGTGTGTGTGTATATAAATATATGTTTGTGAAAACATTCATTGAAAGCAATATATAATTTATATATTGTCCTTGAACAATGTTCACTGATTTTGCAGAGCTATTATGAGTGTGAAATGTGTTATAAAGTGGGCAGACTCCTTTGTTGTGAAAGTTGCCCAAGAGCATATCACTTGAAATGCCTGGGACTTGAGGTATACATTCTTATATATCGATCTATCTTATTTTGTATTTAACCATTTTTTATATATCTAGTTAATTACTGTGCATCTATGAGTTTCTTTATAATCCTGCAACATATATATATATACATGTAACTAGAGAGAGAGAGAGAGTCATGGAGATAGTGGTGTGTGTGTGTGTAGGTCTTATTTGATACGTGAAATTCACTACTGTGTCTATCTCGTGTAACATAGTTACATATACACTCCTCTCCTCTAATCCTATTTATAAGACAGAAGAGAAGATTTCTTTTATCATATTTACAAGTTACATCATTAAATCTTTCATATGAATGTATAATTTTACTATTCATTTAATTTTCTGGCCTTAATTTTTATCATTGTGGTAAATGTATATTAAATAGGGGTTAAGTTGAAAATTTAGTTTATTAAATTTTAAGATGGAATTAATGAGATTTAAGGTTTGATTCCGGTAAAATAAATTAGAAGTGACTTAGAAACAAGATCAGAGAAGTATAACACATGTGCGCGGGCGCGTGCACTCATGGTTCTAATTTGTGTGCTAACCAACATTTCTAAAGTTTTATTGTTTGTTGTACCTATATCTAATCTAATTGTGCTTTACACACACACACACACACGTGTATGTGTGTGTGTGTGTATATATATATCTCATTACTTTGTGTTCAACATGTTTTGTTATATCAAATCTAATAGTGCATAACTCCATTATATATGTGTGTGAATTAATATGTTTAGTTTGAAATAATGAAGGCTGTTCCAGAAGGACACTGGGAATGTCCCAGATGTTGCGACGATTTTTCGAAGCCATTAAAATACCTTCTGAGGGATTTTAATGCTTCAAAGGAAAGCGATGAACCATCTGCCCCAAAACTGAAATATTCTCCTGCTTCGTCAAAGAGGGATTAATTAGGTATATATATTTATGCTTTTTAGGTATTGATAATTCATGTTACTTCATCTCGCAGCCTTATTTCCATTATTTAATTTAATGTCCTCTTCATTGAAGTTGGCTTGAATGGTCATATTTTTTTTTTTTTTGAATACAAAGGCAAGCAGAGCTTGAAATTGTCAGTGCCTATATAGTAGGCCTTACAGATTGGTCCCATGGCGGTGCCCCACATTCTTGGGCAAAAAGCATAGTACAATTGGCAGGCGGAAACCGATGCTCGACGAAGACGTGGCTGTTTAAGTGAGCCTGACATGCCAAATAATCGGCACAACGAATACTCTCCCTATAAGAGTGGGAAATCTGTAAATCCCAGTTGGAAAGAATAAGGGATCTAGTAGCAAGGATAACTTCGTATAATGGGTGTGAAGAAGGACAAGTAGACCGTAATAGATGAATAGCTTGGAGGGAATCGGTGAATAGTTTGATTTTGGTTAAACCCATCTGCCTACATATATGGAGGCCTCTGTAGATTGCATGAATTTCTGCAGCCGTTGGAAATGAGTGTCCTAACTTCTCTTGAAATCCACGTATCCATGTGCCATGGTGGTCGCGAATGACTCCTCCGCAAGCGCCCTGACCTCCATTGAGAACGGATCCGTCAACATCCACGCGGACGAAATCTGGATCAGGTGGTTCCCAATGAGCTACCCCTCTCTCTGGAACATGAAATATCTGCTGATGAAATCGTCCGCTCTCCACCCCTTCCGAGAGATGAAACAGGCATCTATGCACTATCTCTTGTGGCTTCTCAGCTACCCCTTCGAAAGCTTGACTGCATCTGTTCTTCCAAAGAAGCCAGCACGTTGTGCTGAAAACTCGTTGCCATGACCATCTAGAGGTTCTCCTATTTCCTGATGAGTGCTGCATGTTCCATTGTAGCCATTCCTGCAAACAACCACTAAAAAACATAGAATAATATATGGGGTTAGTTACAGAGGACCACACCCTCTGGGCTTGGTCACAGTCTCTCAATACATGGAGGACGCTCTCCTCGCTCTCACACTGAAAAGGGCAAGTGTTTGGGACATTTGGGTTGTGACGCGCTCTTGTATCATTTGTTGGAAGCCTCTCATGGAATACTTGCCACATAAAGAATTTGATTCTTTCCGGAATTCCCCAGTGCCATAGGTGCCGCCAGTGAGGTTGTGAACTGAGGTTCTGTTGATGATAGATCCTATCATAAGCTGACTTCACACTAAAGTTACCGTCGGGAGCATTTCTCCAAACAATCACGTCATTGCCAGATCTTGTTGGGGGTGTCACCGTCATAATCTTATCTACCACCCAAGTGGGAAGGAAAGATTCCCATTTGGCTCTATCCCAGTGACCCGTCTGCGTTGTAAAGGAACAAACACGAGCATCCGTATCAAGAAGGTGCATGTTCCTGTCAATAAAGTATTTTAGTGGCCTGTCGAACGGGCCCCAGCAGTCCTGCCAAGCAAATGTGTTTCTTCCATTTCTGATGTTTTTGCCAAGGCCATTCTCGAAATCCTTCCAGACTGCAACTATACCACTCCACACAGCCGATTGATTTCGTGATCTCTGAACCTTCGGAATCAAATCTGTTCCGCATGAGTACTTCGCACGGAGACATCTCACCCATAAGGCATCAGGTTTAGTGATAAGACCCCAGCACAGTTTCATCAGGAAAGCTTTGTTTTGGCAATGCAGATCTTTTATCCCCAGGCCTCCTTCACACTTCCTCCTCTTCAGAACATCCCATGCTAACAGATGCATTTTCTTGGATTCATCATGCTGGTTCCAGAAGAAGTCTCGGCTCAATTTTTCAATGGTAGATAGCACCCCTTTCGGCACAAGGGTTGATTGCATCTGAAATTGCGGAATGGCAGAAAGAACCGACTTGATGAGGACCGTCCGCCCTGCCATACTCAGATATCTCCCCTTCCAGTTAGTCAATTTTGAGCGGACCTTTTGGAGAATCGGTGCAAAAGTCATGTTTACCATTCGTTTATGAAGGATAGGAACTCCCAAATATTTCCCTAGGTCAGCTGTCAGACCAATCCCCATAGCTTGACTGAGCTCAAACGCGCGGTTAAAGTGGACGTTTCGAGAAACAAACATTTTGGATTTGCGTAAATTGATCCTGTGACCAGACACACGACAGAACAGCTCCATGACATTCCGAATCTCCTCCACTTGCTCAATTGATGCCTCACCGAAAAGAATCAAATCATCTGCAAAGAACAGGTGCGACATCCGGGGGCTAGCAACGTTTAGCCTCAAAGGGCGCCAGTTACCTACTTCAACTTCATGATGAATTAGCTGACCGAGTAATTCCATGCATAGGACAAACAGATAGGGGCTTAGAGGGTCTCCCTGTCTCACCCCTCTTGAAGGAGTGAAACTATCTGATGTTACTCCATTCCAGATTATGCTCATTGAAGTGGATGTGACATAGGACATAAGCAACTTAACAAAATCAGCTCTTAGCCCTAAGCTGTGGAGAGTGAACTCCAAGAAACGCCAATCAAGCCTGTCAAAAGCCTTTTCCATATCAATTTTCACTGCTATGTACCCCTTTTTCCCCCTCTTAGTTCTCATAGAATGGATTGCCTCTTGAGTTAAGATGATGTTGTCCACGACCTGTCTGCCTGTGATAAAACTACATTGATTCTCTGCGACAAGATGGCTCATGATACTTTTAAAGCGATTAGCAATAACTTTGCTAACAATTTTGTAGCTCACATTGCACAGAGAAATAGGTCTAAAGTCTTGCATAGATGTTGGACTATCAATCTTTGGGATGAGAACGATGTTTGTTTGGTTAATTTCATGAATGACCTCTGGGTTTGCAAAGATCCCGGTTACCAGATCACAAATCTGCTGGCCCACCGTATTCCATTGAGTTTGGAAAAAGTGGGGGTGCAATCCATCAGGTCCTGGGGTTTTAAAAGCTCCCATCTCAAACGCTGCATTTTTTATCTCAACAGGAGATACGATCCTCTGGAGGAGGTGGAGCTGCTGGTCTTCTAAAGGCGGGAAATGCGGCGTCCAGGGAGAGAAAGGGGTTGATAGGTTATCTGCCGAGTAGAGATTCTGGAAATAGTCATGAGCCATACCTCTCAATTGTGTTTCGTCAGAAACCCAGAGACCACTGCTGTCTTGTAAAGCTTCAATTTTACATCTTTTCCTCTTTGACAAAACATTTGCATGAAAGAACTTCGTGTTTCGATCACCCCCGTTTATCCACTTACATCTAGATTTCTGGAACCAGATCAATTCCTCCTGAAAAGCGAGTTTTTGATACATGCTCCAAAGTTGCTTTTCAATCTTGAATAGGCCATTTTGACTACCTTGTTTACCCCTGGCTCGGTCAATTCCTTCCAATCTACGGATGATTTCTCTCTTTTGTTTTGCTACATTCCCAACCACATTGACGTTCCACTGTGAGGCCTCACTAACAAACTTTTGATGCCCCTGGAGCCAATTTTTTCCCTGCCAAGCTGCTTTGACTACATCACTGAAACCATCTTCGATACTCCAAGCTGCTTGGTAGAGAAAGCGATTATCCTTTTTGCCAAGAACATTATTTTCCTTATCGGAAACAACAATAACTCGATGATCGGACTTGAATTTGAGGCTGTGATAGGCTTTGGCTAGGGGGTTATGAATTTCCCAATCAAAGTTGCAGAAGACCCAATCCAATCTCTCTCTCACCCCAGTTTTTTCCCAAGTGAATCTATCTCCCACTATTGGAACTTCAATAAGATTGCAACAGTCAATACAATTTTGGAAGTCATTCATTGAACTAAGAATAGGGTCAGCTCCTCCAATTTTATCATTTAGGCTAAGGATGGCGTTGAAATCACCAAGAACCAACCATGGAGTGGAGACCGTGTGTTGGATAGCCGACAAAGACATCCACAGATCCTTTCTCTTCAGAGAACTGGTATCACCGTAAACAAACGTGACAAGAGTGGGGCACAGATTATTATTTGCAGAGATATTACAGTGTAAAAGCTGGGTGTTTGAGGATACATATTCGAGATGGATATCACAATTATTCCATAATACCCAAATACCGCCAGCGAAACCAGTGGCTTCAACCCTCAACCAGTCATTGAAACCCAATTTCCTCACAACTTTATCTGCTCTAGCACCACTGATCCTAGGCTCAATTAGGCACATAACAGTAATTCCATATTTTTTAACCACATCTTTTAAAATCCGAGGAAAAGCACTACCTCCCGCACCTCGGCAATTCCAGGATGATACAATCATGATTAAATATATAAAAAATAGGGAAGGAAAGCGGGACTTACTTGTCCGGCGGGTCTCCTCCCATCGAGACAACAACTTCCAATTGGGATATGGGGAGCAAGTTTGAGCCTTGATCATTGAAACCACGTTTAGAGCTTGATTCAACTTCCAGACGTGAAGGTACCCGAGATAGAACCTGATTTTCCGTGAGACAAGGAGCGCTTGAATCATTTCCCTTCTCATTTAGCATGGCGGCCCCATTAGTAAAGCAAAGGGAATCAACGTCATTTCCCACATCTTGCTTTCGGTTTTGCACAGTGGGCTCCACCGAGTTCATGAAGCAAATTCCTGGACGTGCTGCTGGGCGTGACCGTGGCTGCACCAACAAGTGATCATGGAGGGGTCCACCACTTTGTAGATTCCCTCTAACCAATTTGTGGGATCTCTGGGACCCACTTTGTTTGGACTTAGCATGTGAAGAAGCACCCAGAATTTCTGACTCGTTGGCATTCACGTTCAAGACCGAAATGGGTTCTTCATTTTGTGTATGCTGATTCGGCTTTGCACTTGTTCTCTTTGCTTTTACTTTTGCCCAGCACTTATGCCCCACGTGAATCCCCTTCTTGGCAAGCATTTGAATAGGCTCCTCACTTGACATAATTTTTTTTAAAAGAACATGCTTATTCTTTTCAAGTAAGTACAGTGGTTTGTCGGGAATTGGTTTACCCTTTAATAGCCTAGCTTCATCCACCCGACCGTCTTTGTCTTTCCCTTTTCCCATTACCGAGGCTAAAGGCAAATTGGAGGTATCACTAATGAATTCATGCGCACTAGTAAGTGCGTTGAATCTGGAACCACTGCCCATTCCCAAAAATTCTGTGCCAACCGAGTTGGTCCTACCTTCTGCAGAAACACCTCTACCCTCTCTGAACATACCTTCCTTGGTCCTCAAAGATCGCGCTTTGGCAGGCTTCCGCACGAACATCCACGGGCCAAACACGTCATCCCTTGCCGGGAGGGGGATTTTCGCAGATGACTCCGGTGGTGGTGCAGCTGCCTGACTTACAGGGCCAGCAGGAGCCTTCCCATGAGAAGAGCCTTCAGGTAAAACCTTCCAAGGACACTGCACCTGTTTGTGGCCGTATCTGCCACATGAGAAACATATAAGGTTTAGGCCTTCGTATTCAATGTTGAATAGCTCTGACGCTGAGATCACACGAGGAACCAGTTTTTTCTGCAGATTCAATTCCACACATATCCTAGCAAAGCGTCCCCTGCGAATTGAAACATCGTCCTGTTCCAGATTTTCAATGGAGTTCATGTCCACTTTAAGCGTCCTCCCAACCATATCACCAAGCCTCCACATGCACTCCTTATTGAAACACAGAAGTGGCACGCGAGGGATACGGATCCAAGTTGCTACTCTTCCCAGAGGATTGTGGGAAGGGTTGAAATATGGAGACCACCTCTGCACCAGAATTGAGTGTTGAGCTATCGACCATGGCCCTCCAAAGAGGATATTCGCATAGAGTTGCTTCCAATCATCCTGTTCTTTTAGCTTTACAACATAATAGTTGTTTGGGAGGTCGATAAGATCAAAATTTGATGTCTGCCAAATTTTGCAAAGATGATCTTTAAGCCTGAAGAAATTGAATTTTGCGCCCAAGACAGTGACAATGAGCGCATTATTCCAAGGTTTCGCCCAGCGATTATATTCATCCTGAGACATCTCCATTGTGGGATAGACATCCATGAGGTTTTTTATCTCATCAGAGGGCTCGGGAAGCTCCCAGGACTGATTCAAGGTGTCAGAAAAAAAAAGCTTCGTCTTCCACATTAGGAATTCCATGAGAGATACCATTGAACTCTGCTCCCCTAAACCCCGTAAGGGAATCTTTGTAAGAGCAAGCAAACTTAGGAATATTGACTGAGGGAACATCCTTGCACATCGAACTGCTTCCTGGGTGTTCTGGATCTAGCTCAATGGATGTGACCACATTGACCCCATTTTTTGAGCTTCTAGATGGCTCAGCATTTTCCACAGTGCCTAAAACTCCCGATGGCGACGATGCTTGGACGCCGGGAACCTCCATCAGGGACCCCGGAGTGGCGCGTATTCCAATAGACAGCTTCTCTCTCCTCACTTCTCTCTCCTCACTTCTCTCCAAATGTTCATCTCCGGCTTTGAATGGTCATATTTGAAGAAGAAAATATAACCGTCTTTTTATTTCGTCACTTAAACTAGGTGGGATTACATATATCTATACACACACACACACACACACACACATCGTGTATTTAGTTTATTAGGTAGGCCTTCTGTGTGTATTATCGTGTGGCATGCTTAACTTTTTTTAGAATATATGAATAAATAATACAAATTAAAGTATTTTAAGTTATATAGTACATCTTTCTACAAGTTTATTCAGTTAAATATATACATACATGAGAATATTTTGACATTATTAGCGAAGAAATAGCAATACTCAACTACTAATTAAATCTCTCTAATCTCAACATCGATGTATACTTTATATATGTTTGACATTTTGCTTGAGAATATCATAGTCATTATTATTACAAAGTAGCTAGAAGTTCCCAGTCCATTTTTAAAAAATTAATAAAAACGCAGAAAATGGAAAATGCTTACAAAAATTTGGTTACTTACAGAATTTTTGAGAATTCACACGTTATATGCCGGAAAAATTGGTTTTCAATATTTTTATGTACATGTGTATGTGTGGGTAATAATGATTGTGAGAAATCTTACACTAGTTATATGCAGGAAAAATACATGGTTTAAACCATCCATGTATTTGTTTCTTGGTGAATAATTATTTGAAATAAAACACACACTTACTGTTTTTAATCAAAATTCTTCATCAATTACTAATTAACCTGTTAGTATCATTCCATAATTTGTTTGCTTATGGCAGGTGTGGAAGAAAATATATATATCTCTTGAATGCATATGCATGTTTCGAATGTCCAAGATTCAGACAATCCATCGTGGAAGTGTTTTTTCGGACTGTCATTTAGATTGTTTGTTTTCGATAATGTTGTGATTAAGATACAGTGTTTTTAAATAATGTTTGGTGGATTTATTTTCATTCCCCTTTTATAATGATAGACAGAGATGATAGAGTCAGTGTATATATATAGTATAAGCTTTATTTTAAATTTAAAGTTTGAATATAGATAGAAAAATTGATACCGATAATATCTTGATAAAGAAAGATTTTGTAATTAAATAGCTAAATATTACTGAAAAAAATACAAGTACAATGTATTATCAAAGTTTTAATTAATATTGGCTTTTCTGAGAAACGTGTCTCTCAGCAAAATAAGGATTAGCAAAAATTGCGACAAGCTTTACTTTTTTCGTCATACTCACATATTATCTTTTAATTTTCACTACTATATTTGATAGCATTATATGCAATAAATTTGTGACCACATATAAAAGATTTGGATTCTTTGCATATTGACTTACATCAATCTGCATTCACAATTAAAATATTTATTTTCTCAATCTCTTTTATCCAAAAAAAAGTACCAAAGTAGGTAGAAAATCCAAAACTTTATGATTATATTCAACCCACCTATAAGATTTCTACAAGTTACTGTACGATTTCTTAAGGCAAGTCATTTTGATGTGTAATAGAAAATAAGAATTTTCTGATAAGTTATTGATTAAGGTGATAAGATACATCACCCCGTAAGAATGAAAATATAAGTTTAAATCCTGGAAAGTGCACTTGTTGGAGAGGTAAGAACCATTTGCCCTCAAAGTTTTGAGAGGAAAATCCTTGATCAAATTAAAAAAATGAGAATTTTTGGTGAAAAAAGAAAAATAAAAGAAAATAACCTTTTTTCCTCACCAACTCATGCACACACATACTTTATATTAAAAATATTATATTTAGTTGAATTTGTAAGCTTTTCGAGGATATAAATTTTTATTATTGAACAACCAATTTAACGTCTACACTTGATCATCACACCCAAAAAAATCATATTCAATTGAGAAATGACTTTTTAAACAATAAAATTACGAAATGGCTTTTTTATTTATAAAACCTACTCTTCATTTCATATATATATTAAAAAAAATTTTAACAAATAATTCAACTTATTCCCTGTTATCCTAAATGTAATAGTTAGTAGAGAGCTAGGTTTGATTTGGTCTTAATTAATGTCACACCCCAATCCACTTTACCTCTTTAATATATAATTTTTTTTCTTTAAAATCTCCTTGTTGATTACAGTACTAAGAAGTTCTCTGTCAAGATAGTTTGTTTTCAAGACAAATGATTAAAAGTGGTACTTTATGAATAAAAAACAACACACTTTTTTTTTTAATATCTATAAATTAGTTATCTAATTGTATATTTAAGACATGAAGAAATACTACTATTTATCAGGTTTAATGCAAGAAGAAGAGGTAAGACTCAAATTAATCAACGAGTATAATTTATGAGAGTAAATAAATGCGGAGAAACTAACAAGGCAAGGTCAATACTCAATATACATTGAATTTGAAGGCATTAATTTTGGGTGTCAAAAAAATTAAGAAGTTAGCTTGTTTGAATAGTAGTGAAAAAACATTTAGGTTTAGCGTACGTTTTCCCTCCTCCAAAAGGTTGAACGAGCGCTATTTCATGAACTGACACGATTGCAGCAAATATGGAAGAAAGAAAACATCGAAACTCCTCACTGCCTCTTTCATGCAACAACCCTAACCTATCTGTACACTTTCCAGTTTATTAAACGCTCTGTCTCCTTATTTATATACTCTCTCTCACTCTCTCTCTGAGACATAGCTCTATCACAAGTTCCAGTCTTTTTCTTCTGGGTCACTTCTGATCGCTCAATTTCTGTGTATGTCGTTTATGTCTTGTTCTTGTTCTTTGAATGCCGTTTCGTTTTTTATTGCTTGGATGAACTTCGATGGTGACGAGGTTTTAGAATTGTGGGTTTCGTTGGTTGTTATCCACATCAGATAGTTCGAGTATTTCTTCTGGTGGGTCACTTCTTATGGTTCAATTTCTATGCATGGTTGTATCTTATTATTGTTCTTTGAGTGTTATTTTCGTTCTTTATTAATTGTTTGCTTGAACGCAAATGTGTTTTTCAGAATTTTCTGAGTTGCGTCCCTCGGTTGTAGTGTTAGCATGCAGAATCTGTTTGAGTTTGAATTTGTTAGGGTTTTGTTAGTTGAATAATCAGGGTTAGGTGACAATGTTTGAGAACTCTGAGTTTAAGGGGTTTTTAGCTTAGATTTTTGAAATTTTAGATTTTCTTCCAGAGGGGAGATGGGATTTAATTACTTCACAAATCCTTCTCAACCATTCTCCCGAATCCAAATTTACTCTATGGAACAAAAGTGATTGATTTAGATTCGAGTTGAGTCTTAAACAATGAAAATGTTAGATTTAACCTTTCAAATTAAGATTTACCTGAGTTTCTCCTGTTACTTAGAGTCCATAGTTTCCTAGATTTTTCTTATAGTTTTTCTTAGACTTGGAGAAACCTTAAGAACATCGAAACTCAGCATCTACACATAACATTTGTATTCATTTCATTTGATTCAGACTCAACTCTTATATATGACGATAGTAATTGTTGTCCTGATGGCCTTTGTCTATTTCTATGTGTAGTAATCGATGCCTTCTATGTATATAACTTGGAGCGTAGAATTCATTATATAACAAACATGACAAGGTTTTCTATTTTTAGGAACTAAACTTATACACGCGGTATTACTTTTAAAAGATGTGAATTATGTGGGATAATGGCTTACTAGCAATTGGATAACTCTTTGATCTTTCATTGTAAATTTGGTGTCATGTCTCAAAAAGATTGAGCCTTTGAGATTATTAATTATGACAATACTGTATTATTGTAATGTGAATTTGGACTCATAGGTTTAATTGGTGATTGTTTAACTTGTTACCCAGAATTTTTGAGGATATAATATATATATATATATATATATATATATATATGGAGTCTGAATCTACCTGCGACATTAATGGAGGGTTAATTGCATGCCAACGCAAAAGGAAATGCACCAGGAGTCCTGAAGCCGATGGGGATAATAGAGTGAGTTTTTGTTATCTTTTGCAAGAAAAATTGTTATCTATCTCCTTTCCTATGCTTAGTTACAAGAACTAATTACTATAAAACATCCTGATTTTTAAATTGTTGAGTCTCTCTCTCTTTCTCTCGTTACATGCCCTAATATCTTCTGTATGAATTTCATCTTTTGTTTCAAGTTAATTTCAACCATCTATGTGCTTAATGCTTTTCCCATCTCCCCCCCCCCCTGCATTGGTAAACCTTATTAATTACTAATAATAATGGGCCAGAGGTACTTAGATAAATGATGGCAAAAGGTCTCTAATGCTCCACTCTCTAATATCCCCTGTAATGCCTCAATTTCCAACTTTTTTTTGACAAATTTTTATTTTTAATTGATTATTGCATTCTAAGTATAATGAGTGAAATTTTAATATCTTACAAACATAAAATGATAAACTTTGAATATTTTTTTACGGTTTTTCAAAAAAATAAACCAAAGCTGCACAATTTTAGAAAGTTTTTCTTTTAAAAATTGTAAAAAGAAAAAAAAATGCCATTTCATTATAACCGTAAGATATCAAAATATCACTCATTTTATGTAAAATCTAATTATCAATAGAAAGAAAAACATTCGGAAGATTAAGGCATTACAAAGGACACTAGAGGCCTCTTGTCCAACCATAGAGCACTTCTGCAATTAATTTTAACATGGATTCTAAGCCAGTTTCTTTTTTTTTTTTTTTTTTGTGCGTTCATGTATTGTCAGCCCAAAAAGAATGTAGAGTTTGATGAGAGTGGAATAGAACACCATGGACGAGCTCCGACTTCTGATGCTCAAATTGGTAGTTCAACGGTACATGAAACCCCAAAAGAAGTCAAAGATGATAAACTTTTGGCTCTCAGGTACATACTCCTCTATCTGTCTCCACTTCTGCTTTGAATAATATTGACTATTCATTCATTCATTTTTCTTATTCATCAAACCCTATTCATATGGCTTCTATTATTTACCATTATCACTTTATCTTAGCTAGATTCGAAATACTTACAATTAAGTTACTACACAGTAACAGGCTAATACAATAGCAACTACTCCCTCTAGTCTTTAATATAAAAACATATTTAATTTCCTAATTTAATTAGAGCAAGGAAGGTAGTTAAATTAGTTAATATGACATGTATTTTCTAAAACACTTTTGTCATTTTCCTTAATTCCCTTCTTCCTTCTCCTCCTTGATCATTGTTGAGGAAGCATCGACATGGGTAAATTAGGAAATGATTGATAAATATGAAAAATATTTATTTTATTTAAGGCCAATATCAACTCCTTAATTATGTCTTATATTAAAGACCGGAGGAGTATGGTCCACGTTGTCCACAAACACATGGAGATTATATATGTTTTTGGATCCTTCTGAAAAGAAAAGTCCCTAAAAATGAGATGTACATATTTTTGGCCGAAAAAGAATAGTACTCCTCCAGTCCTTAATATAATGTATGTTTACCTAATTTGATTAGAGTAAAAAAGTTATTTGGGTTAGTTAATATAACATATATTTTCTAAAACATTCTAGTCATCTTCCTTAATTCCTTCCTTCTCCTCTTTGATTATTATTGAGGATGCATCTATAGGAGTAAATTAAGAAAAGATTGACAAATATGTCATACATTTAGGATCAAAATAAACTCCCCAAATATATCTTATATTAAGGACTAGAGGGAGTATATATATAATTGAGTTGATGCATTGTGGGAGCTCTACATACACATTCTATTATAACTTGTTCTTAGTCAATATTAATGCAGAATGTATTGTTCAACAATTTCATTAATTCCTAAAGTATTTTATTTTTTTATTTTTTGAAAAAAAATAACCCTTAATGAATGATTCAATGGTGTATTGGAAAATATAGGGAAGTTTTTCTGAAGTCAATGGAGGAAGAGGCTGACAAGGAAAAGCAGGCAAGTGATATGTTTAATTCTGAGAGCAATTAATTTTATGGGTATATTATATGTTACTTTCTTTTCTTTTTCTTTTTCTTTCTTTTTTGCCATATATTATACATATGTTACTTTCAGACTTATATATTGTTAATACCGATGCCAAACAGAGTAATAAAGATGAAGAGTCCAACGAAGTGCCGCGAGTAGCTCCAGCATATACTCCATTAGGTATAGCCATGAAGGAGAAGTAGTAAGTTTCAAAAATTTGACTAAAATCACATTATGGTCATTAATTTTAGACCTATAAATATATATATCTTTGGTCCTTGTATTTAGGATTAAACACAACAATAAGTTGATACTCTTAATAATATTGACATATTCTTATAACTGGGTTTCTTATTAAATTAAACCAGTGCTAAGCTTCGCAAAAGACAGAAAGGAAGACTCCTGTTGAAGAATGCAGGCAAGGGGCCTCTCTCAAGTTCAAGATTTGCACCAAAACAAAGATATGATCCTGAGATTTCCAAAAGGAAAGGTAAGGAATTTCATTAATATATATAGTGAAAGCAATTAGATATATATATATATGTGTGTGTGTGTGTGTGTGTGTGTGTGTGTGCATAGGCAGGTCCTTAAATCATGTTAATTATAACTCTTAAAAATTGCTGTGACTTGAATAGGCTTAAATGCTCCATCTTCTTCTTCTTTAATGAGTTTGAAGGGCAAAGGGATTGCCGTTCCAAATGCTGCATTACCTAAAGTGGTAAACCTAAGTTCTACTCCTTTCTTTTTCTTCTTCAAGTTTTAAGAATATGCTTTCTATTTGTGTGTCTCCATTAATTCAACTTAATTGGCACAGTTTCACTATTAGATTGCTTAGGTTTTTCCCCTCGAAAATTCATAGTTCATCTTGTTAATATTTGAACAACATTGTTTACTTAGTTTATTGATGATTAGAGCAATTTAATAAGCACTTTCAGTGGTAATTAAAGGCAAAGGAGAATTCAAGATTTGTTCAAATCTAAGCGGAAATCACAATGAGGTCCCACAAAAGGAATGTAATCACTAAAACTCTCAGAACAAGTGATAGCATATGCAATGACAAGTTCTAATGTAGAAAATGACAAGCAATCTATGTTGTTTGTTTTTTATTGCCTTATTGGGATTTTTTGGTGATTACATTCAATCTTTAATTGGGACCTCATAATTATTCTCCCTAATTCTAAAGTACTATGTCATTTACATTTTACCTCATGTAATGATTCCATGTGATATATATAGATATAGAATTAATTAGAGGATTTTATTTTTGATGCAATTTCATTCTCTTTCTTCGTGAAAACAAATTTTGTTAGAAATATGTGACCGACAATCTGATATTTAAAATCACTGTATTGGGTAAAATACTGAAGACGTGATGCTCTAGGAGTATATAAGCCAGCTGAAATTAGAGTTACAAAAACAATATTTGATAAATAACTTAGAGGGACTACTAGAATTGCAATTAATCATAAAAAAATCCACATGCCAATACTAACTAGAGGAACTTGTTGTGATTGTTATTTTCAGGCTCAGAATAATGTTTCAGCTTCATCAAGCTTCTTACAATCAAACACATCATTATTCCACAAAAATGTGAAGCCAACACCACCATTATTAAGAAGGAAACCTGCTGGATTTCTGAAACGAAACACAAAGCCACATGATTGGAGTGAGTTAGAACTTGATGCTTTGTGGGTTGGTGTTCGTAGATATGGCCAAAATAATTGGGAAAAAATCCTCACAGATCCAACTGGTTTCATCTTCAAGAACAGAACCCCACAAGACTTATCCACAAGGTGGAACATTGAGCTTGTCAAAATCTATAATCCATTTCCACAACAACCAATAAGCAGTTCTATTTTCCCTACCATATCACCATCACTCAGACATGGAAGCTCTCTTTTAGCTCCTAATAAGAATATTAATGGTTCTTCTTCTTTAAGAACTAATCCTCATCAAGGGCCATTGTTGAATCTGCCAAAGACTCCGGTGATCGGAAACTTGTTTTCGGCTAGACCTGAGTTTCCTTCTTGGATGAAGAATAACAAGAATAACCCTATTGTCATTGACTCAGATTCTAATGATGAACAAGATGACTCAAGCAAATGCTCTGAAACAACTTTGTCTGCTTGATTCATTCATGCATGGCTAGAATTTGTTTGTCTAAGATCTTATCAAATGTTTTATAGCATCATGTGTTTGAATATGTTTCTTGATGATTATTTAGTTTCTTGTAGAGCATTGAAGATGTAATGTCTCTGGATATTAAGAAATGTCTCTAGGGTGGAATGTAATGCTAGTTTCGTAGAGATTTTGAAGTTATCTCATACTCCCTCTGGTCCTAATTATATGAAATATTTACCTATTTTTGGAGAAATTAAATATAGTAGTTAAATTAGTTAATCATATTTATTTTCCTAAAATGCCCTTATTTAAAACTTAAAATTTAAAAAACAGTAAAATTGAGATGTATGTGGCATTAATGAGTTGCAAGCATTACTCATTTTATATAATGCATAGGTATATTCTTAAATTATTATGGTGTTTAATTATTATTGAGAAAGTATCAATAGGGGGTATTTTGGGAAGAAATTGATAAAAGTTAGAACCTTGTCCTATAATTAGGACCAAGATCAGCTCCTAAATGTTGTCCTATAATTAGGACCGGAGGGAGTAAAATATATACTTTCTTTGCTATAAAAAAAATCCTGAAAGCACACAAATTAAGAAAATATGATGAATATCATTGATATAAAAATGGTAGTACTTGTTTTATTTGTGTGTGTGTGTGTGTGTGTGTGTGTGACAGCATATGTTTTTCTTTTTTTGTATTCCAGAGTTTTGAAAATAAAAGTAAGTAATATTATTCATAGTTATGAATAATACAATAATTTATAATTTTTTATTTTATGTTGATATTAATGATCAGTAATATATGATGAGTCTTGTGCATGCATTACATTCTATATAATAAGACGGAACATTCTTAACTTGTAATAAATAGGGCATCTTTTCACGAATTTATTAACTACACCCACATATTAGATATGAGATTATAAATTCCACATAAAAAAGATATGATATTAATTGAAAATAAAATTCATAAGATATATAACACACATTGCATATTTACAATTACAATAACAATAGCATATAATAAATCTAACTTACAGTACAGCCTATTTCAAATTAAATGCAAGGTATGAGATCCATAAAAGAAACAGACAAGTCTAAATTAGTTCTAAACTAAAATATAATATTATTGTTTAAATATAAATAATTGTAATTAATAATCTCTACTCCGTTTTAAATGATCATACCTACATCAATTTCTTTGCATCCATTACATCAAATTTTCCAATCATATATGACTATGAGTCTTATATTTTACATGGGTTTATAATTAAATATGATAATAATTTAAAAATAGTACACATAGTCTCATGTGATTGGAGAATTTGAAAAAATCGATATGGAGAACTTGACCTAAGTATTTTCTTGTTTTAAAATACCCATCAATTTAGAATTTTTGACTTTTTTTTTTCAACAACATCTATCACTTTAAGACTTTAATTAAAAAGTAACTATTTTTAGACCATTTTACCCTTCATTAATAAAAATTGTTGTTAGATTTGCTTTGAAAATTAAAAAATAATTAAATAATGATGTTTTAAGCAAATACCATCAAATTCTTTCATGTTCCCGCAAGTAATCAAGCCATTCGATATTATTGTTGAGAATTTCATGCTCTAGTAGACTTGTGGGTTTTTCTCTGGTTTAATTCTTTCTTCTTCCCCCGCGTGAATTCTCCAAGAACTTACTTTAACTCTATTATCTCATCCTCGTCATCCATTATTTATTATATATATATATATATATATATATGCACACTTGATTCCTCAACTATTTTCCCAAATATTTTCAATACTCGCAGCCCTCTTCTATAAAAATTGGTTTTATGAACAGTTTTAAAATAAAATATTTGGAATTATACCATTATTTTGAAAAACTATTACAAAACTTTAATGATGTAAATGAAATGGAAATTAAATTTTTAACTTGAATTTTATTAACTTATTTTATACTTTTTCTATTGTCAACATTTTTTATTTTTTCCTTTGAAAAATTTGTTTAAAATTTAATTTATTCACTACTCCTCCCTCAGTTATATTTATAAAACCCTGCCTATTTAATTTGTCCGATCTTTCGGAATTTAGTAAAATATTTATAAAATAATTTCCAAAATTTCTCTTGAACTGTGGTTTTTCTATTCCTCTCCTACTAACTTTCTTAATTTTGTAAGAGTATAATTAATTTACCAAAAGGAGTGGAAGGGTACACTATCCTAACTCCCATCTTTAATATAAAATCTTGTTCGTATTATAATTTACACTACGAATGAGATCTAATATGATGGACTAGAGTTAATATTATGTTTCTCAAAAGTTCTTCACATATCACTCTTGTCAACCAATTAAATCCAATCGGCTTGGGTATTGTTGTTTGAAAACGGAAAATAGCGAGCAGCATACATGCGATGCTTTGATTTGTGCTCAAGGTTCTCCTCTACATCACTTTCTTTGGGCAAAGAAATTAAACAAGGCACTCTCTCCGGCCCACTTTATCATTCAATCTCTTTATTAAAACACAAGAGGTAGTAGTAATATATTATTGGGTGAAGGGGTAAAAATACCCATATTAATTTGTCAAAATTGCACCTGGCATCATATAAAAACTATAGGTGCAAAAATGATTATAAAAATTGTAAATGAGTACAAAAATGCCACAACCATTAATTAGTCAAAATGTTCATAGTGCTTGTTTGGAACAGCGATTAAAATGCTTAAAAGCAGCTTTTGAATCGTCATTTACGGTGTACGAGGTAAGTATGTGAGAGGAGTTTTGCCTCAATTTACATGAAAAGCAGTTTATAAACAATTTAAACGCCAAAACAAACATGCCCAATTGTCTTTTTTCTTTTTCTTTTGTGGATCCCACTAGTATCTAGCTATCCACCTTCACCCTTCACCCTTCACTCTTCACTCCTCAACATCATCCATCAGATATTTACCTCTTCCACCCACTCCAAACATAGGATCTCACTGGAAAATGAGATCAATAGCAACTGTAAGCATCGGCCAAGTGAAGCCTCCCCTTAACTTCCACTTCCTATCCCCTTTCTCTCTTTAGTGGAACCACAAGGTTGTAAATTAGATATGGAGAAAAAGATATGATAAAAAAGAATTAGATATGAAAAAGAGGCGAGATTGTCGAAGGAGGGATTGGAAGTTGATGATAAAGCAAGAGGAGAATGAGGACTAGGAGACGATGGATGTGGTGGCAAAGATGGGGCAAAGACATTGGTGGGTGGGTGGGTGCAGGTGTTGTTTATGGTGGTTAAGTCATCATCGGATTATCGGAGGTGACAACGAGTGTTGGATCATTCTTTGTTGGCCGTGGTGGTGATGGGTGCTAGGTGTGGCATTCTACACAGTGGTCAGGTCTTCGTCGGCAGTGGTGATAGGTGTTGGGCACGGCGGTGTTCACAATGGTTCACAATGGTCCATTCTTTGTTGGCAGTGATGGTGGATGCTGATGGTCCGATCTTCTTCTTTGGAGGTGGCGGGTGTTGGGTGAAGCAACGTTCATGGTGGTCAAGTGCAATGGAGGGTGTGGAGGGGTTTGCCATTGAAGAAGAGATGGATGAATGGTTGGGAGAGGGAATGCCATCGGTGGAGGAGATAGGAGTAGAAGAGTTTTTTTTTTTTTTTGAAAGAAGGAATGTTTTAAGTGGTGGAAATACGCAAGATTTGAGCGTGAAGAATTATATTTTGATTTGGGAGTGTACTTATGAGATGAGTGTGATGCATTATATTTTGATTTGAGGGTGTACTAAGGATATGGCACATTTCTGAACACTTGGATATGAGTGTAGGCCCCGCCAAACTAAATTAACAGCCGTTTGGTGTAGTTGATAGCTGAGATCCTTTTGCGCCATTTTAAATCTTTATGGGCATTTATGCACTCAGTTTTAATATGGTGCCAAATACACTTTTGATAAATTAACACTGGTATTTTTGCCATTTCACTCTATATTCTTTATTGAACAATGCCTACCAGCAGCCTTTAAGCTCTAAGCTGTATATGAACTGTTGGTTCCAGTTAACAACTTTTAATATATTTTTGAAGTAAAGAGGATAAATTTGACATTTAGCCCAAAACACTGACATAAGCCTCTGAATTTCATCACTTTATAATCAGGAACAGGTTGGTGTTGCAGCCCTATGATAATAAGGAAGCCAAGTACATATAATCAATCATATGTGTATTTATACCCTTTTTCTCCATTGTCATTCTTTTGTTCTCAATATTGTGCAAAATATTCTGTCTGCTAGGATCCTTTACACCTGGTGGTATTCTAGAGGCTCACATTGCAATAGAATGGAGGATAAATTTATAACCATGAAAATACACACTCAGACTCAGACCCAGTTAAGCTGAGCATTTTTACCCACTCCTTCGTCTAAATTCTTCTCTATCCCTTTTCTTCTCTGATCACGAATGACAAATTAAATGACATGCGAAGAAGTAAACAAAAAACAACTTTGCACAATGAGGCCTCAAAATTGATGCTTTGGAAGGCTATTGATGTGAGCTTACATGATGGTGCAGCTCCCATGATTTCTGTAAACAGCAGAGGAGAACCATATGATCAACCAGTTATTATTGCAGTTTTAAATTATACTCCCTCCAGTCGTTAATATAAGACATAATTGAGGAATTGATATTGATCCAAGATATAAGACATATTTCCCATATTTGTTAATCTTTCCTAATTTACACTTATTGATACTCCCTCAATAATAACTATATAAGAGAGATTTGGAGAATTAAGGAAGATTATTAAGATGTTTTAGAAAAAACATGTCTTATATTAAGAACTGGAGAGAGTAAATATCAGTGTGTCATGCTTTCATACCTCTTAATTTCTTCGTATTTACTAATAGCATCCTCATATTTGAGACGGAGGGGACCAGTATCTTGAGGGTTCACATTCTTCGGTCCTACAAGATATGCCTGAACGACAAACTCTGGAGTTCTCTCCCTGAGTTGCAATCATCAAAGACTTGGTCAGAAAGGTGGGAACAGAATAGTCAATTCTTTTTTTTTTTTCCCCTCCGCTTGGTAAACAAACAGTCAATTCTTTTAAAATGGTATATAGTCAACAAATAAGTAGAAACATGCCATTAACAACTTGTGTCCAGCGGTGACGGTGGACTACACAAAAAAGCCCATCCTCCAGAGAGTTGGCAGAGAAAACCATGCGGGCCTGGGGAAATATCTTAACATGTGATGTATATATCTATAAAAGAGAAGTCACATCACATATATATATCTTATGAATGTTACGACTCAACTCAAATCCCTAGCAAAGTAACAAGCCTACATCTAGTTTAGGCTGATAATATGCCAGTCAAGCTACAGTAAACTACTCACAGAGCTGAGTTGGACTAATAGTGGCACGCAAGCCCAGCTCACCCCATTTAAAGTGTTGGGTCAGGCTGGCCTTGTGGGCCTCTCTATATTTTCGGTTCCCCCTTTTTGTGCCAGCCACTCAGTCACAGGATATTTAGATGGGATTTTTAGTACTCTTGTACTCTCAACAACAGGAATATTCATAGGTTCAGTCTATTCAGTATTCAGTTAAGTTTTGAACGCTTGCCAGTTTCAATTTTTTTTAACTTCTTTAGGGTACAATGATCATTTTTCTATTTTCATTTTTTTTCCTCAATTGCTGTTTAATTTCTATACCAAAGTATTGCCATGTAACTAGTTGGTGAAAGCCGAAGTATGGTAGACAACTTTAGAAGCAGTCGGTGGCATACCTCCCTTCAAATTCTGATAGCCATGCTACAAAGGCAGCACCAAAATACATGGACACAAATGGCTTGGTTAGATCCTCGACAGATTCAAGTCTATAAGCCCTGTAGCCCATCTCCCTGAACAAAATGGTTGTTAAAATAGGTAAGCATTAACAACAACATTTTACTTTAACTCTAATACCCATTTGTTCTAAATATTCAGGGGAAAAAGCCTCTCTTTCATTGAATGACAAACAACACATAGTTAGGAATGTCTAAAAGCATTATGAAAATTTCCAGAAAGAATGCAGGCACAGATACTTCTAAAATTTTCATCATGGATATGGTCAATACATACACATAAAGCCAGAAAGCAGTGGAATAGTCAATCCCCATTATTCCTGGCCGTCCTCCAATGCCATGCAAAAAACGCATGCTAACAACCTCCGAAATAGCACAAAGAACTGTCTGCAAAATCAGTGAAAAATGAAAATTAATGTTTTGTAAAAATACAATCTCCCAAGCAGGACTGTGACAATTATAATCAAGAAACTTGTCAAAAATTACAATTTCATCAAAGAATATATAGGTCATTAAAGGGGCAAATATTTCCTGGGTTTATGTATTTATTCATGATAGCACTATGGCTACACTTTTTAACAGCCAAAGCTGTTTCTGAACTAGTAATATTTGTAATGATATCTCGTGATATATTATGTTTCACTGCGTCAGCATTTACTTTGTCCTATGTCTATAACATGCCCTGTGTTATTTGGCCTGCTTTTCAGTGTTATCTTCATTTTTACTTTTTGTGCAAATATGAATAGCAGATGTCGTTAACCAGCCACAAAATGGAGACAGGAAAGATCCGTGTATGGCAGCATTAAACTCCTATGGACAGACAAAATACTTACAGATTTTATTCCCTTCGTACTGAAGTATTTGAATAAAATTATATCCGCTACTGCCTGTAAGAAAAAATTGCTGCAATAAGGACTCACTTGCTTCATTTTTGTAAGTTTAATATCTTCAACACTACAAAGATGTAACAATTGGCATATCTGTCATCTTTAAATGAATGAAAATTTTTCCCTTGTGATTTAAACATAGCAAATGTTATTGTTGCTTCAATTTTCTCAAGACTATTGTAGCTATTCAGCAGATAGGTACCCCTGTATTGTTTGCCAACAGTGAGTCAGTTCAATTGAACTATATCTTTTGTCACACTGGCCAATCGTGATAAATTGTCAATTGATTTGTTCTAGGTCACTTTAATGGTTCAGATCCTTTTTACACGTAGAAACAAACTACAGAATTATAATTTTGCTTTACTGAGTTAAATTAAAGCCTAAAAGTTTTTCCTCAAGTTTATGAGCATAAAGAATAAACATTATTTCATCAAGGGGAAAAGTGAAAATCAGAAGTTAATATATCGTCTTCAGTGAAACAATTAAATCAATAGCAGGAAACATTAGAACAGTGAAAAACATTCCATCAAATATCTGGCAAAAGGCCTAACCAAATCAAGAAATGATTGGCTAAATATCACAAACTATACAATCTGAATATTGTGTGTTTCCAACCCTCCCATATTCAATGGAGTTATCATACTACACCAGAAATTTTAAAACCAAATGGAATTATTTTGATTAGGATTATTTATATCATCATAATGTAGCAGATGAAGAAAGACAGAAGAAAAGAAAATAATTAATATAAATTTGGCTATCTATTGATAGTATAATAGTTTTTTTTTTTTAATTAATAGGCATATACCTTCACTTCCACTCGTGAAAGATATGGTCTGTTCTTGTCATCTAGAGAAAAGCGCACTTGTCCCCTTTTCTCTTTAGATTTAGCCCACTCTTTCTGGACATCAGGATGGTTCCACATCTCTTCCATGTCTTCAGGAGAAGCTCTAGAATCCCATAATGTGTAAACATTTGTCTCTACATCAAAGACACAGTCAGATTTGCCAGCTTAATAGCACCCAAGTACAATGTTTAAACCAGAAAAACATCAACCATAATCTTTATCGCTGTCATCACACAATGATTAAAGTACAATTTGAAGGAGACCATTGTCTTTTCTGTCACCAAAGTAATATATGTTTTTTTAATTAACAATTTGCACTGTAAGTAGTAATATTCACCTGACTTCTTTAACTAACTGCCCAGTTCTTTTCCTAGGTTTTTCCATCTATGTCAGGGGCCCCCTGTTCTTGTCCTTGCCCTTTCAATATATTAATATAAAAAATTACACCACTAGCCATTGTTGCAAGACAATTAGAAATACAGGATCATGGAAATGATACCTAAAGGAATCAATTATCCATTCATAAATCTATTTAGTCACAACCTCACATAGTTAATTCGTTGCAGAAAGAGGGGAATCAAGCATTTCAGATAACGTTGAGAAAATGACCGGAATTTTCTGATGCAGTTGAAAGAGATCCAGCAGGAGCATTGTTCTGCAGAGGAATATTATCAACAGATTTTCTGCATAAGGAAGACACGTTCTAAGAATATATCAAGATATTTTGAAATACTCATCTATTCTAACCCAACAAATAGACTCTAATTCATTTAATAAACCATTTTTATTTAGAAATATCTCCCATGTTAGTACTGGCAGCATTTCAGACTTTCATTAGATTGTAATCACATGTTTTTTTTTCACTGGATTGCCATCACATAATTGGCCGTGGTCAAAATGCATAACTGGGAACCAAACAAAAGATATACATCACTTAATGATGGCAAATTTTCAATTTCTTCACGTAAACTTCAACATATCAAGAAGAAGGAAACAACCACCTAGATGGAAAACTTTCTTTGACTGCAAGATACCGTTTCCAATAGGGCAGAGTTGATTTGTGAGTTGCCTTCTTCGGACCACCTTTATATGCCCTTACTATAAACTCTTCACTTCTTTCTCTGCAGGTAATGCCCGTTGAGGATAAACATTTCAGAAATACACCATCATGGCAACCAGATGAAAGAAGAACTTGACACTTACGTATCCTCATAATTTGACAACCAATTAATATAAGCAGCCCCGAAGTATACATTTACAAATGGTCGGTATAGGACACCTGAACTCCCTTCTGCTAGATATGAAGAATAACCTAATTCACTGTAAGCTAAAGTCAACTTTACTGAAACAAAAGAGTATTAAGAAACTTTAGCTCTATGGAAAAAAGCAAACAGCATCTACCCAGTACCTTATCAACCACTCCGAATCATTTGGCATAAGTTGCATGAGCCCAAACCTACGCTGTTTAGATTTGTCCTCAGAATGTGTAACCAGGAGGAGCCTATCACTTTCCAGTTCAGCAATAGCACAAACCATGGCCTGTGCACCAAACGACAAAATGTCAACCTTTGAAAAGAAACAAAATGCCATACACTCTGGAATGAAAATGAAAATGAAAATTTGACACATTGTTGGTCTCAAAAGAAGTAACACCCGAAACACCTTGCATTTAATCTAGTGTTAGACTATTAGCCACTCTAACTCATAATATAATATGATTAGGAACAATGAAATTATATGATCTAATATTTAAAAATAAAATAAGACATACAGGATCTATCTTTGAGGGGAAGTGTCTGCCAATAACAACCTCAGCTACAGCCTGAAAATACACACAAAATGAAGTAAAGTAAAAAAGATAAAAAAGTCTACAAGCATCATTGGCCAACATATTTTGAATCTATAAAACACATGAATGCTATTTCAGAACTTTTTGTACCCGTTTTCTGAAGTAATATAAAGATGAGACAAATGCATAGAAGAAATAGAAACTTCGTTTCATTCTTATAAAGAAAATTTCGATAGAACAGAAAGAAAGAAGTAAAAGGGCGGAGGAGAACATATCCCTTAAAAGAAACTAAAATGGAAATGCAAATGATTCAAGTAACAACAATTTTTTAAAATTTATTTTTTAGAAGATGATTATCTATTATTAAATTTTGAAATGCAAAAGGCACCACAGCATCTAAGCATCCAGCGGGTAAGTAGAAGTTACAATAGTCAGTAAGCAATGTCAAGCTTAACCATTATTTTAAGTAAAGTAAATATGTTTACCTTCATTTCAGTCTGTGTCAAATATGGCTGTCCGTCAGGATCTCGCAAGAGGTGAACCCTTTTCCCTTTTGACTCTCCAGCTTTTAACCATTCAGAGCTCACTTCTGGTATATTCCACATGGCCTCCAGGTCCTGGGGTTCAGCACAATCATCCCAAAACGTGAAGCTGACAGCCATTCTGCAGTATAAAGTTAAACTATCAAGTGCTAATACACACCTGAGAGAAATTTAGGCAAGTTAATAAGAAAGACACCTGAAATAACAACTTCATGATTGTGCTAAAATTGATGGGGCCCAACTTTATCAAAGATATATAGCAGCAAAAGCTAATTCCGAGACAACATGAACTATCATAAACACAAATAAATACAAAATAAAAAAATAACCCGTGACAAAGTCATCCAGAATAAATCTTTCGAGAAGCCTGTTTTTAACTCCTAGATTGATGACAAGACACTGTAACAACATTAAGAAATGGGCTTTTGTATCAGGCATTAATGGAACATCAAGAAATGCTGATGAACTAAACGTAGAATAGTAGGAATAGCTGATCAACTAAGCTTGATCGTTCTAAGCTTCTAAAATTTGGAATTCGAGACGCCACGAAGCGAATAATCCGAAATTCATCAATTGTACCGAACTGTTCATACAGACAAAAAGAAATCCGCTATTTCAATGAATAATCATGTTCCATCCAACACCACAACCCTAAAGCAACATTCAACCGAATCTGAACTCGTTGATTGGACGACATTGTGTAAAATTCAACTGAAAAACGAAAATTCCAAGGATTAAATCCTGATTAACATTTGTAACAGTCAGGGACATACTTAGATGCAATCGCCAATAGATTTTTGCAACGAGATGGTGGAAACTCTGCCCAGGCAGGCCTACGATGGAGGCGAAGGAACGTACGTGAGAGAAAATGGTTTATAATGCAAGAAATGGAAAGCGTTACGAAGGAAAAAAAGACAACAATATTTTCTTTTAGCGGAAAAATTATATTTACATTTTATTGAGAGAGTGACACGTGGCAGGCCAGGGCAACACCCTTCTCCATGTGGGTCCAATAGGGAAAATCACGGTTTTGGACTCTATCAAAAAAATTCATCACAAAAAAAAAAAATTTAAGTTTAAAAGTTGTAACTAAGTGTGTGTTCGGCTAAACAAAAAAAAAAAAAAAACTTTTCAAGTGAAACCATGGTTTTGACTATAAGTATCCAAACATTGAAAAATTCTGAACAATCCCGTTTCATACCCAAACCATGGTTTTATCTTCCAAAACCATGGTTTGGAGACAATCCCTTTTTTTCCAATTATTACTGTCCTTTTCTCTCTCATCTGCCTTATCATTTTCTCTCTCTCTCGTCATGGTTTCAATTTCTTTCCGTTGCTTCCTTCCTTTCTCCATTTTGCAGCTTTCTTCTCTCTCGTCATCGTCTTCGAAGAGGTGCTCGGTGGTGGTGATCAATCGGCGACTGGAAATGGAGAACGTCAACTGCACGGCGTCATTCTTCCACACCACCGTCTCCTTCAAGCTCCACCACCTTCCACCGTCTTCACCAACACCGCACTTCCATTTCCTTCTCACCTTGCTGTCAACACAAACGGCACTCCCCCCACCATACTTGACTGCGACACTATCGAGAACTCCAACCCCGACTTCTTGCAACAAAGTTTTTATTTATTTTCTTGCTAAGTTGATTTTACCGGCGAGCTTTTTTCTCATAGTTTCAGCGTCTTTTTTTTACTAGAACACCACATCATCCTCATCCATTGGCATTCTTTGTGAGTTCCAGCAGCATTTGCAATTCTCCGATGGTGTTTTACATTTTCCGGCAAGCATGAGTTTTCCGGCGCCCATTTTTTCTGGCGAAGTCATATATATTAATCACTATATGTATTTTTTATATTTTTTTAATGTTACTTAAATGACTAATCTTATAATTTTAAACTTTTCAGAAATATATATATCATTTTTTGTATTTATTATGAAATTTTATTTTAAATAATACATAAGGATAGGCAGATTATATAACAAGAGCATTAGTCATGTGAATGTTTTCGTATTTTTTCGTACTCTCTTTTTGACAATATGTTAAATGGTATTTTATCCATATTTTCACTTACTCTGTTATTGACATTTATTCGGAATTTGTACTTTGGTGTTTTGTAGAAAAAATTTCTTATTTTAGCAATTTTTTAATATACTTATATATATATATATATATATATATATATATATATATATATATATATATATATATATATATATATATATATATATATATATATATATATATATATATATATATATATATATCTCTTTATAGACTAGGCATGAGTGGTAAGAAAACAGAAATTAAAGACACGGACACACTTGCAAAAATCAAAACCATTCCAAAGAATTTAATGAAGAATAATATATATATATATATATATATATATATATATATATATCTATACCTTTAGAGACTAGGCAGAAGTGGTAAAAAAAAACAGAAATTAAAGACACGGACACATTTGCAAAAATCAAAACCATTCCAAAGAATTTAATGAAGCATCTTATTAATATATATCTTTAGAGACTAGGCAGGAGTGGTAAAAAAACAGAAATTAAAGACACGGACACACTTGCAAAAATCAAAACCATTCCAAAGAATTTAATGAAGAATAATACAGTGGGTTTGGCAAGAGATAACCCAGGTTGTGAAAGGAGATGAAAATTAATATAGTGTACGCCTTCAATATGTACGTTTGATCTAATTTTGTAATTTACTACATAATTGACTAATGTTATTATTTTATAATTTTTGCATCTATTTTTTTATATTACATAATTAACAAATGTTATAATTTAAAAATTTTTGGATAAATTTATTTCATTTATTGTAATTATTATGCAATTTAATGTCAAATAATACTTAAAATATAATCTTATCCTTTATATGTAATTATCATAAAAGTTAATGTCCTTTTTAGTCATTTGACCATGAAAAAAGCTATTCTGATAAAATCATCCAAACACTCTCATTTTATCAAAATCATTTTTTCCCATAATCTATTTTCCTATAATCTATTTTCCAAAAGTTATTCTCTCCAGAATCTATTCTCCAAAAGCTAATAAGAACACACCCTAAGATTGTTAAAATGGGATCGGTAAGGTCAAGGGTCAGTGAGTCAGATCGGAGTTAAACCGGAATTAACATAAGACTAAATTAATGGAAGAGTGAAGATTTCAAACTTATTAATATGAAATTATAAAGAATTTTTTTCAAAAAAAAGAGTTTTTTTTTTTTAAAAAAGAAAAATCCGAATAGACCGGTTCTCTAACCGGGTCATCAGTTCCCATACTAGACCGGCGGGTCTGGGTTTAATAACAATACTTTTTTTTTTTTGCCATGGGGTTTAATAACAATACTTGTAACATTAAATTTTCCTTCTTCTTAATCCACGTACATAATCTGTTTTTTTATGCTCCCTTGAACAGGCTGTCAATTATTATTCAGCCAAGGATGAAGAGGTATGAGTTTCGGGGATTGAGCCAACTTCAAGTCTTGTCATTTTGCAGCGAATCGTAATTCAGTCATCTATTTTGGAACCGCTGGAGGAGCATAACCCAAGTATGCCATCGTCGCTGGTCCTTTCTGAAGGAGGAGAGAAGATGATTAACAGTAAATTAATGGAGGTAACGTGTCTGTTAGCTTAGGGTGATAGTTTCCCCCATTTAGCTTAGGGTGATAATTTCCCCCATTTTTAATATTTCGGGCCTGTTTGGTTTAAAAGAAGAGGAGGAAATGGAGGGGGAGAACAAGAGGTCATCTTGTTTGGATTAGTTTGAGAGGGAGGAGAGGGAAGAATTTTTAATGATCATTTATTTAGTTTAAGAGAAGATGGGAGAGAAGATAATAACTAATTTACCATTTTACCTTTATATGTTAGATTATATTTTTTTCGCTTATATAAATTATTTAAATTAGTTTTTTGGTCATTTAGAATTGTAATAATAAATAAAGGAGTGGCAAAGAGCTTTGTTTTGAAAAAAATACTCCTTTTTTTATTATGAATTCTTTTTGTATAAGAGATGATTACTTAATTTGAGTAGATTAAGAAAATAAAATAAATTATTAATTACAACAAATGTAACATGATATTTTTTAAATATTTCTGTGTGATACCATATCACATAGAAGCTTACAAATTGGATAAATTAGTTTAAAAAAATAATAAATATAAGAAAGAAAATGAATTAAAGTGTACTTGAAATAGCCCTTTAGTCGCCTCAGAATTATCAAAAATAAAACTGAATTAATGTAATATAGTACACAACTCGAGTCATTTTACTTTGAGGAGCCGATTATGAAACTAATTTTTAGTAAAATAAGTAATTATAATGCAAAATTAGCAAGGATAAAACATAATTGATTGATTTTCAAATTTCTAAATTGAATGCAATTAAAAGAGATATTTTTAGGATTTTCAAATAAAGAGGAACGGAAATGGGTTAAGAATGCAAATGATGAAGATGCTCTTGAAAATGGTTTTTTCAATGGCTATCCATGCTCAATTATAAAATATTTGAAGAGTTCATATACTAAACTTCTAATATTCCAAACATCATTAACCAATGAGTATTGCATCATAAGAGAGGAACCGCTACCCTTAAAATGTTTTTAAGCCTTCTTAGTGTAATGAGTTTCTCTAAGTTTCCTAAAATATCAAACCTCAATTACCATTGAGTCTAATACTTAAACTCATGAACTCATTCATTTAAACATTATTAAAACCCCTTGGAAAGTGACTAAGGAATAAGCAATGCATTAGGTTCAACTATAATTCTATTTCAATCAAACCATCCAACAATACCACGTTAAATAGATAGAAATCATTAGAATCATAAAGAACATATATATAACCATATATATTGATAAGTACAAATCCTAATTACAAATTCCAAATTATAACAACCCAATCCATAGAAATCATAACTAAACTCATACTCTTATTATATAAATGAATTCATAAACCTAAAAAATCACAAATATAATGAGCTATAGATAAAATAAACTCCCTTTGAAGTATATGTGAACTCAAACCATCTCCAATTCATCTCCAATAGCATAAAATTACCAAGCTACTTATCATAATAGCTTCAAGAAAAATCATCACACTCTGATTCAAACACCCAACCAAAAAATAACAGATTAAAATGACCGATTAGCACTAATTCAAGGAAGAATTTGGGGCCGGAGTATGAAACCAATTTGACTTGATGCTGAAACTAATCCCAGAAGCAGAACAGAGTAGCTATGGCTATAATGAATTCAAAAACAGAAGAAACCACAGCCTGGAACAATGGAGATCGTGGGAAGTTGAAACTCGCTGGAAGAATAGATGAATGGTGATGACGTAAACTATGGATGTCCAATCTAAGACTCCGCACAGCATCACGCCGTCAGGCTCTGCTTCCGTCTCTATTGATCGTGGAAGAACGAGAATGCGACGACAATGGCACGGTGAGGGAGAAGGTGGTGTTACGACGTATCTCACTTGAGCTATGTGATCTGGTCTTACCAGCGACGGCCTCGATGGTGGTCGGCGGAGAGTGTGCGGTGGTGGTTGGGAGGTGAAGAAACAAATGATTCCGGCGGTGGAGGAGGTGAGCTCTCCGACCGCCTCTCTCTCTCTCTTCACAACTCCTTGCTTCTCGACCTCCCAGCTCACCACTTGCGGCCGCTACCTCTCCTTTTTCCCCAATCGACCTTCAGCTCCTCGCTCTCTTCTGTCTGTTCTGTCCAAACCCGCCTCAGCTCCCGTGTCTGTTTATAGTAAGGTATTAAAATCCGGATCGGATATTGAACCGGTTGGGGTACTGGGTTAAGGGTCAGTGGGTCAAACCGGAGCTAAACCGGGACCAAACCGGTAAGTAATTGAAAATTTTAGGTTTATAGTATGAAATTCTAAAGGAAAAAGTTAAAAAAAAATTAAATTGGGACCCGGACCGGACCGGTCTAGTGACCGGTTCGGCGGGTTCCGGGCCAAACCGGCTGGTCCGGTCCGGGTCCCTTAACACTGGTTTATAGGTTTTCTTAAAAAATAAATTTTTATTACGTAAGTTGAGATAAAACTTCTCCTACATACTTACTTCATATACTGTGAATCATAATTTATAAGCACTTATTACTCAAAAATAAACTATTCCAAACGAGCACTAAACCCTTAGTTAAAACGCAACGCAAACTTTGACCAAGGGACTAAAATAAATTAATTGAAATGTTTTTTCAGGAGGGATTGAATTGAGAATTTATAAACTTTCATTGGTCCACCTATGATTTTCAAGAACTTTTGGGTCTTTTCTGAACTTTTCTTTGAATCGTTCCTTCATTATCTTGTAATTTTCAAAAATCTTGAGTTCGTTTTTGCAACTATCCCCAAACTGATCTACAATTAAAATAAACAAAAAAGGTAACACCTTATATTCCAAAAATTAATCAATTAAGGTAAATTATAAAATATATGATATTTTTGCCCTTTTTCAACCTTAATTTCTTATAAACTCTCTCAATCACAATTAATTACAAAAGAGGTATTTTAAACTCATTTATTATGACAAAATCTCTAAATAAAATATAAAAATATATAATAAAATAGAGATTTATCAAAAAAAATCCAATACTCAACTAGCCTATACATATTAAGTACATTAGAGAGTATTTATGAAATGAAAGCATCACAATCACCCTCCAATATTTTTCATTGGACGCTCAAACTTCTCTTGTTGAAATCGTAACTCGTTTTTTTTTCCAGATCCAAATCGTAACTCTTACTATAAATGGTAGCAAAAAAAATGCAGGAACTTGTTCTCACATTGCTATCTGTAACCACAAAACCATGTATTTTTATCTTCTATTAACAAGGCTATAACAAAATAAATTTCAGCTTCTGTGGCGTAGGATATCAATAGGAATATTAAAAACTTAATAGGGGCAAATTAGTCTAAATATCTTGCTCCCCTCTAAAAGCCCCAAATTGGAGGGAAGCAAAATAAGGGGAGCGATGGGATTTGAAGCCCATATTTTGGCTCCCTTCCCCTCCAAATTTTCAAACCAAACAAAGGAAATGGCTTATTTTTCATCCCCTCCCCTCCAACCAAACAGGCTCTTAAGGGCCAAAATTGTACCAATAAATACTTTAAAGTGCTGATTATATCTCTAAAAATAATTTAGGGTGTTAGGTGCACCTTAACCCATTTTAAAAATCCATTAATGGCATCTTTCTATAAAGACCAATCTTTTCTTTATTATTACTTGCTAATAGATTTTGGCTCGTGATCCTCATTGTCATTTATTACATCATATGTTATATTATAAGCAAAGATATCATCAATGTTGACTCCATTTTGATCCCATTGGATTCTATTCAAAACATAATTTATTGAGATCTCATTAGTTTCACATATTTCAGGTACTTGAATCTCTTCTGGGACTTCAACATTCTCTTTTGGAAATAATAACTCTTTAGGAGATGACTCTTCTAGAGCTAATAGATGTTTAGGATATGGCTCTTCTGGACTTACAAACTTTTTTTTATTATCTTCGACTTGACCATTAATATTTTTAGCTCCTTTTCTCTTTTGATGATTTTTATCTTTGGAATCATTTGGCCTACCACACTTCAAGCATGATTTAAATTCATTTATAATAGGTTATTCTCTAGAGACATCAATTCTAAAAGAAGCATTAGCAGTAGGGATATGTGACATTGTCACCTTCTTTGGATCAGTAAATGCTTTTAACATTTGATTAACTAAATTTTATAAATGAATTATCTTTTAAACTTTCAGTTCACATTGTTTTGTACAAAGATCAAAATGAGTCAATGATAATTCATTCTAGCTAATCTCTTTACCCAACTGCTTATTTTTTCCCCCTAATGTTAAAAAAAATGATTCATCAAAATGAAAATTGACAAATCTTACCATATATAAATCTCCTATATATGGTTTTAGATATTTTATTATCGAAGGAGATTCATACCCAACATAGATTCTCATCCTTCTTTGATGACTAATTTTGGTATGTTGTAGTAGTGCTACTAGCACATATACTACATACCTAAAAATCATTTGATAGGAAATATTAGATTCTTGACCAAAAACCAATTATAAGGGAGAAATATTTAGATAATTTGTTCACTTAATGCGAATTAACATTGCGTCATGCCAAAAGGCATGGCCCCAAGCAGAAATTGAAAAATTATATCTCATAAGTAATTGTCTTGCAATTAATTGCAATTGTTTAACCAATGATTCTGCAAGTCTATTTTGTATGTGAACATAAGTTACAAGATGTTCAACATCAATTTCAAGGGACATACAATATTCATTAAAAGCTTACAAAGTAAATTCATTAGCATTATCAAGGTGTATTTTCTTGATAGGATAATTGAGGTAATGTGCTCTTAATCTAATCAAATGAGAAAGTAATCTCGCAAACTCTAAGTTGCAAGAAGATAATAAGCAAACATGTGATTATTTAGCACTCGTTTGGGATAGCTTATTTTTAACCTATAAGTGCTTATAATTCGTAATTTACGGTATACCAGGTAAATATGTGAGAAGAGTTTTGTCTCGACTTACGTAATAAGTGCTTATTTTCCAAAAATAAACTATTCCAACACATTAATTAAAATTATATAGTACTTAAATGGTCCACATGGTAAATGTATTGTCCTACAAATATCTCTTTGTATTAGTTCTAGAAATGTGAGAGACTCACTTTCTACTTTGCTTTGTGTGGGCCGAATAATTAACTTTCTCTTAGAACATGCAGCTGGTATTTGTTTGTACTTCAAGATATCTCCACATGAATTCTCAATTATTTTTTATATCATGGTTGACTCGAGATGCCCTAATCGGTCATGCCAAACATTAAATTTATTAGTAAACTTCTAGTTTACATTGGCAAACCTCTTATTTGCATTGGTAAACTTCTGGCTTACTTTGTTTTTTGTAAACTTCTAGTTTGCGACAACATATGTTTCTTCAAGAAACAATATATTAGCTCTTCTAGAGCCTTCAATTAAATTTATACTTCTAGATATAATCTGAATATTGGCTCCTCGTATTACAAAAGAAGAAAAATATTTATCATTTCTAAGTATAGTGTGTGTTGTTGTACAAGACATAAATCTTCAAGATTGATGTAAAAAAAATTCATTTTTCATTAAAAGAAACATGAAAATAAAGGAAAACATAATTAAAACGAAATGCATATGATAATTGCAACTTTAACCACACTAAAGCATAGATGTTCAATTAGATAAGGATTAATACCATTATTTGTCCTTATAATTTACAATCATTTTTATTTTGGTCCTTGGCATTTTAAACAGGTAATTTTAATCCCTTAAATTTACTCCATTTCAAACCGTTAATCCCTATAGCTTAAAAAAGACGTTAACAGTGTTAAAGTTGATAATATGGCATTAACGTCATTAACGTTGCTTATATGGGTGGCTGAGTAGGCAATATTCCTAGAGGTGGAAATGCGGGTTGGCCTGCGGGCTGTGACGGGGCAAGCTACACCAACCTGCCAAAATATTTTTTTTTTAAATTTCACATTTTTTTTAATAAAATTTTTACTCTCTTTCTCTTTCACTCTCTCATATCACACTTCTTTTCTTTTATATATTTGTGTTATGAAGTCAATTTCATTCTTACTTTCTTTTTTTTCATCTATTCACATCACAAAACTATATAAATATATCTCTTTTAAATTTAATAATAGTAGAATAAATAAATATAATATAAAACAAGTGTCAAATAAAAAATATGGGGAATTAATTAAACATATTATTAAAGGAAAGAAGATAAGGGAGAGAATAAGTGCATTTGAGGAAAAAAAAACTAAAAAAAATTATGTAGGCCAACGGGCTAAACGGGCTGAGCCGGTTTAGCCCGTTTTTAAACAGGCCGCCATTTCGGCAGCTCGAACTCGTTTAATTTAGGCGGGCCGGCTCAAATTACTGGCTCTAAATATTCCATGGAGAAACCAGTCAAAATCAAAGGGTGTCTGCTGTAACTTGCAATCCCCATAGGCGTATATGCCGAACTCTAGAACCCACCAGGAGATGACCAAAGCAATAGCCAGCTTGTGAGAACATTGACCACTAAACCCTCCAGTGAAACCTAAGCAATGATATAGGTCTTCAGCTGGCGCCCTTCACTTTCCCTCTTTACATTTCATTAATCATATTCATTAATTTTATAACAATAGTAGGAAATAGGCTGAGAAAGTCTTGCCAACAATTAATTAAGCATACCAGGAGGCTGAAGTTGAACCCCACGATGACAGTGTTGGTGATAGATATGAAAGTGAGCTGAACATCCCCGAGGTGACCGGCGAAGGCTTGGGTGAGGACGTTCATGGTGAACCACGCCACATGATTGAAGATGGAGGGAAATATAGGCTTGTTTGATTTTGTTCTCTGTTTTTTGTTCTCACAGACAGTTTTATAAAATAGTTTTTGAAAACAAATTTTAAAAATTTAAAAAAAAAAATAATTGTTTGAATAGATTGTTCTGAAAAATCTGTTTTTAAAGTGACGTGTTGGTGATAGATATGAAAGTGAGCTAAACATCCCTGAGGTGACCGGCGAAGGCTTGGGTGAGGACGTTCATGGTGAACCACGCCACGTGATTGAAGATGGAGGGAAATATAGGCTTGTTTGATTTTGTTCTCACAAACAGTTTTATAAAATAGTTTTTGAAAACAAATTTTAAAAATTAAAAAAAATAATTGTTTGAATAGATTGTTCTGAAAAATCTGTTTTTAAAGTGACGTGATAGTGCAATTGTCGGTGGTCACATGGCGATGGTCATCATTGGTAATGTAGTATCGATAAGGGATAAGTGCTGGCCACAAAAAAATAAAAAATGGGAAAACAAAAATTAAAAAAAAAACTAAAAACTGTTTTTGGATTTTAATTTTTAAAAACAGTTTTTTTTTCAAAAAAAATTTTTGGAAACAGCTTACCAAACAAGTTTTATTGTTTTTAAAAACAAAAAAATAGTTTTTAAAAACAAAATCAAACAGTCATCCTTGTTCTTGTGTTTTTTTTTGTCGCAAGTCCTAGTCACCTTCCATATAAACAATTTTAATGGTGATAATACCACATCATCAAACTTAACACTCTGAATGTCCTTTTCAAACTATAGAGACTAAGGATTTGAAATTAATTAAAATTGAAGAATTAACACCACCTGTTTGAAATTTCAAGGATCAAAATCAAAATGGCTATAAACTATAATGATAAAAAATGGTATTAACCCAATAAACAAATATAACTTGTACTAAAAAAATCAGCAACATCCAAATGAGTAATATTCATGTCATTATACTTAGAATTGCAGCTTGATCAACATGATTTATCTCAATATTTAACTCTTTACCATTATTTTTATGCGATTCTTGGTAAAAGTCAACCAGGTGTCTTAGTATACGACATGTATGTGACTAACTGACCCTTGCCACCATAGTGATAACATAGATTTCAACATGTTTATTATGTCAACTAGTTTCTCTTTTGTGTTTCTTATCAATCTTTCCCCACTTTGGGTTGGGACTTTGAATCACTACGATTACGACCATGTCCCAACCCATGGTTGTAGCCATGCCTTCGACCATGGCTACAATTCTATTCATTCGTTACTACATTTACTTCTAGGAATGGAGGTGAGTCTGTTGGATGAGATTTATGATTTTTCAACAAAAGTTCATTATTTTATTTGGCCATAAGAATGTAAGAAATTAATTCAGCATATTTCTTGAAACCTCATTCACAATATTTTTACTATAAGAGCAATTTGAAAAAATAACCATCTTCTGGTGGTCATTGTAATATCCCAAATTTTGGGATTGGAGGCTTGAGAATATGCCTAAATTAGGCGGACTGCTAAGCCCTGCTTTAGAAAGTGTCTCAAACATATTCCCTAATGTTTCTTATATCTTTGAGGTATTAAAAGGAATAAAATGATGAATTAAAGAGTATGAGAAATTTGTATATAAAAATGGAATTAAGTTGTAAGTGTATGCCATTTCATTGCTTCCAGTGAGGCAATGTTGTGGTGTAATGCATTTCATTGACCAAATGATGTTCAAAAATTATGAAATTTTACATAGTAAAAGTAGATATTCTACGCTTTAATTTGATAGGTTATATGACTCAATTAGAGCTATATACAAAAAGTTATGAATTTTTAAATTTAACCTAGAAAAACTATGAATTTTTTGGAACAACATTCAAATAAATTAATTCTGGGAACTTTGTACTTCCAACTGATGAGGTGTCACGCCCTTATTTTAATTTCACCTTTACCAGAGTATTCGCGGAAAATGATATGCGGTTCGGTGGGCAATACAGGAATAACATAAATATATTGATAATATGTACATGATTATGGAAATTCCCCTCAGGGATTCGTACCTTATAATTACAATTAGTGTAGCCGCACAGGGCTACTTGGGTTTCTAAACCCGTTCCAGTAAAACAGAGACATTCCTGACTTCATTCCGTCACTGTAATCCTCTCGTGTAGTTCTCTTCTTTGCTCTCAACATATCTTTTGTCTTCTCCTGTCTAAATTGTTGGTAGGGGAGGGTGAGATTTGAGAGAATCTCAGTAGGAAACAGATACCATAATGCATGCATGATAGATGCTACGAATGACATGTTAGCTTTATCTAGATGTATGCCCCATAATGACATTTCTGCATGCTCGATGTTTCATACAACAAGACTATGGCCACAGCGAAAACAGAAACAGAGCTTCATTTATTCAAATATGCTTTACACAATCAAGTAAAGCAATCACATACATCATTACATAAGCAAAGATATCAAATACATGCAAGTAAGGTAAGTCTCATACCTTAACTCTTTTCCGTCTCGAAACGCGTGCCTCGATCTACTTGTAAGTAGCTCGGGGCTCAATATTCGATCCTACAATGTCAAATGTACTATTTAGACACTTTCATGATGTTTCTGGGGGTTATATGAACCTATTATAAAAATTTACTAAAATACCCCCGGGGACCTGGCCCCATCATACTCGGTCCGGCTGTACTTTTCTCGAAATTCTAACCTGGGCTATCCTAACATATTTTTTCCCAAGGAATTCATTTCCAGGCTCAGAATTATCAAATTCAATGTCAAATTATGAAATTTCCCTTGGCAGCCCTACTTTTAGGGTTTTAGAGGCGTTTCCGTAATTATGCTTTCTCGGCCTTTTCCGAAAAAGTGCCCAACTGCAACCCCACCTAATTTTTGCCCCTGAACTTAATGGAATCATGAAATCATTGAAAATCCAACTCTAAGAACTATTTATAGTGCTGGCCGAAATATATGGGTTTTCATGGGGAAATCAGGGTTTTTCGGTTTCGACTCCGTAACCATGTTCCTTTCTACTCCTAACCACTTTACTAACTATTCCATTAGGTTAAAACTACCATTTAGTATCAATTTGGGCAGCATAACAGCCCCCACAACCCATTTTCCATTTTTACACACAAAGACAATCCGGTGAAATTTCACTGATTAAATTGTCTATAACAGGAAAAATAGTCAATATGCAAAAGTTTGGAAGTTACCTCAAGCTCCCACTAGCTTTTCCTTCTTGTGGCTGAAAACCCTAACTTAAAAACACCAGGATTTGTGCTTCAAATACCTTACATCACATAGAAGAGAAGCTTAGGAGAAGAATTATACACGTTAGGTATGAATTCACCGAAGAAATCGACCTATCTCGTGAGTTTTCTCCTCTTCTCTCTCTAAAACTCCCTCTCTCTCTCTCTCTCTCTCTCTCTCTCTCTCTCTCTCCCCATGGTGCTGCACGGTTTTTGGCTGATGGAGGAAGAGGATGATGATTTTATAACATTTAGCTTATGTCATCTTTAATTATGATGATGTCATAATTCCCATTTTCGGATTTCAATAATTTCTGGCAGATTTTCTGCCCTAACTTTAAAAAATCATAACTAATTCTATAAAAATCGAATTGGAGTGATTCCAAAGCCTATAGAACCCTTATTGAGTCTAGTTTAATGGAAAAATATATAATTTTGCTGAATGGAATCACAAAATTCCCAGAATTTCAATCTTTACATGTTGTTCCAGAAAATTTCCAGTTTTTCTAGGCTAACTTCAAAAATTTATATATTTTTGTATATAGCTCTAATTGATTCATATGACCTATAAAATTAAAGCTTAGGATGTCTACTTTAATCCTGTAAAATTTCATAATTTTTGCTCATCATTTGATCGTTCAAAATCATATGACAAACTCACTACCTCATAGGCGATTTCACCAAAAACATAATTACTTTCTCCAAAATTCACCATTTTACTTTCTTAATACCCCAAATATATTAGAATCATTAGGGGATAAATTTGGGCTCTTGCTAAATTGGGGCTTAGCAGTCCACTTAATTTAGGCTTATTCTCAAGTCTCTAATCCCAAATTTCGAGGTATTACATGAGGGGCTATATTTTTTCTTGAAACTAGACTCAATAAGGGTTATATAGCCTTTGGAATCACTTCGATACGATGTCTACAAATTTAGTTATGATTTTTCAAAGTTTGGGCAAAAAATCTGCCAGAAATTCCAAATAATCTGAAAATGGAAAAAAAAAAGATGTGGCAATCTTGTAATTATGGGAAAATTTATTAAAGCATATTTCCCTTCATCCTCTTCCCATTTCCGTGCAGCCATGGATGAAATAAGAGAGAGAAAGGTTGAGAGAGTTTAGAGAGAGAAGGAGAAGAAAATCTCACAAGGTAGGTTGATTTCTTCAGTGAATTTGTACCTAACGTGTATAATCCTTCTCCTAAGCTTCTCTTCTATGCTATTTAAGGTATTTGAAGTGTAAAGTTTGCTATTCAAGGAGGCTAGGGTTCAGCCATAAGAAGGATAAGCCATCAGAAGCGAAAGATAACTTCCAAACCTTCGAGTATTGATTGTTCTGGCTGCTATAAGTAATTTAATCGGTGAAATTTCATTGGAATGTCTTTGTTTGTGAAAATGAAAAATAAATTGTTAAAAGTGTTATGCTACCAAAATTTGTACTAAATGGTAGTTGTAACCTAATTAAATAGTTAATAAAGTAGTTAGGAGTAGAAAGGAACACGTCTGCGGAGTCGAAATCAAAAAATCTCAATTTTCCCCTGAGTTTTGTAAGTTTTGGCCAAGGCTGTTTTAGAAGGGTTAGAGTTGGATTTTTTATATTCTGACGATTCCATTGTATTCAGGAGGAAAATTAAGTGGGGTTACAGTTGGTCACTTTTTCAGAAAAGCCTGAAAAAGCATAATTACGAAAACGCCCCTGAAACTGTTAAAGTGGGGCTGCCAAGCGCAATTTTGTCTTTTGGTAGTGAATTTGGTAATTCTGAATCCAAAAATGGATTTTTTGGGTAAAAATATGTCATAATAACCCTAATCAAAATTTCGAGAAAAGTATAGTCATACCTGGTACAGCAGGGCTTGGTCTGGGTCCCAAGGGTATTTTGGTAAATTTTCACCATAAGCTAATATAACCACTATAAAAGTGTATAAAATGGTACATGAATGGGTTTTAATCTAATTCTTATACGTTTGACATTTTAGGACTAAGTCGGGAGCATGAGGCAGACGTTTCGGGGTGAAAGTGACTTGAGGTAGGAACATTGTCTTTCATGTATCATGCCATAGTTCATATGATTGTTGGGATGCCATTGTTTGTGCTTTTAATCAACATAGTTTGCCTAGACGATGCAGTTAGTGCCGGAGGTGCACTTACACCTGGGAGTTGGGTAAGAATCCAACCGGTGTACGATTAGTGGAGCAAGAGCCCTACTCATGTATACATGATGATGTATTATATTGTTCATTAATTGGTGCATATATAGTGCATATCATATTTACTTTTCGCATTTTATATGAACGATAGTATGTTTCTACTGGGATTCCTTGGAATCTCACCTCTTTTTCTAAACAAAAAATATCTCAGCGAGTGCCAGCAGCTAAAAAGGAAAGGTTGTAGATGGAGGAACTGACGAGCACGGATCCCGAGGCAAGGATAGGTGGTTATATGTAGCTATTTCTAAATATTTTGGAAAACTTTGTAAATATTATCAAACCCTATGGGGTAAAGTTGTGATGCAATCAAGTACCATGTATTAATATATCAGTATATTTATACTATTTCTGTATTGATCACTGAACCTGCGCGCAAGCACTCTGAAATATGAAAAAACAGATAAGGGTATAACAGTCATACCTTTCCTCTAGAGCATTTCAAAGAACAAATTGGTCTACCTTCATGCAAATGATAGCGTAGAAAAATCATGAATCGGGTATCCAAGATAAATAGTTTTGTAATGTCCATAACCACAAATTCAAATTTTGCAAGATTTAATATGGTTCATACAAATGCAATGAAAGGAAATTCTTAAAATATGAAATATAAAAACACATTATAATAACATAAAACCCAAATGATCAAACTACCAAGAGAATTCGTAAAGTGAAGACATAATTCATAGAGTAAGATAACAAAATTAAAAATATATGACTTCAGGCCATTTAACTCTTATGGCTTATGGTCAAGTAATTCTCATGGCTTCAGGCTAATTAATCTCAAGATGAGAAATTTAAACTATCATGGCTTCTGGCCGTTTATCTTCAGGATAAATAAAAGTCCTATATGACTTCCAGCCATACAATAAGATAAAAGATGGAAAGGTATATAACTTTTGGCCATATAATAAGAAATCAAAAGAATATGGCCATCAAAATAAGAAATTAAAGTGATATGATTTTTGATAATATAATTTCAAAATATGAAATCAGAGATGTATGGCTTATGGACATTATAAAATAACAACATCAATAATAAAGAAGAACTTGTAAATGAGATTAAAAAAAGATATAAAAGCAATAACAATCTCCAATCTTAGTCATGAATCCCAATGTTTATAACAATCGATAAAAGTATCACTTTGGTTTTATTTACAAGTCTTTTTTTACCAAAAAAATTTGTTCCATTTATAAGTCCAGTTTCAGTGTAGTAAATGGGATTGTGACAATTTTGTCCCTATTTATTATACCAATGAAAAAATAATTTAAAGATAGATAGAGAAGAAAAAGTTGAAAAGTACACATTCATAAATGAGGCATAATTGAAAATTTACCCCATAATCATTGAGTTAACTACTTCTCCTTGTTAGATGAGATTTAGTTAAAAGGGACTTATAAATAGGACTAAAGTGATATCTTTTTAATTTCATATAGTGGCTTAGATTATCCCAGATAGATCAAATAAAGATACCATAAAAGAAGGTAGAAAAAATCTTTAAAGAAATGATGAGAGAAACATACCTTCGTTAAGGCTTTCGTACTGGTAACGTATTGTGAAAATAAAAGAGATTTAATATAAGAAAGTAAGAGCAAGAGAAGAGAAAATTCAAAAGAGAAAGAGGAGAGTAATTCTCATTTACTTATGTTTTTTCTACTTACAATATTTTATACAAAGCCTTTATTTATAGGCCTCCAAGAGCCACTATCAATGATCACAACTAAAATATAATGAATGATACAATTAATATAGATGAATATGCACTATATGACTCTTAATATCATTCATTTAAATGTATATTGAATAGTTTTTTAATTTTCCAACTACTATTTATGAACAGTGATTAAGATATAAGAAGTTAAGGGTACATAGACATTCACATAATTAATATATTCATAAAAAATTTGTAATATATTTCAATATAAACTTTTTTAAAAGTAAGACGAGCTTACATAGTTACATGCAACTTTCTTCTTGCTTTCCATTTTTGCCAATATACGTGTCCATCCCATCCATTCCAAATTTTACCAACTCATTCAAGGAATCTATTCTCTTTTTTTGCCCGGACTCAACGAATCTATTCTCTATTGAAATAAAAATGGTAAAGATGTAAAAGAAAATATTTGGATTATCTCTATTTTATGTACATCTTATTTTCAAAATTAAAGTTGACACCACTTGAGCTAATCATTTATTGCCTTCCATTTCCATAGTTATTTTATTTTCCATTATAGTAAACAGTAATTAAAGTTAAATAAGGTTTATAAGTTTTTTTTTTGGGCATCAGTTTTACTTTTATGGGGGATAAGAAATTGCTATTTGAACTCCAAAATCTCATATCAATGGTTTTCTACTAAAATAAGTTATCAATTGTTATACTCTTATAGTTAATACATATACTCTTATAGTTGTGTACATAATAAGATTGATTTGGAATTTTGAAGTTCAAGTAATATTTTTTTATCCTTTTCTCTTACTTTTACACAGTTTTGAAAGATGTATTTCTCAAAACTAATAAATTTATTTACAATCTTTCAACAAAAAATAAAGGCTAAATTATACAAAATCTCTTAAATTTTGAGTCAATTGCAGATAATCCCCTAACATTTCAAAATTTAAATTTAACCCCTGACCTTTTGTGTTTTGTTTTTTAACTATTAGCCCCTTACCGTTAATTGACTGTTATCTTTCAACGAAAATTGCCATGTCTGATTGAGATATGACACATGGCATCCTGAACTTTGACTAGTTACAGATAAGCCCCATGAACTTTGATCAGTTACACATAACTTCCCAACATTTCAAAATTGAAATCTAACTCCCCTAAAATATTGATTTATAATATTAAATGCCATGTCGTTATTTTTATCATTTTAATAAATTTATTAAGATTTTTACTATCATTTACCAATTAAAATAGTTTTTGTATGGCAAAAACTAGAAGAATAATATTTTAAAAAATTTAAAAATAAAAATGTCATTATTTTTATTAAATATTTTTTTTGGGATAATTGAGCATTAATCATTTATATATTACATTTACACTTTTACCCTCATTAATTCTTTATTAGTAATGCATATTTTTTCTTGAATCAGATGTTCAACATTTATTTTTATATTTTTTAAATATTATTATTCTAATTTTTGTCATACAAAAAATATATTTTAATTGATAAATGATAGTAAAAATATTAATAAATTTATTAAAATGATAAAAGCAATGTCATGGGGTTTTAATATTATAAATCAAAATCAAAATTTTAAGGAAATTTAATTTAAATTTTAAAATGTCAAGGGTTATTTGTAACTGATCAAAATTCAGGGAGTTATTTGTAAATAGTCAAATTTTAGGAGGGGTTTTATGAAACTAAGTATTTTATATAGGTTGCGACGTAGGATGCCACATGTCATATCTTAATCTGACATAGCAATTTTCGTTAAAAAAATAACGGTAAGTTAATGGCGGGTGTTAATAATAAAAAAATAAAAGGTTGGGGATTAAATTTAAACTTTGAAATGTCATGAGGGTTATATGCAACTTACCCAAAATTCAGGGGAATTTTGTATAATTTAGCCAAAAATAAAAATCCTCTATTTCTCTGATAATACAAATGCTGTGTATAATCATACATAGAAACTTTCATTGAAGATTAATCATTATTTTGGGGGGGGGGAAAGAAGATTAATCTTTATTTTATGGTAATTAATCATTGTTTTCCACTTTTATCCTTTCAATAAATAGAGAAAGGTTATAGATACTAAATGCATATTTGAAAATCATACTCCTTCGGTCCTTAATATAAAGCATATTTGGAAAGTTAATCTTGATCATAAATATAAGAAAAAGTTTTCATATTTATCCATTTTTTTCTAATTTACCCCTATTGATACTCCCTCAACACTAATCAAGGAGAAGAGGACATGAGGGAATTAAAGAAGGTAACTAGGGTGTTTTAGAAATACGTGTCATATTAATTAACTTAACAACATTACTACAAATTTGTAACACCTAATACATAACAGTTACAACTAATAAACATCATGTATGTTAAAGGGGAGGTCACGCAAGGATACATAACACTTAAAAGTAACAGTTAGTTAGGCACACTGTCGTGTATTGCAAGGAGGAATTTGTGAAAATACAAAAATAATAGATGTAGTTAATAACCGTAATTTTTTTAGTGACAAAAGTGACGGTTCTTTTAAAACAACACTCTTGTAACACTTACAAACGAGTAGTGTTCCAACCTTACTTCAACGAAAACACAAATATAACGATTATGTCAATTGACCGTAAAGCATGAACGACAAAAATGATATTTCATAATAAAGAACCGTCATATAAAGTACAACTTTAAAAAGCACACTTTCAAAACCTCATTCGGTCCAATACTAAGTACTAATTGTTCTAAAGTTAAATACTTTAGAATGGAGTATTTATTTTGTTCATAGTACTTTTTTAAAAAGCACATTTTCATAATTTCATCTTTCTCTCCCTCATTATGGTCAAATGCTAGAGGGCTCTTTTTGTTCGCCCTCCTCCTTCTCGTCATCCTCATCCTCCTCCTCCATAAGCCCTTCCCTTCCACCACCGCCTCCTCCTCTTCTTTTGCCTCCTCCTCAAATGGAGGCTTTGCTGTAGAAGTTGGCCAACCTTGACCGCTCCACGAGGCATCGTGATAGACACACTCACAATTTGAACAGAAAGTTGGATCTCATCTTCATCATAATTAGATTGCATATGATCACTTATAAATAGACCTTTCATCTCTTTCCTCAGACGTCGATGATGTGCCAAACAAAGGGGAGGGGTAGGAGGAGGTGGAAGACAACAGTAGTAGTGATGACTAAAAACCATTACTACTTTTTTATTTTTTGAATATTAAAAAAATTAATAATCTGGGCCATGTAGTCCAAAAATATTTAAAAAAACATTTATTTATTCATAGTTATTAATAAATAACTATTACTAATTTAGACATTTTATAATGTAACCCTTTTCATTCCAAAGGGCACGTTCTTCAAGAAAACCCGCGATTTCTGTAGTTGTATAACTTCCTTAATCTAATCAAATTAGGTAAATATGTCTTATATTAAAGACCGAAGGAGTATATATAAATAATTTGGCTAACATTCCTTGATTTATATGAATTAGTTAACAATGTTTTATATTTTGAACCGGATGGAGTATTAATTAAAAAAACAGAGTATTTAGGGCCTTATGGTCCAAATAACATTAATAAGCACCTCTCTTAAAATTTGTTTTGAGCGTATTCGAACCTTCTTTGAAAAATATAACAAGTGCTTGACTGAGTTATGACAAAAACAAAAGAAAAATAAAGTATAAACAAAAGAAATAAATTGAAGGCAAAAAGAAAAAACAGAAAACAAGAAATAAAGCATAAACGTATTGATATAATTGAATGCACTTTTTATATCTCACTGCAGATGTTCATAATCTGTGATTTTGTAAATGATTTGAGATTTCTTATCATTATATGCAATTAATTATCAGATTATATCCTATTACTTCATCGTAGATGGAATCATGGTACCATAAGCAATCTAAGGGGAGAATTAACTAGTTAACTAGTAGTATAATAAATAGCTTTGGACTGACACAAACATAAATCATAGTTTAAGAAATTTGGTTGGATTAGATAATTTAATCGGTTAGACTGTCAATTAGATTTATTAGTGACTCAGTTTGAATTACTAAACCATTATTATGGTTAAGGCAGTTTGGATCAGAGTTGAGCCATGGACCATTGGGCTAAAATATGAAATCAGGCTCTGGAATAAATTTTAAAGGAACAGATGGGTTTTAAGGTTCAGTTAGACTTTGACAGGTCAAAAAAAAAACAAAAACAAAAACGGTGCAGTTAGACTTTTACAACATCGTAGAAAATGCACAACTACATATCCCAATTCAAAAGATGGACACTAGAGTTCCCAAGCCGCCTGGGATTTTGTGAAAAGAAAGCGGATTAAGACAATGAATGTAGATGTAGGGACCTATTATTTGTTTATCCTTTTTGAGAAATTTGCACTCAAAGAAGTAAAGTACTGAAAATCAGATCGGATAGTGAATTGATCGAGGTATTGGATTAAGAGTCAGTGATTCAGACCGAGATCAACATGAGGGTCAGACTGGGGTCAATTAAAAAAATACATATATAATTTAAATATTTTATACATACCATTCAAAAAATCATATAAGAGCTTTTTTCTAACCAATAGTCTAATATAACTTCCTAAACCTAATACCGAGGAAAATATCATTAAGTATATAAGGATTTTTCTCCAACCAATGCTAAAAGTATTTCACATTCTTTTTAAGACTCTTTACAAATAAAAAAAATTTAGGAAAATAATTTTTTTTTTTAAAAAAAAAGCCAAAACAACATAGTTTGAATCATAAAAAATCAAAAAAAATAAAAATAAAAAAGGGGGCAACTCGGTTCACACCGGGTTACCCTGGGTCACACTGGTTTGACCTGGTTGACCCCGGGTCAGTTGAACCGGCCTGTCCGATCCAGTTTTGCATACCATGCAAAGAAGAAAGACTAAAATGAGCTCCCTTAAAATATACAAATTACTAACAAGTCCTAAGGTACTTGAGGGTAGGAGATTCAAATTATAAAAAGATGCCCTTGCCCTCATTTAGTTATCAGTACATGCTCCCTCATTTGTTAATTCATACTTCCTCACTTATTAATTCATGCTCTTTAATTGTTAATGAAAACAAAATCATATGGCAGTCATGATTTAAAATATGATATAAACCTAACATATAATTTTCTTTTGATTTATATGCTCTAAGCGCACATGAGTCCAAATCAAGAGAAGGCAATTAAAACATATACTATGTTTTAATTGGTTGACAATTGAAAGAGTAATAATTAACAAGGGATGTAGCATGTATTGAAAACTAAACCAAGATAATGATAAGGACGTCTTTTTACAATTAAAATCGCTTAGCATAAGATCTTCTGAGATTTGCTAGTAATTTAGAGATTTTAAAGAACCTTACAGTAGTAATTTGTATTATTTGGGACCTGAGTATAACTTTTCCTATTTTTTTTAAAAGAAAAACCAGTGCTTATTTATAAAATAAAAGGTATAAAAGAATATAATTGGGTAAGGCCGAGTGGTGTGAGTTGAAAAGCGGAACAGTAGTCAAACGACCTAGGTAGAGGTTTTTTTGGGCCAAATAATAGAAGAGGCTTTTTGCCCTTGAAATATAATAGAAGACGAGTCTGGGTATTATACTGAACTCCCTCTTCTTTTTCATAGGAGCTAAAAATTTAAATTGTTGAAGTAACATCTCGAGTTTGAATCATATATATGCAGAAAATTTTTATTGAAAGACTCTCCAACTATAGCTAGGTGAGTAATGTGGGTCAAATCCGGATGTAGTCGGGGTAAAGCTCCGATGAACCGGGTGGGCAACCAAAAAAAAATTTTTTTAATTGTTTTTATTTTTTTAATAAGAATCCGATAAAAGTTGTATGAGCAATGAATGGTGATGTTTATATTTATTCTTTTTTTTTTTACTTGCCCCTCATAAATAAGGGCATCCTTGATAAAAAAATTTATTTTAGACATACTTATAATTTTTACCTCATTTTAACCGTTTTCTTAAACCACGTAATTCTATTATCGAACTCTTATAAATAAGACCGAAGGAGTATATATTTGGGCACATGTTAAGAGTCACATTATGAAATTCGATTAATAGCGCTTAAAAATATATAACAGATTGTCTGCTAACAAAATTTTCATTTCAATATCGGGATTTAAACTTGTGATTTTATGGTTAATGTGTCAATTTCTTACCCATTTTATTGGCCAAACAGATCTATATTTTAATGCAACTGAACATATGGAAGTAGTTGGAGACGGTGGCATACGGGTACAGAGGTGAGGGTCGTAAGAAAACGAAGGGGTTAGGTGGCGGTAAGCAGACTATTACTCACGTGTTAGCCGCTGGGTCAACTCAACTCCTCGCCCACACCAACACAGAGCCACCATCACCCCTTTCCACCAAAACTGAGCACCAAGAAAAAAAAAAAAAAAAAGATTTTTTCAACATTTTTTTTATTTAATTAAGGGTTTTTTTTTAAGGCTTAAAACATAAAGGATTTTCTCCTCTAACTTCATGTTATGCTCAGATGCGCTTCACAGAATTTAAATTTATATTTTCCTCTTTACAGAATGAAATCGTTTACTATCTTAACTAATAACTTAACTGTACCAAGAAGTAAAGATATCTGAATAATAAAAACAAGGAGTAATGCAACTTTTTGCCCTCCCATGTTTGCTCTCAATTTAGTTTTAATTATTGAAGTTTCAAACCATAGGTTTTTATCCATAAATTTTTATTCCGTTTAAACATTGGTTTTTAAAATTTAATAAAAATTTAGACCATTTTATCCTTTAAGAGATCAATACCCATAATTTAAAACTTGAAAAACAAAAATCAAAATGATCAAACACAAGCTTAAATGATTAAAGATTGTATTTGCCCTAAAAACCAATAAAGAAAGAAAAGGCAAAACCGGCGCCATAGATTTCGAGCTTTGGTTCATTGGCTACCTACGTTGCCTCGTTAAAGAGGAATAAAAAGGCTATTGGTCTTATAATTTAGTGGCATGAGAGTTTAAGGTTGCATGTTTGCCATGTTGTCCTACTAATTTAAGAAAAATGTATGCCTTAAATTTAAAAAAGGAAAAAAATATAAAAATATCACTTGAATTTTAAAATCCCAAATTAGTCCTTTGACAAAGATTTACGTTATCAATTTCATTACCATTCTTGTCAATCCTATTACTATTCTTGTCAGTGGGATTTTGAAGTTCAAATGGTATTTTTCTGTCTTTTTCCCATTAAAAAATATAATTATAGTATATAAATCTCATTCTTATTGAGTCATATTATCTTGTGACATGTACTCTCTCTCCAACCCTTATACCCTTACATAATTTGATTAGATTAATGAAATTATTTAATATAATATTTATTTTCTAAAACAATCTATTCATATTTCCTAATTTTCTTATTTATTTAAGAGAACATCAATAAAATAAATTAGAAAAAGATTAATAAATATAAAAAATATATCTTATATCTAAAATTAATATCAACTTCCAAAATATACCGTATATTAACTATTAAAATTATATATCCCGTCTGTAGCCACCAACCCATATAATCAACCAACCCCTCCAAGGTTCCAACAACCAACGAACTTTGAATGGCACGCTTCTTTTAAATTTTGATCTGACGTGTTTTTTTTTAAATTTTTATTGAGGTAATAATAACGGGAAATTATACTTATGTTCTAAAAGATTAATTTAAAAACATTTTCTAGGTCATAAATATAATTAGAATTAGTTAATAACTTTGTTTAATTTTAAATGTAAGATATAAATTTGCGGTGTCTCATAAATTTATGTTCTTTTTTGTAAATTATCTATATAGATTACACATATTAAAGGATGTTTATGTCAATGATGTAACTTATTATACAAATAATTAAATAAGATATTTTAAAAAAATCAACACATAGCTTATCTTTTCATAAATAACTAACTTAATCAGGGGAATAGTTAGTTCTTAAAAAATTTATTGAAAAATGAGTGGTACCTATGGTAAGTATATATAAAACAGTTATAGATATGACGTCAACTATAACTCACTATCACACAGGTCACAAAAAAAAAAAAAAAAACTAGGAACACACTGGGTGTGTTTGTTTTGGCGATTGGATAAGTAACTTATTTTTACTTAAACTTATGGAATCTTAATATTGGAAAAAAGTTAAATTGAGTAAAATGATGAGTGTTTGGATTAGCGATTAGATAAGTACCTTAAAGTAACTTATGTAAAAGTGAATGATGTTTGGTTTGACTTTTGCATAAGTGACTTTTGTATTAATTAAGAGAAAAAATTGTAAAAATTATGAAAAATAAAAAAATGAAGGGATAATTGTGAAAAAAGTCCTCATTGGCAACTTAATTGCCAATAGGACCTGGGAAGATATCTACACACGGAGGGATTTTTTTACAATTTTCTCAAAAATTAACTTTGAAAATTTGGTAATGGTACAATTGTAATAAAATTATATCAAACTTTAATTTAAATCGATACACTCCAAAAGTCCTTTTTATTGTGCACCTCAAGCTTAAATCTTTAAAATTATATCAAACTCTAATTTAAATATTAAATCCTAACTCATATTTTTACATAGCTCAAAATCTAACAAAATAAACTGATTAAAACCTTAATAATACCTCCTTTAGTTTAAATAAATTATTTAAACTAAATTTAATGGGTAAAAACACTATATAGAAACTAATTTATGATATGTTTATAAAAAAAATTGATTATAAAATCATAAAACAATTAAATAATAAATATATATTGATTAAAATTAATTATTAATTATTTTCTATATTTCTACAGTCATATATTAACAAAACTCAATTGCCTAAACTCTTATCCCAAAGTATTCTCTAATTAGCAGAAGATTACAATCTAAAGAAAGAGAAAATTATTTAGAACATTTTTCATAAAATAAGTTTTGTGATTAGAAGTGATTTTGTGTACTTCATTGATCCCCAAAAATATGAAAATACTCCTATCAATATTATTTTACACACACACATGCACATAAGCTCCAATAAGCTCTATTTTGAGGCTTATGACTTTTTCCAACTAATGAATTTTTTTATCTTAAATGCAATCGCCGAAACAAACACCCATTATAACTTTTTTACTATTTAAGTTCGTTTGTGACACTGTATAAGTCCAATTTGAAGTTGAAACGGTGAAACAAACGAGCACAACATAAACAGCTTATGAGATTTATCTGTGTGTGTTTAGAATTGCGACTACCAAAATGGCTTTTTCATATTTGAATGTTTATAATCTTATTTTTGGTAAAAGTTATATTATATAATGTGATTTATTTTTAGATTAGCGGTTGTCAATTGTAGGCTTTTGTAAAAGTAAAACTTATTTGCATTGGTTTAAGTATTAGGGCTTTTGTGATAATAATAAGAGAGAGTGGGTGGAAAAATATTTGAAAAATCAAGCAAATATTTAAAAATTACTTTAAAACATCATGTGCTACTGGAAAAATATTTTAGAGTGAGTGGAAATCAATAAATCAATATTATAAGTTTTGGGTGCTATTTACTACTAAAAAAATACGTTAAAGGTAAAATTGTAGTCAATCTCTTAATACTGGGTACAATTGAAAAATTATTTTAAAGAGTTAAAAGCACAAAAAAAATATTTTAAAGTAATTTTTGGAGCTGAAAAATTACATCAAGAGTAAAATTATAATAAGTCTGATAACACACTAGGAACAACTGAAAAATATTTTAAGAGTTTAAAAATACCAAAAAAATATTTTAAAATAATTTTTGGAGCTGAAAAAGTACATTAAAGGTAAAATTGCAATCAGTTTGATAACACACTGGGTACAACTGAAAAAATATTTTAAGAAATTAAAAACACCAAAAAAATATTTTAAGGGGTTAAAAACACTCAAAAAAATATTTTTTGAGTGGCTACAACTAGAAAGTGGGTAAAATTGCAATCATTCTGATAGCACATTAAGTAGTGGGTATAACTAGAAAAATATTTTAATGGGTTGAAAATACTCAAAAAATATTTTTTGATACTACATACTATTTAAAAAACATTTTATGGGAAAAATTAATATTATATAACTAATTTCTAGATAACTCAATCTAGCACAAAATGTCATTAACTTTTAACAAAAGCTCCATTTTATAGCTTCTCCCAATTGAGCTTTCATCAATTGGGTTTTGGCAAAAAGTCAATTGCTAATTGACCTCTCCAAACACTCAAAATTTGAGTTCTCAATTGGCAATTGAGCTTATGGTATTCAATTGGGTTTAAAGAGGGTCCCTAAACACACACTAAATGACTTTAACAAAAGTAAAACTTGTCTGGACTGGTTTAAGCATAAATGATTTTTGTGATAATAGTAAGAGAGGGTGTGCGAAAAAATATTTAAAAAACATATTTAAAAATTACTTTAAAATATTAGGTGCTACTGAAAAAAAAAAATTTAGAGTGGGTGAAAATCGATAAATTAATATTTTAAGTTTTAGGTGCTCTTTACTACTAATAATTAAAAACTGAAGTTGGGAAATATAAAAACTGTTACTAGTTCCTAATTTTATTCAGACAATCGTATCCTCTGTGCGCCCCCATCCTTTTTTAACTAATATTTGATTAATTTGTTATAGATATGAGTAATAATAGTCTTAAAGATTATAGAGATATATACGTAGATTTATCAATAATTAATATTTTAGCAATATATATGTATATATATTTTCAGAATTTGGGAACAAAGTTACTAAAAAAAGGGCTTTTTTACCGGTACCCTATATGCAGAAAAAAAAAAATACCGAAATGCTATAAGGTGGAAAATATTTACCAATATACTACACCTAAAGTTCATCACGCCAAGAACGATTTTAGATTTGTACAGAAATTCATCATGTCAAGAACGATTTTCATTATCTGATGTGATGTTATGATTATTTTTTAATTAAAAAGCAAAATCGTTCTTTGCAAGAACGATTTAACTTTTTCTGATTGAATTGACAGGAAGAGAGAGAGAGTGCGAGCTATGAGGGGGAGTATCACTGTCAGAGGAAAAGGGAGGGATGGAGATAAAAGAAAGTGAGGGAGATAGAGAAAAATACATGACTTTTAAAATTTATTTTTCTCTCAATTCCACTATCACCAATTTCTCCACATCCCTCTTAGACTCTTACTCATTATTGTTAAACTCACAAGTTGACTTTTCGAATTTACCGTTTTTATATTTTTAATTTATAAAATTGTGTAAGTTTGTGCTTAAACTCATGCTAGCCATAAACTTAGTTAAACTCGCGAGTTTACACACTAAATGTACTCTATTTATGTTTTTATCTGACACACTTTTATGAGATAAAAACATAAATAGAGTACATTTAGTGTGTAAACTCGCGAGTTTAACTAAGTTTATGGCTAGCATGAGTTTAAGCACAAACTTACACAATTTTATAAATTAAAAATATAAAAACGGTAAATTCGAAGAGTCAACTTGTGAGTTTAACAATAATGAGTAAGAGTCTAAGAGGGATGTGGAGAAATTGGTGATAGTGGAATTGAGAGAAAAATAAATTTTAAAAGTCATGTATTTTTCTCTATCTCCCTCACTTTCTTTTATCTCCATCCCTCCCTTTTCCTCTGACAGTGATACTCCCCCTCATAGCTCGCACTCTCTCTCTCTTCCTGTCAATTCAATCAGAAAAAGTGAAATCGTTCTTGCAAAGAACGATTTTGCTTTTTAATTAAAAAATAATCATAACATCACATCAGATAGTGAAAATCGTTCTTGGCGTGATGAATTTCTGTACAAATCTAAAATCATTCTTGGCGTGATGAACTTTAGGTGTAGTATATTGGTAAATATTTTCCACCTTATAGCATTTCGGTATTTTTTTTTCTGCATATAGGGTACCAGTAAAAAAGCCTAAAAAAAGCCCTTATTTTTTTTCTAGAAAAAAAAAAAGCAGAAAGCAACACAAAAGAAAATAGGAGGCAAGGGATATTTTATCGCTTTGTAATTTATGCTCCAGTAACAATCAGCTTAATCGATGCCAAAGGTTGGATCTCCTCACCCCTCACTGTATGCGTTTGTGATTTTAAGGTCCGATTTCTTTCCTAGTAGTGCTTTTTGATATACACTCTTGAGTATATTTTCTTTGACATCAACTCTGTCGCCATGCGTTCGATTTCTAGATCTAATTTGATTTGATGGCTTGACTATTATGCAGGTGCAGTTGATGTTTTTGATTTTTAAAGTGCCGCCGCTGGATCGTCTGCAAGCTCCGCCTGATTACTCTATCGATGTCGCCGTTTGTTGCTCAATCGCCTCCGCTGTCTTTCGCCTCCGCTTCAGAGTCGCCATCTCGAATTGCTTGCGTTCCCTCAAGCAATCGAAGGAGATGGAGAAGAAAATAACATCGACCGCCGGTCGACAACCTACATGATGCACCTAAAGACGATGTCGGAAACCAATCTTCACACCCAAAACCAGTGTCTCCACCGTGAGAAGTCCGCGTCTGTGATGTGTCTCTATTTTTTGATATTTTCACCAAGCTGTGATGTCTCTCTGTTCTACGAGAAGAGAAGACGAAAAAAAAAGAGGCATAAGAGAGATGAAGCGTCTGTTTGGCAAAGCTGCATGCGCATGTCACTGTACATTTGGAGCATAAACACGATGGCCATTTTTTAAGTGTTTGGCAAAGCGGTGGTTTTTCATGGACTTTTAATATTATCATGGCTTTTTTTAAAAAGCTGACGCCCGTAGCTTTTTCCAGTCCCTCCCGCGCTTCTGCTCTCTCTCTTCCATCATTCCTCTACTGTAGATTGTTGGAAGCATCTATATTTTGTCTCAACGCCCTCATTATTTTGTCTGACCAAGCTTTTTTGTTCGCGCAGGCACAAAGGCTTGGGTGTTTTGCTTCGTCTAGGACTCCGGCAAGGGTTCAACGGCAAGGGTGTTTTGTTGGTTCGCGTGTTTGAAGGAAGAAGAAGATGCTTTGGTCAAATTAGATTTGATCAGGGACTTCTCTGCAAATTTTACAAGTTTTTAAGGAGGGATTAAATTGAAAATTGTTGAAATATTTTTAAGGTTGAACTATAATTTATGAAAAATTTGCATAAATCTGGGTCATTTTTTATGACTTCCCTAATCCTTTTTCTTCATTAATTTTCATAAATCCTGGGGTACGTTTCTGTAATTTTCTCTAGTCTTCAAGGTTGTGCCGAAGAGAGAGAAAGGCTAGAAATATACGAAAGAGATATGTGATGTTACTTTTAGATCTTACTAACACAATATATTACTCCCTCTGGTCTTAATTATAAGATAAAGTTGAATTATTTTGGAGAAATTAAGGAAGCTAATTAAATTACTATATATTATTTTTATTTTTATTTTTTCTCCAAACTAATTAGTTTGACTAATAAACTAACATATAATCTGAGGATACATAATATATGATATAATTAAGTAGCTTATTATCAAATTTTATTTATATTTTTTCATTTCAATTATCACAATATATACAAATAATATATATATATATGCAGTATTACATAAGATTCATGCCCTTTTCAGTCATTTTAATCTAAACGGGCTTTTCAAACTTTGATCCAAACAGGTTCGAGGTTAGAAAAAAAAGTCACTTCTGCCACCGCTAATTCAAACACAAATCACATTTACATTTTTACTTTTAATCCTACCTTACTTTTTCAAAAGTCAAATGAAAAAAAAAAAGCCACTTCTCTACCGCTAATCCAAACACGAAATGTCTTTGTTCTAACGGTCAAATGAGCTTTTGTCATAGGCTAAAAGCTACTACCTCTAGCTTTTAACGATTGCACATTTTCTGCCATAACCTCGATGTTCCAGTCGCTCAACCAAACATGCAAAATTTCAGGTGAGGCAGCCTATTATGTGATTGGTCCTGGAATCACACGATTGGGTCATAAAAACGCTGTACCAAACACTCACTAAATGTTTGTTTTGTAATCAAACTGCTGTATGAATATATTTTTACAACTCATTTTGAGCAAAAATTTCTTCCAATTTAGTAATCATTAAATGAATTTTTTTAGGATTTAATTGTCATTGACTGGATAATAATTCATTCGCTTAATATTTTTTTTACCTTTTAAACTTGCACAAATATACACATAAAAAATTCGATCAACCTCTTAAATCTCAATTACTCGCTCTCTTTAGAAAATTAGGTCAAATAGAGCATAGGGGCACATCAAGGAAATGGCTTCCCTCATTTTTTGTACTTGATTAAGAAAACAACCTTTCGTGCCCTTAAAGGGAAATTTTGGCTCTTCCATTTTTTTATAATGATTGCCCCTTCTCAAAAAATTGGAATCAAGTCATTCACTTTCAGTATTAGGAATTTTTTTTTTTTATGTGTATTCAACGCAGTGAAACATTTTTTTAGAGGTATCAAATATCCTAAAATATTTTTTGATTCAATTTTACCTTTTAAGTATGTTTTAGGAGTAATTTTAACCTCATTGTTAACTTCCAAAAAAAGTCATTAAATAATAAAATAGTTACAGATAAATACTAGAAGTATGGAAGATGAATAGTGATAATATGAGAAAGAGTGATGAAAAATTAACTCAAAATATTTTAAGAACCAAATTGAATCACAAAATATTTCAGTATACTGACATTGCACGTCTAAAAAGATATTTTAGAGACTTGGAGAAACCACAAAATATCTTAGAATATTAAACACCCATACAAAAATACTTCCAACCTTAACCCTAATATAAAATATAAATCACATGGCATCTTACATGCTTGGACAGTGATTGTTTGAGCTTGTATTACCATTTTTCTCCATTTCATTTTTTTACATACTCGTTCTTTTAGATCCCGTATAATTTTCTTAATTTTTTTTCTTACATATTTTAATTCATCTATAATTTTTAAAGTTTTTTTTTATTACTTCTTGCTCATTGACTTGTAAAAGGGGAATGGTATTTAAGTGGTAAAATACTGACTTAATAACAACTAGATTCCGAAAAATGAGTTGTAAATGTAATTCAGACAATTATAAAATGGAAATCTCAATTAAACACAAAGTTATATTTAAAATTCAAATATCTTTAGAATTAAGACTCCTAAATTTATAATTATTTAATCCTGTACTTATCACTATTTTGGATGCAAATAGAGCAAGGAATATGGGCTAGCTTGCATTAGCCCGTGGGCTACACGTTGCGAAATTGCCAACCCTAGCCCGCATGTGTGGGTTCACGAGCTAGCATACAGCCTGCACATTTCCACTATAGACTATATATATATTAGCTTTCAGAAAATGCAGAACAACCACACAAAAAGGAAGATGAGCTAGAAGCATTGAAGAGGAGAAAGATACTTGAAACTAAAATCCAGGGAAGAAGGACGAGCCGGAAGATGAGATGACTAGACCAGCCAAAGCATGAGGGAAGACAAACCAAAGAAGGAGACATTGACAATGGCGCCTAATGGTGAGAAAAGGGGAGACGAGATTGAAACTCGAGCCAAGAAGAGAGCCAGGGAACAGGGACAGCCGGAAGGTGTTGCGGAAAGTAAGAGGAGTAGGACCACATCACCGCCTCATTGAGGAGGTGCTGAGATGCTAGCGATGGACTGACTAGAAGATTGCAGAGTGCCGCGAGATGAGAGCCTAGACCTTAGAGGAGAGGACAAAGGTGGAGCGATTAAAGTTAGGAGTTGCAGTCAGTGCTCGAGTCGGGGATGATGATGAGGATTAAGGTTACATAAGTTAGTAAGTGTGAGGGAAATAATGTGAAAGTGAAATAATGAAATGCATTGGGGTTTCTTTACATTTTGGGCTAATGAGCTTTAACACAACAGGCCACTTCACAAGTTCATCTCAACATTTTAAAAAAAAAATTGTGCGCCAACTTGCCGATTAGACGGTACAGGCTTGTGTGACTCACATTTTTTCGGGCTCCAAAACCCCCAATCCCAACATTGTCAAAACTCAAGGGTTATGAGTTGAGCCCGTTTTATCGGTTCTAAATGCCATTTCCCTTTGGAAAAAAAAAACATTTAGTTAAAAAAAATTAATATTTAATATTAAAATAAGAAAAGAGAGTTCAAACTTGTCCAACGTGAATTTCGAGGTTCTTCCAGACAAGCAGTTCTCTGCCTAAAATGTCATCATACCGTCACCCTCATTGTCCCTCTATGGAACTCCAAATCTCGACCGTTCATCCACTGTCTAATCCTCTATCATTTTTTTTAGTACGTGCCCTAGATCATTTTATTTAGTGCACAACAATTTTTCCCATACAAAATTTACTATGTTTATGAGATAGTTCCAATGCTTTCATAAATTAAGGATTCCAAAAGGAAAAAAATTAATCATGAAATTCTCATAATCTACCTCTCAGTCATATGGTTAAGATATTATCTAGTCTAGGTATAAACAAAAATAGTAAAACACCCCAAGTTGTGCTAATAATATTAGTATATTACCTTTTATCCTTAATAAAAGAGTTAGTTAAGAGGTTGAATTTGATACAAAATATAATATCTTCATTTTATCTCCTATATTTATTAATTTTTATAAAACTAATTTACCTAACTTATAAACTAATATATGATCTGATATTACATGTGTATTTTAGGGAAATTATATCATCTTTGTTACAATTAACTAATTTATTTATTTCTTTAATTTACCTAAATTAATTAAGTAACTCTTACAATATGAAGGATGAAAGGGAGTAATATAGTTACATTAAAAAGATGGAGTCGATCACATGCAAATATTAAAGAAGTTAGATGCACTAGGGATGCTTGATGTAGTGAGTGTTTGGAATGACTTAATTTTAGGAAATAAACATTTATTACATAAGTCGAGACAAAACTCCTATAACATATTTACCTCGTATATTCTTGAATCACGAATTATAAGCACTTATTGTCCAAAAATAAGCTATCCCAAATGAGCACGCATATATAAAATGACTTGTGTTTTAATTTAGGGCGAATGTCTAATTTTATTAAAAAAAGTTTTTGTATAGAAGTTGTGGGTACTATGAAGCTTTTGTTAAATCAATGAAGTATTAAAAAATTAGCAATAACGCCCCATATATTAGGTTTTTAATTATTAATATGACTCATTTTTTAACACTTTCAGGATGATGTTGATCCAACAATTAAAATCTTTTAGATACCTGTAACTCAACGCAAAAATTTCCAAGACAAGTAGACTTTAACCATAATTTTATCACCTATGAGTCTATGCTTTTGGTTTTTCAACAAATCAAATATGATCCACAAGGAAAAAATTGCCTTGTGTAAAATTATTTCACTCAAAATATAGGAAATATTATTAACAATTAGATACTCCTTCTAATCCTCAATATATATTTATCTAATTTGATTAAATTAAGAAAGTTAATTAATCTAGTTAATATAACATGCATTTTCTAAAACACCTGAGTCATTTTCTTTAATTTTATCATTTCTTAATTATTATTGAGAGAATATTTATAGGAATAAATTAGAAAAAATTTGATAAATATAAAAAAATATATCTTATATTTAAGATCAATATCAATTCTTTAAATACTTTCCTATATTGAAGACTGGTTGGAGTATCTAGTTACTCTATTTACAATGGCTATTGCTTACCCAAATTAATCTATACTCACTCTAATTCTAATAATGAAGATTTATTTTTTGACCTTAATTATTAATTATTTATTGCTAAAGAAATAACACGTGAATTTTGTGACTTCCCGTGTACAAATACCATGGCGGGCAGAATCATAAATTGGGGTATTCACCATTTTGCTTACGCTCACCCGCACCAGATCCTGTCCCTAGACCAGCATCGTTAGTTCGGTTAGGAATATTTCATTCCCCTCATCAGATGCTCCGAAGGTGCTTCGCAAATTGCATATATATAAAAAAAGGCCATATTCGCTATTTTCCTTGGTTGGTGCAAAAACCAAGAGAAGCTGCTCCTGCACAAGCCTTCGCTCTCGCCTACCCCCTCTCTTCTTTCTTCGCCTTCTCCGAAGGCGCTAGGGTTTTTGCTCCAGCTTCTACAATGGCCGCCTCTTCTATGCTTAGATCTGCGCTTCTCTCTTCCTCGCCTTCTGATGGCTTCAAGGTATGCCATCATTTCGAATTTTGTTACCGCGTTTTGTGATTTTGTTTTGTTTGGTGATACAGCTGTTTGAGTCAAGATCAGGTTGTTTTTTCTTTTAGTTGTTTGGTAACGAAGAAAATGGGAAGAGAGAGGAAAACAACTATGAATTTGCATGTATGTGTCATGTTCTTTTGGTTAACAGTAAAATGTGTCAAGAACTATGCATTTTGGATGAACAGTGTAGTGCTTTTTTGTAGTTTCTGAGCAGCGGAGATGATGTACTTGTTTTTCTCTGATAATTTTATGTTATCGTGTATTTTAATCTAGTATTGTCTCAGGATTGGGTTACTTTCATTTCTTTTTTCTTGTTGGTCATCTTCTCCCTGTCTTCTTATCATGTAAACAGGGGAAGAACGGCATTTTACCTTGCATGTGTGATGTTCGTCTAGTTAACTGTAAAAGTGTGTTGAACTAAATCCTTGTTTGTGAGGATTTTCCAGTGATTCTTCGTAGTTAAATACGACGCACTAGTTTCTCTGATCATTGCAGGGTAATTAATTTTATTGCTTTTTTTTTTTTTTTTACTTATTTTATGATTCAGGTGTCCTGCAATGTCTCCAGTAGCAATATAAAATCTCTGAAGTTACAGTCCAACTTTTTTGGAACTACTCTCCCAAGTGAATCATTGGTCATACAGTTAGTTGCTCGAACTTCTGAAGAATTGGCCTTTCTTATTATTCTCCTTTTCGTTTTTTTTTCCCTTTTCTCTTCCTCTTTTAAAGCTCCAATTCTTCTAGTATTTTAAATCCTGAAATTTCATAATTTGATTAGAAACTGCAATGCCCGGAGTATCCAACCTATCAAAGCCACAATAACTGAAATTCCTCTCCCCCTACAGAGTAAGGATAAAACAACTCTTATTTTCAGAAGAAAAAACCATGTTTAATAGTTTAATTATGGTTCATGATTGGTTTTGTCTCTTTAGAATCAAAGAGCGATGGGAAGACCAGGATTGGAATTAATGGTGAGTTTCTTGTTGCTAAAGTTCATTCTATTGATACTTTTATTTTCTGGTCAAATTTAATTTTATGACACTTCTTTTGATTGATATCCATTTGCCTTGTATATATTGCGCATTAACCATGAAAAACCTTTAAGCTTTGCCTTGATTCAATCTCCTTTTGTATCCTTTATGCTTTCCTTTTGTAGGGTACTGTAGTTTCTCAGAATAGGCTTTCTTGAAAGCAGACATTTTCTTCTCCCAATAGAATTTTATCAGTATAATCTCATTCTTGTCTAGGGGGACAAGCGATCCTGAATAAGAAAAGAAGAAAGGCATCAAATGAGTTTCAGTCATAAATTTTAATGTGTGAAAATTTTCTGGAGAGAGATGATGTCGTAGGATGAAAATTTTCTATATGCTTAAATTATGCAGGTTTTGGTAGAATTGGAAGGTTAGTGTTGCGTGTAGCTACTTCCAGGGATGATATTGACGTTGTAGCAATTAATGATCCTTTCATTGACACTAAATATATGGTATGTATGAGCAATCCCCTTGGTTTTGCTTATAGTTTTTAATATTCATGGCTTGTTTGTACAAATTATAGTGACTGTTTCATCTATATTGAGGCAGTTTTATATTGGAATATGTGCATCCACCCCTATAAAAATTTTTATCATGTCAATGCATTAGATTTAATCCTATGCTGGACCTTTTTCTGCTTGCTCAGCTTGGATGCTCTGCAGTTATATATTGTTTATGCCCATCAGCTTTTGTACACGATTATAAATTCTTGGATTGTTTATTTATAGGTGACTTCTTTATTTGTTTTCCCATTCGAAAAGGACTTTAGCATGCAGTAGATGGTTGATGCATTTATTATCACTTAAAGGCTTAAACCCTCCTGAATTTAGAGTACCCTGCATGGTAATTTTCAATCTGTGCACATGGAAACTTTTTTTTTTTCCCGAGTCTGTTATGGTATTCACTTGTTTTTGTATTCCTTTTCTCATTATGCCTGTGATGTTTTGAACCTTACCAAAGAACTCGGCAAGAACTCTCTTTCATCCTTTTATCTTTCTGCTCTGTATTCTGCTGATATCTGTCTATCTGTCTCTCGATCATTCATGTTATATCAGTAGATAGTCCTTGCTAGAATTTTGCTGTGAAATTTTTCCATGTAGTGTTTATTGCTTCTTTTTTCATTGGATGGTCAAGGTTGAAATGTAAAACTGAGAAATCTGTGTTTAAAAATGGTGAGATATTGTATTTTACAATCAGATCTTTTCATGTAAATTAAACCTTTTGGATGACCAAAGTTCAAATGAGACAGATTTTCAGAGGGCAATGATTCTGCTTCCTTTTCTGCATTCATCTTTGTTGCATTATCTTCATTTCTTACCCTTCTGCATTCAGTTTTGGTGTATCATCTGTAACTTCTCTCTCTTCCAGGCATACATGTTTAAGTACGATTCTACTCATGGACCATTCAGGGGATCCATTAAGGTTTTGGATGATTCCACCTTGGAGATTAATGGGAAGAAGATAAAAGTTGTGATGAAAAGGTATGCTGAACCTTCATTTTCGAAACGAATGTTTGTAATGTGTTCATCACTAGTGTTTTACACTGTTTGTTAGTATAGAAATCAAATCACCCTCAAACTTGACTTAACAAGAATTCATTTGTATACAGAGACCCTGCAGAAATTCCATGGGGTGAATATGGGACTGATTTTGTTGTTGAGTCTTCTGGAGTTTTTACAACTATGGAGAAAGCCTCAGCACATTTGAAGGTTGCTATGTTAAATACTTATTTTTTTTAAGAGCTCTCTCCTTCCCCCTTCTCTCTCCTGTACCCTTCCCTTTGTATACTTTCTCTTCATGTCTTAAGTTGATGACTCTGCTATATTATTTTTTAGGCTGGCGCCAAGAAAGTTGTAATCTCAGCTCCTTCCGCTGATGCCCCAATGTTTGTGGTTGGAGTGAATGAGAAGACATACAAGCCAAACATGGATATTGTTTCCAATGCTAGCTGTACTACAAATTGTCTCGCCCCACTTGCCAAGGTTCGATTGCATCCTATGTTGCCAAGATTTATTAATTATTGCTCCTTTAGTCCTTGATGTGAGACCTAACTAACTAATTTGATTAGATTAAGAAAGTTAGTTATGCTAGTTCATATGATATGTTTTATCTGAAACATCTTAACCATCTTCCTTAATTTCCTCCCTCTCTCCCTTACTTGATTGTTGTTGAGGGAATATCAATAGGGCTAATTTAGGACCAATATCAACTCCCAATTTCAGTCCTGCATTAAGAACCAGAGAAGCATCACACTATTTCTTATGAGAATGCTTTTGTTTTTGCATGGCACAAGTTTATCATGGTCAGTTAGCAGTCATAGAAACCAGTTAGAGTGAATTTGGGGTTTCAAAGTCTTAGGGAGCTTCAATGACTATATAAGAATCTTTGGAGTCATTGTATCCTTCCTTGTATTGGTAGCTTGTGTGAAAGGGTGAAAGCATCTGATTCTTACTAAATTTTATATTTTCAGGTGGTTCATGAGGAGTTTGGTATAATTGAAGGTTTGATGACAACTGTCCATGCAACAACAGGTCTCTCTTAACTACACATTGCCTATTACTGGCGCTTGTACTCATTTGATATGTTGATTTGTGGCATCTAATCCATGACATGATTGTGTTTTTCATTATTCAGCAACACAGAAGACTGTTGATGGCCCTTCGATGAAGGATTGGAGAGGAGGACGAGGAGCTGGTCAAAACATAATTCCCAGTTCAACTGGTGCTGCTAAGGTAAAATGCTGGATAACCTAGAAGAGATGTAAGCTTTTCAAAACATAATTCCTGGTTGTTTATGAAATCTTAGGCTGTTGGGAAAGTTCTTCCAGAGCTTAATGGAAAGCTTACAGGAATGGCATTCCGTGTGCCTACAGCCAATGTTTCTGTTGTGGACCTAACCTGTCGACTTCAAAAGAATGTTTCCTATGAAGATGTCAAAGCAACAATAAAGTATGTCTAGTGCCTCTTGGTGTTTGTTTTTCCACATGAATTTTCATTTGAGAGTGTTATCTTCTAATCCTGTGCATCTTTTTGTATCTATTGTTCTATTACTACAAAAATGAAGGTCTGCCTCAGAGGGACCACTTAAAGGCATTCTTGGATACACAGATGAGGATGTTGTCTCTAATGACTTTGTTGGTGATTCAAGGTAAAAGTCTCTTTTGCTGGACTTGTACTTCTTTTTGGCCAAAAAAACCATTACTGTCATCTTGAATATAAATGGTTTTGTCTTTCTCAAATATACATGCTGAGATGTGGTCTTTTGTTATAAAATGGGGGAAGAATTCATTCCCCGGTTCTAATTGAGACATCATAAAACAAGAACTTCAAAACTTTTGTATAAACAGCTCCAAGAAGTGCTTAGATCAGATTTTTCTTTTGCTAAATTAAAACCCAGAACCCTTCATTTTCAGTCAAATAATTACAAGAGTTGTGTATATTTTGTGTATCTTCGTTTCTTGGATGAATGTCTTATTCTAAATGATTCATTCTGATTTGGACAGGTCAAGTATTTTTGATGCTAAGGCTGGGATTGGTCTTAATGCATCTTTAATGAAGTTTGTTTCTTGGTATGACAACGAGTGGGGATACAGGTATTGGTCTCTTGAACTTGAGCATGACCTGGTATTCGCATGTGATCTTCTTTACACAAGCTCAAGCATTTTGAGTTTGTTGAAAGACAAAACCTCAGGTTTCTTTTTTTGCCAGAAGACAAAACCTCGGTTTTAGTCCACAAAAGTGTGTAACTATTAATCTAGTACTCCATTTTTTTTTTTGTCTTAGTGCATGAGAGGATGAGTTTTGTCCAAGCCTCAATAATTTGATGTTTGATCCTTGGAAGAGTGTATAATACTACCTCCGTTACTTAGCAAGACCTCGTTTGTAATGTAAATTCCACTACGATGGAGGTCTTCTATTAAGGATTGGAGGTAGCATCTCTATTAGGACCTCGGTAGTTGGAAGAGTGATGTTGGAATGAGATCATACTCAGAACTTCCTCTCATTAGGCCATATAGCCTTTATCACAGAACAAACCGAATTTCGCAAAATACCATATGTCTTATTTCTACCAGATGTGATAGCACCTCGTCTAAGATGACCCCTTGCAAAAGAGTTAGTTCAAACTTGTAAGCTTGACCAGTGTGGTCTCCAAGCCACTTCTGCTGAACAATGTTACCCTTGAAATTAGTCAGCTATACGCAAATATTTTGGAATTCATAATGACATTTTCTTTTGGATAAAAAATAGGCTTTTGTATTTGATATCAGAACCTTTTTCTTTCTGGCACGTCCCCCAAAAAAATAAAAAAGAAGAAAAACCTCTCTCTTAGCATCTAATCATTATTGTTGATGGTTTATTTTGCAGCCACCGAGTGTTGGACCTTGTACAGCACATGGCATTCGTAGGTGCTCGCAACTGAGCCCATGATAGTTGTCTCACTTCATTAATGATCCAAATTTTAGGCTAACGAGGTTCAAGAGATTTTGGTTTCTGATTGGGTTTGGATAAAGATGTGAAGTTAATCTCATCACGTCTTGGACACCTAGGGAATAATTAAAGATGCGAGTTCATCAGCACATGCTCGGAGCTTGATTTTGTACACAATGCACTCGTGGGACCAGCAAGCATCCTTAATTTTTAAATCCTTCACATTTTAAGGATGATTGATTCATGTTGTCTGGTCGGACAGGAGTCATAAACAATTAATACTCTTTCCACACATTTCAGACCCCATTCTTTATTGATATACGGTGATAATTAAGTTATGCCATGTCTCTTTACAATTTTTTGAGAAACAAAATGATACCACAAGCTTTGGTTGAGATAGTGGTCTTGCACTGCAAGGGGATATAGTTCAAATTATGGGAAGTGCATTTGTTAGGAGGCTTTAACCTCAATTCTATTGCCATGACAGAGGTTAGTCTAAAGTCCACAATGAGTTAGGAGTACTCTAAGTTTTTGTTTGGTTTGAAGAAAGGGGATGGAAGGGGAGGGGATGGAGGAGAGGTGATGGAAGGAAAAGATAGGCGATCATCTTGTTTGGTTTGATTGGATGGGAAGGAAAAAAAAAGATTTTTAATGATCTTTTGTTTGGTTTAAGAGGGAATGGGAGGGGAGATAATAACTAATTTATTATTTTACCCTTATATGTTAATTTATATATTTTTACTTGTATAAATTATTTAGATTAGTGTACTCCTCAATATAAATTATATAATTTATGAAAATTCACTCATCTTAACATATTGTTAATATGAGCATAAAAACTTATATAATCATATTTTTATCTTTTTTTTATATGATAATATAATTTCAAAAATCAAATTAACAAATTTTATGTGTGAATCACGAAGCTTGACTTTGCCAATCTATATATTATTTTTTTGGGTGGCATTAGTAGAATTGTTCAGTTTTTTATTTTTATTTATTTCCCCCCTAAATTCTGGACCATAAACAAGAACTTTGGTTTTCTACTCAATACATCAATTGTGACCCGCATTAGAAACATACACAATATTCTATAGAGGGGAAATATTACCAGTACGGCAAGAACCTTCACCAAAGGTGAGATACAAGTAGCGAGCAATAATAAAGAGGCAAATCTTCAATACAGTTAAAAATCTATAATTATCAAGTATCAAAATTAGATGTCTGTCTACGAAAAAAGAGTAAAGAGAACGGAATTGATGAACAGACCGAATTTGCTTCTGAACTATCGAAATGGTTGTGTCAGAGGTTTTGTGAAACAATCTGCTGCTTAACTTTTAGAAGGAATGTATCTTAGATCAATTTGACCAGAATAGAACTAGATCTCTAATGAAATGGACATCAATTTCTATATGTTTACTTCTGATATGTGGCACAGGATTTGTAGCCAAGGCCCTTGCACTCATGTTATCACACCACATCACAGATGATTTTCTTAAAAACAAACCAAGCTCAGTCAATAAGGAATGCAACCAACTGATTTCTGCAGAACCATCGGATAGAGACCTACTGAAACAGAAACGAAACAGAGCATGACGTAAGGCATGACTATTGAATAGTGGCTGACGGCTTGGGTAGGTGGCTGAAGGAGTTGGTGAGGTACACCAACGTTGAAACCTATGATTATTTTTCTTATTTTAATGCATGAATTATTAGTATAAATAGGTGTATATTTTCATTATAATGCATCCAGAATTTGAATAAACATATTTGAGATTGGTTTCTGTATAATTTAGCACTTGATCTAGAGACCACTTTCTATTTTCTAGATGACCAAGACACAAGAGTATTACCAAGACCCATAGATTTTCTATCATCAATAGCAATGGCCCAATCAGCATTAGTATACCCAGCCAACTGAGGATATCTAATTGGTTTAATGTATAATCCAAGACTATATGTTCCTTTTAAGTACCTAAAAATACGTTTTACAGCTTGAAAATGAACAGCCCTTGGTTGTGAAAGATATTGACTGAGTTTATTAATAGCATAAGCAATATCTGGCCGAGTGGTTGAGATATTTTAGAGACCCTATAACTCATCAATATTTTATTGGTTCAACATAATTTCTCCATCCTCGGCTGATATTTGCTGACCAGTTACCATAGGTGTAGAGATAGGGACACTATCATCCATCCTAAATACTTTCAATAGATCAAGTATATATTTAGCTTGATTAAGGTAGATTCCACTATTGTCTTGATTAACTTCTAAGCCCAGGAAATAATAGTGGTCCTAAATCTTTTAGTGAAAATGTCATATTTAACTTTTTGACAAAGTTCTGAACATATGAAATGTTATTTCCAGTCACTAATACATCATCAACATATAACAAGATAAACACAGCCAGATTATGTGTACGAAGCATAAACAATGAAACATCACTTCTAGCATTTTGAAAACCCCAGCTCAATAAAGTTAATCGCAAATGATCAAACCAAGCTCTTGGAGTTTGTTTCAAATCATAGAAAGCTTTGATTAACTTACAGACATGATTAGGATGCTTAGAATCAACAAAACCTTCTGGTTGCTTCATTTATACCTCTTCTCTCAAGAACCCATTCAAGAAGGCGTTATTCACATCAAGCTGTCGTATTGGCCAGTTGAAGGTGATGGCAATCACTAGAACAATGCGAATTATGGTTGTCTTAATCACCGGACTGAAGGTTTCATTATAATCAACTCCTGGTATCTGCTGAAACCCTTTTGCGACTAGCCTCGCCTTATGCTTTAAAATTGAACCATCAGCCTTAAATTTTGTTTTGAAAATCCAATGATAGCCGACTAGTTTTTGCTGATTATATAGAACAAGAACCCAAGTTCTGTTTCGCTGAAGTGCTCGAAATTCATCTTCCATCGCAAGCTTCCACGGCACTGATGACAATGCATCTCGAACAGAATGAGACTCGGAGCTTTTAGAGAGCTCGCCTTATGCTTTAAAACTAAACCATCGGCCTTAAATTTTGTTTTGAAAATCCAACGACAGTCAACTGGTTTTTGCTGAGTATATGGAACAAGAACCCAAGTTTTGTTTCACTGAAGTGCTCGAAATTCCTCTTCCATCGCAAGCTTCCACGGCACTGATGACAATGCATCCTGAACAGAATGAGGCTCAAAGCTTTTAGAGAGTGTTGTTGGATTTTCGACTTGAAAAATCCCAATGTAGGGATATTTAGGCTTAGTAATACCATCCTTAGCCTGAGTCTGCATTGGATGTATATTGCCATGTATCGACTGAGATGGGCTGGATGAATCAACATTAGAAAACATATTGGGCATTTCCATCAATTCATTGGACAAAGGCTCAGTAAGGGGTGGAGTATCATTTATTGGTGTAGTATCATTCGTCTCTTCAACAGTAGACTCGATTTTGCCATTCATGTGCTTGGACGAATCACCACTAGACAGAACATTTTGATCAGTACAAATAATAAGTGGTATTGTATTGACTGGAGTAGTAGAAGAGGAGTATTTATGCATATACCCAAAAGCAAAAGAGAAGGTAAGAGGATAAAAAATGACATGTTGAGAGACAAAGATTTTTCCAGACTCGCTTAATGTTAAAAGTCAGAAGCTCTTTCGGTGAAAGCATGATATTGCTGACTTCCATATCCCTCTCAATCAATTATTCTGAATCTATCTCTTCGTCTCTCCCGTTAATCACTCTTACTTTGTCTATATTTTTTCCTATAAATACCATGTAAATCCTCTCAGTTCAATACAATTCAATTTAGTCTCTCAATGTTCTTTATGGTATCAGAGAATTGAAGAAGAAAATAATTAAGACTGACATACTCACCATTGGGTTCTCCTTTCTGGTCAGAACCAATATCGGTGCTTCTATCTCAGGCGTTGTTGACGCGTATTAGTGTCCCCGTCTCCTCTCAGCCAGTGATTGGAGCCTCGTTGCTCCATCCAGGTACCTACTTTGATTCGGTGCTCCCTTTCTCTTCGGCACACGATATCAGAACAGAAGGGAAAGAAACTACCATCTCCCTCCACCAGCATTATCTCTGTCGAAACACCCAAACAAAATCGGTGATCTATGACGTTCCGGTGACTCCTCGGCGCCTCCATTATCGTCGATCTACGGTGATCTAAGAAGGAGCGAATTCTGCTCCTCACTTTCGGTCCACCTTCGTCACACTACTGTGATCTCTCCGCACAACGTTCCGATGAGCAGCCACATATCTTGCCGTCGTCTTACTATCGGTCGGTCAAGTCCCCGCCGAATTCTCCTGTCGGATTCCTCGATCTCCGTCATCGAAAATCCAATCATCGTACTAAAGCCCCTCACGCCTCGCTGTGCTTCTATTATCTTTGGCCTCTTCCAGTTGTCAAAGCTCGGAGCAAGCAGATTTATTTAATTGATCAAGTATAAATCTGTCATTTTGAAATTTGAAGGACCAACTAGGTATTTTTGAAATTCAAAGCACCAATTTGTCATTTTTGATATTCAAAAGACCAACCCATCATTTTGAAAATTTAAAGGACTAAACTGTCATTATGTCTACAATTTCTGATGCCTCTTCCTTTGGGCCTCAATTTGGTTCTAATGATATCTCCACTGTTCTTCTTGTCTTTGAGAAACTTACTAGTGACAATTATTAGGAATGGTCTCAATCCATGATTCTTGCTCTTGATGGGCAAGATAAACTTGAATATATAATTGTGAAGCTAAAAGGCCCTCAACATCAGAAAGCAATGAGTTTTGAAAATGGAAGTCTAAGAATGCATTGGTATCCTCTTGGTTAATCAATGAATGTCATCCTCAATTAAGAAGAGTTTTATGTATCTTCCCTCAGCTCAAGAAATTTGGGAAGCTCTTCATGAAACATACAGTCCTGTGGGAAATATGTCCCGCATATTTGATGTCAAGAAAAAGATATGGTAGTTAAAATAGGACCACATGCCACTCGATGATTATTATCTAGAAAAATCCTCACTTTGGCAAGAGCTTGATGCCCTACAAAATCAAACTTATCATTGTGGGGCAGATGCTTAAGAAGATCGCAAAGCAAAAGAAACAGAGAGAGTATATGAGTTGCTTACTGGTCTTAATGTGGTTTATGATGATGTTCAGGGCTAGAATTCTTAGTTAAGAACCCTTACCATCTATGCGTGAAGTCTATACTTTCTTGCGAAATGAAGAGGATAGATGAAAATCAATGCTTCAAAATTCGAATAATTTCGCTGCTACTTCTAAGGTTTTACATAAAATATGGGGAAGATTACACATAAACTTTTGCTCCAGTAGTCAAACTGAATACCATTAGAATTCTATTATCTATTGCAGTGAATTTAGATTGGAATCTACACCAACTTGATGTAAAAAATGCCTTCCTCGACAGAGAACTCAAGAAAGAGGTGTACATGAAGTTACCTCCAGGGTTCGCAGGAAAAAAAGGTGACCAAGTTTGCAAGTTAAAGAGGTCGTTATATGAGTTAAAGCAATTTCCGCATGCTTGATTTGATAGATTTACACGGGTTTTGAAGAGACATGGGTATACTTAAGGGCAGAGTGACCACACTTTGTTTGTCAAACATCATAAGGGTAAGATGGCTGTTTTGGCTGTATATGTTGATGATATAATTCTTCCAGGAGATGATGAGGTGGAAATCAATCAAATCAAGATAGCCCTGGCATGAGAATTCCATAATTAAAATCTTGGAGAAATGAAGTATTTTCTTGGAATGAAAGTTGCCCGATCCAAGAAAGGCATTTATATCTCCCAAAGGAAGTATGTACTTGACCTTCTAAAGGAAACAGGGATGATAGGTTGCAGACCAAGTGACAAACTTATACTGGTAGATAAAATAGATGAAGATGCAGATCTCGGTAAGGCAGTGGACTTAGGGAATTATCAACGAATGGTAGGCAAACGAATATACCTGTCTTATACTAGACCAGACATTGCATTTGCAGTAAGTGTGGTAAGCCAGCATTCTCATGATCCTAAATAGAAACATTTAAATGAAGTCTACAGGATCCTTCGTTACTTGAAGGGATCTCCAAGACGTGGCTTGTTATTTAAGAAAATTGACAAAAGGATTGTAGAGTTATTTATAGATGCTAATTGGGTAGGTGATCTAGATGACAGGAAATCTACATCTGGATATTGTACGTATGTGTGGGCTAACCTGGTCAAATGGAGAAGTAAAAAGTAAAGTGTAGTTGCAAGAAATAGTGTTGAAGCTGAATACAGGGCTGTAGCACTGGGAATCTGTGAAGGCATATGGATAATGCTTGTTCTTGAAGACTTGAGGAAGTCCATAAATCTACCAATCAAGGTCTATTGCGATAATACGACTGCAATCAACATTGCTCATAATCCAGTTCAACATGATAGAACTAAACACGTCAAGATAGGCAGGCATTTTATAAGGGAAAAAGTTCATGAGAGTATTGTTGATCTAAGGTATATTCCTTCTAAAGAACAGATCGCAGACATTCTCACTAAAGGACTGCCCAATGACAGGTTTGAGTATCTGATTGGCAAGTTGAACTTGATTGATATCTACAGTCCAACTTGAGGGGGAGTGTTAAAAGTCAGAAGCTCTTTCGGTGCAAGTATTATATTGCTGACTTCCATATCCCTCTCAGTCAATTACTCTGAATTTATCTCTCCGTCTCTCCCGTTAATCATTCTTACTTTGTCTATATTTTTTCCTATAAATACTATGTAAATCCTCTCAGTTCAATACAATTCAATTCAGTCTCTCAATGTTCTTCACTTAAACATCTGTAACATTTTTGTTGAGATGCTAAACCAATGAAGACACACTTTTGGCTGTGAAACTGAAATTTGTGTGTATTGTATGGTTTCAAACAAGGATAGCATGCACATCCAAATGGCTGAAGCTTCATATAGTCAGGTTCTATCTTCAAAAGTCAAAACAGAGTTGTTTCTTCTTGTAGCACAGATGTAGGCAAGCGATTGATTAAGAAGATTGCCATTTGAAATACTTCTACCCAATAATCAAGAGGCATATGCGTATGAGCCAAAAGTGTTAATCCCATTTCCACAACATGTCTATGCTTGCTCTTTGCTCGTCCATTTTGTACTGAAGAGTATGGAGTGGTGAAACGAAGGTTAATCCCTTCTTCATTTGCAATAGGAATAAAAGGCTTATACTTGGCACCGTTGTCACATTGAATGGATTTAATTTTGGAATTAAATTGATTTTCAACTTGTGGTTTAAAATGCTTAAAAGCAACTACCGCCTGTCCTTTATGCTTTAATGGGTACAACCATGTATAACATGAAAAATCATCCACAAGATGAATGTAGAAGTGATGACCTCCAGTAGACAATAAAGGAGAAGGACCCCACAAGTTCGTATGAATTAGTTCTAAGGGAGAAGAAGCTTGAGACTGAGATATTGAGAATGGCAACATTTTTTATTTTCCATATTGACATGATTAATTCACATATAAACTTCTCATCTTTGGAAAACTTTTTATTACATTTATTCATAACCTGCTTCAAAATTCTACTATTAGGATGACTTAAGATATGATGCCATTTAAGAAATTTAGGATCAGGATTACTCTCTGCATTGTGAACTTGAGGTTTTTGAAGACAAGACTCACTTTGCACCATTGAATACATTCCTTCTCTGGCTGTCCCCTGCATTATATGTTGACCTGTCTTCGTATCCTTCATAGTGTAGCCACGGTCAGTAAATTTAACATCCACAGGATTATCTCTAATTAGCTTGTTAACACTGATTAGGTTTTTAGTTGCAGTAGGAACATAGAGAACATCTTTAAGCAATGATTTAGAGTGATGACATGGGATATAGGCTGAACCAACACCCAAAATAGGACTTTGTTTACCAGTATATTAGTTAACTGAGACTTACCAGCAGGGGAGACTTGATCCAAGTCACTCGAGTAAGGTGTGACATGATAATTTGCTCCACTATCCATGTACCAATTAGAATCCATTACTGTATGAGGATTAGCATAATGAACCTATAGAGAAAAATGATCAGAACCATGGAAATAATCATTAGAGAAATTGTGATCACCATGGGAATAGCAATTGGCAAAAGTGTGACCAGATCGTTGACAAAATGAGTAGAAGAAACGACCACGTGCTCTTCTACCTCTAAAGCCACGTTGGTTATTGCACCAGAAATTCCTATTCTTGCCACCATCTGACCTTTGGTTGTTTTCAGCACCGCCATCATCTTTTTGAGCAATATTTGCTATTAGCTGAACACTTAGACTAGAGAAATGATTGAGTTGATTCAATGGAGATTCAAAAGCAAGAAGGGCAGCTTGAGCTTCTACCTAAGTGAGATCGGATTTATCAACAAGTTTCACAACAATTGCATTGTAGTCAGCATCTAAACCATTAGTGTGAAGAATTAAATCATCGGTTGCAAAGATCCAGCGAGAGCAAGTTCATTGGCTAAGTTCTTCATTTTGGCAAGATATTCGTTCATTTTAGAGCATTCTTCTTGGTGTTGTGTAGCTTGTTTTTCACTACCATAACTCGAACTTTGGAGGAGGCACAAGTGAGAACATGCTCTTTATTCCAGAGATCCTCGGCTGTACGACAATGAAGCAGTTGAGCTCCAACATCATGGGTCATCGTGTTTCTGAGCCATCCTACAAGCATTTGGTCCACCAAAAACCAATCATCAAAGGCAGGATTCGGTCTTGTTCCTGCAGCATCGAAAACGTTCCTTGGAGGAGTACTGACAGTTCCATTAATGTGTCCTTCCAAACATTTGCCTTCGATTAAGGGAAGGACAATCGACTCCCATACTAGGAAATTGGAACGATCCAACTTGATTTTTGTTGTCTGACTTGAGGAGCTAAAGAGAGAGTAGCTTTTGGAGGACATGGATGATGAAGAAAAACCAGAGTCGGTGGTGGAGGAGTTTGTCATTATATTTCGCTTTGATACCAATAAAGAAATTCAACGAAAAAGATAGTATTGGATATTCTTTTTTTTTTTTTGAAGTACAAAGGCAAGCAAAAGCTTGAGGTTTACAAGAGGGATGCTAGGAAGTATGCATCGAACAATGACCCGGTAGTATATCACCACACTCTAAGACAAAAAGCGCATTACATTCCGCTGGCGGAGTGTCGAACACCAAGTAGACATGATCGCTCATCTGAGTCCTTCGTGCTAGGTGATCAGCACATCTAACATTCTCCCGATAAGTATGCAAGATCTCCAGATCCCAATCCATGAAGATAAGAGATCTAGTGTCTAAGATGACGTCATACAGTGGATGAGCAGATCCACAATCAATCGATAACAAATGGATGGCCTGAAGAGAATCTGTATACAACCTGATCTTATTAAGTCCCATCTGCTTACACAGTTGGAGACCACTGTGTATTGTATGGATTTCCGCAGCAGTCGAGGTATTATGTCCCAACTTCTGTTGAAATCCACACATCCAAGTGCCCTGATGGTCCCGAATGACACCTCCACAAGCTGCATGTCCTCTATTGTCCCTCGATCCGTCCACATCCACGCGTACATATCTAGTGCTCAGTCTGGTATTGTATTTATATTACACAATACAACATTCCAGAAGGATTTGCACGGCTATGAAATCATAACATAACGTATAGAATTTCTACACGTATATACACAGAATCTACAAACATATTTACTAGAATAACCTCAGTGAAAAACTTGATAAATCTTATTAGGTTCTAACACTCATAAATATGTGCCCTCTTCCAATCACGGGGGGGGGGGGGGGGGGGGGGGGGGGGGACTAATACTGTTATTTGTAGGTAGATAAATGAGTTAGCGATCGGATCAAACTTTACAAACACAAGACAAGTATACGAGATTTTGTTTTAAGGGGGTTATCATAATTTCCAAAATTTATTTTGAGCAGATATATTTGATGACTATGATTTTTGTTGTATTTATTTATTTGTTTTTTTTTTTTGAAAAAAAGTGGTTTTGATAGAACTGATTTTATTTGTATATTATTTATCCAAATCATTGATATGCAATTTGCCTTCATTAATTCATTTCATTGATAAATGGTATGACTATAATAAAATGTTTTAAAGTTTTGATTTTATTATGAATTTATAATTTTGCAAGGCATTGACCCACATAAAGATATGGGGTTCAGGCGGTATTGAACATACGATATTGATCTCACTTATGGAAAGGTTTTCATGCCAATAGATTATAAAATCATCAACGAATGATTTGAATGATGATTCATGTATATCCACTACTTATCATCAAGAATGAGAGATGTATGTTTATTGTTTAAAGTACAAAGATCAATGTGAATTAAGGGTAATGTAATTAAGGGTAATGTTGTTAAACTTACGAGTTTAATTAAACTCGTGATAAGTATGTAAACTCATATCGTGAACTCAAATCATAAACTCGTAAGAGTTTACTTTTAGCATCAATAAATAACTATTAAAAATATATAATTAAATCATTAAAATATGAAAAATGACAACAATTTAGTTTAAATATATTTTGAATTCAAATAATTGAAATTAAATCTATTAACATTAATAATTTATCACACACAATAAAAAATTTCTATAAAGTTCATATTAAATCATTGGACATAATCAAATACAAAAGGCTAGTACAAATTTAAGAGCGGAGTTAACATGATTTTGTTATTTAGAAACGTAAGAACGGTAAATTATGATGCTAAAACTCTCGAGTTCAAAGGTGTTTGTAGTTATAATGAGCTTGAGAACGATTTGACACAATTTTATAAATTAGAAATGCATGAGTGTAGCAACAATGATTAAGGGTATTCAAAATCGACCTAAACTGATTAGATTAGACCACACACACCGTCAAGAAATTGTGTTGATAGGATGTTGGTTTTTAATAACTTATGAAATTGTTTTAATTTTTATATTATTGCATAATTTTAAATTTTAGATGAGATATATTCCAAGAACTTCAAAAATTATTATACAGATAGATGTATGATATTATTTAAACGTTGCCGCTAAAGTCACGGGCATTCTCTCCATGAAAAAATCATTGAAGAAAGGAAAAATATAATGCTAATGGTATTACTCTATTAAAATGAGAATTATGAAGACAAATTAATTGATAGAATGCTGTTGTCTATAATTTAATTTTTTTGTTATTATTAACATGAATAAAATACAAACTGATAAATATCAAAGTTGCTAAATAGTTTTTTTCCCCTCATTAACGAGAAAAAAAATTAAAAAAAATCATTCAAGCAAGATTATACTTAAACCAAACCGAACCAAACCAACTAGAGGGAAAAATTTGAATAGATTCCAAACTTTGACAGATTGTGTTGATTTGGTTTTTGTAATGCCTTAAATTTTGCATAAGGGCTAATGACTTCAAATGAGAATGTAAAAAATGTTCAATGAATACTTTTGGGAAATAAAGTATGAGTTATGGCCAAATTGGTTGTAGAAAGAGCCTAAACCCTGTATGTCATTATTATGCATACAACGGTGATTGCAGTTGTTATTGCACCACGACTGTGAGAGCTATCGTTATTATGCATACAACGGTGATTGCTGTCGTTACTGCACCACAGCCATGAGAGCTATCAATATTGTGCATAGTCATGAGAGCTATCGTTTGTGACGCAAGTCACGCATCATACGGATACAACAGTGAGCTGTCGTTTGTGACGCAAGTCATGCATCATTATGATTGTTGTTGCTTTGTGATAATTGCATACATGTTTTGTTTAATTATGCATCATATATGTGAAATATTATTACTGAGATTCGTATGAATTTCACTCTTTCCAATGACTAACATACAGCTAGGGCAAGCGGATCGAAGGAGAAACAAGTGACTAAGGGCGGCTAGAGTTCCCAGCTAGGAGATTTGTACTTTGTTAGTTGGTTATCATATTTTTGGGATTATTGTACATATTATAAATGTTGTAAATTGGGTTAGTGTGATGCAATCCCCGGTATGGGAAACTGATACTGGCGAATATGCCTTGTAAACCCTTGTTATGAGTAGATGAAACCCAAGAGTCGCTAGGAATTTGGTTATACACTCTAATATTTATGAATGAAACCGAACTGCACAGGCTAAATATATTCGAAAGTTGAATGTGAGATTGTGTTAAACAGGTTATGGAAGTTTTTGGAAAATTTACTTTATCACAGGACTGAATCCTGTCTTCATGTTAGGACTTTTAATTAGTTTTGAATTATCCATTGGTTTCTAATTTAATTTAATGATGAATTTTCAAACTATAATTATGATTATTAAGATAGGGGGTTAAAGTTTTCCCAGAAATCGAATTAGACTTGAGTTACCAAATGATTGACTCATTTCTTGTTGGATAGGAGTCGTAAACATTTAATACTCTTTCCAGAAATTTCAGACACCATTTTTTTTGGATATACGGTGATCATTAAATTATTCTATTGCTCTTGCCATCTCTTTAAAGTCCTTTAGATTACAATTTTTTATATGAAGAACAAAATGATATTAGTAATAAGGCATAGTCACTCAAATTACAAGAAATTAAACAAGGACAAGAATTCATAGAATTGAAGAAGTTTGGCCGACGGATGTGATCAGAAAAGAAGGCAAAAAGCTTACATTATTTTTGTGCGTGAAGTATGCGGTATCATTGACTTAGGTCCTTTTAATTCAGATGATTTATTGAGGATTCAGACTAACTTCAATCTTGTTGGGTAGAATCACATGGACGGCAAAGCTTTACCACCAAGTATTTAATGTTGTTACATTCTTTGGGTTCGAACTTGAGACCTTTGGTTTAGTTGGTACAACTCTACCGGTTGAACCAAGTGCCTTGTTTGAATGATCACATTTTATTGTAGATCAGCTTCTTCCCCTTGAGTGTTTGGTGGCAGAAGCATGATATGACTTTTCTGGTGGTGAGGTGCATTTTTGTTCATTGGAACATAAATTTGCAAGCAACATTAATGATTAGAAACTAAAATGTGAACTACAATACTCTTTGGTTTGGTTCAGTTTTTTCCGGATCATTTCTATGTAGTGTACCCTACAAAATTCTGAAAATACACTATTTTAGTTGTCACAAGATGTGTTCTCTTCCAATCAAACAAATAGGGGGAAGATAACAAATACTCTGTTATTATAGGCAGAGAAATGAGTCATACAAATATATGGCAATAAATAATAAAAATCCCTTATTAGTGATATGAAGAGGCACAGTCACAAAGTGAAGTACATTTATTTGGTGGGAACACTTTGATGGATGATAAAGAAGTACTATTTTCTGCCTTTAATATAAGATCCACCTGTAGAATATGTTTTACAACTTATAAGATTTATCTTAAATGGATCTTATATTAAGGATCAGAGTATTAATAGAAGTACTAAGAAGTCAGCCGACTTGCGGGGCGAAGGCAACGGTGTTGTTGGGAGTAACGAAGAGGAAGACGCGGTTGCAGCAGAAGTCGTCGATTACGGGTGCTCCTTGAGGAACCCTAACCACAGTCACCAATGGGTTGGTTTGACGGATTGAGCTTGTCGCCTCGTCGGCATCCTTCCCCACCAATTCTGGCCAGCTATACCTGTTTCCTTTACATCCTCACACAAGCAAAAAATAATAAAAAGTCAGATCTTTTCTCTAAAAAAATATTCTAATATTTAACATTACTGACTTTTTTATGTTCAAGTTCGACTATTGCCAGGTTTTAAGATAAATAATAACTTTGTTCTCATTTATAAACACAAGACAAGTATTAAGTATACAAGATTTTTTTTTAAGAGGTTTATAATAATTTCCAAATTTATTTTGAGCAGATATAATTGATGACTATGATTTTTGTTAGATTTTTATTTTTTTAAAAAGTGGTTTTATTGAATTGATTTTATTTTTATATTATTTAACCAAATAATTGATATCCAATTTTCTTTTATTAATTCATTTTCATTGATAAATGGTATGGCTATTGTAATAAAACGTTTTAAATTTTTGATTTTATTACGAATATATAATTCTTTTAAGAAAATCAATTGAAATGTATATTTTAAATATAGGATCATAATTTAATAAGGTAAACAATTAAATAAAAATTGTTAGCAAAGCTAGTAATATAATCTATTTTTTTTTAAAAAAATTAGGGTATTAGTGAAAAAAGAGCAAAATGGAGAACAATAATAGTGAACATAGAAATGGTTTAGTGGTATAAGGCGTTGGCAGACCCTTTTGGGTTTTGAGCTCGAGTTCTAAATGAGACACCTATGTGGGAGGGGGCAGCTAGCCACGAAAGCAAAATAGAGAACAGTAATAGTGAGCCTTTAACCGGATTTCCTTACTGCAAGAGTAAGACAATTGGCTCTGGTTGACGAGGGGTTAATTAAATTCAATAAATCTGTATGATATATTGGTAATATGTTGATTGATTTCACATAAATATTAAATAATGAAGAATATAGGTAGAGGAAGAGAGATGATACCTGCAGCACAACATTCTCGAGACCTACACCTACCGCTGAAGCAAGGTGGATAGGGATGAGTCCCAGACATCTCTCTCTCTATCTCTCTTCACTTCTTTCAAACTTCACTTAAAGAATGGCCCTTTCTTATGTACACACACACTTTGACCATATTAACCATTTTTGTTTTTTGTTTTTTTTGGTTACAAGGGCAAGCAAAGTTTGATGGTGATAAGATCTATAGGCTAGATCCTACTGAGTGATCATGTGGTAACAAACCACGATCCAAATCAAAAAGATGGATACATTCCATTGGGGAAAGTCCTAATTCCACATAGTCTTGTGGAATCCCATGCGTCATTCCTGCTAGGTAGTCTGCACAACGAATGCTCTCCCTATGAGTGTGGGAAATTTCCAGTTCCCAGTCGCTGTAAACAAGAGATCTGGTATCTAGAATAACCTCATACAAGGGATGATCAGGATCACAATGAGTGGATAGCAGGTGGACTGCCTGTAGAGAGTCTGTGAACAATTTGATTTTCATAAGCCCCATCTTTTTACAAAGTAGGAGACCTCGATGGATTGCATGGATTTCAGCAGCAGTTGGGAAGGTATGACCTAACTTCTGTTGGAAGCCGCGAATCCAGATACTTTGGTGATCCCGGATAACACCCCCGCATGCAGCCTGACCATCTCTAATCACTGAACCATCTACGTCAATACGATGAAATCCCGGATCCGGGGGATGCCAATGGAGGAGACCTCGTTCTGGAATTTGGAATATCTGATGGTGATACCTACCATTCTCCACCCCTTCCGAGAGATGATGTAGACATTTGTGGATAATTCCTTTTGGATTGTCTGAAACCCCATCAAAGGCTTGACTGCAACGGTTCTTCCAAAGAAGCCAGCATGTGTAACTGAATACTTTGTGCCACTGCCATCTCGCCATCCTGTTGTTTCCTGGTGATTGGTGTAGATTCAAATTGAGCCAGTCCTGCAAATTACCAGAGAAAAATATACTATAATATAGAGGGTTAGTTAAAGCTGACCAAACTCTCTGAGCATGCTCGCAATCTCTCAGCATATGAAGGGTACTCTCCTCGCTGTCACACTGAAATGGACATTTGTTTAGAACACTTTGGTTGTGTCTTGCTCTAAGCTCGTTAGTCGGAAGCCTGTTATGGAAAACTTGCCACAAGAAAATTTTGACTCTTTCAGGAATTCCCCAGTGCCATAGAGACTGCCAGTGATGTTGGGGCCTAAGGAAGTGCTGATGATAGATAGCATCATATGCTGATTTTACGCTGAAATTCCCATCAGAAGCAATCCTCCAGCAAATCTTATCATCTTCGTTGCCTATAGGTGGGGATACCAACATTATTTTATCAACCACCCATATAGGAAGAAAAGAAGCCCATTTAGCTCTATCCCAATGCCCCGATGGAGTCGTGAAAGAACGCACAGAGGCGCTCATATCGACTAAGTGGATGTTTTTATCGATAAGGGAATCGAGTGGCTGATCAACAGGGGACCAGCAATCTTTCCAAGCTAACGTATTCCGGCCGCTTTTAAGACATTTGCCAAGCCCACTCTTGAAGTCTTCCCAGACAGCCACAATTCCACTCCAAACAGCGGACTGCTTGCGCCGCCGCTGGATGAGGAGATCAGTAGGGGATCCACCTGAGTATTTTGTTCGTAAGCATCTAACCCAGAAGGCATCCGGCTTTTTAATTAAGCACCAGCACAACTTCATTAGGAAAGCTTTATTTTGGGAATGAAGGTCTTTTATTCCCAAGCCACCGTCACTTTTCCGTTGTTTAAGAATGTCCCAAGAAAGCAGATGCAACTTTTTGGAATCTTCATGTTGGTTCCAAAAGAAGTCCCTGCTGAGCTTCTCAATAGCTGATAGCACCCCTTTCGGGACAAGAGTAGATTGCATCTGATATTGCGGAATTGCTGAAAGGACCGACTTGATAAGAGTCGTGCGACCAGCCATACTCAGGAATTTACCTTTCCAGTTAGCCAACTTCAATTTCACCTTTTGTAGTAACGGAGCAAAAGTTCTCTTAACCATCCTTTTGTGCAATAGAGGCACACCCAGATATTTCCCAAGGTCCGCCGACAAACCAACTCCAACAATCTGACTCATTTCATATGCCCTGTTAAAATGGACGTTTCTAGAAACGAACATTTTAGACTTGCTCAGATTAATCCTGTGACCAGAGACGCGGCAGAAAAGAGCCATGACATCGCGAATTTCCACCATCTGATCATTTGAAGCTTCCCCGAAAAGAACAAGATCATCGGCGAAGAAGAGATGCGAAATATTGGGACCCGAAGAGCTCAATTTTAAAGGGCGCCAGTTCCCCATTTCAACTTCTTGATGGATAAGTTGACCAAGCAGCTCCATACATAGGACGAACAGGAAAGGACTCAGAGGGTCGCCCTGTCTTACCCCTCTAGATGGGTGAAAACGTTCGGAAGCAATCCCATTCCAGATAATGCTCATGGAAGGGGTTGAAACGCAGGTCATAATTAGCTTAACAAAATCCGCTCCCAAACCGAGGCTGTGAAGAGTGAATTCAAGGAAGCGCCAGTCTAGTCTATCAAAAGCCTTTTCCATATCGACTTTCACTGCAATGAATCCCTTCTTACCTTTCTTAAAACGCATGGTATGGATTGCTTCCTGGGCAATAATGATATTATCCAGACCCTGTCTTCCTGCAATAAAGCTACATTGGTTTTTGTTTTTGCCAATGACCATATTTAGCATATATTTAGTACGTACAGGACACCATATTATGTCCATATACACTAATGAATATTTCATATATGAATTGAATGCATTGTATAATGTTACTACCATTAATCTTATATAAATATAGTACGGCTGATTTCCTATCCTTCATATTGATGAAATGGTACATCTAATAAAGAAGTTCACTTACACGTATAAGATGAATGCATCTCCCTTAGTCCAATGAATAACTTAAATATTTTCTATTATTTACAAAGGCATAGACCCGCATAACGATATGGGGTTCAAGCGGAATTGAACCACGGTATTGATCTCATTTATGGTAAATTTTTCATGTTAATAGATAATAAAATCATTAACGAATGATTTGAATGATGGTTCGTGTATATCCACTACTTGTCATCAAGTATGAGATATGTATTTTCATTGTTTAAAGTACGAAGAGCAATGTGAATTAAGGGTAAAGTTGTTAAACTTACAAGTTTGATTGAACTCGTGATAAGTACGTAAATTCAGATCGTGAACTCAAATAATAAACTCGTAAGAGTTTACTTTTATTATAACTAAATATCTATTAAAAATATATAAATAAATCATTAAAATACGAAAAATGATAACAATTTGGTTTAAATATATTTTGAATTCAAATAATTGAAATTAAATCTATTAAAATTTATAATTTATCACACACAATAAAAAAAATTCTATAAAGTTCATATATGAAGTCATTGTAGATAATCAAATACAAAAGGCTAGTACACATTTAAGAGCGGAGTTAACACGGTTCTGTTAGTTAAAAACACAAAAACGGTAAATCAATATAAACCCATGAGTTCATCTGAGTTTGCAACTATAATGAGTTTGAGAGCGATTTGACACAATTTTATTAGTTAGAAATATGTGAGTTTTGGCAACAATGATTAAAGGTATTCAAAATCGACATAAACTAATTAGAATAGACCACACCAGCAAGAATTTTATTTTGTAGCATATTGGTTTTTATTTTTTTAATAACTTATGAACTTTTTTAATTTTTAAATTATTGAATAATTTTAAATTATAGTTGAGATATATTCCAAGATCCCCCTAACATCTTCAAAAATTATTATATAGATAGATGTATTATATTATTTTAACGTTGCCGTTAAAGTTAGAGGCTTTTTCTCAATGAATAAAATCATTGAAGAAATAAAACAAAAATACTAATGGGTATTGCCCTATTAAAATGAGATTTATAAAGACAAATTAATTGATAGAATGCTGTTGGTTATAATTTAATTTTTTTTTTTTTTGTGAATTACTTGAATAAAATACAAACTGATAAATATCAAAGTCTCTAAATAGTTTTTTTCCCCCACATTAACTAGAAAAAATTTAAAAAATTCATTTAAGCTAGATTAGACTTAAACCAAACTGAATCAAACCAAATAGTGGAAAAAATTGAATAGATTCTACACTTTGACAAATCATGTTGATTTGGTTTCCCCCAGAAATCAAATCAAACTTAAAGTTATGAGCACCCTTATTCTATGTTTGGATGGAGACAAAAGAGGGAGGAAAATATGAGATAGGAGGAACTAGAAATGGAATTTTCCCAAAATAGTTAAAAAAATTTACTATTTTGAGTGTTTCTATCCTAATATTCTTTCCTCAAAAATTTCTTCCCATCCAAACATAGGGTTAATGTGAGTGTATATATCTCTTCAGGATTTTATACTCAATGAAAATACAGTGATAATGTTCATTATGTTCCGAGTGATCAATCAACAACTTAGACCGTACAATTTATGATCCATAAAACATGAGTCAATGTGAAGTTGTAGGCCATGTTATTTTAGATACTTAGATATTTAAATTTACTTTGTCAACGTCTAATTGAATTATCGCCATTTAAATTTGTTGAGCGTTGAGCCAACATTTTCTATTAAATGAAACTAGCAATGCTAACGTTTAGATTGAAATGCTAAAAATATACTTTTTAAACTTAAGAAACTAAATTGAAACTTTGTGGAAATTTAAAAGACCAAATGTATCCTTCCAGAGACATCCGATAAAATTAGAAAAGACCATACATATACTTTGGTCTCACTATTACAGAAAAGGCATTTTATGACGATTATTATCAATCATATATGACGGTTCCAAACTATTATATATGCGGGTGTTATATATGCCCGGTGCAGATAAATAGCGATTCTAAACCGTGATTTATTGTTAACTTATATTTTTCAAGATCATGCTTCCTTGTATATGATAACTTTTTGAATATTGCATTTATTATATTGAATAATATTTAACAGTTATTTGTGAAGAACCGTAATGTATTGTCAATTAATTTTTTTTATTGTTAAGTATTATTGAAGAATATATAATGGCTCATTGTGAAGAACTGTCAAATATTATCAAATAATTTTTTTTTTCAAAATTATGCCCTCTTAATGACAATTATCATGTTTAACCATTAAGTACTCTGCAAAAAAAAATACAAGTATCTAGGAATCATACTTTACAGTTAATTGTTACACCTATTATATATATATATATATTTATTTATTTTTGCTGATATAAAATTGTGAAGACAAATCGTTTGAAAGTGTTATATGACAGTTATTTAGTAAGAACCGTCATTTTTGTTCATAAATACATGATGGTTAATAATTATAGACCCTATATTTTTGTTTTCGTGAATTCCGCCTCTCAATATCTGATGATGCGCATATTTAGCTATTAGCTTTTAGCATTTTATATTCTTACGTGACCTCCGCCTCAACATATAAAACATTTATTCATTGTAACTATTATTTATTATGCATTATATATGTGCGAATATGTAGTAGCTCCTTTTAAGAGTAATGAAATTCTAGTAAAAGAGTAACGTCTAATTTTTTTTTTGGCCAAAAGTAACGCCTAATTAGATCTGTTAATATTTTTTTTTTTTGAGATACAAAGGCAAGCAAAGTTTGAAAAGATACAAGATCAAGGGCAAGGCCCCAAAGATTGTTCTTGTGGCAACAATCCACGTTCTAGTGCAAAAAGACTAATACATTCCATCGGGGGAGAGCGTAATTCGGCATAACTGAGGTTGTTAAAGTTAGCCGATCTTGCAAGGTAATCGGCACATCGAGTGTTCTCCCTATGTGTATGGAAAATCTTCAAGTCCCAGTCTGCAAAGATTAGGGATTTGGTATCAAGAATAACGTCGTGCAAAGGGTGGTCAAGCTCGCAATGTGTTGACAATAAGTGGATGGCCTGGAGCGAGTCTGTGAAAAGTCTGATTCTTTTGAAACCCAACTGCTTGCAAAGGTGAAGCCCTCTATGGATTGCATGGATTTCAGCAGCAGTTGGGAAGGAGATTCCTAACTTCTGTTGAAATCCACAAACCAGTTACCTTGATGATCTGTTAATATTTGAATGTGATCTAATAATATGAAACAAATTTGCGTAAAATAATCATGATATGCATTCTACCCAAAAGAAAAATAAAATAGACAATACCTATTATCCTCTAGTTATTACTCTCTCACTTAGTCCTTATTATAAAGTCATGTCAACAAATTCACATAGCTAGGTTTTTTCTTACCATCACATAGCTAGGTTGAAAGCTTAATAAGTTAATATTTTTTAATTGGTAAAAAAAAATTTAACATTTTATAATATTACCTCCATTAATAAGTGCGTAAGTTTAATGATTTAGGAAATTTAACTAGTTAATATCATGGCATCATGCACACTTAATTAAAGATATAAGTTCATCGATCGCTATACAGATGATTGGAATTTTATTTTGTACGCATCGCATACGTACGTAGTAGCAGCATCCTAGTTTTTAAGGATGATTGATTTATCTTGTCTGTTCGGATAGTAATCATAAACATTTATATACCTTTTTTTTTGGGCGAACATTTATATATCTTTTCAGACCCATTAATTCTATGTTTTGAAGCTTGTATATTATTAATCTTATAAGAATGTGTTATCTTCTTTAAAATAAAACAATAATTTCTTAGGTATCTATATTTTTCTTTGATTATAAATTTGGCACCTATACTTTTTTCTCTCTTTATTAAATCCTTTAATTTTGCTCTATTCGCACCATTAGCACATGTAATTATACTCTGTTTGCATTATTAGCCCATGTACATGAGTTAATTGTACCAACAAAGCAAATCCTTTAACACTAAAAAACAACAAATTTTGTAACGGAATTTCTATCGTTAATTAGTTTAGTGATAAAATTTTGTCGTTAATTATTTAGTGACAAACGAATTATCTTGACAGAAACTAAAGCTATTAATTTTGCTCTGCTAGCACCGTTAGAGCTTGTAATTGTGCTTTGTAAGCACTGGTAACCCCGTATACATGAGCTAATTGTACTAATAGAGCAAAATTATTACTGCAAAACCACAAGTATGAAATAATTAACGACAAAATTTTGTCAATAAATTTATTAATCATAGAAATTTTGTCGATAACTTTGTTGTTCTTTTGTAGTGTTAAGGGATTTAATAAAAAGAGAAAAAATTATAGACACCAAATTGAGAGAAAATACACGTATGCGCAAAATGATTGTCCCAAAAATAATAAAAGAAAAGAAACGTATTGCACATCAAACAAATGGGAGGAGATATAAAGAGAAAATACTCCATAAAAATGTAAGTGATAAGTATATATTTTATAATTAAATAAGTGTAGATTCTGAGATATATTTGATTAAATTTATTAATATTTTATACTTATTCAATTATCTGTTATATGTTTTTCTATCCTTTAATTAATTATAGGATAAAATGATATTTTGATATAAAATATACTTATATCCTAATTTATTTTGCAAGAGATATTATAAGATTCAAGTGAGAATAAAATATCAAAATAAAATATCTATATTATATGATAATCAATAAAAAAAATAAAAAAAGAGATAAACCAAGATATTGTGACAGAGACGCATGCCGGAAGGCAATATATACCTATATATATGCTAAGTGTAGCAAGGGGGAGGAGTGTTCTACTTTCCTGGTTGGTAACGGCAAGACAAGAGCTTTAATAGAGAGAGATTAAAGTCTGGAGATGTAAAAGGGCAACAACACGGATGAAAATTCGGCATTGAGTTTTTGTTTCTCCTTTCTCTTCTCTTCTTTCTTTGTCTTTTTATCTTTTCTCCGATTAGCTATTATTTTAGTCATTAGAATGTTCAATTTATGTAGCTAAACCTTGGTTTTGGATTATTTAGTTTTTTATGAATTAGTGGATGATAATTTTTGTCGTTTATTGCTTTAATATTATATTTCTTGATTTAATTGTGTGCTTGATTATCCTAAAACAAGAGGCATCCGATTGGGAGATTATTTTGGTATTTGAAAGGAGTCTATAAATAGGAAATTTAAAATAGACATTCAACTGAATCGTTAGGATTAGGTTTTTGAACTTAATTTGCTTGTACGGTAGACATATACCTATCGGCCCTACATAGTCTCATTAGGCTTACACTTAAATTAATCCCATTAAGTGCTAACCACCTAAGGAATTAGGGATTAACATAATTGAAATGCCTTTTATTAGTAGATCGGAAGACACTCTTAGGTAAATAAAAGTCCTAAACTAGCAAATATGACTTTAAATGCAACTAATGGAGAAATTAGACGCTAAGAAGTAATCAAGACTATACCAAGTCACCGCTTAAGATCTAGAATCACCCTTAGCTTACACAATAGTTAGATTTGTTTTCTTCTTTTCTCTAGTTAGCTTTTATTCATAATTCAATTTATGTTGACTCAGCTTATGCAAAAGTGTAAAGTCATTGCTCAACTGCATTGTTGGTACCAAGTCCTCGTGGGAATGATATCTTACTCACTCTTTATTACTTGATATGGCCTGTGCATTTGTGAAGCTTTTGGCTCTATATTTTGCCCCTATCAAGTTTTTGGCGCCGTTGTGAGGGAATTGAGTACTCACACTGTTTGGTTGAAATTGATTAAGCATTAGTAATTTATGCTTGAGTTTTGTGAATGTTTTTCTTATTTTTGTTCATCTTTTGAAAAAGAATTAAAAAAATGGATTATCCATAACCACTACAAAAAAAACATTGAATTTCTGACGGAATTTTCCATGGAATCAGCTTTTCCGACGGAATTTCCGATAGACCGCATTTAGACAGAATTTCTGACGGAATTTGTTCCATCGCTAATAGGTGCTCGACAAACAAATTTGCAACGTAATTTCAATTCCGTCAGAAATTTCTGATGAAACGGATTCCGTCAAAATTGCTTTTCATCGTAAATAATTTTTAAAAAAAATTTGATTTTTTTAAATTTTCAAATGCCACGTGTTTGCTCCTTAGTGTGCCTTGTGTCTCTCTCCCTGGCTGCCACGTGTCTCCTCCTCATGCTGCCATGTGTTCGCATCCCATAATTCTAGCAAGTGCCTCTCCTCCTGTTCGAACCTGTGACCTCATGCTGCCAAAACCTTCGCGCGTGCGAGTCTTTGCCAATTGCGCCAAAATGAACTTGTGTCAAATTATTACTTATTATGTTATATATATAATAGTATCACACACACACACACAATTAATTAATTATATACATATAATTAATTATTAATTAAATATAATATTATTAAAAATAATGAAAAATTTAATAAAAACATCAAAAAATATTTATATGCTTAATTAAACAAATTTTTAATTAAAATTACTTAATAAATATTAAATTTAATATTATAAATATTATTTTTAATATAAAATCATAAATATAATATTAATAACATATATATTATTTTTTTAAAAAATAAAATGATAACTAATATAAAAATAATATCATAAATATTATTTTAGTAGAAAATTTTAAATATAATATTAATAAATAATAATATAATTTTAATAATTAAGGTTAAATATCATTTTTTAGTAATTAATATTTTAATTTTATAAATTTTAATTTTTTAAAAAATTAATTAATTTTAACTTTTCCGACGGAATTTTTGAGGCAAATTGCCACGGAAAATTCTGTTGGAAAACTTTCCGACAGAATTTTCGTCAAAAATTCAGTTTGAACTTGCCTTGAAAAAAATTTCGTCAGAAATTCCGTGCTTAAATTTGCCACAGAAAATTCCTTTGGAAAAATTTCCGTAGGAAATTCCATATGAATTTGCCAAGGAAATGATTCTGTCGGAAATCAGGTGTTTTTTTGTAGTGAACATTGATTTGAGCATTCATTTGTTGATAGATTGTCAAATCTTTGTTCTTGACTAGAGATGCATGTGGTTGAAATGAGGCAAGCAAATATAAATGCTGGTTGGAATGAAAATGTTGATTCTTCTCTTTATAATTATTTTTCTTTCATTTATTGTGGAGAGAGTCACTTATTTGAATATTGTCCATATAGCACAATTAGCCATTATAGGAGAGATGATTTCATTAGGAAGCAAACATGTTTTGACAATTCCTTTTACCCTCGTGGAAGTTTAAAGCAACAAAAGTCTTTAAATCCATATGTCAAGTATTGTTCTAATGCGATAACCCCATCTTTTCACTCTTATCCATATATTGGGGGACACACCCATGAGGAATTTGAAGAATCTTACTTCAAAAGATTAGCTAAGGATTCCCTTCTTGAACAAAGGAACTTGAGATTAGTATTGAGTCAAGTATCCAAAACATTGGTGCTCATGTAAGTCAAATGCGAAAAGACATTGAAGAAATAAAACTACAAAACTCCTTTAATCATATTTCCAATTAGAGCTCTGATGAAAATGATTATGAGGAAGTTGAAGAGAGGGAATTGCATGAGACTATAGACAATGTGGAAATTGAATTTGAGCTTGAAATTAAATTGGGAGAGAATAGTGGATGTTCAATTGAGGTTCCAATTGTGGAGCCTAATTCATGTTATTTTAATATTGAGGTTGATAATGAAATCCAAAGAGTTGTAATTCATGATTCTCCTATTGAAGTTTTGACTCTGCTTACTGATGAGAGTCAAGTGGATTTTGTTGGATGCTCTAAAAATTTGAAAGTGCCTTTATCTATTTGCAATGATGTGCATGTTGTGCTTTTTTAAATTTAGTGAATGCATGTATTCTGAGATTGTCTAAGATTGAAGAACAAGTAATTAACTTGAATGATCATTTTTTATGTGAGAAATCTTATTCCTTGAAAAGGAATGAAGACAAGGTAATTGTGGTTTTTGATATTTATGATTAGAAGTTGTTTTGAGAAGTCTGGCTGAAGACTTGAAATTTAGCGCTTGTTGGGAGGCAATCCAATATAATGAATTCTGATTTCAATCATCATTTTTTTCCTTCTATGTGTTTATTTATTTATTGTTTATTGCCTTCTCTTAGCCTCAAATTTTTCAACAACACCGCTCCCAAGTTTCGTTAGAGGAAAGTAAAGCGTCATTGAAGGTGCTAGAGGAAGAACTCCATCTCATACTCAGAGATCTAAACCAGGGGAGTACTAGTTCCTTTCTTCTTTATTGACTTTTGAAACATTGAGGATAATGTTTGATTTAAGTGTGGGAGAGAAATATGATTTTTTTTTGTGCTTGTCTTTTTATGCAATTGAAAAGATTTTTTTTTTTGGAAGATTTTCATAGTTGAAATTTTTGCATTGCTTATAATTGAACTTAAAATAGAAAATAATATTTCAATTAAGCCTCTAAGCCTTGATCTTTTGTATAAATCTGGAGATTGACTATGAGATTAGGGTTAGTTTGTAATATAACGAACGGATTATTACTTTATGAATATTTTGCCACTTAATTTCTTTAGAAATTTTATGATGACCCTTGTTGGCTAAGCGAAGCTTCTATTTAGGGAAATGACTCAGGTGGAAAAAAAAGAAAAAAAAGCAAACAAAAGAGTGAAGAAAAAGACAAAAAAAGGGAATAAGAAACACAACTACAATGGCTTCTCTAGACCTAACTTAGTAACCAGGGGCACTTTATCACCAATGTTGGCACTTCAGTCAAATAGTAAAGTCAAAGAGGGCTATAAGTTGGGCTAAAAGCCTCTTGAGATATCTATTGGAGTAACTAATTAACCGGTGCTGCATCACTTATGCGTAGGGTCGCGTCAAAAGGGGACCTAAACAGACCAAGATGGAAAAAATAGAAAAATAAAGATGGAAGAAAAAAATATAATGAGTCAATTTTCTACCTGAGGATCCTTATTAAATTAAATGAAAAGCTTGGTTAAGTGGAGCATTTGAATTTTTCTAGAGGAGTTGAGCAGCTTAATATTCCTTTACTAATCTTATTGTTGCACTTGTTACTTGCCAATCATTTTATCATGGAAATTTTAAGTGATGGTTACAATTGTTCAATACTATTGACTTAGTGATCCATTCTTACAAGACATTAAATTGCACAAAATTTGATAGCATGATCTTAGTGTGGTGGTGTACCACTCTCTGTTTAGGAATTTTATAAGCAATGTTCTTCTTGTTTGAATAATAAAATTTTCTTTATTTCGCTTGAGGACATGCAAATGTTTAAGTACGGGGCAGTTTGATTAGTATATATTTTATAAATAAATGAGTGTAGATTCTGAGATATATTTAAGTAAATTTATTAATATTTTATACTTATTTAATTGTCTTTTATATATTTTTCTATCCTTTAATTAATTATAATATAAAAGGATATTTTGATATAAAATCTACTCATCCTAATTTATTTTTCAAGAGATATTATAAGATTCAAGTGAGAACAAAATATCAAAATAATATGTCTATATTATATGGTAATTGATTAAAAGAAAGAGATAAACCAAGATCTTATGATAGAGACGCACGTAGGGAGGTAATATATACCTATATATATGCTAGGCGTAGCAAGGAGGAGAAGTGTTCTATTTTTCTAGTTGGTGACAACAAAGCAAGAGCAAGAGCTTTAATGGAGAGAGATTAACATTTGGAGATGCAGAAGAGCAACAACACGGATGGAAATTCGACATTGAGTTTTTGTTTCTCCTTTCTTTTCTCTTCTTTCTTTGTCTGTTTATCTTTTCTTTGGTTAGCTATTATTTTAGTTATGAGAATGTTTAGTTTATACAGCTAAACCTTAGTTTTGGATTATTTAGTTTTTTTATGAATTAGTAGATGATAATTTTTGTTGTTAATTGCTTTAATATTATATTTGTTGATTTAATTGTGTACTTGATTATCTTGAAACAAGAGGCTTTTGATTGGAAGATTATTTTGGTATTCGAAAGGAGCCTAGACATAGGAAATTTAGAAAAGACCTTCAATTGAATAGTGTAGGATTAGATTTTTGAATTTAATTTGCTTGTAGGATAGATATATACCTATCATCCCTACATAGTCTCATTAAACTTGCATTTAAATTAATCCAATTAAGTACTAACCACCTAAGGAATTAGGGATTAAAATAATTGGAATGCCTTTTAGTGGATCGGAAGATGCTCTTAGATAAATAAAAGTCTTAGACTAGCAAATATAACTTTAAATGCAATTAATGGAGAAATTAGATACTAAGAAGTAATTAGGCTATAATAATCCAAGTCACCGCTTAAGATTTAGAATCACCTTTAGTTTTCACAATAGTTAGATTTGTTTTCTTCTTTTCTCTAGTTAGCTTTTATTCATAATTCAATTTGAGTTGACTCAACATAAGCAAAAGTGTAAAGTTATTGTGATGCATAACTGTATTGTTGGTACCAAGTCATCGTGGAAATGATATCTTACTCACTCTTTATTACTTGATACGGCCCATGCACTTGCAGAGTTTTTGGTTCTATTTATTGCCCCTACCAGTAAAACTATATAACAACATAGGAAATAATGATGTTCCCTTATTATTAGTGATCTCAAGAGTGATAGTCACAAAGTGAGGGAAGTACACATTCATCATTTATTTGGTGGGAACATTAAGTTTTGGGATAACATTATTGTTGGGAATTGGGCTTAGTCCACCCTTGGTGGATTAGGCCCAGACCCATTAAACTTTAAGTTTTTTGGGGCCAAATAAAATACCCAGAAAAATGTGGGGTATTTATTTGTAATTTTCCCCAAAGGTTCAAAATTGAAAACCTGGAGGAAGCAGTTCCCCGTATACTTTGGAGGGAACAGTTATTTGGGAAAAACTGACGTGTGTGCGTGCGTGGATAAGTACACAGATATACACCAGACAAGAAAGTGAGACAAAAATTTTTTCTCTGAGAATTTCTCCTCTCCATTCTTCTCTTCTTGTGCGATTGCTGTGTGTTATGGTCAAAATCCTGGTGATTCGACTCGCGTGGGTACCGGAAGAACTCGAATTGACACTTCAGGTACGCCCGAAAGCCGACATTGGTATCAGAGCCTGCTTTTTATTCAATCTGTCCGAATGATGTTTCTGCTGTGCATCTGTGTTCATAAATATTTATTGTCCATCAGTTTTATCGTTTTATAATGAAGATATACATGTACGGGTATTTTAATTTCATGATACATGAGAGTATATAATTCGGTTCATGTATATTTTCCTGTATGAGATTAGTTTTCGATTCATATGTTTAAATGAGAATATGAATTGTGCTTAAAATCCTCCGTTCTGCGTTTTTCCTTTTTTTTTTTCGGTGCTCTACTGTGTTTTCTGTTTTGTCAGTAAAATTCAATTGTATGATAATGTCTTGGTTCTATGAGCATTAGAATGTTGAAAAGCATCATAAAACATATACTAGGGCTATAGAACAAGAGTACCGAAAGTTTGTGCGAAATCCGAAAAAAAAACGCATAACACCGAAAATGAGAATTGAATTGGGTCTCCATAAAATGAGTTTTTTAGGGTTTAAAAATAATCCCATTGCGTAGAGCTCGAAAAAACGATGAAGATGGACACCAAGAACGCACAAAAAGGACGCCGGACGGAGAAGTTACGGAGGAGAGAAGATTCGGGTCGACGGACCCGACCCGCGGATGGAACCGGGTCCGGGTCGACCCGGCTGGAGGTTGAAGACAACCTCCAGCGATCCAAAACTACGCCGTTTTGCGACTTCAAAAAAAAAAAAAAAAAGATCGGGTCAAAGGCCCAACCCGATCTGGTGCAGAGAAATTCCCAAAAAAAAAAAAGTTTTTTTTTTCTGGGCCATCACTGGCCCAAAAAAAAAAAAAAATCCGGATTGGGTTAGCCTAGCCCGATCCGGTTCTGATATATTTAAAAAAAAAAAATTAGGGAAAGAAACGCCACGTGGCGCATGTGGCCACGTGGCAGACCCGATTGACACTTGGAGGACATAGACAGACTGCAGGCGGCGCGTGGCGTCCACCCAGACGGCGCGTGTACCGATTGGAGGGCTGCAGACGTGCACGCGCCTCCAACGAGAGTAGGCACTAGTTTTTTTTATTTTCCAGGATTTTGGTTTCTTCTCGGGGCGCGTGTAGGCGCGTGAGACCTCTGTTTTCGACGCGGTTTGTTTCTAAAAATCCCTAAATTTGAGATCTTCAAGTTGATATGCCATTTGCCTATTTTTATGGCAATTCAGGATCTATTTGTGAGGTTTTAGTGCTTATTTAAATGTTTTTTATACATTTAAAATCATGATAATGACTTACATTTTTTTATGTAGGTCAAAGATGAAGCAAGAGGCTTCTAACAGCACTGAAACACTTGAGTATGGGTCATTAAGCATTGAGTATGTGGATGATCAAGCTCATATGAATGATCCTGAAGAGGATCCTGAAGAGGATCCCGAAGAGGAAGATCCTGAAGAATTTTTTGAGGAAGATCCTGAAGAATTTTTTGAGGAAGATGCTGAAGAAGGTTTTTTGGAGCCTGTTCCAGTGGAGCCTCAAGTGGTCTACTCTGACTCTGGACCTAAGTCTGTGCCCTCCTGTCCTGATGAACCTCAAAATTTGGAAGAAGAGGTCGATCAACCCTATTCTGCTGCTATGGCTGACAAGATAGCTGAACTTGACGCGGACAAAACAGCTAGAATAAATGATATAAAAATCATATACTCAATCATTGCAAATTATGTTGAAAGCATAAAAGACAAAAAGAGTGCAGAGTTCTATGTGAGCGTTATGATGAAGTATCGCGCAGCTGTAAGGGCAAGGGGCACATTTTCAATGACTGTTGGTTGGGTTGATGCTGTGACGAAAACAACAAAATTCATGAAGAAAAAGAAAAGATTCTTTAGAAAATTAAGGAAAGCCATAATTGATTATTGTTGTTCAGACATTTAATGGTGTATTATATTACTATTTGCATTTATGTTGTTTGTATTGAGAATATGACTCAAAATGTCATTGTTTGTATGTTTTATGTATGAACATGGTATTATTTTCATGTAATGAATTATGGTAATGAATTATGTTTGTCATACAATGCTAATTTTTAATTATGCATTATGATACCATGTATCCCTGATGAGTGGGAGCTATTAGAAGGTGAAACTTCTAAAAGCTAATGATTTATTTATAGTACTTATATTATTTTTTTTGGAAAATAATAAGTTGCTAGTATTTGTATGATGGGAGGTACAAATGTATTCTCCTGATTATGGATCTAGTAATGAATTTATTTTCTGGTCAAGAATGATATAAGTATAGACATTGTATACCGTGCTATGCTACATAATCGTTTTGGTTACGTTCTCTTAAAGAGAACAACGTTTCTAAATATGAAAAACGTCACTTCAGAATTGACAAAAATGGCCACGAAAGGGATCATTGCTGAACTAAATAAGGGGGAGAAGCTGAATGGCGACAACTGGGACATCTAGCATCGTAAGGTGCAGTACATTTTGGAGGAACAGGAGGCTGTTGAACCACTAACCACTATTTTAGTGGAACCTGAAGCTGGGACTACTATTCAGCACAGGAGAAACTTGGAAGTTTACCAAGCGTGGAAGAAGAAGAACAGCATTGCAAGAGTCACTTTATTGAGCACAATGGAGAATGACCTGATGTGCCAATATGAGAAATACCAAACTACTCAGGCTATGTGGGCTGCACTCAAGGATAGGTTTGGTGACACATCAACCACTAAGCTTAGAAGGTTGACAATCAAGTTTGATACCTACAAGCTTAGAGCAAATACTCCTATGAAGCAGCATCTGAGAGAGATGTCCAACATGATCAGAGAACTTCAGGAAGCTGGACACACCTTGACTGATGAACAGCAAGTTCAGGCTGTAATCAGGTCGCTTCCTTCTAGCTGGGAGCACATGAAAGTGAACTTAACTCATAATGACAACATCGTCACTTTTGATGATGTAGTCAAACATCTTGAGCTTGAGGATGAACGCCTTGCGGCGTATAAGGCTTCTGGTCAAGCCTACTATACTGAAAATGCTGGTCCTTCTAATGCAAAGCCCGATTCCAAAAAGGGCAAGAAACCACAAAAGAAAGGCAAGAAGGATGGCTCTAATTTCAAAAAGGGCAGAAAGCAATTCAAGAAGAAAGGAAAGAAGGGCGGGAAGAAGAAAGTTGACCTGAATAAGGTTAAGTGTTACGCCTGTCAGAAAATAGGTCACTTCGCACGGGACTGTACCGAGCGAAACGACCGTGAAAAGGTACTAGTGGATTATGTGAATTCACACATTTCTTTTGTTTTAAGTACTTCTTTTCTAACAGAACCTGTTTGTTCTTCTTGGATTTTGGATTCAGGCTCAACAGACCATGTGACGAGGGATCGGGGATCCTTCGTGGAATACCATCGGTTGCCGCATCTAAGCAAATGGCTTTACGTGGGCAACAATGCAAAGATCGAAGTCAAAGGAATTGGCACCTGCAAGTTACCTTTGCGTGGTGGGAAGACTTTGATCTTACATGATGTTCTTCATGCACCTAACATCCGACGGAATTTAGTTTCAGTACTTTGTTTATTGGATTATGGGTTTGATGTAAACTTTCATGGCAAAGTTGCAGACATTTTTAGCAACAAGACCTTTTATGGTTTAGCTTTCCTTTCTAGAAAGTTCTTTGTTATGGATATTGTTGGTAATTTTAATGTGCATGACTCTTTCGTTATTTCCTCCAATATTACTGTTTATATGAATATCTGGCACTCTAGACTAGGACACATTAATCAAAACAGAATGATTAAACTAGCTAGAGAAGGTTTACTAGGTGAAATTTCGAATATGGAAATGTCCTTATGTGAGAATTGTCTAGCTGGTAAGGCAACTAGGAAACCTTTTGGTAAGGGAACTAGAGCTGAGATTCCATTGCAATTAATCCATTCTGATATATGTGGTCCAATGAGTGTGAGGGCGAGACACGGAGCCTGATATTTCATTACCTTCATTGATGACTATTCGAGATATGGTCACGTCTATTTGATCTCACACAAGTCTGAAGCTCTTGAATGCTTTAGACGGTACATGTATGAAGTGGAGAATCAAATGGATTGTAAAATTAAAGCTTTGCGCACTGATCGGGGTCGTGAATACTTATCTGATTAGTTTAAGGAGCTCTGTGAAGAAAAAGGGATAATTAGGCAACTAACCATCCCTGGCACTCCACAACAAAACGGAGTTGCTGAAAGAAGAAATAGAACTCTTCTAGACATGGTTAGGTCAATGATGGCTCAAGCACATCTGCCAATTTCATATTGGGGTGATGCTTTACTAACGGCTGCCTTCATTCTTAACCGTGTGTCCTCAAAATCAGTCGCATCTACGCCCTATGAGTTATGGACAAAACGCAAGCCAGATTTAAACATCCTCAGACCCTGGGGGTCTGCTGCGTATATTCATAATGATTCCCATAGGTATGGGAAATTGGGTCCTAGAGGGAAAAAGTGTATCTTTATAAGATACTCTGAGCAATCAAAAGGATATGTTGTCATAGGTGAAAACGAAGATGGAACTGTGACTGAAATTGAATCAAGAGATACCGTATTTCTAAAAAATGCATTTCCTAGCAGGGGAGATATTGATCGTACAGTATCTCTTTATGAAACACAAGAACAAGGCAGTACAGAACAAAATCAGACTAATGATCCTCAATCATCTCAATACATTGACTTGAGTGGGAGCTCAGAAAGGCCTTTACAAAGGCCTAGACAAAAGAAGCGAAAGAGACAAGAAGTTCCCACAAGAAGGAGTGACAGGGGAAATGTACCTAGGAGACGCTTCTCCATAGAAGGAGAGGCACTTATAGTTACTCCAGACGGAGATGATGAGCCTCGTTCTGTGCAAGTAGCCTTATTAGGCCCTGCTAATGATGAATGGAAGAATGCAATGGAGGAAGAAATTGATTCAATGAAGAAGAATCAAGTTTGGGAACTAGTTGATCTACCAAAAGGACGAAAAGCCATTGGGAACAAATGGGTTCTCAAAATTAAAAGAAAAGTTGATGGATCAATTGACAAATACAAGGCTCGATTGGTTGCAAAGGGGTACACACAACAGGAAGGTATAGATTACGAGGATACCTTTTCACCTGTTGTACGTTTCAATTCTATAAGACTTATTCTGGCAATAGTAAATAGTTTAGATCTGGAACTGCATCAGATGAATGTAAAAACCGCATTTCTAAACGGTGATCTGGATGAAGAAATCTATATGGAACAACCATTAGGTTTCATTAAGAAAGGAATGGAGAGTAGAGTTTGTAAACTCAAGAGGTCCATTTATGGACTGAAACAATAATCCAGACAGTGGTATTTGAGATTTCATAGAGCAATAACCTCTTATGACTTTCAAATGATTGAAGAGGACCATTGCGTCTACATTAAGCGGTTTGAGGGTAATTTTGTAATATTATCCTTATATGTAGATGACATACTATTAGCTGGAAATAGTCTAAAGTCGGTCTTAGCTATTAAAGAATGGCTATCATCAAATTTTGAGATGAAAGACATGGGTGAAGCAGAATATATACTTGGAGTTAAAATCCAAAGGGATCGCTCTAAAAGAATTCTCTCTCTTTCACAAGAGAATTACATCAAGAAAATTCTTGAGCGATTCAATATGAGAGACTGCAATCCCTTAGATACCCCAGTAGCTTCAGGTGTAACCTTAAGTCTTGATATGTGTCCCAAAACTGAGTCAGCAAAGAAGAAAATGGAAAGAGTTCCCTATGCAAGTGCCGTTGGAAGTTTGATGTACGCAATGTTGTGTACAAGGCCAGATATTTGTTTCGCAGTTGGACTGGTTAGCAGATTCCAATCAAATCCCGGTGAGCAACATTGGAAAGCAGTGAAAAGGATTTTGAGATACTTGAAGGGCACGTTAGATTATGCACTATGCTATCAAGGAAGCGATCTGCGCTTAGTTGGATATTCTGACGCTGATTTGGGTGGAGATGAAGTTGAACGAAGATCGACTTCAGGATACACCTTCTTGCTGAACAATGGCTCCATATGTTGGAGCAACAAGAAGCAGACGTGCATTGCCCTACATCCTATGGAAGCTGAATTCGTGGCATGTACTTCAGCAGTGCAAGAGGCTATATGGCTGAAGAGATTCATTGAACATCTTGGATTTGGAAATGAAAGCACAAATCCGGTGTTAGTGTATTGTGACAACACCGTGGCCATAGCCTATATGAAAGATCCCAAATACCATAGCAAGACCAAACACATGGATATAAAGTATAATTTTGTGAGAGATTATGTAGCACAGAAAGTTGTTACTGTACAACATATTTCGACCAAGAGTATGGTCGTAGACCCCCTAACCAAACCCATAGCCAAGGAAATGTATGACAAACATGTAAAGGCTATTGGGATGTATAAAATGTAAACTTGTAGACACTATATAACATGTTTATGATTAATGAAAATGTTTCTTCATGAAATTTTATGTGTCTATATAAAGGTATATAATGTCTAGTATGTCGTACAGGCAGGTAAGGTTGGCTCTCTCACACGAGCAACCGCCTTTGATACTCAGGAAGAGTATGCAAAGATGAGACAGTTGTGTTCACCAGTAAAGCAGCAGGAATGCTGATATGGTAGAGAAGAAACACAAATTATGTCACCTCGATAAGAGTGTAGTATATCGAGATGAGATCCAATAAGACATAATATAAATGTGGATCGAATCATGGATACCCACTTCCATGATGCCTGTTGCCAGATAACAAATTCTTCAACATTGACGTCATAATAGATAAATGGAGTAGAAGAATTTGGGTTTAGATACTGGGAGCATCTAAACTCATGTCTGTACGGTGTTAATAATAAGTTTCAAAACGACGTATGCTCTAACAGTGCAAAGTAACACCATAGCATGTGATTCATACCACATGTGCGAAAGAACCGCAAATAGGAAGCAAGTGAATGGATCCCTGCTTCATTGCTGTGTGAGTCCCAAGAAGGTTAAACACTTCTGTGATGTCCTTTGACTTTGACATTGTCATGGAGATATAATTCAGCGACTGCTACCTTAACATTCGTCCTATGATTACGACTGATACAATCCATGGTATTATGTTAGGAAAGCGATTGACGTATATCAAAATGATAAATGAGTGAAAGGAAGGTTACCTGAAATATACACACCTATGTTGGTGTCTGAGACATGTCCCTTATGATATTAATATTTGGTAATTTCATAAGTGTGGACACTAAGCATATAAAAAGGCAATCTAAGTTTTATCTTGACTTGAGAGGGATTAGATCTGCCTTGTGAAAGTGTATATTGGTATATCTAGGACATATGAGGCATAATATTAAAATTCAAGCTACACAAAGAAAGGTTGTCTTGTGCTGGTCCTATGAGAGGGATTTCTAGTACAAAAACCTAGGAGACGTCATGCCCATGCGGTCACGGCAAAGCACCTAGTATGAAAGAAGAAAGAGAGGGAGACAATTCTTATGACATCCAATCCACCAAGTGTGAGTGGGAGATGTTGGGAATTGGGCTTAGTCCACCCTTGGTGGATTAGGCCCAGACCCATTAAACTTTAAGTTTTTTGGGGCCAAATAAAATACCCAGAAAAATGTGGGGTATTTATTTGTAATTTTCCCCAAAGGTTCAAAATTGAAAACCTGGAGGAAGCAGTTCCCCGTATACTTTGGAGGGAACAGTTATTTGGGAAAAACTGACGTGTGTGTGTGCGTGGATAAGTACACAGATATACACCAGACAAGAAAGTGAGACAAAAATTTTCTCTCTGAGAATTTCTCCTCTCCACTCTTCTCTTCTTGTGCGATTGCTGTGTGTTATAGTCGAAATCCTGGTGATTCGACTCGCGTGGGTACCGGAAGAACTCGAATTGACACTTCAGGTACGCCAGAAATCCGACAATTATGATGCTGAAGAAGTCAACGGTCAACCAACTTGGGGGGTGTCGGCCACGTTGTCGTTGGTATCAATGAAGACGTAGACACGATTGCAGCAGAAGTCTGGCGATACGGCTGATCCTTTTGGAAGCGTAAGCACAGTCACCGTTGGGTTTGATTGAATGATCAAGTTTACCGCCAGGGTATCAGGCATCCCCAACGTTTCTAGCCAGCACATCCTGAAACCTTTTATTTCCACCCACACAACCAAACTAATCACCTCTCCTCCATCCTTGTTTTTTTTTGAACCATTACTGTAAGATTGCAAGGATGGGATGTAATCACTAAAACGTCAAACAACAACTGAACAACAAGCAAACAATGACAAGTTTTAGTGTAAGAAATGACAGTGGGTTCATTCTGTTGCTAATCATTTGTCATTGAAACTTTTCAGTGATTATATTCTTTTCTTAAAATCTCATAGTAATTCTCCATTTTTTTCTCTAAGAAATATAAAAGGGAAAACCACTCTTCAGTTACATGTACTTTCCTTCAATTTTTATTTTGGTATCAGTGTGTTTTTTCTCCGTATTAAATCTTTTAATTTTACTCTTTTAGCACAGTTATCTCATGTAACTTTGCTCTGTTAGCCCCTGTACAGTAACTAATTGTGCTAATATAGTGAAATTTTAATGATTCCATAAGGAGAAAAACACACATATACCATATAGAAAATTGAAGGAAACAACACGTACTTCAAGAATATTGGTTCTTCCAAAATAAGGTTATAATATTTAACTAGAATAAGGCTGGAGAAAGAGGGACGATACCTTGAGCACAACAGTCTCGATCATTTACAACCACCGGTGTAGCAAGGAGGACAGGGATGAGCCTCAGACATGGCTCTTCCTTTTTGTCTCTCTGTCTTTCTTTGTTTTCTTCTTTCAATTACCAATGGCCCTTTCTTATACACACACACTTTCATCATATTATGCATATATTTATTACGTACGGATCACCATATTATGTCCATATATATTGAACACACTAATGAGTATTCTATATATGAAGACAATTCATAATATTATTATTCATCTTATGTGATTTTCTATCCTTCTTTTTTGGTAAAAAATGATACTCCCTCAAGTCCTAAAGTTGACTTTTTTTGAAGAGATTAATATTATAATAATGTGCTCTCTTCTTTAAAATAAAACAATAATTTTGTAGGTATCTATATTATTCTTTGATTATTTAGTTGGTACCCATACTTTTTCCCCTCTTTATTAAATCCTTTAATTTTGCTCTATTAGCACCGTTAGCACATGTAATTATGCTCTGTTTGCATTGTTAGCCCATGTACGTGAGTTAACTCACTACTACAAAAAGGGGCTATAACATCCCAAATTTGGCACCTTTAACGTCCTAAAACGGGGGGACGTATATACTGGGGGCGTAGTAAGTTGTAAGAAAAGACGTCCCAAATAATAGGGACTTTAGACATCCCAAATTACAATTTGGGACGTCTAAAGTCCCAGCCTGGGGGGACTTTAGACCTCCCAATTCTTAATTTGGGACGTCTAAAAGTTAGGTTTTTTTTATACCATAATTTACATTCTGTATTACCCAGCGAATTCAAACTGCAGAAACAGAATAGAAGATGGATTCATACAAAAGTCGGAGCTTGTCGCGGAGGTTGGCCTCGATCTCTCGTTCGAGGTCCTGTCGAATCTTGGCCACAACGTCCTTACTAGGTCCAGTTTGTGACGAATAACGTGGGTCTCGTCCAAAATACCTCACGGCACTAACTCCCCGTGTCTCTCCTCGAACACAACCAAGGTGATCTGCCTTCCCAATAGCCGTTGACAAGATGTCCATCCGTCTACTTGGATTGAATGAACCTTGGCTACTCTGCTTGTCCAGTTCATCCTGTAGCATACAGTTTATCGCAAATGTATCGAAACCACTCGCGATATGTAAAAAATTAGGTACTTATGGTATAACTACTTCCCAGCCTTAATCCTCCTTGCTTTCCATTTTTTGTGACGTGGAGGAGGTGAAGGGGCCGGGATAACAACGCTAGGATCAGATTCCGCTGCTTCCTTCATTTTCTCTAACTCTTCTTGCATCATTTGCCGCTCAAGCTTCCGATATCCACCGCGAGACATGAAATGTTGATATTTATTTTCTGCTTGCTTCTGTGCATTTGCTGCACTTAATTTCTATGAATGAAAAACAACAAAAAATAAATCAACGATATAAAGTATATGAAAATTACAAGTTCTATATCATGAAGACAGAAATCTTACCAAAAACTCAGGACCTGCTCGTGATGTCGCAAACAACCTCCAGTCCTCTGGAGACAAATATGTATACTGTGCACATGGATCCTTACCCCTAAGGGCCCCTCGAATGTACCGTGCTGTTAGCTTGTTTTTGAAACCTTTCCATCATACACGAACCTCATCCATCCAGTGCTTATACATCTGCCTGGTGTCTGGGACATCGTATGTTTACTGCAAGGTAAAACATAAGATTATTATATTTGAAACAATAAGAACAAAGCTACAATGCATCAAAACTTACATACCAAAAGTTGCTGCCAAATCATGTCTTTCATTTTTGGGGGAACCAATCTCCAATTATTGTAGGTAATGCGCACTTTGCTTCGAGCCAAAAACCCTACGTAGCTAATGAAGTGGTCTTCCTCAGGACCAACTGGATTCAGATTGTCATCGAAGTCTATATGCAGCCTCTCCTGTTGATGTTCATGACGTGCAACCAATGCTCCCATCTTTGTATAGCCTCTAACCCTCCTTCTTGCAGGGGGTTCATCTCTAGGCCTTTCGCCATTGCTAGAGCTTTCATCATCTCTACGCCTCTCGTCATCACTAGAGTTGTCCATATTCCTGTTAACACAAAAAGCATCATCAGAAACGTAAATAAATTGCAATAAAACCGAAATAAACTAAGCGGGAAGTAAAACAGAAAAATATGGGCTTAATAACTTTATTGCCCCCTTCTAGCCTCCTCTCTCCTCTTAAAAGGGTTTCATTGCTATGTAACTTATTTTTTTAATAAGTATATGTATATAAAATTAATGTATAATAAAATAAATATAATAAGATTAAATTAAAGAATTTTTTTGAGGTTTGAAAGAATTAAAAAAAATGAGTTTCATATTAACAAAACAATTTTAAGTTGAGTTCTTCCAAAAATAAAATTGTTTTATTGAAAATATTTAGATAAAAATCATTTAATGAATATTGGGGTTATGGTTTTCTTTTTAGTTTTGGCTTGAATTATTCTTCATAATTCGTTTGGAATACAAGAATTTCTTTAATTTAAACAAATCATATTTTATTTTATTATATATACTAATTAATGGTAATATACACAAGTAAATTTATATTTAAACAAGAAAATAAACAATTTTTTTTTATTTTAGTATATATTTTAAATATATACTAAAATTGTTTTATTGAAAATATTTAGATAAAAATCATTTAATGAATATTGGGGTTATGATTTTCTTTTTACTTTTGGCTTGAATTATTCTTCATAATTCGTTTGGAATACAAGAATTTCTTTAATTTAAACAAATCATATTTTATTTTATTATATATACTAATTAATGGAAATATACACAAGTAAACAAATTCATTTGGGACGCCTAAAGTCCCTATTTTAGGCATCCCAAAATTCTTTTGGGACGTTTAATCCCAGCTCCAGGCGCTAAAAAAAATTTACAAAATTTATATTTCGCACCTGGAAGCACTTTAGACGTCCCAAATTCAAATTTGGGACACCTAAAGGTTCCCCTACATATATATAATTACGAAAATGCCACCGCCTCCCTTTTTAACCACCCAATTTTCAATTTGGGACGTCCTTGGGGGTGGTTATATCTCAATTCTGTAGTAGTGAGTGTACTAACAAAGCAAATCCTTTAACACTAAAAAACAACAAATTTCGTGACGTAATTTCTATTGTTAATTAGTTTAATGACAGAATTTTGTCGTTAATTATTTAGTGACCAACGAATTATTTGGTTAGAAATTAAATCTATTAACCCTCTATATATGAGCTAATTATAATTGCACTAATAGAGCAAAATTATTACTACAAAACCACCATTACTAAATAATTAATGACAAAATTTTGTCACAAACTGATTAATCATAGAAATTTTTTCTCTAAATTTGTTGTTTTTTTTTGTTGTGTTAAGGGATTTAATAAAACGAGAAAAAACTTATTGGCACCAAATTGAGAGAAAATATAGGCATGTGAAAAATGAATGACCCAAAAATAATAAAAGAAAATAAACGTATTGCACTTCAAACGAACGGGAGGAGATATAAAGAGAAAATGCTCCATAAAAATGTAAGACAATATAACAAAATAGGCAATAATGATGTTCCCTTATTATTAGTGATCTCAAGAGTGATAGTCACAAAGTGAAGGAAGTACACATTTATTTGTTTGGTGGGAACATTAAGTTCAGGGATAACATTATGATGCTGAAGAAGTCAACAGTCAACCAACTTGGGGGGTGGCGGCAACGTTGTCGTTGGTATCAATGAAGACGTAGACACGGTTGCAGCAGAAGTCCGGCGATACGGCTGATCCTTTTGGAAGCGTAACCACAGTCACCGTTGGGTTTGATTGAATGATCAAGTTTACCGCCGGGGTAGTAGGCATCCCCACCGTTTCTGGCCAGCTCACCCTGAAACCTTTTATTTACACCCACACAACCAAACTAATCACTTCTCCTCCATCCTTGTTTTTTTCAAACATTACTGTTAAGATTCTAAGGATGGGATGTAATCACTAAAATGTCTCACAACAACTGAACAACAAGCAAACAATACCAAGTTTTAGTGTAAGAAATGACAGTGGGTTCATGCTGTTGCCAATCACTTGTCATTGAGACTTTTAGTGACTTTATTCATTTCTTATAATCTCATAGTAATTCTCCATTTTTTTTCCTCTAAGAAATATAAAAGGGAAAACCACTCTTCAGTTATGTGTACTTTCCTTCAACTTTTATTTTGGTGCCCGTGTGTTTTTTCTCCTTATTAAATCTTTTAATTTACTCTTTTAGCACAGTTATCTCATGTAACTTTGCTCTGTTAGCCCCTGTGCAGAAGGTAATTGTGCAAATTTAGTGAAATTTTAACGATTCAATAAGGAGAAAAACACACATATACCAGATTAAAAATTGAAGGAAACAACACGTACTTCAAGAATATTGGTTCTTCCAAAATAAGGTTATAATATTTAATTAGAATAAGGTTGGAGAAAGGGGGATGATACCTTGAGCACAACAGTCTCGATCATTACAATCACCGGTGTAGCAAGGAGGATAGGGATGAGCCTCAGACATGGCTCTTCCTTTTTGTCTCTCTGTCTTTCTTTGTTTTCTTCTTTCAATTACCAATGGCCCTTTCTTATACACACACACTTTCATCACATTATGCATATATTTATTACGTACGGATCACCATATTATGTCCATATATATTGAACACACTAATGAGTATTCTATATATGAAGACAATTCATAATTTTATTATTCATCTTATATGATTTTCTATCCTTCTTTTTTGGAAAAAAAATGATACCTCTAATAAAAAGGTTCATGTACATGTAGATAAAACATGAATCCATTTCCTTGGTCCAGTGACCATAACTTATGAAATACCGATTCATGTATATGCATAAATTTATTACCTACGGATCACCTATTATGTCTATCTCCACATTGAACACACTAATGATTATACTATATATGAAGACAATTTAAAATATTATTATTCATATTATATGATTTCCTATCCTTCATATGGAAGAAAAATGATAAAGGTTCATGTACATGTAGTGATAAAAGATGAATACATTTAGTGAGTGCAATGAATAACTTAAATACTGATTCATGTATATGCATAAAATTATTGCGCACGGATCACCATATTATGTCCATCTCCAGATTTAACACACTAATGATTATTCTTTATATGAAGACAATATAGAATACTCCTCCGGTCCTAAATATATGGTCTAGTTTAAAGTGCAATTTGCACTACAAACTAAGTCCCACACTTAGAATTTAAGATATATAGTATTATTATTATTCATCTTTTCAATAGTATGATTTATTTCGCATCCTTCATAAGGAAAAAATGATACATCTAATAAAAAAGCCCATGTACATGTACATAAGGGGGTGAATATATCTCCCTTGGTTCAGTGATGACTTAGGCCTTGTCTGCTTTTATACTTTTAGAATAGTTTTATGAAATTATCTTTAAAAACAAGTTGTGAAAAGGGGAAAAAATGTTGGAATAATTGTTTAAAAAAATGTCATTTGAAAACAAAAAAAAAAATTGTTTGGAACAATTGTTCTTAAAATCAACTTTGAGAATTGGGAGAAGGTGAAAGACAGAATGAAGAGTGCAAGACAACGGGCGAAAAGTCAGAGGATTGAGAGACAACGTAGACAAGCATGAGACCAAATGAGATGCGTGTGATTGCGAGTGGAAAAACAATTAAGAAGAATATCAAAACAAAACAAAAAGATAGAAAACAATAAAGGATATAAAAGTTTTTTTTTTTGAGATTTTTTTCTAAAACATATTTCAAATTTTGTCTGAATACTTCCCTTAGCCCTCTGAATTAGTACTTTAATACATTTACTGTCATTAAGTTTACATGCATGTATGCTCTTAAAGTACAAAGAGTGAATGTACCTACAAAATGTGAACGAATCTCTTCATGACATTCAAGTCAAACAAAAGAAATAAATAGAATACTCCATGTTTTTAAACCTGAGGAGTCCTTCATAATTTAACATTCTTCTAATCCTATTTATAGGGTAGAGAGAATATATATTTTGGCCCTATTTATCAGTAATTCCATTAAATTATTTATATGAATATATAAGTTTACCCTTAATTTATTATGCTATTAACTTTATTCCTATAAGGTATAATGTATATTAAATAAGAATAAATCTAGAAAGATGCTGAATTTTAAGGCAGAATTAATAAAATTTAAGGTTTTCTTTGGTTTGTGAAAAACATGCTACAAGTAATGAACTTATAAATAAAACCCAAGGAGTATATCAAACCATATGCAATAATGTGTTTAATACATTGAGAGTAACATAAATTCAACCACTGGGATACCTGAAAATTATTGACTATATTGAGAGTAAACTTGTGAATTTTATTATATGTGCAAAAGACACCGTAGTAGAGGCGAGAGTCACTGAGAGCGAAAATATTATGCCACACATGTATAGAGTGTTTGTTGAAAGGTCAATGCAGCAGGTTGACTTAGTATCTGTTGCATTTTTGTTGGCCGAATTATTTGATGGACGATCAACCTTAGTTGACTTAACATCTATGACACTTTTGCACTATGTTAGAACATTTATACATATTATTGCATTTCGAAAAACTTATGGTGTTATGTGCGCGTAGTAGAATACTTCATGGGTATATTTGTATTTTAGCCGTGAAATTAAATACAAAATATCGCACTCTTATTGCTTCATCCGCTGGCCTTTGTTATAAGGATATGATAATAACTTCACAAAAACTAAAAAAAGGGAAAATCCAAAAAAAATACCACTTGAACTTTAAAATCCTAAATTAGTTTTGTTGACAATAAGAGTAATGGGATTGACAAAAAGAGTAATGTGATTGATAACTCAGGTTTTTGTCAAATCACTGATTTGAGATTTTGAAGTTCTTCAAGTGGTATTTCTTGGAATTTTTCCCTAAAAAAAGAAATTTCAATTTGTAAATATTTTTAAATTCGTCAAAAATTTTCAAAATTGGTCTAATGATGTTCAAAATTGGACATGATAATAACTTCACATAAACTAAAAAAATCAATTACAATTGGACATGATTATTTCCTTCATTCAAAATTTTCAAAATTTTTCCTAAATTAGTTAAATATTTTTAAACGCCAAGACATAATGTTTTGAGGAATTTAGGGACTATCAAACAATGGGCATTTATTAGTTAAAATTTGATGTTAGACAACTTGCAATACTTCTTTGGTCCTATTTATAAGGCAGGGAAAAATATGGTTTTTTGGATTATGAAATACAAGAAGAAAGTCAAGAAATGGGCCAAGTAGTAAGGCTCTGAACTTGTAAATTAAATCGCAAGTTCCTTTCGAGTTTCAACCTCAATGCTAATTCAGCTCCTCTTAATTAGTCGATCTCAATATGGCTGTATTTCGATCTCCATATAAACATCATCTTATGAATGATAAATTTCATACTCTAAATTATACAAGATCAACTAAAATGTCATCTTATAATTCCATTTATAATAACTGAATTTCAAGTGTGATCTGATTTAAAATAATATAAAATTATACAAAGACAATAAAAAATTATAGAAACTTAATTAAAAAGTAAAAAAAATTCTATGACCTTGTAAATTAATTTTCTCAATTATCTAATCACATTAACTTAGAGCTTAGTTATGTTCTGGCTTTCAAGAAGTTGCAGAGTGAATTGTCATTTTTCATATAGATTTCATGAGATTAGTTCATATAAAATATTCTCCAACAAGTTTCTCACTATCTATATATAGTGTATAAGTCCCACTAAATCTCTCTAAGTCCCGAGTTCGAATCCTATAGGTGATGCATGTGTTGGAGGAGCAGCCATGAACCCTAAACCGAAAACAAATAATAGTATTAAAAAAAGCCCACAAATGTTGGTCTACTTGGTAATAATATTAAAAAAAAGCAACAAAGTTTGGTCTAGTTAGTAAAAGGGTTGGCCATAACTATAAGGTTGTGAGTTCAAATCTTGCCAATATGACGACCTTATTGGTAAGAAATCTGTAAGTACCTCTATAAGTACTCTTTGAGCCCGGAGGCATGCCCTGACCCTGACGATCTCCCGAGACCCAACTCACTTAAAATTTTACTTATAAAAAAAAAAAAATACTATTTTCATTTTAAAAAAAAATGTCTGAAATTTTTTGATTAATTAATATGTTTTTAATAATAAAAATCAGTAAAAATACATCATCATTTATTCATGTAATGTAAAGAGATAAGCAATTTTGATGTACTTCGACTGAATTTTTTTTTTCAAGAAAATGTCATCAATATTTTCTGCATCCTTAACCACATTATGATCATCTCATACAAAACGAATTTACTTAATACGTCGCTTTATTTATTCTAATTTCAGTAGCACCTTGTAAAAGAATATTGGTTCGCTGCTTCAATTTTTCTTCAATCACTCTGTATTTAAAACTGATGCTTCATTGGTTCCAAATTCCCTAGACTTTATTTTGCCAATTTTTTTTATTTAATTAAGGGTATAATCCCTTTTGAGATTTAGAACACTAAGAGTTTTCGTCTTTCCCAACAATTAATTACGGTTTTGAGATTTGAATTTGTGTTCTTCTCCTTATCGAGGTAAGGTACCTCAACCAATAGGTTATTATTTTTCCAATTTCAGTTGTTTAAATTTATCATTTTATATAATTGAATTTTATAAATAAAAAAAAAGCAATTGCTGGTGTGTTATTAGTCCCACATCGTTTGATTCTTTCAACTATGAAGCATTTATAAAGGAAAGAGAGGAACGCCTCGTCAACTCCGTGGATCTCATTAGGATTAAGTGATCTGCCTTGGAATTGAGGGTCGTAGTTCATCGGGAAACCAGATTTATGGGCTTCATAAGGAGGTGTCTCACTGCATAAAGTGTTCGTATTGAGATCACCCTCTCTGAGTGATGAAGGGGCAGTGGAGATTCGCCGTTGTGTTTTTTTTTTTTTTCGTTTTTTTTTTCTTTTCATAGGAGACGCACTTACCGATTTCTCATCAAGTAATTATAAAATTCATATGGCTGAGTACAATAAAAGCCACGCCAACTTTTAAAGTTGTAACCTTTTATCCCAGTGATCGATCAAAATGAAAACACAATCCCAAATTAAGCATTATTACGTTGAAAGCTACATTTCTTTCAAGTGGCAAAGACAATCCAATTTGGATATATATTATTGGGAATAACAAGTGCAGTACTGACATTATACATAATGGCAGCTGAGGAATACTTTAGATTTGTGGGAATTTTGAGGAAATGTTTATGCTTCATGTGTAAGGGAGTATGACCAAAGTGATTAGAAGCTGGTCAAATTGTTGTACGGAGAGTTGGTTAAAACTTGATTTTGAATAATCTTATTAATTGAGAAGTTGTGGGACTAGACATAAGTTCAAGCCGTGAATGTTATACAAGAATATTACATTACATGAGTTGGGGAATCTCACTAGACCTATTCCTCTCTTGTCTAGCGAATCCTTAAATCATGGTTTCAGAAATTTTTTTACATAAGCGAGACAAAATTCTTCTCACATACTTACTTCATACATCATAAAATCACCTCTAAAATGCTATTCACACGCATGAGTACATAGAAAGGTTAAAATTATTCTAGGCATTGGCTTGGACGGGTTCTTCAGAGAAGCAAAATTATAATTTATCTAAACAATTTTTGATATAGTACAATGGTAAATACTTCGCACCATAAAGTATTTGAATAATTTATTTTAGGTCTAAGATATAAAAATATTCATGAGCTTTTATCCAAAGTATATTTAACACCATATGAATTTCGGAGGTTAAAAATAATCCATAAACTTGCAAAATTAAAGCAAAAGTAACCATCATGTTAAAAGAGACTAACTACTCTTAGTGGGACCCATAAAATTGTCTGCCTTTTGTAATTTCCATTGATGCCCTTACCTGAAATCTGTGGTTGCCAGCTCTCTCCCTTCATTCCTTCACCTTCCCATTGTCTTCTCATATGCCGGCGGCAGCATCCTCACATCAACAATAACAACTATCCTCCACTAGTGATCACGATTATTCTCGACTCTCTCAATATCTTGTAGGTCTGGTTGGGTTGTGCTTTTTTTTTTTTTCCTTTGTAGATCTGAATCTGTCGTCATCTTAGCATGATGTGAGGAGCATGGGGTCAGGCATGACGCAGGATTCTTCCTCCTCTAATCCACTGTGCTATCCTTAGGCTCGTTGAAATGCTCCCTTGTTTGTTTGGAAACTCATAGGAAGTCATTCTCTTTTACCAGTACTTAGAGAATTGAACTCTCGTGTACAATCATATTCCTCTAGTTCAACTTCAATGTGTTCGTTTGGAACAACTATTGGAATGCTTAAAAGTAACTTTTTAATCATGATTTACGGTATACGAGGGAAATATGTGAGAATAATTTGTGAAGTCTTGGACCAGCCCAAAAGATCAACAATCCTGATCCATGAAGCGTTTTCATTCAACCACAGAAACCATATACACAAGTGTATTATTTACACATTCACAGACCAACTCAATTGCAACTAGAGTCCTCAACATATATAGCACACAGCCCGTGCTATTAAGCTATCATTTACAAAACGTATAGAATTACTAATCTACCCTTACTAACACTCCCCCTCAAGTTTGTGGACTAAACAAATCAACAGTCCCTAACTTGTACAATAATCTTTTTTGCACATCTCCACTCACTGCTTTTGTTAAAAGATCTGCCTGCTGTTCCTTTGATCTAACATGCTGCAAGTCTACTAGCCGGCTTTCCCATTTTTCCCTTATGAAATAGAAGTCAATCTCGATATGTTTGGTGCGCTCGTGATACACAGGATTTGCAGCAATATGTATTGCCGCCTTATTATCGTAGAAAATCCTCATGGGATTGTCATGTTGAACATGCAAATCCTTTAGTACCCCAAGTGCCTAAACAATCTCTGATGTTGCCATACTAAGTACCCTATATTCTGCCTCTGCTGATGACTTTGACATTGTGCTTTGCTTCTTTGTTTTCCACATGACAAGCGATCCTCCAAATTTTAGCAAGGAACCGGTGACTGATCTCCTAGTGGTCTTACAACTTGCCCAATCAGCATCACAATAACACTCTAGTGCTAAGCCGCCTTCTGCACTAATCAATATACCAAGTCCAAGACTGCCCTTTAAGTATCGGATCACATTTATGGCTGCTGCATAATGCACTTTCATTGGCTGTTGCATGAATTGTCTAAGGGTCTGCACAGAAAATGAAATATCAGGCCTAGTCATGGTCAAATATATAAGCTTACCTATCAACTTCCTATACCGATGTGGATATTCATATAAGTCTTCCTTCTTATCCTTTCCTTCCCGGTATGCCACTAGTTTCACATTCTGCGCCATTGGTACTGTATGTGGTTTGCATCCACTTATACATGTTTCAGATAATAAATCAAGTATATACTTCCTTTGACATAGAATAATTCCTTTATTTGACTTAGCCATTTCAATTCCAAGAAAGTATTTCATTTGTCCTAAATCCTTAATTTTAAAGTGATTATGCAACAAGGTTTTTATTTGAGTTATACCTTTTTCTGAGCTTCCTGTGATTAATAGATCATCTACATAAACAAGAACATATACTATACCATCATCACATTCCTTAATGAACAAGGAATAATCATTTTTGCTTTGTGTGAAACCTCCTTGCTTCAAGGTTTCAGACATTTTGCGATTCCACTGTCTTGAGGCTTGTTTCAAGCCATAGAGGGATTTTCTTAATCTACAGATCATTCCCTCCCCCTTACTATCAAATCCTGGAGGTACATGCATGTATACTTCTTCATTTAAATCACCCTGTAGAAAAGCATTGTGCACATCCATTTGGTGTAATTTCCAGTTATTAACAACAGCTAATTTAAGAATAAAACGAATAGTAAGCATCTTAACAACTAGTGAAAAGGTTTCATAATAATCAATGCCTTCCCTTTGACTATATCCTTTTGCCACTAATCTGGCTTTATATTTATCTATCTTACCATCTGAGTTGTGTTTAATCTTGTACACCCACTTACACCCTATAGGCTTCTTTCCCTTAGGGAGTGGAACAATCTCCCAGGTGTGATTGTTCTCAAGTACACTTACCTCAGCTTTCATAGCCTTTACCCATTCAGGGTTTAAAACTGCCTCATTATAGCTAACTGGTTCTGTTGCAGAATCAATATTGCAGAGAAATGACATATGATGAGAAGAAACATTGCTATAGGAAATATAATTATCAATAGGATATTTACAATTACCCTTTCATGTGTGCTGATTTCCTGTAGTCAAAGTAGAACATATATAATTTATAGACCATATAGGAGGTTTCTTATTTCTAACAGGCCGTGGCCCAGTCTGTTCATTTCTTATGTTTCCTGGAGAACTAGGTAAGGTCTCTCTATTCATAATACTAGTGGATTGATTATTATGCATATCTTGATTATTAACATCACCAATAGGGTCTTCATGATCAAACCAAAACATATTCTTTAATTCTCTAGAAACCCCAACTGATTCTGGTTAGCATTATCTTTAAATGGATATTTGTCTTCCATAAAACTCACATGCCTACTCACAAACAAATTATCGTTTTGGGTATTAAGCAATAAGTAACCTTTCTTATTTTCTGGACATCCAAGGAATACACAAGGTATTACCCTAGGTTCCAATTTATCATTAGTCACTAAATCTGTTGCAAAGGCAGCACAACCAAATGTCTTTAAATTAGACAAATCAGGTTTAGATTTATATACCATTTCAAATGGAGTTTTATATCCTAGAATCTTAGAGGCAATCCTGTTGACTAAGTAGCATGCCATCTTAACACATTCTCCCCAGAAATCTATTGGGACAACAGATTGTATTATCAAGCTTTTAGTTATCTGTATAATAGTTCTATGTTTCCTTTCTACAACCCCATTCTGCTCAGGGGTGTAAGGACATGTCATTTCATGTACAATTCCTTTGTCTTGAAAATAGGACTTTAATTCATTATTTGTGAATTCAGTCCCATTATCACTACGAACACACTTGATTGAAACAGAAAATTGTGTCAATACATATGCACATAAATTTTTCATACAAGAAACAGTGCTAGACTTAGAACTCATGAGAAATATCCAAGTAGATCGAGAGAAATCGTCCACAATAGTCAAGAAGAAGCGATAACCTTGACGTGTTGGGGTTTTATACGGTCCCCACACATCAACATGAATTAGCTCAAAACATCTCATAGTTTTAATATGACTACGATTAAAAGGAAACTTAGTTTGTTTGGATTGAACACAAACTGAGCATTCTTTATTCATATGTAGTTCTTTACTATTTATGACATCCAAATATTTCATTACAGAGATTGGGGCATGTCCTAATCTTTGATGCCATAAATCAATACTAGACAGTTTCCCTATCCTACTGTTATTCTCAAAAGCATAAACCGTATTGGCATTGTTACATTCCTTTTCAATTTTGAACATGTAAAGTCCTCCAATTTCTTTACCAATCAGCTTCGTCTTCCTATCCCGTCGGCCCTGCATCAAACAGAGATGGGGGAAGAACGAAGCCATACAATTATGTTCTTTGGTGAATTGAGATACAACTATAAGATTAAATTGGAGTTGAGGAGCATACAGAACATTATGCACATTTATGTCATCAACGATTTTAGTTGTACCTACATGAGTGACAGTGACATGCTTCCCATTGGGTATCTTAATGGTTTTAATAGGCCTATTATATTTCTTATATTCATGCAACAGGGCTAAATTTCCTACCATATGAGTTGTAGCTCCAGAGTCTATAATCCAACTATTGTATGCTATAGAAGAGTTAGGAATGGTCAAACCTGTACCAGATAATGCGTGGACTGTGGACTCCTCTTAACTCTTTAGCAGCTCCAATAGCCTCTCATATTGAGCTTGCGTGAATGTGGGAGCTCCCACGCTAGTTGTTCCTGCCAAGGCTTCTTCAGATCGTTGCGGAGAATTTTTAATTCCTTGATTTGCTTCTTTATTCTGTCGTCCTTTGAAATTAGGGGGGTATCCAATAATTTGGTAGAAATTATCCTTCAAGTGCCCTTTCTTGTGACAATGAGAGCATTCAAGGCCATTTTCTCCATGGCCTCTCCCCCTTCCTCGACCTCTCCCCCTTGCTGCCACAGCAATACCTTCTGAGGAGGAGGAGAATTTGTCAGAGTTAGTGATGGAACGTTGTGTTTCATCTTGGATTATCATACTGTACGCATCATTGACAGAAGGCAATGGAGCCATTAACAAAATCTAGCTATGTGCTTGACCGTATGAATCATCAAGACCCAGCAAGAATTGAAGCAAACGTTGTTCTTGGATCATATCACTATGAGCCTTAGATGCCTCACACTTACACTGTGGGAGAGAGAGCAACGCCGGTTGTTCCTCCCATAGCTCTTGGAGTCGGGAAAAATAGACGGACACAGAGGAACCACCTTGCCTGAGGGAACTGATTTCACGGTGTAACGCAAAGATCCTTGTCCCATTTTTCTTGTCAAATCTTTCTCGAAGATCATTCCAGACCAGATGCGAACTCTCGAAGAAGACGATCCCGTTTGCCAACTCCTTCGAGATAGAACCGATGAGCCAAGATAGCACCACCGCGTTGCAACACTCCCAATGAGCGTGCAAGGAAGTCTCAAACGAATCCTTCACACAGCTTCCGTCAATGAACCCTAATTCTACCAGCCTTTGAGCGCGATCCTCATCCCACGGCTCCACACTGTGTAATTCTCTGTTCCAATGAGCACATGAGGAATGAGCGAGGTGCCTGCATATCTGATGGATGAAGGTACAAGGGATGCGTGAACGGAAGCGTCACGACGGAGACAGATTCTTTGTCGTAGCTTATGATTAGGGCTTCACGGACGAGTTCGTTGGAAGTGAGATCTGGAATGTTGGGTCACTTTCTTGGGTGAATCTTGGTTTAGCACTAGTGGGGCGAACCCGGGGCTCTGGTACCATGTGAAGTCTTGGACCAGCCCAGAAGATCAACAATCCTGATCCATGAAGCGTATTCATTCAACCACAGAAACCATATACACAAGTGTATTATTTACACATTCACAGACTAACTCAATTGCAACTAGAGTCCTCAACATATATAGCACACAGCCCGTGCTATTAAGCTATCATTTACAAAGCGTATAGAATTACTAATCTACCCTTACTAACAGAATTTTGTTTCTTTTACATTCAAAACAGCTTACAAGCAATCTCAATATCATAATAAACATGCCCGATATCGCATCAAACTCCCTTGTGCAATCATGTTTTTGTGATTCAACTTTGCTTCCCTCACATTCGTATAACTCTATTTTTTTTTTGGAGATTTTGGGCCCTAAAATATGCAAACATTATTAAATCAGAGATACATTGCAATGACCAGATGATTTTAGGCTTGGTCTTTGCTTCCCTCATATTCGTATAGCTCTGTTTAGTTTGAGATTTTGAGCCCTAAAATATGCAAACATCATTAAATCAGAGATACATTGCAACGACAAGATGATTATAGGCTTGGTCTTCTCACATTTTCTTACTTGATTTTTAGTTTAATTTCTTCTTGATGCTAGTTGATGATGAATCTGGAGGTGAAAAGGATGAATTAGAGTTTGGGTGAGAGAGAGAATGGGCAGTTTTTTTTTTGAGTTAGGGGTATTTTGGCACATTCAAATTGAAATAAACTGATGTTTTCTGTAAGGTTCCGTCTGAAAAAAAAACCAATTCCAAGTGAAATAATACATACATAATATAATATAATAAAACCTCAAATATTTTCCCCTTCACTCCTTATTTCTCTTCATTCGTCCATATCAAGCCAAAACGCAGAGAAAGAAGCCTCTGGAATCTTTGAGAATTGGAACCGATCCAATCATATTCCTTTGTATTTTAGTTCGTCGTTGATATGCCAGTGCTTGTGCCCCATCGTCTTCGTTTCCCTTTGTCTTCATCTCCTTCTTCTGCCTTTATTTTGGTTGCCATTGCTGAAGGGGATTAATGCCAAATTATAGTTGAAAGTTATTAAACAAGATAGGCTATAGCTATTGGACTACCAGGTAAGTAAATAACACCCCACTTGATCTAGGAATGATGTTGTTACTAGAAGTTACGTATACTATTTTCAAGTATTTTACTCTCTTTTTAATGTTTTCTTGAAAATGGAAATGACAAGTTGAAGCTTTTGAAGGAAATGAGAATTTATTTATTTAATTTCTTCTATTTGACTTCAAACTTTTATTCATGCATGTAAGGGATAGTTTTTTCCTAAAAGGAAACACTTATCCATTCGGTATTGAAATTTGTTTGAGTGACAAGGTTGTCTACTTCCATGCATGCCGGAAAATTGTTTTCATGGGACTGAAAGCAGAACACTAGTTGCTAACGGCAGTTCCGTTAGCCCTTGGTGCGCCATGGCACACACCCAGCTAGCAGGGTGATTGGGAGGTGCTAGCCCTGTGTGATGGCCAACACACGTGGAACGGAGGGAGGGTTTTTGTGAGTATCACTCATGCTTGTTTTTCGTGGCTTCTAGCCACGCTGGTTTTTGTGGCTTTTAGTTGTGCCGGATTGGTTGCTTACCCTCGTGGACTGTGTGTCCACGCCTGTTATCATTCTGTATAGGTCCTGATTAGGAATAAAACTATGTTTTTTAATTAAACTATTGATTTGCAAATAAAAAGTTCTTTGAACCTATTTTTATATTAAATAATAACGATTAATTTTGTATTTTCCTTCTTATACTCTTCGTTGTTTAATTATTTATATGATGAATAATTAATCCTTTCCTATATTCAAATGCCAAGTTACTCAATTCTGTTATGACTTAATCAGTTTATTATTATCGTATATTTGTATTCTATTGTGGGGGCGTTATTTACTAGAAAATGTAACTGCTCGTCCTGTTGCCTCCTAGAGTTCACCTTGAATAAGACATCTATGACTGCTATCTTTATCACACAGACTACTGTAAATATTAAATTTATACTTTTGTATGGTTTATTAGAGTCGCTCCACGTAATTTATAGGCAAGATTCTTGACTTCTTTTGATATTTTATGATTTATGTATATGTATATGTTGTTGTGGAACAGAGCTCCGTATGCTGTATTGTACTATCAGGCTGTTATAGAAATTACGGGAAATTCAACTTACAGATGAGACTATGTCGAAATTTCTAGAAAAGCTTTATTTCATTTATAAGGAATATGTTTATATATGATCTAGAAATGGTATATGTATATGAAGAATTATTATACTAATTATGGTATTATAAATACTATTATATTTAGTATGTCAAGTATTTATACTTATATTTTGAGGCTGATGGAATATGAGTTTTCTTGTATTCCGTGTGGGTCACCTCTTAGTTTTCAGGGCGTGACATTTTCTTCTTCAAACGGTAGTTGCATTTTTGCTCTTATTTTGTAAGTTCATATGTATTTTTGCACAGCTGAAAAGTATATGGTATTAGGTGCACTTTGGGTGAAATTAAAGCTCATAGGTATTTTTATACCTTAACCCTTTAAATTAGTATGTATATAGTATTTTTTATAAATTTTCCCACCTTTTCTTTTAAGTTTCGGATACCATTTCTCTTGGCGCATAGATTTATCATGTTGATACATGCAAAGCATGTGAAAGTATCAAAACTATTGTATTTTATTGTAAAAGAATAAAAAAAAAATTAATATTTAAACTCAATATTAAGTAAGTGTTTTAGTATGTGCCAATTAACTAACTAATATATATTTGCACTTATATATGCCACATAAAGATAGGTATTAAACCAAGTTTGATAGGCTGACAGGTATAAACTAATTAGAATAAAAAAGTCCGTCGACATTGGTCATTTTACTCACAAAATAGCTAGCTAGGTATCATCTCAAGCACATGTTTTTGGCGCATTAAACTTTCATGACTAAATAGATAGTATTGCAAATAAAAAAAGTTTGCCAAAACACCATTTCTGGCACTCCATTCCTGGTTTGATGGGCACTCAAGTGGATAAGAAATCCTTTGTCAAATTCTAGCTATTGAGTTATTAAAAACAACTTACACTATAGACTTCACAAAGTATATCATAGTGGTCAATATATCTATATCTATGGAGTTACGAGTCAGAAGAAGGCTTTTCCAAAATCCTATCATACCTACAACAAGACCGATAATGACTAAGATACAAAAGAAGTGCCGAACATGTTCACTGTAGCAATAGTAGAAGATGGAACCCAAAAGATTTAGAGAGTAGGAATATGCAAAGATACTCAATAATGCAGTAAATGAGAGATTCCAGCAGCCATGCATGTAAAGTTAAGAAGCAATACAAATGCAAGGGTTTCTCCCAACAAGTGTGCTTCTAAAGATATATTATTGGAAATAACAAGTGCAGTATAGACACAGTACGTTTGTTGATTGTTAATGTTTTTGGCTAGAGGCATGTGTCTTGGAGAGAACCAGGAGAAAAACTATATACAAAGTACCATGCGGAAAATTTACTTAAGATACAAAGGGTATATAATACGCAAATCAAACCTGGAAATTAGCTTTGTGGATTGTTGTGGTGTAAATGGGTTCACTTGCCTTCAAGTTCCATGGGCACATTTCTGTACTCAGATTCATATGGGCTTGAATGAAATAATGAATACCTAAGATCAATAGTTCACCTAATGAACAAATTCACTTTTTCTCTCTCATATCACACCATCTTTTTTATGGAAAGGCAAATGTTTGATACTACAACTATTCATTTGAGATTTTCCACTGTTATGTTTGGATTCAATCAAATTCTAGCTAACAAAACCTCAATACAACAAATTGACCAATTCTTAGTCATTTGATCATACTCCTTTGCATATGGTGTAGAAATTTTCCCTCAAGATCCCACTAATAATCTTCATAGCATTGTAGTATCTTGATAAATACTTTTACCATGTAGGATTTGAGTAATTTGTTTTACTCTGTGTGATATTTTGATAAAAATGCCCATATTTTCTTTTACATTTAGGGCACCTCTTCTCCCGGCACATAGATGTATCACGTTGTTAGCATGTGAAAGCATCTAATCTATTGTATTTCTATGGTAAAAACAATTAAAAAATTAATATTTAAACTCAATAATAAGTAAGTGTTTTAGTATGGGACAGTTGACTACTAACTTATATATATTAGTACTGCAAACGAATATATATATAAATCAATTAGAATTAAATGGTGGATCTAAGTTAGTCATTTTACTCACAAAATAGGTATAATCTCAAACACATGTTTATAGATAGTGTGACAAACATAAACAGATTGCCAAAACATACTTTCGGGTGATTTCACTCCTCACTTGATGGGTGCTCAGGTGGGATGAGAACCTCTTTCTCAATGCTTGCTGTTGACTTACCAAAACCTACACCATCAACTGCACAAAGTATCCCATAAAACCTAGTTAATATATCTATATATCTAAGTAGTTACAAGACAAACAGAAGAAGGATTTTCTAAAAATCCCATCATCATTCTCCACCTATCTTGAGTAATGTTAACAATATAGTTAGCATAACATTGGCTTCCCATTTACATAAATTTGCCAGTCTCTGTTAATAACTAACAAAATTTTATTAATGATATATTGAAAAGGGATGATTTCTTGTGACCATGTTTATGGCTTCAACCACCATATGCCTCTACAAAAATTTAACTTTTGTGACCATGAAAATCATCATGCCTTCTCAAAAATTATATCTTATACTCCCCCTAGTCATAATCAAGTTAGTGATCACTTCTGCCTAATCCAAATGTACCAATAAAAATAGTTAAAATTATTAAATTTTTTATAAAATTTAAATGATTTTCAATATTATCCTTTTTTTACGGTATACTGTAGGATTTCGAGTGTACCTGGAATCCGTTGATTCATTGAGTACCCACACGAGATCGGAGCACCGATTCGGATTCTGATCACGTTATACGGCAGATTCACCATTGGAGAAGAGGACCCAGGGAGAGAGGAGTTTTTGGAAGTTTTCTTGCGGTGTTGTTAACTTACTTCCACCAACTGAGAATCACCCCTTATAATACGTATGGGAGTTATTATGATTTGAAATTCAAATCATAAGGATAAAACTCCTTAATTGGACCCATACTTTTTCATAATTTCATAATAGCCCCAACTGAATTGGACTTGGGCCTGATCCACCAAGAGTGGACCAGGCATATTCCAACATCTTCCACTCACACTTGGTGGATCAAATGTTAAGGGTCATGTCTCTTTCTCTTCCATCCTTTTGTCATACTAGATGCTTTGCCATAACCACGTGGGCATGACGTCTCCAGTTGGGTGTCTTGTATTAGGAATCCCTTTCACAGAGATCAACACAAAACCACCCTTGTAGTGTAGCTTGGTTATATTAATATAATGCCTCCAATGTCCTAGATTTTAACCCATATACACTTTCTTCATGGCCAATCTAATCCCTCTTGAGTCAAGATAAAACTCAGATGACCTTTCTCATATGCATAGTATCCACACTTATGAAATTACCCAAGTAACATCATAAGGGACTGGTCTCAGACACAAGCATAAGTGTGCATATTCCAAGTAATCTTTCTTTCGCCCATATATCATTTCAATATGAATCAACCGCTTTCTTAACATAATGCCTTTAGATCGTATCGATCATGATCATAGGAAAAATGCTAAAGTAGCATACGTAAAAACATATCTCCATCATATTGTCAAAGTTAGAGGACATCATGAAAGGGTAAACCTTTCTAGGACTCACAACAATGAAGCAGGGATCTTTTCACTTGCTTCCCGTTTGCGGTTCTCTAGCACATGCGGTATGAATCGCATGTTACGGTGTTACTCTTATACAATAAGAGCGCATGTTGTTTTAATCTTACCATTAACACGTACAAACTAAAGTTTAGACACACACAATATTTAAACCAAAATTCTTCAGCTTTACTCACATGATGTCAATTTGAAGAATTTGTTGTCTGGCTACAGGTATTATGGACGTGGGTTTCCATGATTTGATCCACATTTATAATTACAGATCTCATCTTGACTAAATGCACTACTAAGTCGAGGTGACATTTAGTTTTGCGTTTCTTCTATACTATATAAGCTCTCTCATTGCTTTACTGGTGAACACATATATCTCATCTTCGCACACTCCTTCTGAGTGTCAAAGGTGGTCGCTTGTGTGAGAAAGCTAACCTCATCAACCTGTATGACATACTAGACATTGTATACTTTCGCATACATATGTAAAACCATAATGAAGTATCTATACTTCACTTCCTATGCATGCCAAAGGACCCATTATGCTCTTCATGTATTTCCTTGGCCACTTGCTCAGTTAGGGGACTTTGCATAGGAATGTGTTGTTCAACAACAACTTTATGTGCTATAGCATTTCTAACAAGAATCACATCTTTGTGTTTAGTTTTGATATGATACTTAAGGTCTTTTACGTAGGCAATGGCTGTAGTGTTTTTACAATACATTAACACTAGATTTAAAATTCTCACTTTTAAATCATAGATGTTTTCCCAAACATCATCAGCCATATAGCCACATGTATTGACATAGTACATTAATATGCGCATGATCATTATACGCCCTAAAAAGTATCTTAAGACCTTTCGTGAAGACATTCCATGTCTCTAACAATAGTTAGACTAGTACCAATATACAAATCTTATCACAAAATAAATATCTGGTCTTGTACACATCATTGCATACATAAGACTACCAATAGCATTTGCATGAAAACCTTTTTCCATTTTTTATGTTGATTTAGTTCAGGGACAAAATCAAGACTCAGAAATCATTACTGAAGCCACTGGGGTATCTATGGGTTTGCATTAACTCATATAGAAATTGCTCAAGGATCTCCTAATATAATTGTCATTGCAAATAGATTTCATCATCCATATAACCACTTAAAGGTGTAGGTTTTACATCCTCTTGATGTATTACTAAATCTAAACAGTAAATTGTATCCAAAATAAGTCTGATTAAAAATGCACAATAGGTAAGATGAAAGCCTTCCTATTATGCTCACCCCTTTGCAATCAAATAAGTCTTGTAGTTTCTAATTCTTAACCATGATTCATTTTCAATGAATCATCATTTTCATTGCTTTCTTCCATTTTGTCTTAGCAGGAATCTTGTATAAAAACTCAACTCTATCTTCTAGAGCAGCCATGAACTCCTTTCTCAATTACTCCTTATTGGAGCTTGGACCTTCCTATTACTCATGTTTAGGTCTCTTTATTGACGCTTCTAAGCTCCCACTTACAAGGATGTTCGAGAATTGTTGGCTGGTTTTGTACTTCTATGTGTCTCATAAAGAAACACATAGTCATCATTTTCACCCTTATTTGGAAATGATGTATAATAAATGTGGTAGCTTTTAGTTCTTTTCAATCACAATTCCATCTTTTCACTTGTGAAAAAATGAAGATGGTCACAATTCCATGTTTTCACTTATGAAAAAAAAATGAAGACGTCACTCTAATGAGCTTTCACTTACAATTACAATGGGAATGTGCAACTGACCCTTATGGTTTGCTCTCTTATGGTCTGCGGAAAATCAAATCCAATTCGCACTTGACCATAATTCATAGAGTGTAGAAGTGACCACTTTAGAGGGCACATGGTTAAGTTTAATACCACACACATTTAATGAAAACAAATATTCATACTAATCCACCAAAAGTAAACCTTAATACTCTTCCACTCACATTTGGTGGGCTAGCTTGAACCATCATAACCATGTCTCATAATGTTTCATTACACTTTTCAGCAAACTCCATATAGTGGTGGAGTGCATCGATAACTAGCTATCTAACTATCTTTCTTCTATCACAAAGTTCATTTGATCATTCACAACCTTGATTAGTTCATAAATAGGATTTCAAAACTTCTATTGATTCAATTGATTTTGCAACATATCAATTTACAGTCCAAAATACTTAAACTTCAGACTTATGTGGAATTAAACATGTACGATCATATTGTGAATAATCCTCAATAAGAGTAACAAAATGTTCAGCTCTATGCCTTGCCCTTATACTCAATACCAAATTTATCATAGTGGAATAATTGCAATGGAAATATGGTCATTTTCCCTTTACTATAAATCTTTTCGTGTTGCTTTACTTGCTAGACTATCACAATGACATCTACACATTGGAAACTAAACTTAGCAATCCTCATTATGCTAATTTTGGTTATAATTCCCATGTCTTTGTCTAGCATGACACATAATCAAGTCAATACTTGAATCACAAAAGGCAGTAAAGAAACTAAGCATAAAGATTCACCAACAATGCTCAACTCAAAGAAATCTCATGAAAGGAAAACTGAATCAGAACTATATACGTGCCACAAAATCATGAAAGTTTAAATCAGTTGAACCTTTAATCTTGACGGCTTGAGACAACAACTCAATCTCATTTGAACCAATGTATGAAGTACATAACAGAGAATTAATGTCGTTCCACTATATAAAGTAGACTTGTAGGTGCTTATACCTTTTACTTCAATCCTTATGTCCCCATCAACGCTAAGCTTCTGGCTTAGATTTGACAATAGAGAATGTTCTATAAAGAATTTCAATCCCTATCATCATGATTATGGAGCTTGTGTCCTTTTTGCGTTCCTCTTATTTGGAACAATTCTCTACAAAATGGAAGTTTCTTTAGCAGGAAAAGCATTTAACCTCACTTAGGTTAGCCTTATGTTGGGAGAAATTCTTACCCTTCTTTGAACTTAGGGTCGTCCTTCTATCTCTTTTCTAGAATCTCTTACCCTTCCCTAATGTTGGGTTTAGAGTGTGGAGGACTTGGCCTCCCCAATAGGGTAAGCTTGTCCAGAGGACTTGCAAACCTCTAGACATTCATTTCCAAACCCCAAGTACTTCAATACATCATTGAAAGTAATAATATTTTTTTATGGGTCATACTGACTTTCATGTGCTCCCGCCTAGAAAGGAGCGTCTTGATAAACAAATTGAACCTATTCGTTAAACAATACATGTTCAGTTTCTCTCAGTTTCCTTGTTAAGTTGGTTATCTCATGTAGATGTTGTCTCTTAAGAGATGATTGAAGTACCTCAAGAGATTATCTTTGAATGTAATTCACATGGCATTGCTGTTGGATTTCTTTCATGTTTGTACATGCATTTGTCAAGTATAACATACGCAGGGCAATTTATGTTATGAAGTTTCCCTTGTCACGGCCATATCAGTCTCATAACCTCTTATTTGCTAAGTAAATTCCCAGCTTTAGTGCCATTTAACCCAAGTTAATGGCTTTTTAACATCTTTTATTTATATGAAACCTTTCAATGTCAGATATCACAATTGTCGCCATTTAGCTTATTAATTAGCATTCTTGTTCTTCGTAGCCTTCCTTGGCTTAGTCACTTAAATCATCCCACTCATAGGGTCATTCACAATTGATTTAAACCAAGAATGTCTTTTTATAGCACATTTAAGTATACAATGTCATGTACTTGTATTATTCTTGACTAGAAAGGTAGTAATACCATTGGGTCTACGATAAGGAGAATACGTTTGTACCTCCCATCACACAGGCTCCAACAATGCCACTATCATCTATCAAGAATTTCATACAAGTATTTCACATAAAATGCTCAATTATAACTTTCATAAGGCTCAATTTCCGAAAGCTCCCACTTACATAGAGCATACGATTCTCTTAGAAGAATTATTTTCCAAGAGCTTTTACTCATAAAGAGTGTTTGATATTTACTTCTTCATGTCTCTTAGAGCATTATTATGTTGATAATGTTTTATTATCAAGGAATTTTGGGACAATTCAATAGTTTTCTTTGTCTTTATATTCATCTCATTTCTACATTTCTAATCTTCAGCCAAACAAATCTTCAAGGGGCGAATTTTATTTATTTCTCAAACCCTATTTGATAAAGTTCATAATAACCATTATTTTCTAAGGCTGGAAGAATTTTATGTCCCATGTTGTTTTAATCATCTTCCAAAGTTTCCCTATTTCACTGAGAAGATGTTTCAAATGTCTTATGTAATTTGTATTGTTTCATTCTAGAAACATTACATATTTGCTCTTAAGTTTTTTATGATTTCTAATGTTGGTGGTTGGATTGGGCTTAAGGCTCATTTTCACTCATGAAATGAGTTTTACCTTCTGAGGTGCATCACTTGCCTGAATCTGGCGTTGGGAAGTTTCTCCATTTTGAGATTCCCTTTCACTATGATTTGATACTATCTCTTTTAGTATCAAATCCTCATTTTTACCTCTGTGAGGTTTCCTCATATATGAATCTTGACATTCACCTTCTTAAGATTCATGAGATTCAAGTTTATTTTCAATTTTATCTTCTGAATTTCTTTTCGGTCACACCTCTTATTTAATTTCAGGTTCTAATGAACATTAGTTTTAATCATTTTCCTCTTGAAACTCTCTTTAGGATCTTCTCCTTCTAGGTTATGTTTCAAGGTTCAACTTTAAATGAGCAAACCCCTCTTCCATCTATCACTTAGAGGCTCAGATTACTCTAAGTAATTTATGCTTGAATTATTATTTAGAGATAACATCAAATAATTTTCACTTTTTCAATCCACTACAAAGGTGGTTCATACTTATGGAAGTATTTTTCAATATGGAAATGATCTAAAAGAATAAAATTCTTTTGGTTTAGTGCTTTTTGAACTCCCAAAATTCATATTTATCTCAAATAAAATTAGTATGAATTATTAAAAATATTTTAGGATTTTTAAACTCATAAAAAATCATTCAAGATAGCACTAAATGCCTCTAAAACATATTCAAATATATTCAAAAAAATTTTGAATATATATCAACATGAAGATCTTGAGTTTAGAGATTTTTAGAAACAAACCACATCTAAATCGGAGCTCAAACACGCCTTCACGCGCCCCTAGAAGGACGAGAAAGGGGAAATTCTGGAAAAATCGAAAAATCAGTCAAATCCCACTCTCAAAATCAGCGCGTGTAGTACATGCGCCACCACAGGATTTCCTAAATGTCACATGCGCTGTCTAGTTGGACTCCACGTGCCATCTGCTGTCCGTTTATGTCTACCACATGTCAAAAGGGTCTGCCCACATGGCCATACGCACCACATGGTGTTTCTATCCCTTTTTTTTTTGGGTTTGCGGATTGGGTCGAACCATTTACCCGAAACACCCGCCCAGTCCACCTTCAACGCTTTGTTGTTGAGTTTTTTTAGGTTGGGCCAACTTCAGCCCAATCCATTTTTATTAAATTTATTTTTGTTTTAGATCGGGTTGGGCTTGACTCACTTCCCTGATCCATTTTTTTTGCCGTCGTAAAACGACGCCATTTAAAAGGTCTGGAGGTTGTCTTCAACCTCCATCCGGCTCGACCTGGACCCGGTTTCAGGCACGGATCAGGTCCGTCGACCCGGAACGCTCTCTCCTCCGTAACTTCAACGTCCGACATCCTTTTTACGCGTTCTTGGTGTCTATTTTCATCGTTTTTTTGAGATCTAAGCAATGGGATTATTTTGAAAGCCTAAATCACTCATTTTTAGATGACCCAATTCATTTTAGTTTCATTTCCAGTTCATTTCTCTGATTGCGTTCAACCTGGAGTCTCCTTTGTTCCATAGTCTTATAATGTGCACTGTGAGGCTTCCAAATACACTTATACTCATAGAACCAAGGCATAAACAAGAATCAACAATTAATTGACCACACCGTAAAAACACCGAGAAACGAAAAAACACGCAGAGAAGAAAAAAAAATGAATTGAAGAATAGAAACTAATCTCATACATCCAAAAAACAATATGTATTTGAGTCAGAATCATATATATCTCATATATCTTCAACATCAACATAATCTGACAAAGTTTTTATTCACATGCTTTAAAAAAAAACTCACTATTCATGAATACCGTGAACTATTTGATGCACAGTTTTAATTCGGGACAGATTATTAACCAGGCTCTGATACCACTGTAGGATTTTGGGCGTGCCTGGAATCCGTTGATTCACTGAGTACCCACATGAGATCAGAGCACCGATTCGGACTTTGATCACGTTATACGATAGATTCACCATTGGAGAAGAGAACCCAGGGAGAGAGGAGTTTTTGGAAGTTTTCTTGCGGTGTTGTTAATTTACTCCCACCAACTGAGAATCACCCCTTATAATACGTACGGGAGTTATTATGATTTGAAATTCAAATCATAAGGATAAAACTCTTTAATTGGACCCATACTTTTTTTTTTTTAATTTTATAATAGCCCCAATTGAATTTGGCTTGGGCCTGATCCATCAAGAGTAGACCAGGCATATTCCAACATAAACAATGGACCATTTTTGGCCTTCGGTGCACCCAACTCCCAGGTATCCGGCATTAACCTGAAAGCCAACGCCAGATTTACTAGCATGGGCCCCCGACAACCGACTAGTCCTGACGCCTTCTATCGAATAGGCCCGTCAGGTCACACTACCATTGGTGGTGCCCCATGGGAAAGAGCTCCGAGAAGAAATCTTTACACCTTCCATTTCCTGGGATCGAACTTAGGAACGGATTGTTATGGCGTAGATGCCTACCCATTTGCGCCAACTTCCGCTGGTATTTTCAATATTATTCTTATTACCTACATTAAACTTCAATTTAGTATTCATTTCTAGTCCGCTCACTATTCTTATTAAATATGGGAGAGGGAAAGGGAGCCTAAGAAAAGGATGCATTCTCAGTTAATTACAACAGAAGTAACTATGAACAAGCTAGATGCATCAAAATGTTAACAAGTGTCTAACGTGATCAGATAGTTCTATGACTGAACATGCAATCTCAAAATGGTGAAGATGTGATGTTTCTGAAAACATGTTAATTTTGAGACCCTACAGTTTTTAACACAGAATCCCAAAAATGATTCACCAATTGCAATTTCTAGGTTTAGATGCAAATTCCTAAAGAGCCACTCTTCAAAAAATGTTCCGTGAAGAATAAAGGACGTATTGAGTCAAGAAGGATCCTTATCCAACTGTACTTGGCAAAAGTGACAGGCTAAGGATATGATCCAAATCTTTAACAATATGCTCACAAGCAGTGGGATTTGTTTGTCATGTGACATTTTTCATCTCAAAGCCATTTTTCATCTAAAGTGAAACAATACACTCATCATTTATCATTAGCATTTTTCAATACAAACCAACGGGTTTAAAATAGAAAACAACTTCCAAGTAATTGCAGAACAAGAATCCACATTCTTGTGAGAAAGAGAACCTGACAATATGATTGGATTGATTAACAGAGCATGGAGAACCACACATTATAGTTTTGAAGTAGAGATGGTTGATTCTTACAGAATGTCACAATATGTCCAACCAAAGTAATACAAAACAACTCAATTTTAAACTTAAGTTTGGGGCTAGAGTTTCGTCAACAAATGTAATCTAATTTTCTTATACGCAAGTGTCTACTTTACCTGCACATACAAAATCATCTACCTTTCCTTAATATGCATGCGCTTTGATCGAACAAAGTAAACAATGAATGGAGATTAATTAATTGTTGGCAACTTGACAGATTGAATGTTGAATTGAATCTGTCTAACTCAAAAGTACAGAATGAATAATTAATTGTGCAAAGGCGGAGGCAGAAGTAACAAGGGAATTGAAGATATATAAAATCAGTTCACATAATCGAATTTAAAAGAAGAGATCAAAGAAAGAAAGATTACTGAATGCTATTTCAAGTTCTGGATCGAAGCATGGCGGACGACTTCGGTGAGAAACAGTGTTTAGTTGATCTGATGCGTCCACAAAATGGAGAAAGAATATTAATAGGCATATAGTGTTGGCCAAATAGTCAATAGGCCATTAAGGAATATCTGTCCTTTCTCATCAAATCAACCATTCTGATAACGGATTATGTGATTACAGCTGCAGAACATTATATATACTGTTCATCACTCCCGTGAACAAAGTACACAAGAATGCGCTCTATGGACTGTATGCTCAACGTATTTTTGTTCTCTTGGAAAGTAAAAGTAATTTTTAAGCGTCTTCTCATACACACAAGTAGTATATGGTATGATAACTACCACCAAAAATTAATCTTTTTGATTCATATAGTTTTAATTCGATTATAACTTGTTCCTTGCAATTTGATTCTGTATAACTCAATTCCTAAACTTTGACTTACTATAACTCAATTCCTATAATTTTAAACATTTATTATTTAACTTTTGACCTTATATATATATATATAATAGTGAAAATATTATTTTATTTTCTAAAAACATAGAAACTAAATTATAAAATGGTTAAAACTATATGAACTAAGTTGTAGTGGGTCAAAATTTAAGGACTGGATTACGACTGAGTCAAAACTATAGAGACTGAGTTACTATTGAGTCAAAATTATAGGGATCAAAAGATTAATTTCCCCAATATATAAAGGCTTGATGCTATTAAATTCATTAACAAATTACAACAAGTATTATATCCGTTAATCCTTATTAATAATAATATTTTATATTTTTAATAATAGTTATAATAATTAAATTTTTTATGTAATTTTATAACTTTAAAAGTCATTAGATAATAAATTACATATAATTCTATATGTTAAAATTAGAAGAGGTGAAAGTAAAAGCATACAGGTAATATGACTTTTTTTTAAAAAATCAGTGCTATCTAGTGACCATTGCTCCCATGTGCATAATGTGATTCCGCCGTTGATCATCACCATTTTCCGCCCGTTTTTTTTAAAGAAAAACCATTTTTTTCTTTCATCATCTACCACTAGAGCGGGAAAACGGGCCGAGCTCGTTGGGTTGACCCTTTTAGGCCCTGAATTTATAAGGACCGGACTTTAGATTTTTGCCTCAAAAATGAAAACGGGTTTAAAAGAGCCAGCCCTGTAGTGCCGAGGGCCTAAAAGAGTCGGCCCTGTAGGGCCCTGTATGTTTTTTTAAAAAATTATTTATATGATAATATTATTATTGATTTTTTATATTTTGTTAATGATTGTGTAAATATTTAGTTGATATTAACTTTTTTAGAATTAAGTTTCATAAGAATATCTTGTATTAATAATCCTAAAAATTAAAAACTTATACAAAATATTTCTTATTTTATAAGTATTCTTACCAATTTTGTATTGTTTGCCTTATTTTCTTGTGATTGTTTTATTTATATCTTGTGTTGTTTATTCTATTGACTACTTACACTTTTTAAGACATATTTACAAGAAGTATTTTTAATTTTGTTAAGTTTTCTCATTAATTATTTGTAATTATGGTATGTAGATAATAGTTTACCTTTGATTATGACTTAATGACTGTATTTGTTTGTTGTATGATGCATACCCTTTACACTCTAATTTTGACAATATTTATGTGTTAAATTAGGAATTTTATTGTTGTAACTTTTTTAAAAAAACTGAAAAAAAATAAAATTTGTTCAATCTTGTGAAATTATCTTCAGGCCCTACGGGCTTGCCCTGACCCTTTTACTTTCGGGCCGGGCTTTGAAAAATAGTAATTTTTCTTATCCCGGACCTAAAAGGGTCGGCCCTTTTAAGCCCTGACTTGTCAAAGGTCATACCTGATTCCCAGCTCTGCTACCACCGGCCCACCGAAGAAATTTTGATTGAGTCAAATGAATATGCCCCTTGCAAAATCCGTATGTACCACTACTAGCTCACCATTTGAGCATATGGTGTATTCTGCTAAATTCTGTTTTTGGTGGAATTATTTCAGCAACTTCTGAATTGGGCTTACAACTTAAATTCATAATAAAAAGTCTTCACTCTCAGCAAGACATCAAATACTGTATATCAAGCCTCCTTGTCTTGGATGAGTAAAAGTAATGGGAATAAGAAAACATGCTTCCAGTTCCATATCTTTTGTGTCCCAACAGAAATGTTAAAAGTTACTGCATAGAAGAATGCGTTCATGCCGGAATTCTAATGATAAGACGCCATATTAAAATAAAATGACACACTGTTCAACTCTGTTTTCAGGACACCAGACAGACAGAGGTAAACAAAGTAGGTGTAATTGAAATCTCTTTTTCATTGAAGAATTAGGCTCTCCTTCAATGGTTGGTAAGTCATATAATGTCCTTTCTTTTGGAAACCCTCCACCTATCACCAATTAGAAAATGAATTGAAAAATTACGGGCATCAATTCGGTGATGTTTACCAAGTCACAGGAATAAACTAGAAGAAGCTAAAAAGATATTATTGTAGGGATTTTTTTTTTTTTCTTTTAACAAGTGGGAATAAATAAATTCATTACTGAAGGTTTATATGCATTTTTGCCTATAAATTTCGGGTGAGTCAAGTATAAATGTGTCCCTTGAATAAGTCCTTGAGAGGGACACGTGTCATTCTTTCAATAAAATATAGTGTTGAACTGCTTATTGGCTGAAGGTTTCAAAACGTCACAAACCAGGCTTCATTGTAAATGTGCCGATGAAAAAAGCTTAATTGGAGAAATACAATACAAAAGTACACAACATGAATAGGGAATCAATTAAAAGCACAGTTCTGAATTGATGAGTTAAAGGATGATATGTCAGCTTCGCTGTCACGCACAGCAGAACCATGTCCTGCATATCACATTACCAAATGGAATTAGAATTGCAAGTGAAAATGCACCTTTAACAAGAACTTTTGCAACTGACTGAATAATTAACAAGAACATTAGGAATTTATATAGGAGATGAGATATGTCACAATACTTCATTGAGATTTATCCATGATGTTATTTGATACAATTTATAGCAAATAAAATTTCAATTATTGGAACATTTGTTGGCAGGAATTCAGAAACTGATGAGCGTGATCACGAAAATTAATTGCAACACAGGCAAATGGAGAGAAATAAACAAGACATAAGTAACATAGGATTATTTGGCTCTAATAATTTTAGATTTTTCTAAGTGCTTTGATTTCTGTGATCAAAGAAGAGAAACCACTCATGGGAAGCGTGAGGAGTTATGAACACAAACAGTAACAATATTGATGAATTGTTGAGATTCAATCAGCATAAAAAACATATACAGTACAATATAAAAGGAAGTCAAATTATAATGGCGTAGATATGGACCTGATCAATCAGTTTAAATTTGCCAACTGTATCCATCTGAGGTATTCTCCATGGGAAGCTGACATCCATTTGAGATCTCAATCCGAGGGAGATTTAGTTGCTGGCACCCTATAGTAGAGAACGTTTGGAGAGAAGGGCAGAGCATGATGCCTCTGTATACGAATTCTAATAGTGGCATGAACTCTAATTGCATAGATGTCAACTTGGGAAGAGTGATAGAAGTAAGTTCCATTTGAGAATCATCCTCTCCAACTATTTCTTTCATCATCTCACATTGAATAACGCATATGGTGCGTAAGTTTTGGAGGAGTGCTAATAACTTTGGCATCATCAGAGTCTCCATGCTCTGGCATACATTAACAGAGAGATCTGTGAGATGAGAAAACAGGTCAGGTTGATGCAAGGATAGAAGAGCAGGTGGTGACACAATATGTTTCAAGTCCTTCAAATGCAAGAGGCATAGACGTCCAACATGTTGGGAAGAGGAGCAAAAGCGGCAACTGTCAGAGAAGCAGCACAAGTACTCCACATCTTTACACCAGCTTATATGCAACAGTTCAATTCGGTGTGGCTTATTGTTGTCGTGGCCATTTGATGAAACAACATTGAATAGGCAACTACCTGTCCCTACTGGCTGGCAATCATTTATAAACAACTCCTTGATGTCTCTTGGGAGTACTACTTCACTATTTTCCAAATCCATACCCTTAAAAGTTATTCTTTTAATGGAATTGGAATAATATTCTCTGTACGTTCGTAATTCATCATAATATCTCTTATTTGCATCTTCTAAAATTAAATGAAAGCTCCTAAGTTTACAATTTTTGTCCAGGAAGCTCACATATGTATTGAAGACTCTAATGTCCTGGAAGAAAGCCACTATAATTTCCAAATTATCTAAACCTTGTATATCTATTTCTGTCACTTCCGGCCCAAGTAGATGCTCTAAATTGATCAATTTGGATATGAGTGATGATGACATTAACATATGTGCACGAAGTAGATTCAGGCATCTAAGATTGACCAATGATTCGAAGCCCATAGGTTCTTCAGTGATGGCAGTCATGGATAGATCCAACGATATCAGCCGTTTCAATTTACTCAATGAAGGAATGTAACTCAATTCACTACAACCTGAAAGTAGTAATGCAGTGAGACATTCCAAGTTGGACACCGATTCGGGCAAACGTTTGATAAGAGTGCTAGATAAATCAAGTGTCTTAAGGGCAGGCATGTTATTGAAAAAATCACTTGAGATGTAGTTGAGATTTGCATTATCATTTAAAAGCAATGTGGACAGTTGAGAACACATAGGACATGTGCCATCTGGAATTGTTTTTATCTTGTTTCTTGACAAAAAAGCTTTTTGTAGACCTTCTTGCCATTGGTCACCACTTGGTATTTTTCTCAAATTCTTAGAAGCATTTGCCATAATTTTACTTGTGTCTTCTTCTGCAATGCCAATGGCGAGGCCTCTATGAAATTTGTATATGTAGTACTTCCATGCATAACTATCAATCCGTTCCAACATACTATGATTCTTTAATTTATCCAACATGTTGTAACCTTCATTGTACAGCACCCTCAACTTCTTTGTTTCACCTATGCCTTCATAAACAAATCTTCTAATCAAATGATCAGTCTTTTCATAATCAAAATATCTGTTGGTACTTAAGGCCCAATACAAGAAGAATCTTTGCAATTTGTTATTTAAGAAATCATAGCTAGACCTCAAAACTGGAAATACCCATTTGTCCATTTCATATTGCCCATGGCCCAAGTTTTTAAGACATTCCAACATATGACTCCATTCTCCAACTTGTTTTTGCCCCTTCATGCTTGTCGCAATTCTGACAACAGCAAGGGGCAAACCCTCGCATTCATATGCCACATTCCGTGCAATTTTTCTCTCTTCCAAAGACAATCCTTCATAGAATCCCATAGTCTTTTTAAACAAAGCCAAGCTATCTTCTTTATCTAGAGATTCCACATCTATTGTATGTTCCTCGCAACCCATACCTTGACACACTTCCCATATGCGGGTTGTCAAAATCAATTTAACTCGATTACTTGACATAGGAAATCCAACCTCCTTTAGAAAGAAAGAATCCCAAACATCATCTAAAATAACAACATATTTTTTCTTTGCTTGGAATTCTTGAAATAATTTTCTGGCAATTATTTTAACCTCAAACTCATCAGATATATCCAACCTAATGGAGCTAGCTACGGCTTTTTGCAAGTGGAAGATATTATTTTGTGATACAGTTACCCAAATAACTTTAATATCACCTTCTTCTAAAAGCTTATCATATATATGGCTTGCTAAAGCTGTTTTTCCTGACCCTCCAGCTCCCCAAACTCCAATTGTGAACACCTTTTCATCCTTTATCCATTCCAATATTTGTTCAGTATATCTTTGAAACTCCTTCCCTATTAAATCTGTTGTAGGCAATATACAACTACTCGAAGATCCTAGCAACAAGAATAGTAATATATAATTAAGTAAAGATAGTGAGAAGAATAAAAAATAAATTAAATACATGGCATTCAAAATGTAAGCAGTCATATATACTCTCCGTCCCTATACGTAAATCGCATTTTGGAAAGATTTTAAGAATTCAAGATGTAAGTCACCACAAAATTTAGGCAGCTTTAAATATTTTTTTCTGCGCTTGCCCCTCACTAAATAATCAAAAAGTTATAGTGAAGAGTGGCTAAGAAAATATAATTAAGATGAGGTTACAATTTTGATAAGAGTAATTTTTGAAAGTTAATTATGGAAATGTTTTAATGTTCAAAAACCTCAACTAATTGTAATGAATTTTCATAAATGACATTTAAAATGAGTTGGATAATATATAATTTATGTTGATGCTCATACCTTCATGCTTGCTTACTCTCCCATTAGAATCACCACATTCTGATTCTTGCGCTCTTCCAACATCTTCAGAATGCTCTTCTGAAGTATCAGCTCGGAGTCTTTTATTGTCATCTTGCTTTTCAACTTGTGCACAGTGCGTCTTGCGCTTTTGTTTTTTTGGGTCATAGTGTTGTCTTGCTTCGTTATATAGCTTGTCTTTTTCTTTGTTCAGGCCACTGTTAATCAACTTCAAAGCTAAATGCGTCCTTTCTTGAATACTGTCAAACTACATTATTGTTCATATCAATTATATGACTAAAAGAGAGTGCCCAGATGCTCGTGTAGGACTATGTGCATGAGTGCCTATTAGTATATGACTATATATATATATATATGTGCGTGTGCGTGTGTGTGTTTGCAAGGGGCCATACCTGAAATGATTGATTTATCTTCACATAACTATCTGATTGCTCCATGTAGTTAATAACAAAGATACCACAATCAAATCTACAAGAAAATATGATCAGCTCATGTATGATATAAACTTTTTCTAGTAAATCTTATAATTTAACATAATAATATGGTCCACTCACCCATTTGGTTGTTTGAGGATGCCATCTGCCATCTTCACATGAAATTTTGTAATTGTTTCTTTCTCGAAGAGTTTTTCCATGGCAGACAACTAGACATGGCCCAAAAATTATAGTCTATATAATTAATCAGTTAATGTTATGTATAGTATATTACAATATTATCTAACACTCACCAACGTTTTGGTTGTCTTATCACGTTTTGCCACAGTTGTATAGGATAGAGAATCCCATATTTCAATCTCTTTATTCTTCAAATGGATAATATATAAATAAAAATGCCCCACCATATTTTCTTCAATGCGAACAGGAAGAAATATCTATTATCCATTAAAACACAAATCAAAGTGATAAACAGAGAAAAAAGAGTAATCAAGTTGATTAAAAAAAAAAACTTTTTTATAGAGTTGAAAAGGAATACCTTTTGGCAGGATTTCAAGTCATTAGGCATATAATTTTCTCTCATTTTTTGAAGACGGACAAAGTTCAAGAACTCACCTACGTCACTTTTGAGTGCTGCCCTCTGAGTGTACATCATGGATGAACCATAAAAAATATTGTAATGAACTAATTTTAGATGAAAAAAAATTAACAGACACCTTAAACAGAAAAGGGAATAGGAAATTACCGAAAACTTCTCGGGAAGATACCAATTCAAAGGCATAGTTTTCTTTTGCTCAATATCGGTTAATATCTCAGCAAAAATATCTATTACCTAAGGATGCATAAAAGTTGAATATTAACATAATTAAAGACTTGACAATTAATAGTAAAAAAAGAATATGAGATATAATAAATAAATACTCACCGATGAATCCAAATAACTCTCTGATTTAAATGTGCTAAATTCTTTTTGAGTCAAATGTGAACGTGAAGAAGTAAAAACGTAATGCCGAGGACTGAAGAAGTAGAGTGATTCAGTTATTAAAAAAAATAATTAGAGTCAAATAAAAAATAAAACTTATAAGAGAATACATGCATATATACACATTCATTAAAGAATTACAATACATATCAGAAGCATATGTATAGTTGGAAGTATTAATCTAACCTTAAATGATGAAACACGTACTGTATCACCTGCAATTCTTCATTGTTCTTCCTATTGGAAACAGAAGATGACCTAGCTTGATTTCTTTCCTCATACTTAGCATCAGCTTGAATTTCTCCTGCAGACCCGAACATGGGATGATCTATTAGACCCCCCATTGAGATACCTGTTGTTTTTTTAGCAACACAATCAGTATGTTGATTGCGAAAATCACCGTGCAATGCAAACTACTTCAGTACGGACGCCCATCAAAAGAAGCGTGGGAAATTAAATTATCTCCCCAATGTTTTCCACTAAATTATCTCTCACTTAATTGGTTCCTTTTTTCTCACTCCAAAATATGACAAGCTCTCTGCAACGAGCCAGTTGTCCTCTCTCGTGCCCTTTTTTACATCCATTTTCTACTGTCATCCTGGCGATTTTCCTCTTCGGCCTCTTTGTTTAGTTGGGTTGTTTTGGGGCTAATAAAACTTTTTAAATATCCAAATTTTCCTGATTTTCTGGTAATATAATAATATCAAATCCTTTAGGACTTGGTTATAATTTTTATTTGGGACCTTTTTTATATTTTCTCAGGTGCTACTTTTTGCTTAAAGCATTTGGTACTCAAAAAAACTATAAATATCTACCACTGTGTATTTATTCCCAGATATAATAGCAGACGTATGGGAACTGAATTATCTCTCTCACTTGACTGATAATTTCACACTCCAAAATATGTTAAAAACTGTCCACTTATATTAGTAAAAAATGGATTATTAATAATCAAAGATTGTCTTTAAGTGACAATTTAAATTAAATTTGATTTAACTAGTGGGGAAGTGTTAGATTGGGGTATATGACTTCCAACTAAATAATTCAAAAAAGCACAAAAAGAATAACAAAATCTGCACTTACATTCATGAATGATCAAACTAATAATACATCAAGTCGTACCTCTTCCAGAATATATGGGTGTGTCTTTGAGTGCGTTGATTTGCCCGGAACTAAGAGTGGGATACTGAGGATGGCCTTTGATTCAATGAATATGAGATTTCTATTAGCACTTTAAAGAATTTGAAAGAGTTTGATATGATTTGCAGCCGAATAAACTAGTAAAAGAGTACAAAAGGATTAACAAAATACTCCCTCCGGTCCTAATTATAAGACAAAGTTGACTTTTTTGGAGAAATTAAGGAAGCCAATTAAATTACTTTAGAGTGTTTATATTTTTAATATCCTTAGATTATATATTATTTTATTATTTAAATTAATTAGTTTGGAGAAAAACATAAAAATATAAATACTCTAAAGTAAGTTAATTGGCTTCCTTAATTTCTCCAAAAAAGTCAACTTTATCTTATAATTAGGACCGGAGAGAGTATATTTGATTATTCAATATTTAAACTAATAGTAATATATTCCAATAGGAAAAGGTACTTCCAACAATATCACCAGAACTAACGAAATATATTTAAAACCCTTTACCAATAAAAAACAGCTAAAAGCATTAAATTTGTAATAAAATTCAAGTGATTTTCACTATCATCATTTTCTTACCCACACATTATTATCATTATTAACTACACTAAATTCCAACATCATATTAATTTCTACTCATCCTCACTTCTCTTTTTAAATATAGACATATATGAAAAGAATATTTAATACGAAATTAGCAAATGCCTTATAAACAAAGAATATTATTCCTTTTAGAAGAGGTCCTGTAATAGAGTACTATAGGAAGTAGAGTATACTAGATCGGAGGGAGTCATTAAAATTGAAGATAATTCCACAGTTGGAAACAAATTGGTTACCTTGGGAAACCTAGGCAATAATTAAGATCAATACTTCCAGATTGAACCTTAAACTTTTATCACCCCCAAAAAAAAAGTATCTACTTTTGCTGCACATTTACAAAATTTTATCTACTTTTGCTGCGCATTTACAAAATTATCTACCATTCCTCAATATGATTGCAATTTGAACGAACAAAGTAATTAAGGAATGAAGATTACTCAGAAGATGAATCTTGAGTCTGTCAAACTCAAAAGTAGAGAATGAATAAAAATTGTGAAAAAGCGGAAGCAGAAGCAACAAAGGAAGACGGAAATCAGTCACACAATGAAATTGAAGAAATGAAAGAGGGAAATGTTTTTCTGCATTTGTCCCTCATTAAACAATCAAAAAGTTACCGAGAAGAGAGTGGCTAATAGAAATATAACTAAGATGAGGTTACAATTTATCAAGAGTAATTTTTGGAATTTATGGCAATTTTTACAACTTCAAGAACTTTAATAAATTTCACAAATTGAAGGCATTTAAAATAAGTAGGATATGTAGTTTATGCTAATGCTAGCTCATACCTTTTAGCTCTCTTCCAACATCTTCAAAGCACACTTTTGAAGCATCATTGCCTTCTTGCTTTTCAACTTGTGCATAGTGCCATCTTGCTTTGTCATATAAATTTTGTTTTTCTTGGTTCAGGTCGTTTTTGAGCAATTTCAAAGCCAAATCCTCCCTTTCTTTTTGACTGTCAAACTACATTATAATATTGTTGTCCAAATCATTTAATGAATGAAAGAATTAAAGTGCCCGTGTCTCGTGTAGGACTGTGTGGGCCTGTGTGAGTGCTACCTGTACGTGAGTCTATATGTGACTATATATGTTTGCAATAGGTCATACCTGAAATGACGGATTTATCTTCACATAATTTTCTGATTGTAGCATGTAGTTAATAACAAAGATACCACAATCAAATCTACAAACAGGGAAAAAAAATATGATAGGGTCATGCATGATAAAAACTTTGTCTACTAAATGTTATAATTTTATGTAATAATTTTCCACTTACCCATTATGCTGTAAGAGGATGTCGTCTGCCATCTTCGAATGAAATTTTGTAAATGTTAATTTCTCGAAGAGTTTTTCCATGGCAAGCAACTAGACATAAAGCAAAAATCATTATACATGTAATTAATCAATTAATAAAATCAATATTGCAGTTATCTAATACTAACCAATTTTTTGGTTGTCTCTTCTATTTCTGCCACAGATTTTTTGGGTAGAGAATCCCATATTTCAATCTCTTCATTCTTTAAATGGATAATGTATAAATAAAAATGCTCATGTGGCCTTTCTCCAACGTGAACAGGAATGAAAATCTATTATTTGTGATAACACAAATCAAATGGATATATAGTGAAAAAAAGATAATCAAGTTGAAAGAGAATAATAGAATATTCAAGAGTATGTAACTGTTAACTCATAGAAATTGATAACATTCTAGCACATTTTCTTCTCTTTTCACTTATTGTTGGGTTCAAATTGTGCATATAAAGAGATTATAGAAGAAAATGCCATGTGACAAAAGCAAACTCAAACTTTTGTTAAATCATGAGTTAAATGCTTATAGTTGTGATTATTTGTGAAATTTAAAGGGCTCATGAATTGCTCCTCCTCATAAGTGGGAGATGAAAAGTTGTAAAAGCTCTCAAAAATCATGGGAAGTTGTGAAGGGAAGGAAAGAATGCAAGAGGAAGATCAAAAAGAACACTATGGAAGAGAAGCTTGCATTTATCCTGGAACTACCGTAGCGAAGCCATTGCAAAACTGCCTCAAAGGTTACCTCTCTGTCTACCCTTTGGCTGTGGCTTCGCTGTAGCCAAACTCATGGCTAAATCACCTGACAAAGCATTGCTTCTGTCTATTTCTGTCTGACAATTCGCTATGAGTTCACTATAGCGAAATGATGGTGAATGCGTGAAGCTGATACCATGCCTTTTGAAAAATGAAGCCAAAAAAGAAGTATAAAAGCTAGGGGTAGGCTGAAAATCTCTCATTCTAGACTTTTGGATGTTTTAGGTGCTAGGGCTTTGCATTTGGAAGAGCTTGGAGGGTGAGATTGAAGTTAGAAGGGATTTGAAGCTTCAATTCTTGTTTTTTTTCCTCATTCCTTCTTCATTTTCTTTACTAGTTTCTTGATATGGCTATAATTATTTTGGATAGCTGTAGTTAATTTATGATTATATGTAACTAAACTCTTCATTCTAAAATTATTTTGAACCTTGTATGGATTAAGAAGTGATTATTCCTCTCTTTTAGTAGGCAATGATATATATATGAGTTTATTTTATCCTTTACTTAATGTTTCTAAATGTTTGGCCACCATTTAGATTGACTTGTTCATGTGGATTTGACTTGAGAGAGCTAATCTATATGTAGAACTTGGTTAAAATCATGCTTGACTTGAAATATACTAGATAAATGGATAGTTTGTTGGTAAAATAGAGATATCTTTATTAACCTTGCATTGTCACATTAAGGTTGTTGCTTAGAGTTGATTTTCATTGATTGTAGCAAGAGATTGTGCATTTTAATGAAAAGAGAAACTTGATTTTGACTTGAGAAAGCTTTGTCAAGTGATTTTGAACCTTAGACTAACACATATATTCATTGATATACTATTGAGAGAGGAAATTAATCTAGTTTTATGAAATGCAAAGGGGAGAACTAATCCTAAGTTCCATTTAATCCTTGAAGTTAAAGAATAATTTGCTTTTATCACTTATTAGTTTTTAAAAGTAGCTTTTAATTTATATTTCCACCTCAAAAACTTGTTTTAGCTCAACTTTATTAAATTCACTAAGCTAATTGATTGACTAATTTGTTACTCAAATCTTTGTAGGAACGATCTCAACTTATCACTTTATTACTTGACGCGAATCGTGCACTTGCAAATGCGAACAAGTTTTTAGCACCGTTGCCGGGGATTGGTTTAACAAATCCCTTGGTCAACCTTAGGCTTGTGTTAGTAAATATCGCTTGAGCCCGTAGTTAGGTATACAATTTTTTTTTTCTTTTCTTCTTTTCTTTATTGATTTTTGTTTTAGTTTGATATTTGCTTGGTTGTTTCTCTTGTAGGTAATATTTTGGCGTATGCAACACTTGTATCTAGATGGATTGGTAATAGTACTTGACAGAGTGCCTCTTATTGAAAAACAGACTGAGTCTGTATCTAGAGCCATTGCAAACAATGAATATGATAGAGCTACTGTGAATGAATTTGCTAGCTAGAATGTGCGGGCTACTCAATCTTGCATTCGGATGCTAGAAATGCAAGCACATACTTTTGAGATCAAGATTATTATGATCACTATGCTTTAAGTGCATGGTATATTTTATGCTCTTGACAATAAAGATGCCAACAAGCATTTGATGTACTCCTTGGAAGTGTGTGATTCTTTCAAGCAAAATGGATTTCCCCAAGATATTGAGGCTTCAGTTATTCCATCTCTCTCTATAAGGGAAGGCTAGGGATTGGTTCAACAATCTCCTGGAAGGATCTATCAATTATTGGGATGATCTTGAGGCTAAGTTTAGAGCTCAGTTCTTTTCTAAAGACAAATCTGTGGAAGCAAGAGATTAATTTTTGAGCTTTAGACAACATCTGAATGAGCATCTTTATGCGCTTGAGAGAGATATAAGATGTTGATGAAGTAATGCCTTGATCATAGGGTGGACAAATGAGTTGTAGTCCAAATCTTCTATACTCGCCCTAATCCTCAATCTAAGTCAATGGTTGATTCAATGACCAATGGTGGTTATTGGAATGTTCCTGTTAATGAAGTGATTAGGCTTTTGGATCAACTATCTGCAAACAACACTTAAGGCAATGATAGGAGGACCACTCAAGCCATACTTACTACAAAGGAAGACTCTTCTTCATAAATTGCAACCATCTTATCCCCTTTGAATAAGCGTTTTGATGTGCTAGAATCTCAAATGCAAAAGAGCACTTCTCAAGGTGTGCATTCTATTCATGCTACCCCAATTGTATGTCATCAATACAATTATGTCCACATGCCTGACCATTGTCCTCTGTACATGGCTACTGAATTTGTCAATTACATGGGCAAGTTTCAACATCCTCAGGGCAACCCCTATTTGCAAACCTATAATCATGCTTGGAGAGCTCACCCTAATTTTTCTTAGAGTTAAGGTAACATCTTGAATCCAACACATGTGTCTACATGGGTACTAAGCCTATTCCTCAACTTGGCTTTCAAGTGCTATCAAGGAAAATTCCTATTAAGGAAAAGAAATCTAAAATGGACAAAATGTTAGCTTAAATATTGTCTCAAATAGAATCTTCAAGGGCTAAAAGTAAGTCCACTTTCTCTCTTCATGAAACAGCTATTAAAAATCTTGAAGTGCTAATGAGGCATTAGCATCACAAGTGAATGCTATGTCAAGTAGTAGTTTTCCTAGTGATACCATTCCTAATCTAAAATGGAATGAAAAAGAGGAATGCAATGCCATTAATTTGAGAGGTGGCAAATTACTACCAAATGTGCCTAGCTCGAGTAAGCCTAGCCTAAGGCAAGATGATCAAGTAATTGTTGATATTGATGAGGAAAAAGCTATAGATCAAGAAATTGTAGTAGAAGAGGATGACACTAAGAAGAGAAAGCAAGCTAAAGAAAGTTTGGATGACGTCATCAATAGGAAAAGGATAGAACAAGAGATGAATGATGAGAAAAAGAGAAAGCTTTCTACCCCCACTATATTTTCCTAAAAGATTCAAGAAAAAAGAGGAAGATGCTCAATTCAAAAAGTTTGTGAACATGTTTAAGCAACTTCATGTAAACATTCCTTTTGCTGAAGCCTTGGAGAGCATGCCTAAATATGCTAAATTCCTTAAAGACGTGTTGTCCAAGAAGCCATGATTCAATGAGTTTGAAACCGTGGCATTAACTAAAGATTGTAGTATGGTTATTCAATGGAAGTTGCCTATTAAGATTAAGGATCCAGGAAGCTTCTACATCCCGTGTAACATTGGGATTAATTTTAATGGTAAAGCTTTCTGTGACTTGGATGCAAGTATTAATTTGACGCCTCTTGCTATTTTCAACTAATTGGGTTTAAGAGAGCTAAAGCTCATTACGGTGACCTTTCATTTTGTAGACTGTAGTATTTATAAACCTAGAGGGATCACTAAAGATGTCCTAGTTAAAGTAGACAAGTTTATCTTCCCCGCATACTTTGTTGTCCTTGATTGTAAAGTTTACTAGAAGATTCCTCTCATCCTTGGTCGTCTATTCTTAGCCACTGCAAGAATTCTTATTGATGTAGAGAAGGGTGATATTACTTTTAGGGTTGAGGATGAGAAAGTGATATTCAACATGCCAAAAGCTTTGAAGTTTCATGATAATTCAGCTTAATATTCTTTTGTTGATAAATTAGATTCAGTTATTCCTCAAGAATCATATGCCTCCATGATTAAAAACCCTTTAGAAGCATTCTTGATTGGTGAGAAGAGCTTAGAGGAGTTTGATGAAGATGTTGTTGAAGAGCTCTTTCATATGGAATAATTTCTTCATTCAAGACTGAGGAATTTTGAACCGCTTGACATGTCCAATGCCTTAAGTACTCCATTGAAACCATTTATTGAAGTTCCTCTAGTTCTAGAGTTAAAGCCACTACCTTCTTATCTCAAGTATGCGTATCTTGGGAATTCTAACACTTTACTGGTGATTGTCTCCTTTATCCTCTCTTATTTGCAAGAAGAGAAGCTACTAAGAGTCTTGAGAGAGCACAAATGTGCCATTGGGTGGACTATCGCCGATATCAAGGAAATAAGCCCTTTTATTTGTATGCACAAGATTCTATTGGAGGATGATCACTAAACCTCCCTTGAGCATCAGAGGTGCTTGAATCCAATTATGAAAGAAGTAGTCAAGAAGGAAATTCTCAAATGGCTTTCAACTATTATTGTATATCATATTTCTACTAGTTTATAGATGAGCCCAGTCCCATATGTCCCTAACAAGGGTGGCATGACTGTAGTAGCTAACACATAAAATGAATTGATTCTTCCTCGCACAATGACTGGTTAGTGGGTGTGTATGGATTAACGGAAGCTTAACATTTCTATAAGGAAGGATCACTTTCTATTGCTATTCATTGATCAAATGCTTCACAAGCTAGCTAGCCAGGAGTTCTACTGTTTTCTAGATGGTTATTCATGATACAATAAGATTGATATAGCCCCTAAAGAACAAAAGAAGATTATTTTTACTTGTTACTATGGCACATTCGCTTTCAGAAGAATGCCATTTGGGCTTTGCAATGCTCTAAGCATATTTCAAAGGTGCATGAGTGTCTATTTTTGCTAATTTGATTGAGAAGACCATTGAAGTATTTATGGATGATTTCTCTATTTTTGGTCTATGTTTTGATTCTTGCTTGGAAAATTTAGATGTGGTGCTAAAAAGTTGTGAAGAAACTAATTTGATTCTCAATTAGGAGAAATGTCATCATGGTGCAAGAAGGTATCATACTTGGCCACCAGGTGTCCAAGAAGGGTTTAGAGCCAAAACTACTATCATCGAGCAATTGCCACCACCTACTAGTATAAAGGGTGTTTGAAGCTTCCTTGGTCATGCTAGGTTCTATAGGAGATTTATCAAAGATTTTTCTAAGATTGCCAAGCTACTCTCTAGGTTATTAGAAAAGGATATGGGATTTTGATAATGAGTGCCTACAAGCTCTTAAAGAGTTGAAGAAGTGTCTCATTTCAACTCCTATCTTAGTAACTCTAGATTGGAGTCTACCTTTCATTATTATGGCCAATGCTGGTGATTATGTAGTTGATGATGTTTTTGGACAAAAGGAAAAAAAACTATTTCATCCCATTTACTATGCTAGCAAGACTCTTGATTGCGCCCAACTTAATTATACCACCATTGAGAAGGAGTTAATTGCCATATTTTATGCTTGTGAGAAGTTCTGGCCTTACATTGTGGGTAGTAAGGTCATTATCTACTCCAATCATTCAGCTCTGAAGTACCTACTCATGAAGAAGGATTCTAAGGTAAGACTAATTTGATGTGTGCTTTTACTTCCAGAATTTTATTTAAACATCATTGATAGAAAAGGCACAAAAAATCAGGCGGCAGATTATCTTTCATGGTTGAGCACTAAGGCTCAACTTGATGCTTCTGATATGATTCATGCATCATTCTTGGATGAGTATTTGTTCTTTGTCGATAACTCATCCACACCATGGTATGTTGACTTTGTCATCTACTTAGTTTGTGGAGTTCTACCTCTGGATCTCAATTCTCACCAAAGGTGCAAGATTTTACATAATATGAAGAAGTATTTTGGGATGAACCATATCTATAAAAGAGGTGGCCAAACCAACTCATTAGAAGGTGTGTCCTGAAGAATGAACAAGAGTGCATTCTATATAGTTGCTACTCTTCTGAATATGGTGGCCATTTTAGAGGAGAGAAAACTACCGTAAATGTCATCCAAAGTGGGTTTTATTAGCCCTTTCTCTTTAAGGATGCATATGCCTTTGTTCTTCAATGTGATAGATGCTAAAAAGGAGGAAACATATTTAGGAGGAATGAGATGCCATTGAATAGCATGCTTGAAGATGAACTTTTTGATGTTCGAGAGATTGACTTCATGGGCCCCTTCCTTAAGTCATTCAATAATAAATATATCTTAGTTGGAGTCGACTACATCTCTAAATGGGTAGAAGCCACTGGATGTGTGACTAATGATGCTAAGATGGTGTTTAAATTCCTTAAGAAAAACATTTTCACTAGATTTGGAACACCGAGAGTGATTATAAGTGATAATGGTTCACACTTTTACAAATCACCAATTTTAAACCTTAATGAAAAAATATGGTGTTAAGCACAAGGTATCATTGCCTTACCATCCTCAAACTAATGGCCAAGTGGAAATTTCCAATCACGAGATCAAGAACATCTTTGAGAAGATTGTTAATACTACTAGGAAGGATTGGTCTTCCAAGTTGGATGATGCTTTATGGGCATATCGAATGGCCTACAAAATGCCTATTAGAATGTCTTTGTACAAGTTAGTTTTTGAGAAAGCATGGCACTTGCTAGTGGAATTAGAGCATGGAGCTTATTGGGCTATCAAAAAGCTCAATTTTGATGCTCAAGCAGTGGGGGAGAAGAGGCTACTTCAAATTAGTGAGTTAGATGAATTTCATCTTGATACCTATGAGAGTGCTATGATTTACAAGGAGAAGACCAAGAGGATCATGAGAACAAGATCGTTTCTAAGAGTTTTGAACCCTGTCAAAAGGTTCTCCTTTACAACTCTAAGTTGAGGTTATTTTTAGGAAAGATGAAATCTCGGTGGTCTAGTCCATTCATGGTGATTCAAGCTTCCAAATTTTGTGATATGGAGCTGAAAAATGAGTAGGGCTAAAAATTCAAGGCTAATGGTCAACGGTTGAAGCATTATTAGGGTGGAAATATGGATAGGCTTGTGTCCACTACCTACTTGTCTAATAAAAGTGACCAACATGAAGAATCAGGCTAAAGACTATAAACTAAGCGCTTCTTAGGAGGCAACCCAAGTTCTTAACTCAATCTTTTTCATTAATTGTGTTTTTGGTGTTTTTTGGTAGATTTATGTTTAATCTTTGTGTTTTGTAGGTGAGAAAGGTTGCCCTCATGAACTTTAAAAGTAGACTTTAGGAGATAAAGATGGAAGAGCAACATGGATGCAAAGAAAGGAACTACAAAGGGGAGTAGGCATTTAATATCCATTGAATGTGGTTTTGATCTTGGAATATAGTATTGAGTAATGTTAAGGCTATTCTTAGACTATCATATTGCTTTTAGGTTGTGCATGAGTGAATCTTGATTGTTTTGTGGCATGGATTGGTGTTCAATGTCTTTGGAATGCTTGAAATTGGATTATGGGTGAATTTGGATGACTATGCTGCTATATTGTTATTTGTTTTGTTCTATTAGTATTCGCTGTGGGTTTTGCCGTGGCTTAGTGTTTTTAACATGCTCTCTGTCTTGTATTTTTTTCACTCTGGTTTGTTATAGCGAAGGCCATAGTGAAATGGGTCTTTTTGACTTGCTCTCGGTCTTGTTTATTTCTTGAGGGTTGGCTAAAGCAAAATGGGTCTTTTTTAGTGTGTTCCTGACCTCTTCAAAAAAAAATATATGTATATATATATATAATAAAATAACAATAAAAATAATAAATTTAATTTCTTATTTCCATTTTGCACCCTTTCCATTTTCCTACTATCCCCAAATTGTCCCTATGAACTTGGCCCATAATTGGGACCTTATTCATCCTTAAATTCAAAATCCCTTTCCCCAACTGTCATTTTCCTCCTTATTCCAACCCTAATCATCTCCTCTTCCTAATCAACTTTCACTTCCTTCTCTATTCAAAATTACCATCTTTACCTCCTCATTCTCCCATTCGAGCCAAACCCTAGATCTGAAGCCATTATCTCTTTCTTAGACACTCTTCCTCGCCAAAGCTGTGGCGTTGCCACTTCAATGACCTTCATCATAAAAGCCCCCCATATCATTGCCTCCATTTATTCCACCTTGATCTCATTGTGCTCTTTTTTAGCTAATATCACAATCATTGCTATCGCTTTCAGCTTCACTGGCCACATCTACCTAGCCTTAATCACCACTATAGTTGTTATACTCGTCTCGTCACTAGAATCGTGATTTCTGGTGCCATCACCACCATCGCTCACCCTCTTTATCATCCCTTTCTTTATTCACAACCTCCTTCACCATCTATTTCACCATTTCACATTCATCACATCCCATCAATCATTGATTGCCAATGTCAGTTCCTTTCTAGTGTTCGTTGCTGGACTCAGCTGTAACTTTAGTCATCATAGTCTCTATTATGATTGGAATTTATAGCTCTATTGTTCCTATTCCCACTCATATTATCTCTTCCATTTTCATCCTAATTTTGATCTCATGTTTATCACGTTTCTCTATCAATTTTGGGATTTTGATCAAGTTAGAATAGGGATTTTAAATCATATTTATATAGCAGGGTATTTAATGTTGATAAATGATGTCATACCCCAAATTTTGATTAAGGGCCAATGATAATTATTAAGAATAATTTTTGAATTTAAGGTTGAGTTATTATGTGTTATGTGACAATTTAAATAAATGTGCCAAAATCAGTGAAAAAATTGAAGGAATGGAAATTGTCGGTTAATTAGTTAGTAATTAAGGGTGAAATTAATTGCTAACTAAGAAGAAATGAGATGTGTGACCAAATGGCTAATGGAGTGATTAGAGTAACTAATTTGTTACTTGATTTATGAGAGCTAATGAAATTCTGACACTTAGCAAGATGAGGTTAAGAGAGAGGGTATGGGAGAAGTCAAACTCAATAAAAAATGATTTTAAGTTGGCATGATATGGTTATGGAAATGGTGTTTTGGAATATGTTTTGAATAGATAGAGTGAGCATCTGGCTATCACTCGAGTGTTGCTTACAGGACTTGAGTGCAAGTCCATCATCACTAGAGTGAGGTCTTCTTCACTCGAGTGCAATAGGGGAAAATCAGTACTTGTGCTTCCAAAAGGGGATCTTTGGGATAGTTTTTCCAACCCTTTAGGGCTTTTGTTAGAGGCATTTGTAGCTTACTAAAGAACATTAATGATAACCAATTTAAGTGTTGTGAAGTCATTTAAGTATTGGAATAGAGAATAACACTTCATCCTTAATTATGAATTATAGGATTCAACATTTGCCCTATTTGGGAGAGACTAGTACCAGAGCATGCATGGAAGGACCAAGGTAGTGACTTTTCTCTCATGTTGTGTATGATGCTTGGTATGCATGGCTTATCATCATTGTGTTGTATGTGTTATCGGCTGTAGGGCATTACAGCGAGAGCAGTTCAACATGAGCAGTCATAGTGGGTGATGGTTATCACACCTACCCCTGTCGGTGTATCTGCTATTGTAATTGCTGAGGCTGCATTGTGGAATTGTGAATTCCTGTTTGAGTATTCAGTCAGAATGGCTATGTGTTGTAAAATTCTTTATATGAAACCCAGCTGTGGTGAATTATATTGTTGTGAACTATGTTATGGTGCAATATAGCGTGAGCACTTTAGCATGAGCAAACGTAAGGGTGAGGCACGTCATACATGCCCTTGCCGCTGTAACTGCCATTGTAGTTGCTATGTGTTGTGTGATGATTTGCTTTCATGCTTTATGGTTGTGTGCATACTATGAGTGATTTGACACTACGGGGATTCTTTAAAATCTCACTCTCCCAAAAACACAAATTTCAGACAGGGCTAGAGGTTCAAAAGAAAAGCAGGTGATGAAGGGCGGTTGAAGCTCAGGGCTTGGAGTTATTTATTTTGGATATTGGTTATCATAGTTGGATTTTTGAATATTTTGTTGGGATTTGTACACCTATTGGATTTACAGAATAGTTTTGTGTAATCCCCTAGTAAGGGAATGAATTATGGGCATTTGTGTCTTGTAAAACCCTTATCGATTAATGGATCCCGAGTGTCAGGAATTTACATTGTACTTTGATATTTATAAATTAAATCATACTGTATAGGTCATTTGTGTAACTGTAATGTGAATATGAGACTATGGTTGATCAGGTTTTAGAAATTTTTTTGAAAATCCTGTTTGGGCAAAAGAAAATTTTAAATATGTCTCAAATCATCTTACAATCTCTAATTTCATATAATTATGTATTTACGAACTTAATCTTGGCCTATGACATGAAGGGGGTTACAAATGACATATATTAGGTATGAATAGATGAAGTTTTGGGATTAGATACCTCATGGTTCAAAATATGATATATGACCTGTTAATCATTGTGTAATTACGATTACATGTGGTTGATTATGACATTCCTCATTTTGGCAACTATCCTGAGCTTTTGCAATGTGTCGTCAGTCTTAGGATTAAACAGCTTGGTTTAGTCTAAGGATTTAGATATTTGTTTGCTTGCTTTGATAAGTCTCTAAACTTTTAGGATTTGAGGTCTTAGTTTCTTAGTTACTTATTTTATGGTTGGTTTCCATGAGAACTGAACTGCATTATTGAATTCTAAAAAGTTCAGGTTGTTTAATAGACTATTTCTAAGTTTATTGCAAGAATAAAATGCAATTTCACAACTCTTTGTTTGGTCATTATGAAAATTGAAAAGGCCTTTTAGCTTTGGAACTTGTTATTGTTGTGAAAAAGGCTTTATCGGAGCAAAGTCTACTCGTGAAAGTCCATTTAACTCTTGTTATAAAATTAGAACTAAGTCTTTGCACATTCTCATATTGATTTCATATTTTCAGAACTCAACTTTGTTCTCTCATGGTTTATATAGGAAAATTGGGAATTTGATGAATTGTACATCTTTCGACAAGTTCTCTTGATAGCAGGCATAAGCTGAGTCTGTTTTGGAAGTCTTTTTTAACATGAGGTTAGGATTGTGGGAATTTAGGCTAAGCTTGAATTTGAAAGGTAATTTGAGGTATCATAACAGTAATTGTTGATGATTACTAGTCTAAATCAGTCTTATAGTGTTTGTCGAAATTTTGAAATATTTCCTCCAATTTTCTAAAGCATAATTGATTGATTAAGCATAGTCATTCACTTCCAAATGATGATGATTTTCTGAAATCTTTGGGTTGCCTATTTTTAATATGCTAATTTCAAGTTAAATTTTGATCACTGCATCTACCCTTTACATGCTAATATGTAAATGGCAGTAAATCTTGTTTTGACATCAAGTATTGACCAATTCAGCAAGCTTCCAAAACATTCTTTTCGTGCTTCTGAAACTTCTTGGGTTAATTTGGAACTTTGTTTGAACTTATGCTTGATTAATTAATTATGCTCTTGGGATGTGATTCTGTCTTTTCCTTGTGGTAAACAAAGGTACTACATAATGAAATTATTCCAATTGTAGTAACTAATAATTGCACTTGTCAACTCAATTTATGGTCTAGATCATTGATTTTCTTTGAAGAAAGCTTCACTGTGACCATTCTTAAACTGAATTGTTTCTTTGGTTTACCCCCATAATGAAATGGATTTGTTCAGCTGCATATCAATGATTTCAGCTTTTCATTTTGAGATGATTAAGAGATTTTGAAGGCAGTGGGGATAAGCTATGGAATTTTGTTGTGAAAGTCTTGAAACTAGGTAGACTTTAAGCTGGGAAATAATTTTTCTGGAGGATAGTTTCTTTTCTTTTCCTTTGTAGGTATGTCTTGTAGTTGTTTAATGTGAGCTTGTGTACTTTGCTTGTATCCAAGATAGATGGGAAGAGCTATAATATCCCAAATTTTGATCAAGGGTTAATGACTTCAAAAGTGGATATGATGAGAATTTGGTTGTTTTAGTGATTCTAATGGCTTCCTTATGAAAATTTATGTTGGAAGAGTGTTTGTTATAAAATTAGAACCATTGGGAACAATTGTGCAAAAGTTGAAAATTCTGTCCATTGAAACTCTGTACAAGGCAATTGGTTTGTATGGAAGTTTTGAATATGCAAATGGTGTCTAAAAATTCTGAAACTTTCCAGTATTAAAGTTCACATACCAAGCTTCAAAATGAACACATAATTTTGTCAATTCGATTTGTGAGCTAAGAGTTATGATTTTCCAAAGTTTGGGATTGGAATTGGAATATGTTTTGAACCAGTATAGACTTTTGTGCAATTATGTATTTTTTTGGTTATGAACTACATTGATCCATATTTTTCCAATAAAGAGAACTTAAATAACTTTACATTGGCTTTGGGATCACCCCATTTCAATTTTTCTAGAATTAGTTATGATTTTTCAAAGATTGAGCAGAAAATTTGCCAGAAAATCCGAAAATGGGAAAATAGGGAATTATGACATTAGCTCATTAAAAGATGACATCATCATGGACTATTAAACATATTGCCTCATCTTCTTTAGCCATTTCACGCCATTTTCAGCTGAAAGTAGAGAGACAAAGTTGAGAGTATCTAGAGAGAGAAAGGGAAGAAAACTCGCAAGATAGGTCGATTTCTTCGGTGAATTCGTACCTAACGCGTGTAACTCTACACCTAAGCTTCTCTTTTATGTATTTTAAGGTTTTTAAAGCCTAAATTTGGTGTGGAAGAGCTTAGGGTTTTCAGCCATCTTAGGAAAAAGCCAGAAGGAGCTTAAGGTAACTTTTAAACTTTCCTATATTGCTTATTCTGGCTGCTGTGGGCAATTTAATCAGTGAAATTTCACCGGATTGCCATTGGTTTTAAATTTTTGAAACATGCGTGCCTAAGGATTATGCTGCCAAAATTGGATCCAGTTATAACCTAATATAATAGTTAATAAAGTGGTTAGGAGTAGAAAGAAACACGTCTGCGGAGTCGAAACCGAAAAACCCCAATTTTTCACTGAGAACTGAGAATTTCGGCCAAGGCTAGTTTAGAGGGGTTAGAGTTGGATTTTCATGTAATTAATGGTTCCATTGTGTTTAGGAGGAAAAATTAAGTGGGGCTACAGTTAGTCACTTTTTCAGAAAAGCTCGAAAAAGCATAATTATGAATACGCCCCTGAAACCCTGAAATAAAGGCTGTCAAGGGTATTTTTTGTAATTTGACAATGAACTTGATAATTCTGAGTCCAGAAATGGATTCTTTGGGTGAAAATATGTAAGAATAGCCATGTCGAAATTTTGGACAAAGTACAGTCAAATCGGGTTCACAGGGGTTGGGTCGGGGTATTTTGGTAAATTTTCATAATAGGCTCATATAACCCCTAGAAACACTATGAAAGTATCTAAACTGGTACATTTGACATTTTAGGACTAAGTTGAAAGCCCGAGGGATTGGCATGCGAATCGAAGCATACGGTTCGAGGTGGAAAAGGTCTAAGGTAGGGAACTTACCTCTCCTACATGTATTTGATATTTGTGCTGGTGTATTGATGCATGTTACTGTTTTGCTTGATTATGTGAAACATATATAAATGATTGAAGCTCTGTTTCTATTTATGATATGGCCAAAAGTATGCTGTTTGAAACATTGAGCATGCTGATATGTCATTGTGTTAGCATGAGTTATGTATTGCAAACATGTCATGCATTAAACACTTATCTTACATGCCTATTGTTATCTGTCTCCTACTGAGATTCTCTCAAATCTCACCCTCCCCTACCAGCAATTTAGATAGGTGAATACAAAAGGTATGCAAAGATCAGAGAAGAGAACTACACGAGAGGTGATTGCAATAGTAGAATGAAGACGGGAAGATGTCTCCATTTTACTGGGATGGGTTTAGATACCCTAGTAGCCCTGTATGGCTACATTAATTATAATTATCAGGTACGAATCCTTGAAGGGGAATTTCCATAATCATGCACATATTATCAGTATATTTACACTATTTCTGTGTTGCCCACCGAACCACATATTGTTTTCCATGAATACTCTAGCAAAGGTAAAATTAAAATAATGGTGTGACATGAACTAGATCATCTAAATGAGCTTTTGCTTCTGCTAGGAAGGCCTTACCTCTAAAAAAGCTTAAGGCTCTACCTCCCACTAAGCAGTCAGCACCAAGTCACTTTGAGATAGCTAAAGCAAAAATTGCCAAGAAAAAGCTTCAACAAGAGAGAGCCTTTCTGCCTAACAATAGCTATAAATTTTACAAGCTGGCTTAAGAGTTGAGACTTCAAAAGTTGTTGGAACTAAGGAAACCTAGCAATGAATTTTTTTTCGCCATTTTTACTCCTATGTGTACTGCTTCAAGACTACCACAGTGAACTTCCACACTGAAATTCCATAAGGAAAACCTTCCATTACTGAATGTAAGTATCAGCTACTAAAGGCTACTACTGAGGACAATTTAATTGCTGAAACATTACTAATACTGGGGGCATTGCTTGGAAATCCAAAGGTGAAGGGAAACAAGCTTATCTCAAGAAGACTTCCTTGAATCAAGAAGCTCAAATCTAGCTACAATTTGTTGGTTTTAATATGCTACCAAGTGGTCACTTGAGTACTTTAACTAAAGAGGTTGCTCCTTTGGTCTACCACTTGATGACTTGACAGCCGGTGCAACTTGACAATGTCATTTATGATGCCATGCTCCACTCTGCTTACCATATAAGCAAGAAAATTGCATTTCCTCATCTAGTTTTTGATTTGTACAAGGAGGACGAAAGCAAAGAATATAATAAAGATGAAATTTTTAGGCAAGCCATTCCCTTCAAGTATGACTAGATCAAGAAAGACACAAAAACCCTGGTATATTAGGATAAAGAGGATAAGGTTATCACCCTTGAGAGCATTCATGAGTAATTAAGGGTTGTAGAGCTGAATTGTGCTACAGATTCCCACTATCTTATGCTCATTAAAGCAATGTTAAAAGGGAAGGCTAAGAAGAAGGGGGTTGCAGTACCATCAAATGAGGAAAGGGACAATGATACTAGCACGATTGAAGTAGAAGGCATTGAAGACTCAGAGGCTGAAGAAACCTTAGTTAATGTTGAGAACTCTTCTGCCTCATAATATAACAAGGATGACTCAGAATGATCTGCCATATTGCTATCTGTTGTTGTTTGTGTTTTCTAAATTCTAGTAGCTCCTCTTTTAGACTATTTTGCTATGTGGTTGTCCTTGAAGTTATGGTTATGTCTAGGATTTATTGGATTTCTTAGTTTTCTTGACTGTTAAGTTGTTTACACAATCTATAGCTTGAGGTTACTGATGGTCTCCTATTTACTTTTGGAATTATTATTTTGGATATAAGCTACTGAGGGCTCAACGCATAGTGGCTATTTTGCTTTTGAAATAGGTCGTAATGGCCATGTTATGTTTTGATTGTCTTTCCTTCTTGTGGCTAATGTGATTATTCATATATATGGTTTCTTTTGATCTTATGTTTGTTGTAAATGTTATGGGACTAGCTACTAATAGCTAGATCGTACACTGATTCCAAGCTTTGGTTTGGCCATTGAAGGCCTTGTTACCTGTGAATTCTTGATCTTTGTGAATATTATGGATATAACCTACATATTGTACATGTACTGTTTAGTTTCAATCCCTTCCTGCTTGGGTTAACAATGAGGACATTGTTCATCTTAAGTTTGGGGGTGCGATTGTGTGTCACAATTTTGAAAATTTTGAAAGAAAATAAGTGCACAGAAATTTTTTTGAATAGGTTTGTTAGGAAATTGTTAGAATATTTGAGATTTCTTATACTTAAGTTTTTGCTTGTGAAAAATTGTTGAAAATAAGCTATTAGTTTCAGTTATTTTTCAAATATAGTTTGGATGATCCTATAATATAAATTATTGCTCTATATGTTATATTAGAGAGGAAATTTTTATTAATGTGCTTGGATGAGTGCATTGTAGTGATAAAACATGTTGTTCAAGAGTTTTTAAGTAATTTATGCACTATTGGACTTAAATTTATTGTGAATGTACTTGTTGAAGGGCTTTATGGCAAATTAGGTTATATACCTTTGTATCAAGTTTTTTATTTTTGGAATCCTCTTTGGAATTCTTCAAAACTTTTGATTTATTTCATTAGATTTGAAAAAATGATTAGGGCAATTCATAAAAATATGATTGAGCCTTTCAAACTTACCTAATAGATGTAATTTCGTTTTAAAACCCTTATTTCCAGCCTATTTGAAAAACTAATTATAGATTATTATTGAAAAACCTAACACATACCTATATTAGCCAATGTGAAACCCCATGATTCCCTTGCCTTGAGATAGATGGTAATTGATTGGGTGGTGGAATGTGGTGATGTTATACAAAGTTACAAAAGATTGGGAAAGAAGTGTAGAAAGTAAAAGAGTTCACAATGTATAGAAATCAAGTCATAGTATGCCAAAAAAAAAAGTAGTGTTTATAAAGAAGGCTTGATATGAAAAAGATCAATTTGGCTCAAGTTTGAGGGAGTATGTTTTATGAGAAAAGAAAGAAAACCCTTGAATAGTTATCATCTATCTTAAGGTATTTGATTGATTATCCTTTACCTTTCCTTTTGAAAACCTTAACCCTTGGCCCCATTACCGGCTAAGAGAAGTCCCTTTGATTTTTAAGTTAAGTAGAGTGAATTAGAAGAAAAGAGGTAGGAATTAGGGGATGATAAAATTATTTGTTTAAATATTGGTATATTATTTGAAGTGTTGCTTTGAACTTTAACTAGTTCAAGAGGAATAAATGTTGACTCTATTCACACACTCACACTTAGGAATTCTTGAAAAGTGTGTTTTAAATCTATGAAACATTCATCTTTGCATATTGTCTTAATTTCTTGTTTAATATAATTTCTTGAGTAGATGATGAGGACAAATTCATTCATACATAAATTATGAGTAATTTATTCATTTAGTGAGGATAAACTTCTTGGCTTGAGGACAAGTAAAAGCTTAAGTTTAGGGGTGTGTTAGCTCATAGAAAATGATAACATTCTAGTTTTTTTCTTCTCTTTTCACTTATTTTTGGGTTCAAATTGTGCACATAAAGAGATTATAGAAGAAAATATGATGTGACAAAAGCAAACCCAAACTTTTGTTAAATCATGAGTTAAATGCAAATAGTTGTGATTATTTGTGAAAGTTAAAGAGCTCATGAATTCCTCCTCTTTGTATGTGGAAGATGACAAGTTGTAAAAGCTCTCAAAGATCATGAGAAGTTGTGAAGGAAATGAAAGAATGCAAGAGGAAGATCAAAAAGAACATTATGGAAGAGAAACCTACATGTGCCCTAGAAGTGCCGTAGCCAAAGATTCACAAAACTGCCTCAAAAGATGATCTCTCTGTCTACCCTTTGGTTGTGGCTTCACTATAGCCAAATTCATACTGAAATCACTTGAAAAAGCACTGCTTCTTGGACATTTTGGGTGCTAAGGGTTTGCATTTAGAAGAGCTTGGAGCTTGGGATTGAAGTTAGAAGGGATTTGAAGCTTTAATTCTTGTTTTTTTCTCATTCTTCTTCCTTTTCTTTACTAGTTTCTTGATATGGCTATAATTATTTTGGATAGTTATAGCTATTTTATGATTATATGTAACTAAACTCTTCATTCTATAATTATTTTGAACTTTGTATGGATTAATAAGACTTGATTATTCCTCTCTTTTTTGGGCAATGATATATATGTGTTGATTTTATCCTTTATTTTATGCTTCTAAATGTTTGGCCATCATTTAGATTGAGTTGTTCATGTGGATTTGACTTAAGAGAGCTAATCCATATGTAGAACTTGGTTAAAATCATGCTTGACTTGAAATTTACTTGATAAATGGATAGTTTGTTGGTAAAATAGATATATCTTTACTAACCTTGCTTTGTCACATTAAAGTTGTTGCTTAGAGTTGATTTTCATTTGTTATAGCAAGAGATTGTGCATTTTAATGAAAAAAAAAACTTGATTTTGACTTGAGAATGCTTTGTCAAGTGATTTTGAACTTTACACTAACACATATATTCATTGATATACTTTTGAGAGAGAAAATTAATTTAGTTTTATAAAATGCAATGGGGAGAAATAATTCTAGATTCCATTAATCCCTGAACTTAAAGAATCATTTGCTTTTATCACTTTTTAGTTTTTAAAAGTAGTTTTCAATTTATCTTTTGACCTCAAAAACTTGTTTTAGCTTAACTTTATTCAATTCACTAAGCTTATTGCTTGACTAGTTTGTTATTCAAATCTCCATGGGAACGATGTCTACTTATCACTTTATTACTTGGCACCACTCATACACTTATGAATGCAAATAGTAATTAATGTCTGACTGAGTGTAACTATACCAGTTATGCTGTAACTAACTTAATTAGCCATGTGTAGTGTAGTAGAAGTGTTAACTCTTGTATATAAAGATAAGGTAACTAATATGCAATATAATTCATTCATTTCTGCCAATCACTTTCTCTCTATTATCTTTCCTGGTATGGTATCAGAGCGCAGTGATCTATGGCACAATTCTCTATTTTCTCTCAATCCTCTCTTTCTTCTTCAATGTCTCAGCAACAGCAAGGTAATGTGGTTACCTTCACACAACTAATCTTTGTTCACCTAGAGGAACATAACTACCTCATTTAGAAGCATTAAATCATGATGGCAATTAGAGGTTATGGCCTTGAAGGGTTCATTGATCCAACTATAAAGTTGCTGCGGAAATATCTTGCCTCAATGGAAAACAATGATGGATTTGTAATTAATCCAGAGTTTCTAGCTTGGCAGAAGCAAGATCATATTCTAAGGTCCTGGATATCATGTTCGATGTTTGAAGGACTGCTTACCAAGATTATTGGCTGTAAGTTTTTTCTCTAGATCTTGGAGAAAATTTTGAAGCACTTTGTGTCTCAGACAAAGGCCAAAGAATGGCAACTGAAGACACAACTTAAGTCTATTAAAAAGGGAAATCTCTCAGCAAATAAGTTTTTGCTATGGATCAAAGGCCTTTTTGATGGCTTGGCTGCTATTAGTCATCTAATTTCTATATTGGAACACATTGATCATATCTTTGATGGCCTACTTGATGAATACGATTATTTCATTACAGCTATCACTACTAGAACATAGCCATATACGGTTGATGATGTTGAATCTTTGCTTCTTGCACAAGAAGCATGAATCGAGACGCATCTCAAGACTATAGTTGATGTTCCTAGTCTAAGTATTAACTTTGTTCTTACTCATGTAGGCTCCAACGGACAAAGTCGTTGTGGACGCAATCATAGAAATCAAGGTTGTGGTCATGGCAAATCGTTTAGTATGTCTTCCTTGGATGGTTCTAGTTCATCTTCTCAGTCACAGAGGACATCTTCACCTTGCCAGATTTGTGAGTAACAAGGTCATAGAGCTGTTGATTGTTGGTATCATTATGATGACGCTTTTAAGTCCTTAACTCTAACTGACAAGAGGGATAAGAATCAAGCTACTCATGCTATAGTTGCAAGCATTGATGTTATTAATCCAAACTAGTTTGTTGTTCTAGAGCTACAAATCATATTACCAATGATTCTCACAATGTCATTGATAAGTCAAATAACAAGTGTTTTAATAAAGTTTTTGTTAGTGATAGACAAGATTTATTAGTAAATTGCACTAGTCACTTAACCTTACCTTGTTCACATCATTCTCTTCCCTTTAGTTGCCTTCTTTTCAAATGTTTGCATTATCAAGGATCTACAAACTAACAATCTGCTTCATAAATGCTATACGAGAAATGGCTTATATCCTATTCGGCAAGCTGTTAGATATCTTCTTCAGACAAGGCAATGCAAGACTCCTTCAGTTCATGAAGCAACTTCTAGTTCTTCTGTTAAAAACTTATCATGTACTCATTCCTCAAATACGGTTTATGATTCATCTTTATTTTCAAATTTTGTTTGTGGCACAATAGGCTTAGCCACCCTACAACTCATGTTGTATCTAATATTATGAAACAGTATAATATTTCTAATAATAAGAGTACTCTATTTGACTTTGGCAAATCCTATTGTCTTGGCAAATCTCACAAACAACCCTTTCCATTATCTTTAACCACTTATGACACTTCTCTCCAACTCATTTACATTGATATTTAGGGCTCCACTTGTCATATTCTGGATTTTGGGACTAAAAGTTCACGAATCAGCATGAATTAAATAGGCTATAAAGCCTAGTTAGGCAAGAGACCCGAACGTGCCCCAAAAGATAAAGCGATGCCAAGAGACTATGTAATATTATGCCCTCTCGAAGAAGGATTAAACAAGTAATTAAAGGTTAGCAAAAGACAAAACAAAATAGTAAACTTGCTAAGGTTGTGAGATATTTTAATTATTATAATATAATTATTAGTTATTAATTAGGTTACTAATTAAAATATCCTGAGTGTGGCCCATAAGTCAGATCCAATCCCAACAATAGGATTAGGGTAACCAGTGGATAGGCTATTTATATATTATTTTTGATGGTGAAATACACAATTAAGCTTACGGCCGTCTATATAGAGCATACGAGAAAAACCTAGCTGCTCTTTGAGGTTCAATAATTGGCAATGGCTCTCATACTAGTTGCCATCATTGTGCCTTGCATTCAGTCTGAAGAGTGATCTGACAACCTATCTTCTGACATTCTGTTTTGCAATTTTATCTTCAGTGTTTGTGAACTCTCTCATATCAGAGATAAGCTATGGCAAGAGATATTTATTAAAGTCTTCCGCTGTAATTGTAGAATATTTTATGTTGTAATTATGTAAAGCAAGATTTATTCTAACAAGTGGTATCAGATCTAGGTTCTCTGACCCTCTTCCTTCTTTTTTTTGATCGGGGATAATTTAAGTATGGACTTTAATTGAGTTTACCATAGTAATTTCTACACAGGTTTATTTAAGCTTGTTTTTCAATCATATAAATTATGTTAAATTACTTATTTCCCTTTTCGAATTAACAAGATGTGAGGACATTAATTTGTCCCATGAGATCAACACTGCATTCACTGGTTTTTGAAGGATCCAATTCTCATTGTTATTGAAAAAGCTGAACAAACCTAAATCATCAAATACATGATTCATCGATGCTTTGTGAATGTCTGATTTTCTTTGAAAATCATATATCTAGGGTTTATTAAAATCTCCTCTTAATTCAGAGTTCATTTCATTCTTTCTTTTGTGATTCAATCTTCAATTCATATATGCCTGAGTTTTTATTTGGTGAAAGCTTTAAAATCAATTTCAATTTCGTCATTATTTGCAGCATTTTCTGTGAATTCATTTGCATGATGTTCTGGAATAATCATTACTATGATTGTCATTGGTTCGTGAACCGTTTGTCATTGTCGTTGGAATCACTATTTTCTGTTGACATTTTCATCTTAAAATTATTTCGATTGCAAGAGATTATATGCGAATCGTTGTTTGGGTTGTGATCTTGTTTTATTTTTGTGATTGTTGACGTTAAAATCATCGCTTTCAGACTCTCTGATCACCTAAAATTGCAGGTCGCGATGATTCCAACTAGGTTGTATCAAGTTGGCGGGTCAAGTAGGGTTATAGGATGCGGTTGGGGAAGATGACCCAGAACGACGACCTTTTGACATTACTCAAAACGTTGTCATTTTGGGCCATTCAGAAGAGCTTTCTTACATGACAGAAATGATGTCATTTAGCTCATAGTGAAATGTTGCATTTCACTTATTAGCCGAGTTGGCTAGCACAATGTGGGCCCAATTCTGGGCCTGGGTTTGCATTTTTCTTTCTTTTGCAATTCATGGATAACACTAATTGGGCTGACTCATTGTTTCTAGACTGAGACAATCTTTTTTATTTTATCAGTAATTGCGTTTTTAGGCTGAATCCATTCTGGACTGTTTAATTTTTTTTAATTAATTGAACAGTGACGTTTTTGTGGAATTGTGGGCCCTATTATGTTTTTGTTCTTCTGGACTATGGACTTTAAAATTTCCAGAAACAATTATTGGGCTTATTAAACATTTTGCTTCACTGTTTAAATTAAATTATTTTCTCTTTTATGTATGTTTTCTTATTAATGACATTAAATTGTTTAAATTATTGAAAGTGATTAATTTTGGCAATTTCACATACTGGAAAATTTGTAAAATTATTTTCATGAGTTATCTAATTGCCTAATATTTTGAAAATATACTTTAGACAATTATTTAACAATTCAAAAAATTTGCAAAATGAAATTTGAGTTGAAAAGTGCCAAAATTAATTCTTTAAACAAATTTTTGGTTGCATAAAACAATGGGAGGGATTTAATTAATTATTTACTGGATTTATTAAATTGATTAATCTCTCCATTCAGACGTGCATATTTTGATTCAATGCACTAAAATGATATTTGTGATTAGCATGCTACTTCTTCTAAGGAATAGCCACAACATCCTTTCGTTTTGCATGCAACATAATCACATATGGAGCTTATAAAATATCTGATTGTAATTAAATATAGAATTATAATTGATCTTTACCCACAGGTAGACAGTTATGATTATATATTTAATTAGGGTGAGATAGTTTGGTCTTATATTTTCTAAGTTGCTCACAGGTCTTAGGATATATAAATAATACACTCTAGCCTACCAATTTGAGATAAATGCATGCAATGCTAGGTTTTCTGCCCACAGGTAGAATTTAGTGATACTCATATATATATATATATATTGCATGTTTCCATTGATCTATGACATGCATTCAAAAGGCACATAATTGGTGATTGTCTCAAAAATTTATCTTGTGAGCTAACTTAAATCTCTAAATTGTAGCACCTACTACTTTCCCTAACCTTTTTGTGACAATACCAGTAAAATTGTGTTGGATGGTACCAATTACCCTGAGTGGAGAGAGGAAGTAACTTTATAGATTGATATGTTGCTCATGCACTTTGTAATGGAAAAACCTAAACCTCCCAAACTAACTGATAAGTCAACTCAAGCTGAAATTGACTATCAAGAGAGTTGGGAGCACTACAACCACATGTGATTGTCTTATAGCAATACTAGGATCCAAAGAAGCATTAGGGGAGTGATTCCCAAATGTAAAACTGCTAAGGAGTTCTTGGAAGCTGTTGACGAACAGTTTAAGCCAACTACCAAGTAGATGGGTGGTTCCATCATGTTAGAGCTGTGCAATGAAGTTGATAGGTACAAATGGAGTCAGGAAACATATTATGAGGATGAGAGACTTGTCCTCTAATATGAAAGCCTTTAACATGGAACCAACAGAGCAGTTCCTGGTGCATTTGGTATTGAACTCCCTTCCTTCTCAATATGATGCCTTCAAAGTCTCCTATAACACACATAGGGAAAAATGGACAATTGATGAACCGTTGTCTATGTGTTTTTAGGAGGAAGCCAGGCTTCAAATGAGTGGTAGGGATGCACTTAGGGCAGTTCATTTGGCAGAAAGTTTTAATAGGGCTGGTGCTAGGGGCAACAAGGACAAGCAGAAAAAGAAGAGCAAAATTCCCGCTGTACCATCCATCAAGAAAGCTAAAGCTATTCGCTTCTTCTGCAAAAAGAAAATGCATGGTTAGAGTGTAAAGGTATGTATTTTTTAGGTTTAGCTTTAGAATCTCATCATATTAGTATTAGTAATAATACTTGGTGGATCAATACGAGTGCAATGATCCATATTTCTACTACTATATAGGGGTTTCTAAACATCAGGCTTCCACTTCCAATGAAGCTCGAGTCCTTTCAGGAAGTGGGAAAGGAGATTTGGTCAAAGCAATTGAAACTTATAGAATCATTTTCCCAAATAAAATCATACTAGATCTTTGTAATTATTTTTTCATTCCTAGTTATAGGAGAAACTTGATTTCTATGTCAAAACTTATTCCTATGAACTATAGTATTTATTTGCAAAAGGATTTGATGTATTTTAGTAAAGACTATGTTCCAATTGCAAGGGTTATTATGATTGATGATTTGCTTAAAATAATCCCTGAACCACCTGAAATCTTTTCTGTTACATATGGTATTAGAAAAAGTATCATTAATGAGAATTGTATTAGCTTGTGGCATTGGAGATTAAGACATATTTCCATTGACAGGATCAAAAGGTTAACTAAAGATGGGATACTTCCATCTTTAGACCATTCAGAATTTGACACCTGTATGGACTGCATAAGGGGAAAATAGACCAATAAGTCACAAAAGGGAGCTAAGAGAAGTTCTGACTTACTTGAAATTATTCATATCGATATTTGTTATCCTGATTTATCCACAAACAGTCAAAAATACTTTATCACTTTCATTGACGATTACTCGAGATATACGTATATCTACTTGCTTGATAATAAAAGCAAGGCACTAGATGCCTTTAAGGAATATAAAGCTGAATTATAAAAATAGGTTAGAAAACCAATTAAGATCGTGAGATCCGATAGAGGTGGTGAGTATTATGGTAGGTACACTAGTGAAGGACAAGCGCTTGGTCCTTTTGTAGATTTTCTTTGAGAGTATGGTATAGTTGCCCAATATACCATGCCTGGCTCACCTGATATGAACGGTGTAGCATAAAGAAGAAATAGGACCTTGCTGAACATGATTAAGAGCATAATGAGTAGCTTCGAATTTCCAACATCCTTATGGAAGGAGACAATCAAGGCAACTGTGTACTTATTAAATAGGGTTCCAATAAAGGCAGTGCTGAAAACACCCTTTGAAATCTAGAAAGGATGGAAACCCAGTTTAAGACACCTTAGGGTATGGGGCTGTCCTGCGAAAGTAAGAGTATACTATCCACAAGAAAAGAAACTAGATCCTAAAACCATTAGAGCTTACTTTGTAGGCTATCCATGTATGACTAAAGGTCATAGGTTCTATTGCCCTCCACTTTCTCCATGCTTTATAAAATCTAGGAATGTTGTCTTTCTTGGGAATGATGTGATTAGTGGGAGTGATCAAACAAAAAATGATCATATAGAAGTAACCCCTGATTTATGTAATAAGGGATTTGTTCAGATTTATCCACCTCCCACATATAGAAAATGTATACAAGTTGTGGTGGAGGATGTGCCGAATGAACAATCTGAACCAACTTAAGAGGTTGAATTAAGAAGATTAACTAGAGAAAGAAGACTAGCATTACCTAGTGACTGCGTGGTGTACTCTACTGAGGATGACTACGATATTAGCATTGAAAATGATCTATTAATGTTTACTTAGGCTGTTAAGAGTGACAACTCTAAGTTGTGGCATGATGCTATGACTGATAAAATGAATTCCATGGCAAACAATGGTATAGGGGATCTTGTGGAGTTACCAAGTGGGTCTAAAGCCATTAGCTATAAATGGGTTTTCAAAACCAAAAGAGATTCACAAGGTTAACATTGACTGATACAAGGCTAGGTTGGTTGCCAAGGGCTTCACACAAGTAGAAGGGGTCAACTACAGGGAAACTTTTCTCCTATATTAGTGAAAGATTCTTTCCATATTGGAAAGTGTTAAGGAAATATTAAATAATTATTAGAATTATTCTATCATTATTGTTAGATCAATTAGCATAATTAGCAGGATTGATTGACCATTACGATCCCCTCATTTAGGAGCAATTAATACTCAGGCTTCTTACTCTTTGTATATATATATATTGTATCTTTCTATGAATAGAATTATAAAATTCAAATTTACATAATTCAGATACTTTCATAACATGGTATTAGAGAGTAGGGTTTTCTAAAATTATTTTTTCGGCACGCACTGTTCATCTGCGTCACTATTCATTGGCGGCGGTACTGTACGTTTTCAGAAATTATTTTTCCGATATGACTGTTCATCCGCGTCACTGTTCATCGAGTACTGTAGCTCGTCACTATGCATCACTGTTCATAGGTTCTGTAGCACGACACTGTTTCGGTACTATTTTGCACTGTTCGGACGTTTGCACTGTTACGTACTGTTTTGCACTATTTGTGGTACTGTTTCAACACTGTTTGGTACTATTTTGGGTACTGTTTGTGTCCAAATTTGGAGATTTTCTCATTGGTTGGACTTCTTTATTATTGTTCTTTTCTTCTGGACTCCATGGCTAACCCTAAGACTCCTGAAATGTTACCCATGCCGGCTAAGATTACTTTCTCACAATTAAACTGGACTAATTATAGTGATTGGAGCACTACTGTTAAGATCTATATTATGGGTATTGAGAAGGAAGAACATTTAACTGATGAACCCCCTTGTGACAAAGACAAGCTGGTTGCTTGGTTAAGGGCTAATGCTAGAAACTTATTTCAGATTAGAAATTCTATTGAACCACAGATCTTGTCTTCAGTGAGTCATTGTACTACGGTTAAGGAAATAATGAGTTATCTGGAATTTATGTTCTCTGGTAAAGGGAGCCTTACTCGGATTCACGAAGTTTGTAAAGGTTTTTATCGCTCTCAGCAGTAGGGTCGTCCATTGAAGGACTTCTTTTTGGATTATAAATGATTGTTTGAGGAAATGAAAGTTCTCATGTCGCCACAAGCAGATCTTGAGACTCGCATTAAAATTCTGGAACTACAGGCCATCATTGGTTTTCTCGAAGCCCTTGATCCATCTTATGAGACCATCCGCTCTCAAATCCTCTCAGTCAGGAGCTCCCATCCCTAGAAGATGTGTTCGCACTCGTCCTTTACGCTGATGGTGTGACCCGCCCATCTGTGGATCCCAATATGAGTGCTTTGGCTAGTCGAGGCCCCTTTGACAACTGGAATTTTGGCTCCAAACGGGGTTCCAGTGCCCCGAGAATGACTTCTGGTGGTATTATCTGTCATTATTACAAGGAACCTGGCCATATCAAGAAAAATTGTCGAAAATTGCAGATTAAACAATAACGTGATCAGCAATGTGGTTCTGCTCATATTGCCTAGACCTCTGATCCGTCCACCCCTGGTTCACCATCTGCCGCAGCCTTATCTACAGGTACTCTGCTTCTGGTCTTGCTACCACTTCCTCAAAGTGGGTCATTGATTCTGGTGCTACCGACTACATGGCAGGGAACCATCGTTTATTTTCATCGTATGCCACCTATACTAACCCATCTTCCATCTACGTTGCCAATGGTTCCCTCGTCTGTGTAGTTGGATCAGGCACTATTAACCTGACCCCCTCTATTTCACTATCTTCTGTTCTTGATATTCCCGATCTCACCTTTAATCTTCTATCTCCCAGTAAACTGACTCGTCATTTGAACTGCTTTATCTCACTATTTCTTGATCATTGTTTGATCCAGAGATATAGAAGATTGGTTGGAAAGTTGAATTATTTGACAGTGACTCGTCCAGATATAACCTTCTCGGTTAGTGTACTTAGTCAATTTATGGCATCTCCAACAGTGGCACAGTGGGAAGCCTTAGAACATATCTTGCACTATCTGAAAGGCTCCCCAGATCGAGGCATTCTCTATTTTGATTTTGGGTACACTAAAGTTGAGTGTTTTTGTGATGCGGATCATGCAAGATCCAAGGCCACAAGACAATCCACTACAGGTTATTGTGTGTTTGTTGGTGGCAACCTGATATCTTAGAGGAGTAAGAAACAAGGGGTTACATCTAAATCAAGTACAGAGGCAGAATACAGAGCTATGTCACAATCCGTACAAGAAATTGTATGGGTACTTCAACTCATGAAGGAAATTGGCATTGTCACAATATTACTTGCGAAGCTTTGGTGTGACAATAAAGCAGCGCTTCATATAGCATCAAATTCTGTGTTCCATGAGCGGATGAAGCACATTGAGATCGACTGTCACTTCATTCGGGACAAGATCAAAGAAAATATTGTATCTACAGGACATGTGCGATTGGATGACCAGCTAGCAGACCTTCTGACAAAAGCGTTGATTGGGATACAGGTTGAGTATCTTTGTAATAGGTTGGGCATGATTAACATATATGCTCCAACTTGAGGGGGAGTGTTGAGGAAATATTATATCATTATTAGAATTATTCTATCATTATTGTTAGATCAATTAGCATAATTAGTGGGATTGATTGACCGTTACGATCCCCTCATTTAGGAGCAATTAATACTAAGGCTCCTCACTCTTTGTATATATATATTGTATCTTTCTGTGAATAGAATTATACAATTCAGATTTACACCATTAAGATACTTTCATAACAGAAAGAAATAAAACTAAATGGAGGTGCTGTCAAAATTTATACAAAAAATTGAAAGCTTGATTCAAAATCAATTCATGATTAAGGAAGTGGTTAGAGCTAGAATTATCGAAGTTTATTGAATGAAATGATGAAGAACTTATTTCTCTTTCCCCATGTGTAATTTCAGTCAAGACAGGGCACAAGAGGGAGATGGAATTTTATTGTTTTGATGCTTCCAATGAGTTTAAAATGAAAAATTGTGTAGGGTACAAGTGAGAAAGTAAGTTTGGAAGTATTAAATATCAAAACAGAATTTTTGGTTCCTAAAAGCGCTATGTTTCTGTTTTGGTCTATATGAAGGGGAAGGAAGTCTCTTTTGATTAATTTGAGCTTAAAAATGGAATCTGCATGTAAAATTATGGGGAGAAGCATGCTAGATTGATATTAAGCCTATGGAATTAAAAGTGAAAAGTTAAGATTTAAGTAATAAGAGTAGCTTTGAGATTTTAATGATTTCAATGGTCATAATAAGTTTAGCAATTGATATGTGATGTTTACTTAGGGCCATTGGACATTATGGAAGTTGAATTGGAAGCTTGGACAATAATTTCCAAGCAAGGAGGAATTAAGAGCAAGATAAATTAATTAAAGTTTAAGGGTAGCAACTTTACCTTCGTGTATTTAAGTTGTGTTTATGTTTTGTTATGCTCCTTAGCTTGCCATGAGTTGAATAAATATTTTATCTTGAACATCTTGAATGTTTTCTTGAATTGCGTCATGGCTATGGTTGGCAATTATATGTTTTATGCGCATGTTCTTGATTGCATATAAGTTTTGGCAATGATATTTGTTGATAAGTTCAATAATGAAGCATAACTTGATTACTTGAATGGTAATTGTTTACTACTGGAATTCCTTGAATCTCACCCTCCAATAACTAACCATGCTAGGTTACAAACTTCAAAGGCAAGAGGAAAAGCAAGAAGCAAGGGTAAGTAAATTAAGAATGAAAATTCCATGACTTTTGTTGTGCCATGAGTAGTAATTTGTGTAATAAATCCCGTGAGTTGTCTAAATTTATTATGAGGTCTTGGCACATAAGCTTGACATGTAATGATAAGTTATAAAGGGTTATATGCCATAGTATGGTCTTGAATCTATGATTTTAATATGCGTTACCATGACTATCCAGTTTCAGATACTTTCAGAGTATGATCACTATTAGAGGTATATACAATTAAAAGAATAGTAGTAGATATCCAATGCTCAAAAAATTTGTATGCATGAAGTAGACATATTGAGCTTTCCAACAAGTCTTATATCAGGTCAATTGGAGGTATATACAATGATTTATGAATTTTTGGAGTCAGGACACATAATCTGTCCGAGATTCTAAGTAAGTTTATGAAATGTATAAACTGCATTAATCTGAGCATGATCGGCTAGAATGATATTTTATCAAGACTAGGACTTTAAGAGCTTTCAATAAAAGTGTAGAGAACCTCATACGAATTTTATTGAATTATTTATGATTTTTTAAAGTTTGACCACAAAACTAGAGATACAAATTGAACAATAATTAAAGTATAAATATGCAAGTTTCAATTTATTGACTTTAATTATCAATTCGCCCGAACCATAGTGCTTTTGGATGTGCACTAAGGGCATCAAAAGACAGATGTTTCAGTACTCCTCCCAAATCTCTTGATGGACACTCTTACTATATTCATTTTATTGATGCTTGTATACGGTTTACATGGTTTTATCCATTACATACAAAATCCGAGGCTTATTATATTTTTCTGGAAGCTCAATACAATGGTTGAGTTGCAATTTGGTCATAGCATTAAATGTGTTTAGTCTGATGATGCTGGTGCTGAATATTTGAAACTTGGGAGGTATCTTAAGGATAATAGTACTTTGCATAGAATGAGCTATCCTCATACATATGAGCAGAATGGTGTAGTTCAAAGGAAACATTGCACCATTACTGAAATGGGGTTGACATTGTTAGCCAATGCTACCCCTCCCTTTTCTCTTTAGGTAGACACCTTTCAACTTCTGTGTATCTTCTTAATATGTTGCCAAGCAAGGTACTAATGGTCTTTCTCCATTCCAAAAGTTGTATGGAAGAACACCTCATTATCTTCATCTAAAAGCATTTGGATGTGCTTGTTTATGTGATACTATACCTTACAACAAACATAAAATGGACTACATGTCAGTTGCTTGTATTTTTGTTAGCTATAGTGATATTCACAAGGGCTACAAATGTTGGGATCCACATGGTCGAATTTATATCTCACAAGATGTTCTTTTAATGAGTTGGAGTTCCTTTATCCTAGCCTTATTCAAACCTCTAAACCTTCTAACTTCACTTCCAACCCTGCCTTACCATTATCCAATCCTCCTAAACTTAACACACCTATGACACAATGCAATTCTACTAATATGTCTTCTACTGCAGGTGTTGTATCTGTTGATTGTACTGTAGATTATAATCTTGTACAAGTTTCTTCTCAACCTGCTCCATCTATATCCATTGATGATACTTTTCCTCAGAATGTACCCCCCTCTCGTCAACATAGAATGAGGACTTGTTTTATGAATAGTGTTTGCAAACCAAAGGTCTATCTTGCTGCTACTGAACCTACTTCAGTAAAAGCAGCCTTGTCTTCTCCTAATTGGAAGAAAATAATGGATGCAGGGTTTTTTGCACTCATGAAAAATAGATCGTGGCATTTGACTGTGCTGCCTCCTGGCACAACATTATGGGTTTTAAGTGGGTGTTTTGGCTTAAAACCCATCTTGATGATCAATCTCCTTAGCATAAAGCTTGCTTAGTGGCTAAGGGCTTTCTTCAACAAGAAGGATATAACTTCTCAATAACCATCAGAATTATTCTTTCTATTATTGTTTCAAAGAAATGGGTGTTACTCCAGGTTGATGTAAACAATGTTTTCTTAAATGGACTTTTTCATGAAGATGTTTATATACAACAACCTCCTGGATATGAACATACTAATAAAGACTTGGTTTGTAAGCTTGACAACACACTTTATGGTCTCAAACAAGCTCCTTGTGCTTGGTTTAAGAGACTTGCTAGCGCACTTTTTCAGCTTGGTTTCACTAGCATCAGGTGTGATCAATCTCTCTTTACAAGAATCACTAAAGTTGATTCCAAAACTGAGATTCTATATAACTTAGTTTATGTGGATGATATCATCTTTAAAGGAAACTCTCCTATAAAGATCTCTACCCTTATTACAGTTCTAAACAATGAATTTGCTCTAAAGGTCTTGGCTACCTCAATTACTTCCTAGGGATTGAAGTGACAAGACTTAATGATGGCAACTTATTTCTATCTTAGGGTAAATATGTTTGTGACTTACTTGAGTGTGTTGGTATGCCTACTGTTAAAGGTGTGACAACACTTATAACCTCTAGTTTAAAATTGTACAAGGAGGGCACCACTGCTATGGCAGATTCTTCCTTATATCGGTATGTTGTTGGGGCATTTCAATATGACATAAATGTAAGGCCTGATATAAACTTTATGGTTAACAAAGTATGACAGTTGATGCATGATCCGTTTGAAGAGAATTGGTAGGCCATTAAACGTATTTTGAGGTACTTGGCTGGCACATCTCAGCATGGTCTTGTTTTACAACCTACCATACAACAAACGCTCACAGCTTACTATGATACTGACTGGGGGGTTGATTGCAATGATAGATAGAGTGTCTCAGGCCATTGTGTATTCCTTGGTAATAATCTTGTGTTCTGGTCTTCAAAGAAACAAGCTACTACTTCTTGTTCAAGCGCAGAATTAGAAGATATAGAAGTATGGCTTAAGTAGTAGCTGAAGTTTTATGGATTAAGTCACTTCTGAGTGAACTATAAATGACAATTCTCTACCTGCCTCAAATTCTCTATGATAATCAAAGTGCAGTAGCAATGACAAACAATCCAGTGTTGCATGCCAGGACAAAATATTTAGAGCTTGATCTCCATTTTGTTTGAGAAAGAGCCAGTCAAAAAGAAATTAAAGTGACACACATCCCTACAGCTTATCAAATTGCAGATGGCTTAATAAAACCTCTGTCTATATTCTTGTTTGATGTATTTAAGAGAAGCTTAGGGATAAGAGGACCTTTGAATTGAGGGGGAATGATACAATATTCATGATTATGTAACTAATGTGTAACTGAGTGTAACTATACCAGTTGTAATATAACTAACTTAGTTAGCAATGTGTAGTCTAGTATGAGTGTTGACTCCTATATATAAAGACAGAGTCACTAATGTGCAATACAATTCATTCATTTCAGCCAATCACTTTCTCTCTTTCTCTCTATTATCTTTCCTTGTAGAGAAGCTTTTTCTATAGAGTTGAAAAGGCATACCTTCTCACAGGATTCCAAGTCAGACGACATATATTTTTCTTTCATTTGTTTGCCATGAACAAAGTTCAAGAAGCGACCTACCTTGCCTTTGAGTGCTTCATCCTATAATTATATCACAGATGAACCATTAAAAATGATTGCCAATGAACTAGTGTTAGATTAAAAACATATTAACGTACGTCATAAAATGGAAAAGAGAATAGGAAATCACCGAAAATGTCACAGGAAGATACCAATTCGATGGAATAGTTTTCTTCTTTCGCTCAATATCAGTTAGTATCTCTACAAAAATATCTATTACCTAAGAATTCATGAAATTAAATTAAAAATTAGTATAACTAAAACCTTGCTCATAAATATGGAAATAGGATATAAGAATGTAAAAAATAAATACTTACCAATGAATCCAAAGTAGTCTCTTGTTCAAGTGTGATAAATTCTTCTTTAGTCAAATATGAAAGTTGGGAAACGACAATAACCTTGTCTTCAGGACTGTAGAATTAGTGATTTACATTAAAAAAAAGGAATTAAATTGATCCAAAAAACAAAACTTAAAGAAAATATATGCAAATTCTCACACAAACACACACATATTAAAAGCATATATATAAATGGAAGTACAAATCTAACCTTAAACATTCAGACACATATCGTTTCATCATCTGCAAGTCTACATTCTCCCCATTGGAAACAAAAGAAGACCCAACTTGAATCCTTTCCTGATCCTCAGCATCATCAGCTTGGATTTGTCCTGCTTCATTTTGGACATGCTATAATCTATTAGACCGTCCAATGAAAAACTTGTTTTTTTTTTCATAACACAATCAGTACATTAATTATGAATATCACTATGCAATTAAACTACTCAATTACCCATTAATAACAACATGGGAAATCAAATTATCTCCCAAATGTTTGCCACTAAATCTGGTGATTTAGCTCTTCGGCCTTTTAATTTGTTTTGTTGGGTCGCATTGTTTTTTTAGGCTTACAAATTTTTTACCTTATTCAAAGTTTCTTGATTTTCTGGCAATATAAACTAAGTAATATATTCTCTGATTAGTCATTTTTATCGAGCACTTATTAAGGGAAGATTTAAAACTCTTTACCTCTGTCTGAAAATCAAAGGAGTTTCTAATTTTGTCTTCATTTAAACATATATAGTCTAACTCAAGGAAATTCACTACTATAGAATAAAGATTTAACTACCACAAAAAACGCCACTTTTTCAAAAAGGAAAGTAAAAACAAGGAGGCGGTTGCACTTTTGTAAATAATAAAATGAGGTGGAAACTTTAGGCTTCCCAAATTTGAATTGGGATACTTCAAGTGCAGTTTAGATGTCCCAAATTTGAATTGGGAAGCCTAAAGATTCCCAATAGAGCCAAAATTGAAAGTGAGGAAATATTTGAGCTTAGTTTATGAGTCCTAAATTCATTTGGGACGCCTAAAGTCTTACTTTACGCATCCCAAAATGGATTTGGGAGGCCTAAAGTAAGGCTTTAGGCGTCCCAAATGCATTTGGGAAGCGTAAAATAAGCTTAACAATAGCTAACTTAATCTGATTTAATTAGTGAATGGGAAAATATTTCATTTATCGGATTCAAATTTATGAAAATAAAATTTCCAGAGGCTTAGCATAAGGAATGAAATAGTAGGAATGACATTTTGGGTATTAAATAACCAAAACATGAAGTACTAACATATATGAAACTATTAGTTTAGACACAAAATTTTCAAGTGATGATTTTAAATGACAAAACATTTTTTTAAAAACTTAAAGCTAAGATATTATTTTTAATTTAGATATTAATATAATTTCTAAAAAAATAAAAAAAAAATAAAATCTGGACCCATTGGATTTGACACAAATTGCATCCTTGGGGGGACTTTAGGCGTCCCAAATATTAAAGTGGGGTTTAAGCATCCTAAAAAAATTTTAGGACGCCTAAACATACCTTTACGCGTCCCGAATTCTGATTTGGGATGCCTCATGTCCATTTCAGACACTTGTCTGACATGTGCCCCCTCTTTCTCTTTACTCTGTTCCACTATACTCATCCGTCACTTCACTACTTCAGCAAATCCTTCTTTGTCTTCTCTCCATTGTCTTCTGCTCTCTTCCTTCTCCAAACTCTTCACTCCACCCATTGTCTTCTTCTCTCCTCCTCCTCCTTCCATTGTCATCGGTCACGGCATCCTCTACCGTCTATCCCTCTACCTTGGGCATACATCTCCTCCACCATCTTCTTTCTACCGCCTATCCCTCCACCTTGGGCATACCAATACCGTCGACCCTCTCCCTCTAATTTCAAGATGGAAAATTAGGGTTATATTATTTTGTTCTAATTAGGTATGCATTTTCCTCCTTCATTTTTTGATATAATGGTGCTTTTGATAGTTTATTTGGTAAGGGAGGTAAGGCTCTGCGGTCCAATTTACCTGAGGTGGATGTACCCTTTCAAGCGATACATGAAGATCTTAAAAGGGTATTCTAAAAATCCTTATCGACTAGATTCCTCAATAGTTGAAAGATATGTAGTTGAAGAGGCTATGGGCTTTTGCAAAGATTATCTATTAGGGAAGAAGGAACAATCTCAGCATGAAGAGAGGCGAAGCAAGGGAATGCGAGGACTAAAAGTAAGGAATATGCCTCGTGAAGAGGTGTTGCAAGCACACTTATATATCATGAATAATATGAAAGAAGTTCAACCATACATAGATGAACACAGAAAGAGTTTGAAGAAGATGAATCTAAGGAAGAATGACATGCAGATTGTTATTGAGCTTAATAAGACCTTCATAAAGTGGTTCGAGGAAAAGGTTTCGCATGAAACCGGTGTATCTGAGATAATCAAGTGGCTAGCTTGGGAGCCTTCATTTCAGATCATTACTTGGACCAGTTATGATATAAATGGGTATTCTTTTTAAATAAAAGACCAAGATGACAGAAGTACCATGCAAAATAGTGGGGTGATGGTAGAAGCTGAAGCCATGCACTTTTCCAGTTTGAAAGACAAAAACCCCATATTAGCATTCATGGCCTATTATGGAGTTATAGCAAAAATTTGGGAGATTACCTACAACAAGTTCAAAGTTTCTTTATTCAAATGTAAGTGAGTTAGCAATAATGTTGTGGTAATATATCAACAATTTGGATTTGTCTCAGTTGATCTTCAAAGAGTTGGTTATAGGGATGAGCCCTTCATTCTAGAAAGCCAGGCGACAAGTGTTTTATGTCATAGATCTTATAAATAAAAAACTGTCCATTGTACTTCATAGTAAAAAATAGAAGTATGGTGATCCGACCTTCAACCTTGACGACACACCACCTTTCATAATAAATCCACCTAGAACAAGTGAAGTAGAATTGGTAGATGATGAAGAATATGTTGTAAGAACTGATCATGATGAAGGAATATGGGAAACAATTTAGAGTAAGACCTCTTAACTTAGAAAATAGTATTGTGTGCTTTTTGTTTTAATACTGGTTAGTTTATTCATTTCATTACAATTTATTTACCTATCTGACAATGATTTTTGCTCTTATAGGAATATGAACAATTCTAATGACTCACAAAGTGATAGGAACGATGAAATAGATAGGTGTAAACCTGTTGTAGGAAGGGTTAGAGGCAGCACAAAGATGGGAGCATTGGTTACACGTCATCAACATCAACAGGAGATGATGCATGTGGACTTTGATGCCAATATGAATACAGTTGGTCCTGAGGAAGACCATTTCATTAGTTATTTGGGTTAAAGCAAAGTTCGCATTACCTATAATAATTGGAAGTTGGTTCCCCCAAAAACGAAAGACATGATTTGGCAACAAGTTTTGGTATATATGTTTTCGAAACATATGCATTTATAGCTTTATTCCTATTGCTTCAAATATAATTATCTTATGTTTTACCTTGTAGCAAACATATGATGTCCCTGACACCACCATGATGTACAAGCACTAGATGCGGGAGGTTCATCTATGATGAAAAGGTTTCAAGAACAAGCTTACAACATAGTACATTCGAGGGGAACTCAGGGGTCAAGATCCATGTCGACAATATTCGTGTTTGTCTCTAGAGGACTAGAGGTTGTTTCTGGCATCACGGGAAGATCCTAAACTTTTGGTAAAATCTCCTTCATCATAGTATAAAACATTTTATTTATATATACTTAACATTGTTGATTTGGTTTTCATTGTTTTCCTTTCACAAGAATTAGGTGCAACAAATGTACAGTGGCAAGCAACAAATCAATATTAGCATTGCATATCTCGTGGTGGTTAACAGAAGCTTGAGTGGAGGATGATGGAAGAAGAGTTAGAGAAAATGAAGGAAGCAGCCAAATCAGATCCTAGTGTTGTTGTCCAGGCCCCAGCTCCTCCTCCACGTCATAAAAATTTGGAAATTAGGGAGGATTAAGGGTGGAAAGTTCATAAATCAGGTTGTTGCTAAGGTTGCCACGAGAATTGTAAGTAGTTAATTTTCATTTACAATAAATTGTATGCTACAGGATGAACAGGAAGATCATAGTAACCAAGGTTTGTTCGCTTCAGTTGGATGGATGGATAACTTATTAATGGCGATTAGGAAGGCAGATCACCTCGATCATGTTCGAGGGAAGCCAAGGACAGTTAGTGTTGTGAAATATTTTGGAAGAGCCTCACATTATTATTCGTCACAAGCTGAACCCAGTAGGGAGGTTGTGGCCAAGATTCGGCAGGAAGTCGAACAGTAGCTCGAGGTCAAACTTTACTACAAGCTCTGAAGTTGATGCCAGAGCTACGTCTTAAAATGGTAAAGATGTTTGAATCGAGGATAACAAGTAACGAGCGTAGAACCTAGGAATGCCTAGCCTCCCCAGCACTAAAGGAAGTCACAACCCACTAAAGGAACCACTTGGCGATCCTTCTCCCACTCCAACACCGAGAGAATCTTCCATCCTCTATTTGGATGCCCCAATACTACATGTTGTTGCCGATGCTCTCGTTCACATAGAAGGAACAACCCACCATCATAAGCAAATTCCACAGCATTTATGTAGGGTGACTGTGATATGTGTTCGAGAGGGAGAAGAAGGTACACCTGTCCCTATTCTTAATGAAGAGGTTATCGCGATAGGTAAGACGATAGGATCTTTCGTCCTTTGGCCTCAAAATCTTATTGGCTCAGCAGCAACACCTCCAATGGTAGGAACTACCTTACTTTTATTTGAGATTTGTTGGCATCCTACTAACAATATGTTTTTTTATGTTCTAAAAGGAGGCTGAAGATGTGGCAAAATGGCCTTTCCTGGGATGACTGCAACAACTCTATAAAGGCATTTGTCAGATTGACTTGCATATACCTCCAGGGATTGTGGGCCTAACACAGGAGTATCCTTTCACGATTGATAGGAAAGATCTTAGGGAGTTCATTAAGTTGGAGAAGATAAATGTAGGATGGGTTAAATTTGCAATCCGGTAAGTTTTTTTTTCCATTTTTCCCTTCAATTAATGTAGTGGTTTTTTGGTTTCATACATTCACTAATTCATTTATCATTTTAATTCTATTCTAGCTCCTTCAGTTGCATATGCATCGACATGGCAAGACATGATTTATATAGATTCTTATGTCCTACAAATACTATAAGGAATACTAATACTTTGGAAGCAAAGACGAGCTATGTAGGCTACACAATGGGACAAACCAAATTTCGTCGTTATCTAGCACCAATTGTTCAAGGGTACGTTTCTTAATTTTGTCTGTTTAAGATGTTTAATAAATAATTGCCTTATCATCTAACTTTATTTTCATATGTATATGTTGTTATAGTTACCATTAGAGTTTGTGTGTTCTTTGTCCTCGACTCAACATAGTTTACTAGTTTGATCCCCTGCGTAAAAGGCCAGACAAAGAAACAAAATCAGTCTTCAACACATAAGTTATTTTATTTATATTTCACTGATTCTTGACTTAAATGAATTGTTGTAATATGTATTGATTTTCATTTTAATGATAGTACGACCCAGACATATAGATTCCTTGGTGGGTCACGCGAGGGTAAAGTTAGTAGAGACTCAAAGTGGTTTTTTCCAAAGGTAAGTAGTTTCAATTTAAGTTCTTTCATTGATGGTCATTTTAGATATGTCTTTATGGATTTTAACAATTTGCTTTTGATTTATAGTGCCCTCAATAACCTGGCTACACTGAATGTGGATATTATGTTATACTTTATATGTATAACATCATTCAGAGTGGAATTACAAACAATTTTGAACAAGTAATCACTTCTTTATTCTCAAATGATAATATATTTGGTGTTGTAATTGAATTACTAATTAATTCTTTCACTTGATTCATTTTATTGAAGCTTATTTTCTAATTTGCAGATTTTTGACAATGAAGAAGCCTACTTATATGAAGACATTAATTTGATCAAAGATCTTTTGGCAGGACATCGTCTTCAACATATAAATTAGTAAAGTTTTTATTTATATTAGTTAATTAGTAGTTGTGTAATAGATAGCTTTCTGACACATTGTGGTGGTTATTGTACATGGAATTAGGTGGTAGGAGTTGTTGTTGTACATTAGGTTGTTGGAGTTAACAATTTAGTTATATAGTGCTGGTTGTCCCTTACATATTGTACATGGAATTAGGTAGTAGGAGTTGTTGTTGTACATAGTATTATTAGGTTGTTGGAGTTAACAATTTAGTTAGATAGTGCTGGTTGTTTCCTTATTATGTAAGGGACATTGTGGTTTATGAATAATTCTGTGATCTTATTTCTGCAATTTTAATTTTGCTGGGCAGTGAAGAATATAAATGATCATTTAAAAAAAACTTTTAACATCCATAAAGAAAAAAGAATGTGTAAAGTAGACACTGACAGACTTTAGATGTCCCAATTTTAAAATTGGGACATCTAAAGTTCAGACTTTAGGTGTCCCAATTATTTAAGGACGTTATTTTCATTTTTAACTACGTTGCTCACATAGATGTCTCCATCTTTTTAGACATTAAAAGGTCTACAAAATGAATGTTAAAAATGTTTTTTTTATAGTAGTGATCGAATTTATATTAAATAAGAGCAATATGGGATAAATGTAATAAAAATCTCACATGGTACCTTAGAAAAGATAAAAAGACATATGATCCCCCGGTCCACAATATAAGTCACTTATGTTTATTTACCAATTTTGCTAATGTAATTCATGTTTAAATGTGGCTTCATGTTCATGGCTAAAAAAATGTGGCTCCATGCATTTCTCTCTCTCATCTAAAACCTCATTTATTATAAGTAAAGTAAAAAAAAATTAATTTAAGATATATTTAATAAGATAATTATCATTTCTTAATTCTAATGAGTTAATTTATACTAATTAAAGTTATTTACATTATTAGCTGAAAGGAGTATATAATTACATACCTTGAGAATGCAGGAGGTTGTGTTCAGTATCATTATTGCAGTTTGCTTTGCCAGGACATGGTCGAATGTTGCCTAATTTATTAACATGCTCTTTGATTCTGGTAGCAGTTCTTGCAACAAACTCAAGTCCACAATCATTACACTGCACTTCGTGTCCTCCCTCCAATGGCGTAACCCGTTCCCACACTGGATCCCTTCGCCTTCCACCCTTTTTCTTTTGACCACCTGGTTGTTTTTTTTTTGGCCTGGGCCTTCCACCCTTTGCCATTATTACTTCTCCTGCATGCAATATGAGGCAAGAGATCATAATTAATCTAGTGATATAGTAATTCTCCCTTTGCTCCTATATATAAAAGCATGATAACATAATTAAGCAGTTTAAGAAGGCAGTTAACATTGATTGAAAATAATAATATGTCTGAAATTAACAGTGTTTTACAAGTATACCCTTATTTATGAGGGGGTAAGTAGGAGAGAGAAATAGAATAAAAATAAGTATCATTAACCTTCTAATTAATACAATACATATAATTAATGAGGGTGCAAAAGTAGAAAAAAACTCATTAAATATTCAGACAATTCTTGTTGGAATTTTATAAAAAAAATCAAGATAATTCAAATTTTAGTCTCTTATAAAAAAGACTAGAGGGAGTATATAACTAATGGGGATAAAAATGAAAAAATGGTAGTTAAAATTTCAAACTTCCTTATCTTATAAACATGATCATGCCTTCTAAAAAATTGTATCTTATACTCCCTCTAGTCATAAACATAAGTGATCACTTCAGACTCATCCAGCATCATATTAATTTCTAATCCCCATCTTCAATACTCTTATTAAATATGGGGCATATATTAAAAAAATTTTGATACGAAAATAGCAAATATCTTATAAGAAGATATGCTGTAATAAAGACCAAAGAAAGTAGAGTATATATATAAAATGGGAGGAAGTAATTAAAATTGAAGACAATTATCCAAAATACGTTTACAGATTGAAGCTTATAACTTTTCAGATTATGGTTTTTTTTAAATAAGTATGGGGCTTGAATTTCCGTCAATGAGTTTAATCCGATTTTCTGAGTATATGCAAGTATCTACTTTAATTTTTCGCTGCACATATACTAAATCGTATCTATCTACCTTACCTTAATATGCATGCAATTTGATCGAACAAAGTAATTAAGGAATGAAGATTATTCAGAGAATGAATCTTGAATTTGTCTAACTTCAAAGTAGAAATTAAAACGAATTAAGTATGCAAAAGCAGAAGCAGAAGTAAGAAACGAAGATAAAAATCAAATTGAAAAGAAGAAATCAGAGAGAGAGAAGATTACGGAATGGTATTTCAAGTTTTGGATTGAAACATGGCGGCGACGATCGACTCCGGCGATCCGATGAGAAACAGTGATGAGTTTGTTTGATTCGTCAAGACAGAACAAAAGGCGTTCGTTCTAACTAATCTGGTTCTAATTAGTCTCTCTCCTTTCTTTCTTTTTTTTGGTCGAATGGTTCTAATTAGTCAAAATGTCTTAGATTTGCAAGTAAATATGCATAACTTTTATGGTATATATTAGTTATTCATATTTTACATATGGATTTACAAGTCGGCTTCATATATTAATTAAGGTTCAATTTTGTCTTTTGCCTGGATAAAAAATTACACTCAAGAATCTTGAGACTTCATTATATTTTAGCAATTAACATTTTACAGGACTTAGTCATGAACAATTTATTTGAAAACAATTCATTTTTTTTTTCATTTTTTAATGCATAAATCCTTGTGTTTCCATGTAATTGTATATTGCCGTCCAGTTTTGACCATAAATAAATATATTGGTTGTTGAATTTATAAATAAATATATTGGTTGTTGATTTGTAGTATTCAACCAACTACAAAATTAATACATTAACAACAATGACGTTTTGTTAGCATTTGGGTTCCGTGAGCGGCAAGATTCAATGACTTAAACCGGACGTGGCTAAGCGATAAACTTACCAACCAAAAAAAGCAAAATGAAACCAAAGTAGCTTTATACTCCGTAATTTTTTTGATCAAACAAAGTAGTTATATTGCGTGCAATACCTTTTAACAATTTCATATCTTCCATATAATATTATATTTTGAGTCAACATTGCCATGGTCCTAGACACCGTCGGTTTATGAGCAATTAGGAAACACATTAAAACAAATATAAGAAAACAAAGAAAACGCATTAAACAATGTGAGAGCTGTAATGAAACAGCTTCATATTAATGTGGGCTTTGCAAGTCCATGCTAGTGGTAGCAGAAGTTACTTTTTTTTTAATTTGACTTTTATAAAAGTTAGATTATGAATGTGATTTATGTTTAGATTGGTAATGGCAGGAGTGGCATTTTTTTGGAAAAACTAGACTTTTGAGCTTCTTCTCAAAAACTACTTTTGGACAAAAAAAAAAAAAAAAAGCTCAGTTGCTAAAACACCAATCCAAACACCCCATTTTTCCAAAAACCAATTCCATTGTGCTTTTTTTTTTTTTTTTTTTTTTTGGCAAAAAAAGCCACATTTGGATGGCGGTGACCGGCTGTTTGATTATGAATAGGGTCCAAATGGGTCAGATACTAGTAAGGAAGTGGAATATTCATGTCTCCCTCCCTCCCTCAAGGGTGGTTCCTTTTATAAAGGGAACATTTTTCTTACTCTTTTCCCTCTACTGTTTTAACCATTGAGACCCAATTCTAATAATTTCAATTTATTTATTTATTTAGCTAGTTGTTGTTTATTTCAATCAAGTGACATTTATTTATTCATTCAACATAATATTAATTTGAGAGATATTTAGATAATCAAACTATAGCTAAACTGATAATTCAAAGTTAATGTTTTTATTCAATATGTGATATATTTTAATATAAGGATATTTTAATCATTTAAGGACTTGAACACAAATACATCTTGCGGATTTTCCCAAAGTACGATGAAATCCCAAATTGGTTGAGTGCCATAATTTTACACATAGATTTAAGTGTCAATTTGTAAGATTTACAACTCAAAGTTCCTACATTTACAAGTGTGCATGCATAATTTTTACGTTAGTGTATGTGTGTATGTTTTCAGATTTTATGTAATGATTTACAGGTCAACTTCTTAGTTAAGGGGTAATTTTTTCTTTTTCCTATTTAAAAAATACCCTAAAAAATGGAACTGTACTATATTTTAATAAACTTATTACTTGACTTGTTTATACATAAATTTTTATTTTAGACCTATTCATTTTTGTTTTTCATTTTTTATGCATCCTTGTTTTTTCATGTAGCTGTATCCGTGTCCATTTTTTTTACCATAAATAAATAAATTGGTTGTTGAATTTGTAGTCTTCTCTAATTTTTATGGTACATATTAGTTATTCATATTTTACATATGGATTTACAAGTCGGCTTCATTTATAATCAAGGTGCAATTTTGTCTTTTGCCTGTATATTAAAAATTACACTCAAGAATCTTGAGACTTTATTATATTTTAGCAATTTACATTTTACAAGACTTAGTCATGAACAATTTATTTGAAAACAATTCATTTTTTCTTTGTTTTTAATGCATTAATCCTTGTGTTTCCATTTAATTGTATTGCCGTCCAGTTTTGACCATAAATAAATAAGTTCGTTGTTGAATTTGTACTAGTCTTTAAACTAACTAATAAATTAATACAATAACAACAATGATGTCTTTTTAGCATTTGGTTTGCCGGGAGTGGCAAAGTTTCTGTGTTCAATGACTTCAACCTAACGAGGCTAAGTGATAAACTTGCCAACTAAGGGTCTATTTGGGAAAGCGTCCCAACTTCCTAAACGTATGGTATGGTGACAAAAAAAAAAAGCACAGTTGGGGTAAGTTGGAGTGTTTGGGTTCATGTTAAATGGTACCGGGCTTAAGGGAAAAAGGCTACTTCTTAGAAAAGCCTACTGACCTTGCTTTTTCTTTTCCTCCATGCGGTGAGAGCCAGTCACAGTAGCTGAAAGAAGACAGTTAGAAGAGCATTGGCTAGCACTCCTCATTCTTTCACTCTCTTCTCCACGAGTTCTCCCACTCCTCCATCCGTCTCTTTCTCTTCGATTACCTCCGCCACACCGGCTTCTTCCTTCTGGCTCTCAACTCTTCCTACACCTGCTGGGATAATTTCCAGAAATTCATTAATCAATACCGCCCCAACCTGGATGTTCGTGCCACTTGTGGCTTCCAAACAACCTGGATCTCCTAGGGATGCCAGAACATCACCACTAAAGATGATTTCGTGTCTCAGATTCCGTCCTTGGTGATTCAGGACGCTGGCCGAAATTGCAATCAGTCACTCGAAAGTAACTCCCTTTATGCCCTCTGTACCATGAGCTTATTGGCTATGCAACCCTTCGTGAAAGGAAATTTGACTAGAAATGTCTCCGATTGAATGGCCTATCCCCTAATTTATGCCGCTGCCTTTGCCAATCAGGTTAGACCCACCGACAGAGGCATTGCCCAGTGCATGTTCCTTCTAAGCTTCAATTCGCTAGGTTCCCCCTAGTAATAAATGAATGATTGTTGTTATAGTGGCTGTGATTGTTTGTTTATTGGCTTTTTCACTGGTGATTGTTGGGCTATGGCTTCACGGAGATCGAAGAAGAAGGGTAAGAGGGGTATTAGTAAAACTAAAATGGGTGTTGTCGTGTCTAAGTTGGATTTTATGAAGGAGAGCACCACTTTTAAATATAGATTTATCCATTTTTAATTAATTATTTTAGTGTGTTTTTTTCAATAATAATTGAACTTCTTTTATTGGAAAAGTTCCAAGAAAATACCACTTAAACTTCAAAATCCCAAATTAGTAATTTGACAAAAAATTGAGTTCTCAATCTCATTACTCTTTTCGTGAACAAGACTAATTTGGGATTTTGAAGTTAAAGTGGTAATTATATATCTTTTTCCCTTTTTTTTATCAAATTTTATTTATATTTTTTCACTTTAATTATCACAATATATACAAATAATACATATATGTAATATTCAATAAGATTCATGCCTTTTTCAGTCTTTTTCTATCTAAACTCACTTTTCAAAACACAATCTAAATAGGTTTAAGGTTAGAAAAAAAGTCACTTCTGCCACCGTCAATTCAAACACAAATCACATTTACAATCTGACTTTTTTCTATCTTACTTTTATAAAAGTTAAATTACAAAACAGTCACTTTTGCCACCGTCAATCCAAACAGGCGCTATAAAGAAAAATGAAGGGAAAATGACACCTAGGTCCCAAGCAACAGAAAAAATACCACAAAAGTCCCTTTAAAAAGTCAATGGTTAGAAAAGTCCCTAGGAAATTTCCAGACATGAATTCCCAATATCCATTTGCACAATTACCCCCATTGAAATAACTACAGAAAAGGCACAAGAGGAGAGGAGGGAAGACGTGTTTTTGAGATTAAGGAGAAAGAGAGAAATGGATAGACGATGCACGCGCATTGGAGGTGCAACATTGAAGGGATACAACGTGGTGTTAATGTCGTTGGGAATGTCTTCTTCTGTATCGTCCATCTATGGGTAGCGAGGTACAGCAGCTGTTATTCTCTGGAAATTCTTATATTTCGTCACATTTTTCTTATATATTTGTTGGTTTTAAACTAAAATTGTGCATGAACTTTATACATATGAAGAAAAATGTGATATGATGAAAATGCTTTTTAAAAGTGCAAATTTTGAGCTAAATGTATAGAGTCTTAGATTAAATTGAAGAAAATTGAAAAACCCATAAAATCCTTCTCTTTGTAGGAGGATGAGGACAAGAAGTGGAAGCTTACATGGATCCTTAAAGGTGGAGAAAAGAAGGACAAAAGCCAAAAAAAAAAAAGATCAAAGAAGTAGCTTGAAGATGCTCCCATTCGCTTTTGCAATCCGTAGCGAAGCAAAAGCGAAAACACATAAAAAATAGGCCCTTCTAACCGCGTTCGCTTTTGCTATGCCACAACAAAGCAAAAGCAAAAACACATAAAAAATAGGCCCTTCTGACCGCGTTCGCTATAGCGATGCTAAAGCCAAGCTGCGATACTGCAACTGTGCATTTTGAAAAAATGAAGCTTCAGCCAACTTTTTAACCTAATGGGGGCGTCGAAATGGGGATATTCTACACAAGGAAGAGCTCAAGAACCACAAGAAGGCTTCTTGGAGAGCTTTTAGGAGATTTGGTGCTTTTTGGAAGAGATTCTTGATGAAATTCAAGATTTTCTCCTCTTTTTCTGGTTTTTCTCCTCTCTTCTTCCCATTTGCTGATATGGATTTAACTTTTGTGTTGATTTTTTGGTTTGTATTGATTATGAGTAGCTAAAACTCTCATTTAGGATTACTTATACTCATTGTATGGATTAAAACTACTATATTTTCTTGCTTTTGCTAGTTGTTGAGAATATATGCTGATTTTTCTCCATGCTTAATTACTATCTTGTGCTTGATCACCACATGATTAGTTTAGTTCAATTGAATGATGCTTGAGAGAGCTATTTTGGTTGTAGAACTTGAGAAAAATCATGTAGACTTGAAATTTATGGATCAAATGGATGGTTTGTTGTTAGAATAGAGATATATCTAATAACCTAGCATAGTCTAATGAAGAATTGCTTTGGGAAAGATGATTTTCATTAATGATGGACAAGAGATTGAATATTTTTAATGAAGATTAAAAATCAATCTTGACTTGAGAGAGCTTGATTGATGATCTTAGAATCTTTGACTAGCATATGGATTCACACAACTAGCATAAGTGAGTAAATTGCATAGTTTTATGAAATACAATGAGGAAGAAGTAATCCTAGGCCTTTAAACCTTGAAGTAGAATCAATTTTACAATCACCTTTACTTTACCTTATTGTTTTCAGCAAAATTTCCTTAATTGACATACTCAAATTCAAATGATTTCATTCAACCTAGTTCAGAACATGGTTACAATAATTAACTCACTTTCATCATAGTCCATGTGGATCGACACTCGTTTACTCACAAAATTATTACTTGCGACCCGTGCGCTTGCAGAAGCTAAACGACGAACAACAGCAAATTGATTTTTTGTGTGTGTGAAAGTTGGTTGGATTGAGAATGAGGGGTTGGTCAAAGGTTGGATCTTGGGCTCAAAAATGGAGTAAGTGGTAGGTTGTAGACAAAAAATGCTAAGAATTTGCTACACATATGATCTTGACCATTGAAGTTTGGGTTTCACCTTGGGCGGGTTGTGTTTATGTTAGAGTGCTCTATTTTTGAGGTAAGGTTACAGAAGAACTGTTGTCTTTTAAGTGGGAATGGTGAATATAATTGTGGTTCTTTGCTGTGAAAACGCAGAAATGAAACCAAAAAAGTGTCGTAAATTTATGCAGATATAGTTGTTAATATGGCGTTGTAGTTGTTAATACGTACAGAACATGTGCTCTGTTTTTGGGAAAGCAAACAAAGGTATGGCCTTGTTTTAAGTGGGTCTAATTGAATGTGAGTGTGGTTTGTGTTATTAGAAAATGCTGATATAATGATAAAAAAAAAAGTGTTGTTAATGTGTTGTTAATATATGTATATGTAGTTGTAAATATTACTGTGGAAGTTGTTAAAACGAAGTTTGTGTTGTAGATTGTCATGAAAGTAATGAAATCTAAATGAAGTTCAAAGTTACCCTTAATACATCAACATTTGTGGATCTTGTAGATGATGAAGGGGTGCTAGAAGAAGTTGTTAAAATGACTAATAATGTTGTGAGAGAAGTATTAAAGGTTGTAAACAATGATAGAAGTGACATCAATATAGTATGCAACTTACTGATATGGCCCAAGTTATTGCCCTGGTGCAACAGCAAAAATTAGTTGTAAACATATAAGTTGTAAACATAATTGAAGATATTGTAAACACTACACAGAGTAGTTAACTCTTCCCATCTTCAATGTTCAGCGGATTTACATGTGGCCACATGCTTAGCGTTGTTAAAATGACTCATCCTGTTGTAAACTAAGCGTTAGCAGTTGTAAACAATGCCATCTATAGAGTTAAATCTTGCTATGGACTAAGATCTTTTCCTAGTCCAATAATAGAAATAAGTTGTAAAATTAACTTCAGAAGTTGAAAAAATAACTTAATATGTTGTTAAAACTACACAAAGTAGTGGACAATCCCATTTTTTGTGTTAATCGTAGTTTCATGTGGACACGTGCTTAGTCGTTGTTAAAATGACTGATCATGTTGTAAAATAAGTATTTGCTGTTGTAAACAACGCAACTTGCTGTAGTCATCATACATAAGAATATAGTTGTTGACTTTCAGTGTTGTGAAAACATGCATATCAAGTTGTAAACCAAAAAAAAGTGGTGTGGTCACCTTGGTGTGTAAAGACGTTGTTTCCTTGACTTGTTAAACAACTTATAAAAATGACTAAACATGTTACAAACATACGCATAATGTGTTGTCAAAGTCCGCACTTGACAAACTTGAAAGTAAATCATTCCATAATTACATGTTGTGAAAATAACTGATTATATTGCCAAAATAACTCATGATGTTGTTAAATGTCTCATTACATGAGTACTACATGAGTGCATTTTCTACAACAAGACATTCCTACAAAATATCAACAGATGTACACAACAACTAGCCTATACTACAAAATAACATCTCAAATGCTACATGTCTTTCTTCCTCTTCATTTGTTGGTTGCCAGTGAGAATGGACAGCATACCTCAGTTTGCTTTCCCAAAAACAAAGCATTCCTTGTGTTTGCTTCCCCAAAAATAGAGCACATGTTCTGTACATATTAACAACTACAACTGTCATATTAACTACTACATCTGCACAAATTTACAATACTTTATTGGTTTCATTTCTGCTTTTTCATAGCAAAGAACCACAATGATATTCGCCATTCCCACTTAAAATACAGCAGTTCCTCTATAACCTTGCCCCAAAAATAGAGCACTCTAACATAAAAACAACCCACCCAAGGTGAAACCCAAACTTCAATGGTCAAGATCATATATGTAGCAAATTCTTAGCATTTCTTGTTTGCTACCTACCACTTACTTCATTTTTGAGCCCAAGATCCAACCTTTGATCAACTCCTCAATCTCAATCCAACGAACTTTCACACAGAAAAAAAATTCAGTTCGCTGTTGTACCTCGCTACTCGTAGATGGACGATGCCAAAGAAGACATTCCCAACGACATTAACACCATGTTGTAACCCTTCAATATTGCACCTCCAACGCACGCACATCGATCGTCTGTCTATTTCTCTCTTTCTCCTTAATCCCAAAAACGCGTATTCCCTCTTCTCCTCCCCTTTTTGGTAGTTATTTCAGTGGGGGTAATTGTGTAAATGGACATTGGGAATTCATGTCAAAAAAGTCCCTTTTCTGGCCATTGACTTTTCTAAGGGATTTTTGTGGTATTTTTTCTGTTGTTTGGGACCTAGGTGTCATTTTCCCAAAAATGAAACCAAAGTAGCTATATACTCCGTATTTTTTTGCTCAAACAAAGTAGTTATATAGCCTGCAATACTTTTTAACAATTTTATATCTTCCATATAATATTATATTATATATTACTAGCTCAAATTTGGAGTCAACATTGCCTTGGTCATAGACACCCTCGGTTAATGAGCAAAATTAGAAAACACATTAAAACAAATATAAAAAAACAAAGAAAACACATTAGACAATGCAAGAGCTGTAATCAAACGGCTTCAGATTAATGTGGGCTTTGGGAGCCCGTTTGAATTAACAGTGACAGAAGTTATTTTTTTTAATCTAATTTTTATAAAAGTCAAATTGTGAATGTGATTTTTGTTTGGATTGGCAGTAGCAAAAGTGGCATTTTTTTTTCTAAATCTAGACTTTTGAGCTTCTTCTCAAAAGCTGCTTTTGATAAACAAAAAAAAAAAAAAGCACAGTTGCCAAAACACCAACATAAACACCCCACCTTTCCAAAAACCAATTTCACTATGCTTTTTTTTTTTTTTTTTTTTTTTGCAATTAGCCATGTACCATCCCAAACAAGCTTATATAGGGCCCAAATGGGTTAGATGCTAGCAAGGACATGGAATATTTGTGTCTCCCTCCCTCCCTCAAGGGTGGTTCCTTTTATGAAGGGAACATTTTTCTTACTCTTTTCCCCCTACTATTTTAACTATTGAGACCCAATTTTAATAATTTCAATTTATTTATTTATTTAGCTAGTAGTTGTTTATTTCAATCAAGTGATATTTATTTATGCTTTTAACATAATATTAATTTGTGAGATATTTAGATAATCATGTTAGAACCGGCTAACACACAAGAGGGGGGTGAATTGGGTGTAAGATAAAAACTTAAGAACTATGAAAATCTTTTCGCATCTTAGTAAAAGCAATAAGTATGAAGGTAATGAATCATAGATCAATAGTTAGATTAAATAATATATGCTGAAAATATAAGAGCTTAGGGAAGAGAATATGCAAACTGTGATTTATCCTAGTTTAGTCCAATCTGTGATGGCCTACGTCCAGTCCCCAGGCTCCTCCTGAGATTTTCAAATCCACTATCTTCTTGTTTAATCTGGGCACAAGAAAAGCTTTTACAATCCTACAAGTTTAGTCGGGTACTTGTGAAACCTTTTACAAATCTCTTACTGAAATACTCCCCCTTACGACAAGTCTTACAAGCAGAGCAATCCCGAAGATCTTCCTCTCCTGCTTACTCGTGCAAGTCTTACGAGCAGCAACGTTCTCTCTTGCTTACACCCCTGTAAGTCTTATGAGCAACAACGTTCTCTACTGCTTGCACCTTGTAAGTCTTACGAGCAGAATGTCTTACAGGCAATTCTCTTTACAGCTTCCCCTGTAAGGAAATCAACCCTCTCAAGGTCCCTCTACCTTGAGATCAATTCAGAAATATATATGAAAGTATTTATAGACTCTCTCACAGAGTGGATATAATGCTTACTGAAATACAATACAAATAATCACTCTCTCAATGATAAGTAATATAGAAGCTATAGAATAGAGAGTGTTTGAATAGAAGCAGAGGATTCATGTTTCCATCATTTTTCTCGTAGTTGCTCGATGTCTCAGTTACCGATCAACTTTGAATGCTCTCTTATTTATAGTTGATGAAGATGATGACCGTTGTGAGCATTCGTCTGTTGGAGTCCCATTACTTCATTTTGACTGTTGAGCGCATTTGAATATCTACCCACTATGAAATATCTGTTGCAGATTGGAGCATCTAATTGAAGAGCAGGATGTTTCATTATGAGCTGTACGTCAAATTGTGGAGCGTTTGTGTTTCAGACATTCGTTCATGGTGGGTCAATCTTTTGTCGTGGTAGGTAGTTGATACTCAGTGTGTAATGATGCCGCGTACCATAATTGACTCTTTCATTTGAATGTTTAATCTCAATGTTAAATTTCCTATTTTGCATTACAAAATGCTTAATCACTAATAAGATGAAGTGTTAGTCATAGGTATATTGGATCATTGGTCAAAAGCTGAATTTCTGGCTTCTGGGACTCATCACGTTGAGTGACAATATTTGCCATAAATAACCTCCGTTCTTGAAGATGCAATCCAAATGTTTAATCTCTTATTTTACACTTGAAATATATGTTAGTTAACATTTAGAAACAATAACAAGTGAAAACATAATGAATGTATAACATTTAACCATGTTTGGATTAATGCCGATGAGAGTATGAACTTTCTGCATTTTGGTTTTGTCAGGACGTCACTCGAGTGCAAAGAAGCCTCACTCGAGTGCATGTATAATTTTACGTTCTGGCTTCCTCTCAGGAAAACACTTGCTGCTCTTCACTCACAGGACTCGAGTGCAATTCTGGACATCACTCGAGTGCACTTCTTGTTTTCATGTACATGCTTCTTCTCAGGTTAACACTTTCATGTCAACACTTGCATGACTCGAGTGCAATTCTGATCCTCACTCAAGTGTGTTGTTCAATGCTCGAGTGTTGCTAAATTTCTCCACATTTCAGCCACTTCTAGACAACACTCGCATGACATTTTTCAAGAGTGCGTTGTTGCACTCATGAGTGATGTGGGGCCATGTCAAACTCAATTTATTTATTTGATTCTAAATATGGAAAATGATGCATTAGAAGAAAGCTCTTATCATATGCATTCGAATGCAAAAAGAATCAGCTTCAAACTCCTTGTATTCTGCAAGTTATGATCGAAAGAATGTCTATCACACTAGACTGCACAAGCATCAACTTCCAGAAGGTATACTCCTAGAATATAAGTTTAAATTAGGCAACTTACCTATCCATGAAAATATTTTTGAGTCTAGTTTCATATGACACTAGTTTCATCTCAATCCGATGTGTCGTTTTTGAATTATGCTCAAAATACCGAACCTGTCTTGAAAAGTGACGGTGATTTCACTGTCATCTTCCATGGATCATATCTCCTTCATCTGAGCTTCTTTAAATATGCTCTTGGTGTACATTTTTCGTGTTGTGAGTCTTCTTTCATATGTCACCATTTTCGGGTCAATCTGACATGTGGTTTGAGAGAAATGGCCAAAATACTAGACCTCTATCAAGCTGAACGTAGAACAGAGTGCTCCAACACTTGAGTGTGTTCTTGCTTCACTCTAGTGCTATAGTGCTGCACTTGCTACAGTGAATATGCACTTCCTCTTTGCACTTTGAGTGCTATAATGCTACAGCACCCGCATGCTACATTGCCACACTTGAGTGCTACGGTGTCTCACTTGAGTGATTGCTACAGTACCGCCGCTACAGTGCCAAACAGTGCCTCAAATTTCTGAAATCTCTAAAATTACTTCTAATAACTTGAATCTTGATATTCTCATAAGATCTTACAAGTTCTTCTTTCTTCCAATCTTTCTTCTTGATTTTTCTCTTGATAATAATTCTCCATAACTCAGTCAAGATATCTTCTTTTGTTTTGTTGACTACCTTCAATCTTCTTCTTTCTTTGCTTGGCTAATCTTCAATCTTCTTTCTTTGCTTGGCTAATCTCACTACTACAAAAAGGGGCTATAACCTCCCAAATTTGGCACCTTTAACGTCCCAAAACGGGGGGACGTATATACTGGGGGCGTAGTAAGTTGTAACAAAAGACGTCCCAAATGATAGGGACGTGTAAAGTCCAACTTTAGGCGTCCTAAATTACAATTTGGGACGTCTAAAGTCCCCCCAGGGTGGGACTTTAGGCATCCCAAATGTCATTTGGGACGTCTAAAAGTTAGGTTTTTTTTTATACCATAATTTACATTCTGTATTACCCAACGAATTCAAACTGCAAAAACAGAATAGAAGATGGATTCATAAACCACACTGTCCGTTACAAACTAGTAAGGACATCCAGCACTACAATCTTTACTATATATACATACAATAACCTTTCATACAACCTACTACTATATATATCAACAAAAAACAACCAAAAAGTGTCAAAACGCTGTCATCACACAACTACAATCTGATATAAAATAAAAAGTTTACTGCTCTATATGTTGAAGAAGATGTCCAGCCAAAAGATCTCTGATCAAATCAAGGTCTTCACGTAGGTAGGCATCTTCATTATCAAAAATCTGAAAATTAGAAAGTAAGCTTTGATGAAATGAATCTCAAGCAAATGAATTAATTAGCATTTCGATTAGAACACCAAAAATATTATCATTTGAGAATGAAGAAGCGATTACCTTTTCAAAATCGCTAGTAATTCCACTTTGAGTTATGTTATACATATAAAGTATAACATAATATCCGCATTCAGTGTTGCCAGGTTGCCGAGGGCACTTTAAATCAAAGGGATGCAATTGGTTGTTAAAATCAATAAAGGTATGTCTAAAAGGACCGTCAATGAAACAATTAGGTAGGATCGAATGTACTTACTATGGGATAAAACCACTTTGGCTTTTTAACAACTGTACCCTCACGTGACCCACCTAGGACTCTATATGTTTGACAAGCACTATCATGAAAAGCAAAATGAATAGAAATTAGAACCATTCATTTTTTTTGGTTGTCAATGAAATACAAACAGAATAACTTACGTGTTGAAGACGGATTTTGTATCTCTGTCTGGCTTTTTACTCAAGGGATCAAACCAATAGACTACGTTGCGGCGAGGACATATGACACACAAACTCTAGTGGTAACTTTAAAAACATGTACACATTAAAATGAAGTTAGATGAGTGAGAAGACAATTATTTATTAAACTTCTTAAATTGACAAAATGTAAATACGAACTGTTGGACAATGGGTGCTAGATAACAACGAAGTTTGGTTTGTGTCATTGCGTAGCCGACATAATGAGTCCTATGCGCCACAGTACAAGTATCCCCTGTCGTATTCGCAGGACATAAGAATCCATACCAATCATGTCTTTCCATGTTTGTGCAGAGATCGTGGAAGGTGCTATAATAGAATTAAAATAAGGAATCAATAATTGAATGTATGAAAACAAAAAACCACTAAATGAATTCTATGGGAAAATTGAAAAAAAACTTACCGGACTACAAATTTCACCCAGCCTGCATCTATCTCCTCCAACCTGATAAACTGCTTGAGATTTGTATTGTCAATCGTGTAGGGATACTCCACTTGGCCTACAATCCCTGGAGGCATCTTCAAGTCAATCTGTTTAATGCCCTTGTAGATCTGTTGCAGCCGTGCTAAGTAGGGCAATTTGCTCGCAGCTTCGTCATCCTTTTAGAACAATCAAAAACAAATTGTTATTAGGATGCCAAGAGATTTTCAGTAACAGTAAGGTAATTTCTACCATTGGAGGTGTTGCGTCTGAACCAATAAGATTGCGAGGCCAAAGGATGAAAGATCCTATCGCTTGACCTAACGTGCCAACCTCTGGATCAGGAACAGGGATGGTTGTACCTTCTTCCCCCTTTCTAACACTCGTCACATTCACCCTATGAAAATCCTCCGGAATTTGCTGATTATGGTGGGTGGTAGCACGAGTGTGAACGAGAGCATCAGTAACAACACGCAACAGTGGATTATCCAAATAGAGGGTGCAAGGGTCTGCCGATACTGGAGTGAGAGAAGGGTCGCCAAGTGGTTGCTCCAGAGGGTTGTAACTTCCTCTGGTGTTATTGAAGGCCGGGGATTCCTGAGTTCTATGCTCATCCCTTGACCTTTGTACTTCAAACATCTTTGCCATTTCAAGTTGAAGCTCTGGCAATAGCTCTTGTCGGAGCTTGTCGCGAGGGTTGGCCTCGATCTCTCGTTCGAGCTCCTCTCGAATCTTGGCTACAATGTCCTTACTAGGTCCAGCTTGTGACGAATAATATGGGTCTCGTCCAAAATACCTCGTGTCTCTCCTCGAACACGACCAAGGTCATATGCCTTCCCAATAGCCGTTGACAAGATGTCCATCTGTCTACTTAGATTGAATGAACCTTGGCTACTCTGCTGGTCCAGTTCATCCTGTAGCATGCAGTTTATCGTAAATGTATCGAAACCACTCGCGATATGTAAAAAATTAGGTACTTATGGTATAACTACTTACAATCCTCGTAGCAACCTCAGCAACAGTCGGATTTATGTACTTCCCAGCCTTAATCCTCCCTGCTTTCCATTTTTTGTGATGTGGAGGAGGTGCCGGTGGCTGGATAACAACGCTAGGATCAGATTCCGCTGCTTCCTTCATTTTCTCTAACTCTTCTGCCATCATTTGCCGCTCAAGCTTCCAATATCCACCGCGAGACATGAAATGTTGATATTTATTTTCTACTTGCCTCTGGGCATTTGCTGCACTTAATTTCTATGAATGAAAAACAACAAAAAATAAATCAACAATATAAAGTATATGAAAATTACAAGTTATATATCATGATGATAGAAATCTTACCAAAAACTCAGGATCTGCTCGTGATGCCGCAAACAACCTTCAGTCCTCTGGAGACAAATACATATACTGTGCACATGGATCCTGACCCCTAAGGGCCCCTCGAATGTACCGTGCTGTTAGCTTGTTCTTAAAACCTTTCCATCGTACACGAACCTTATCCATCCAGTGCCTATACATCTCCGTGGTGTCTGGGACATCGTATGTTTGCTGCAAAGTAAAACATAAGATTATTATATTTCAAACAATAAGAACAAAGCTACAATGCATCAAAACTTACATACCAAAAGTTGCTGCCAAATCATGTTTTTCGTTTTTAGGGGAACCAATCTCCAATTATCATAGGTAATGCGCACTTTGCTTCGAGCCAAAAGTCCTATGTAGCTAATGAAGTGGTCTTCCTCAGGACCAACTGGATTCAGATTGTCATCGAAGTCTATATGCAGCCTCTCCTGTTGATGTTCATGACGTGCAACCAATGCTCCCATCTTTGTACAGCCTTTAACCCTCCTTCTTGCAGGGGGTTCAACTCTAGGCCTTTCGTCATTGCTAGAGCTTTCGTCATCTCTACGCCTCTCGTCATCACTAGAGTTGTCCATATTCCTGTTAACACAAAAAGCGACATCAGAAATATAAATAAATTGCAATGAAAACGTAATATACTAAGCGGGAAGTAAAATAGAAAAAACACAGTTCTCGTTTATAAATTAAGGTCTTACTCTATATTGTTTCCCATAGTCCTTCACCATGGTCATTTCTTACAGCATATTCGTCATCATCTACCAATTCTACTTCATTTGTTCGAGGTGTAGTTGTTGTGAAAGGTGGTGTGTCATCAAGGTTGAAGGTCGGATCACCATACTTCTATTTTTTACTTTTAAGGACAATGGACATGTTTTTGCTGGCAGGATCGATAACATAAAACACTTGTTTCGCCTGGCTTACTAAAATGAAGGGCTCGTCTCTATAGCCAACTCTTCGAAGATCGAATGAGACAAATCCAAATTGTTTATCTATTACCACGGCATTATTGCTAATCCACTTACATTTAAATAAAGCAACTTTGAACTTGTTGTATGTCATCTCCCATATTTCTTCTATAACTCTATAATAGGCCATAGACGCTAATATGGGGTTTTTGTCTCTCGAACTGGAAAAGTGCATAGATTCAGCTTCTACCATGACCCCACTATTTTGCATGGTACTTCTGTCATCTTGCTCTTTGGTATAGAAAGAATAGCCATTTATATCATAACCGGTCCAAGTAATGACCTGAAACGAAGGCCCCCAAGCTAGCCACTCGATTGTCTCAGACACACCGATCTCGTGCAAAACCTTTTCCTCGAACCACTGCAAGAATGTCTTGTTTTGCTCAATAACAATCTGCATGTCATTCTTCCTTGGATTCTTGTTCTTCAAAGTCTTTCTGTGTTCATTTATGTAAGGTTGAACTTCTTCCATATTATTCAGGATATACAAGTGGGCTTGCAACACCTCTTCACGAGGAACATTCTTCACTTTCAGTCCTCGTGTTCCCTTGCTTCTCCCTTTTTCATGCCGAGATTGTTCCTTCTTCCCTGACATATAATCTTTGCAAAACACCATAGCCTCCTCAATTACATATCTTTCTACTATTGAGGCTTCTGATCGATAAGGATTTTTAGAATACCCTTTTAAGATCTTCATGTATCGCTCGAAAGGGTACATCCACCTCAGGTAAACTGGACCGCATAGCCTTACCTCCCTCACCAAATGAACTACCATATGCACCATTATATCAAAAAATGAAGGAGGAAAGTACATCTCTAGTTGTGACAAAATAATGTAACCCTCATTTTCTAGTTCATCCAACTTTTCAGTGTCAATGACTTTGTTACAGATAGTATTGAAGAAAATGCACAATCTTGTCACTGTGGTTCGTACTTCATCTTTCATGATGCTTTTAATAGCTACTGGTAATAGTTGTTGCATCAACACATGATAATCATGGGACTTCATTCCCACTAACTTCAAATCGTCCATTGAGACACATCTTCTCACATTCGAGGAATACCCTTGCGGCACCTTCATTTCATGTAAACACCCACACAAACTTCTTTTCTCTGCTTTTGATAGTGTATGCGCTGCTGGCTCCATGTATGCCCTCCTACCATCATCTCTTAGTTGTGGATGAAACCGTTCTCTTATTCCCATATCGACAAGGTCTAATCTCGCATTAATCCCATCCTTAGTCTTCCCTGGTATGTGCAAAAGCGTACTGATAAGGCTATCACAAACATTCTTCTCCACATGCATCACATCAATACTGTGTCTCACGTCAAGCGAACGCCAATATGGAAGATCAAAGAAAATGGATCTCTTCTTCCATATGTTCTTCTCACCCGCAACCCTCTGATTCTTACCAAAAGTGACATGGATACGTTCCACTCGACTGTAGACTTCCTCTCTGGTTAATGACTTTGGAGCCATTCCATGCTCCAGTAAGCCGTTAAACCGCTTTCTTAGCCTACGATACGGGTGGAACCGATGAAGAAACCTCCTGTGGCCAAGGTAGACAATTTTTCTTCCATGCTTTAGGTGTTGGAAGTGTGTGTCTGCTTCACATATTGGGCATGCTTTGTGACCCTTTACGCTGTACCCTGACAAGTTTCCGTACGCAGGGAAGTCATTTATCGTTGTGAAAATCATTGCACGTAGCTTGAAAGACTCCTTCTTATAAGCATCAAAAACATCTACGCCTTCCTCCCACAACTTCTTCAAGTCCTCAATCAAAGGCACCAAATAGACATCAATATCGTTCCCTAGCTGTTTTGGTCCAGAAATCATCATAGATAGCATCATATACTTACGTTTCATACATAGCCAGGGAGACAAGTTGTATATTACAAGGAGAACCGGCCACTCACTATGTGTGCTAGTAAGAGTTCTATACGGATTGATGCCGTCTGTACAAAGCCCAAGCCGTAGGTTTCTCGGCTCGCTGCCAAATTGAGCGAACATTTCATCTATTTTTTGCCATTGTGGAGAGTCAGCTGGGTGCCGAAGATATTTCCCATCAGATATTCTCTCATCAGAGTGCCATCTCAACTTCTTCGCTTTTGTTGCACTCGCAAACAAACGTTTAAAATGTGGTATTATTGGAAGATACCACATAACCTTTAAAGGTTGCCTTTTACTCGTCACATCACCATAACCACCATCTTTTTTCACTTTGTATCGTGCAGTTTTACACTTTGAAGAAACAAAGAGCTTGAACAAGGGAGGAGGGAGGAGTTGAAGAAAAAAACAAAGAGGAGGCCGACGGTGGGTGGGGAGAGGAGGAAGAAGAGTAAAGTTATTGTTGAGAGGATGTGAGGAGAGGTGTGATAGATGAGAAGACGCATGTCAGACAAGTGTCTAACATGCGGGTAGGGGACGCCTAAAGTCCCTACTTTAGGCGTCCCAAATGAATTTGGGACGCCTAAACCCAGCTCCAGGCGCTAAAAAAAATTTATGAAATTTATATTTTGCGCCAGGAAGCACTTTAAACGTCCCAAATTCAAATTTGGGACGCCTAAAGGTTCCCCTACATATATATAATTACGAAAATGTCACCGCCTCCCTTTTTAACCACCCAATTTTCAATTTAGGACGTCCTTGGGGGTGGTTATATCTCAATTCTGTAGTAGTGTCTACAAGTTATGCAACATTAAATATAGTAGTTAGTCGATATAGAAGATTGATATATTATACAAACTTTTGCTCTTAATATTTCATATTTATATTTGACATCTTCAAAACTAATCATATCTTACAAATCAAACTATAGCTAAAATGATAATTCAAAGTTAATTTTTTTATTCAATATGTGATATAGTTTAATATAAGGGTATTTTAATCATTTAAGGACTTGAGCACAAATACATCTTGATGATTTTCTCAAAGTACTATGAAATCCCAAATTGGTTGAGTGCGATTACACATGCTAAAGCATTGTCCCTTTATTCAAATTTTTTTTTGATGCAGAGCTCCTTATTCAAATTTTACACATAGATTTAAGTGTCAATTTGTTAGATTTACAACTCAAAGGTCCTACATTTACTCGTGTACATGCATAATTTTTACATGTGTGTGTGTGTGTGTGTGTGTTTTTTTTTTCAGATTTTCTGTAATGATTTATAGGTCAACTTCTTATATTAGTTAAGGGGTAATTTTGTGTTTTGCCTATGTAAAAAATGACCCTAAAAAATTGAGCTGTACTATATTTTAATAAACTTACTACTTGACTTATTTATACATAAATTTTTATTTTAGAGCTATTCATTTGGGGAGAATGACAGTGAGGTCCTAGAGACCAAATAAAATACCAGTAAAGTCCATGCGAAAAGAAATAACAACTCATTGAGTCATTTTTACAACATGTTGAGTTGTAAAACATGCTTAACGAATTGTTATTTCTTTTCACAAGGACTTTATTAGTATTTTCTTTAGTCTTTGGGACCTCACTGTTATTTTCCCATTCATTTTTTATGCATCCTTGTCTTTCCAGTTGTTTCCGTGTCCATTTTTTTACCATAAATAAATAAATTGGTTGTTGAATTTGTAGTCTTCTCTAAACTGATCAATAAATTAATACGACAGGTACAATCTTTGCTGCTAAGAATTAAACTTGCCAATTGAAAAGAAAAAAAAATCAAAGTAGCGGTTTATTTTTATTTTTTATTTTTATTTTTTGCGAACAAAGCAGCTGTATTTCTATATACCGTTTGCGGGCTATATCTTTTAACAATTTATATCTTCCATGTACTACGCAACCTACAGCAGAGCCAGCAATGCGACTTATTCCCCCCCACCTCTTCATTTGTAAATATTCTTTTAATTTTCAAATTAAATTACAAAATCTTATACACTAAATTCAAATTATTTTTTGTATTTTTATAAAATTATGTAAATAAGTCAACCCCAAAACTTGTATATATAAATATGTAATCTATTTTTCATAATTTTTCTATCAATATAAAAAAGATAAATCAATAAAAAAAAGAGTAATCAAGTTATGACAAGATTAAGCAGGACAACTCATGAGTTGGGTTTGGAAAAAAGTCCACCTCAAAACGGCCTACCTTTTTGCCCACCTGTCACTTTTTATAGGTTGAGCATGTAGATTCAACCCATATTATCACCTCTAACCTCAACATAGTCTTGGTTTTAGATTATGTTTACCAAGTGGAAGGATCAAATAAAAAGAAGCTACATGTACCCAAAAAAAAAAGAACAAGAAGCTAAAAAAAATATTATTGGTTAGTGATTAATGGAGAAATTAATTACTATCTAATAGGAAAAGAGATGTGTAACTAAATGGCTAATTGAGTGGTTAGAGTAACTAATTAATTACTTATTTGAGGAGAGCCAGTGAGATATGGACATGTGGCAAGCATATATCATGAGAAAGAAGGGAGAAAAGTCAAATGGTATTAAGAAAATTATATTTTCTTGCCCTTCTTCCCTCCTTTTTCGCTGAGCAAGGCATGGGGATGGGGAGGTGATGATTTCTTCATCTTCTTCCACATTCATCCCTCTCATCTCTCTCTCATTTCTCTCTCCATATTTTTGGCAGCCATTGGAGCTTTGGAAGGAGGAAGAAAAGTTTGTAAAAGGTAAGAAGAATGACCTCTAATTGAAAAACTCCTTTATGTAATATTGTTCCTTGGATTGAGAGCTCCATTTCTATAGTTCTAGATTCTCCAATGGTGGTGGTTTGTGGCATCAAGAAAATCTAGAGGTTGGAGGATCAAGAAACCTCTTTAGAAAAGTTGAAGAGGTAAGTGAAACAAACCATTCTATATATATTTTGTGCCAAATGATGAACCTTTGAATTTCTGAAATTTTTGGCCTATTTTTGTGGGATTAGGGCCATTGGTAGTTCGGCATGTTGTTGGTATGGAAATAGGTGTTTTGGTATGTGTTTTGGATAGATAGATTGATTTGGGATTGGAATGGTATGTTTGGAAATTTTGGAATTTTGGTATTGAATGTGGCCTAGAACCAAAGCATAATAATGGAATAGAAATTTGGTAAATTTGATGCTTCCATGTGATTCCTTGTGTAAATTTATGGGGGAGTAGTCTTGGTTAAGGCTTTGGGATCATTGGAATCACTTGGGCCATATTTGGAAAGTGCTGTTAATTTTTCTACGTTTTCTAGGTTCTGATATAGCTCACTCGAGTGACATGGGGTCTCACTCGAGTGAAGCATGATACTTTCGTTTTTCCCTCAATTTCTTGTTGTGCTTCCACGTTCAAAATCCAAGAGTGTTGTCTTACTTGAGGGTGTTGTGGGTTCTCACTCGAGTGAGCCTCGTCCCACTCAAGTGAAGGTGTATGAGACACTGTGAACTCGCATCTTGGGTTGTCACTCACAGCCATTTTTCAAGAGTGTGTCTTAACACTCACAAGTGTTAAGCCATCACTCGAGTGCTATTATCCCTGCTCGAGTGATGTCCTCTTCTAAAAGTTTCTTGTGCTCTCGGGTGAGCACTTTCTGAACCTCACTTTGGGGTACTTGAGTGAGCATTAGGCTATCACTCGAGTGATTGAGTTTGTGCTCGAGTGTAGCGAGTATTTTTGGGTTCTATTATTTCTATCTACTCTCGAGTGTGCACTTTCTGCACCACACTTCCTAGGACTCGAGTGAGCATTTGACTATCACTCGAGTGTTGCTTTCAGGACTCGAGTGCAAGTCCATCATCACTCTAGTGAGGTCCTCTTCACTCGAGTGCAGCAGTGAAAAACCAGTACTTGTGCTTCCAAAAGGGAATCTTTGGGATAGTTCTTCCAACCCTTTAGGGCTTTTGTTAGGAGTATTTGTAGCTTCCTAAAGAACAATAATGATAACCAATCTAAGTATTGTGAAGTCATTTAAGTATTGGAATAAAGAATGACACTTCGTCCCTAATTATGAATTATAGGATTCGACATTTGCCCTACTCGGGAGAGACTAGTGCCAGAGTACACACAGAAGGATCAAGGTAGTGACTTTTCTCTCATGTTGTGTATGATGCTTGGTATGCATGACTTATCATTGTGAATATGTTACCTCCCGTAGTGCATTATAGCGTGAGCAATTCAGAGTGAGTAGTTGTAGGGGGTGATGATTATTACACCTACCCGTGTCATTGTATCTGCCATTGTAATTGCCAGGGTTGTGTTGTGGAAATATGGATTCCTGATTTGAGTATCCGGCCAATATGGCTGTGTGTGTGTGAAATATTTTATATGGTTCCAGCTATGGTGATATATATGATATGATCATGTAATTGTGCAATACAGCGTAAGCAAATGTAAGGGTGACATGAGTCATACCTGCCATTGCCGTTGTAACTGCCGTTGTAGTTGCTATGTGTTGTGTGATGATTTGCTTTCATGCTTTGTGGTTGTGTATACTATGAGTGATTTGTTACTACGGGGATTCCTTAGAATCTCACTGTCCCAAAACAATTTTTAGATAGGGCCGAATGATTAAAAGGAAAGCGGGTGACGAAGAGCGGGTAGAGCTCTGAATTGGGAGTTCCTTTTTGGTTATTGGTTATCATAGTTTACCATTTGGATATTTTGTGGGAAACAATTGTATATTTTGAAATTATGATGTAGATTTGTGTAGTTCCCTAGTAAAGGGAAAATGATTATGGGCATCATATCTTGTAGAATACTTTATTAATTAATGGAACACGAGTGTGTTGGGAATTTACCTTGTACTCTGATATTTATAAATGGAATCAAATTGTGCAGGCCATTTGTATGTTTGAAATGTGAATAGGAGACCATATGGAATAGACTCTTGAAAAGTTTTTGTAAACCCTGATTTTGGGAAGTTTGATTTTGTCTAAGTCCCAAATTATCTTATGGTCTCTAATTCCACATAATCATATATTTATGAACTAAATCTCGGCCTTGATCGTGAAGGGACTTACAATGGTTCTTAGAAAACAACCCTTATAAATGAAATATAATAAATAATGGTTTTTTAATTGTTCTTTCGAAACAAACGTTATAAATTCGTAGATAAATAACAATGTTTATAAACAACCGTCATGAAACTCATGGCATGGGAAAAAGAACATATATAATTGCACGGACTGATCCTCTTCAACTTCCTTCACACTCTTCACTTTCAATATATTTAAACCCACATTTTCATATGTTTACTTCACCCTCATCATCATGGTCAAGCGACGTGCTGAAGAAATGCTAGAGAATCGTCCTCCCCACCCTCCACCTCCTTCTCCTCCTCGTGCTGCTTCTCAACATGCACCTCTGCCTGCTTCTATTCTTCTTCTCACCCAACCTCCATGCCCTCCTCATGCCCCTCAGTCCCAACCTACTCCTCCGCCTGCTTCACTTCCTCTTCCTTCCTAACATGCTCCTTTACCTGCTTCAATTCCTCCTCCTCGCCAACCTACTCCTCTTCCTGCTTCCCTTCCTCCTCCTGCCCAACCTCTATCTCTGTCTCTGGCCCACAGCCGACTCTGCTACCACATCCACTACAAGCTCGTTCTCATCTTATCAAATGGTTTAAATCATTCCTTTGAGGATGATGTGTATGTTTTATTTATTTCTATTTTTTAGTCTTATTCACAAAAATATATTAATGTAATGGCTCCAACATATATTAAAAAAATAATAATAACATACCTTACGATTGTTATTAAAGAACCGTGATAACCAACTAACTATTATGTGATATTAATTAAACATACTATAGATTTGTTAATCACACAGCTCATGGTTATTTGAACATAACCATTATAAATGTAAAATATTGAGCAGTTCTTACCAACTAACTGTTATATAAGACCTTCAAATCTATAACAGGGGTTTGTTTGTAAAATGTCCAATAGTTTGACATTTGAAAACTTTTGCACATGATCAAAAGCTCTAGCTCTTTCAGCTATGTGAAAGACTTCCGTTCAACCTCAGAGTTTTTTTCTTCAACTTCCGGTCGGATTGACATAAGGTTCGTGGTTTTTCTTTCATTATGTATTTTTGTGAATTTATTCTAGGAGTAGATGATTAATGGGTGTTGATTGGGGTTTTTATTTTTAAATGATTTATGCTAGATGGGGTCTTTGAATAAGCCTTGGATGTATGCCGATTAGCGAATGAGAGACTACTAGGATAGGACAACCAATTTCCTTAACTTTACATTTGCACATAATCCCCTTAACAATGGTTTGATTATTTGCTCCTGTGTAAAATGTGGCAATGTTTAGTGGTGTGATTGAGAAACATGTATGTCGTACTTAATGATTTATGGAATCGATCCTACTTATGCATGTTGGACAAGACATAGGGAGACAAGCAATAGGGTGGTTGAGCATATGGAAATTTGTGCATCATCTGATTTCGACACAAGTGCATTTGACATCAACCGTCTCAATGATTGATTAGGACATTTTTGTACGTTAGCTTTAGGGTCCATAATAAAAAATTAACCAATGATTGCATATAGGCAAACCTATAATCGTTTTCTCTTCTCGAGGAGTTTTTTTTATTGATTTCTAAGTAACATAAATGCCATGCAAATGAAATAAAACAAGAGGAAATGGGTTTTGAATTTTTTGTTGAAAATAAGTAAATGCAAACTTAATTAAAATATGAAAGCTACCATTTTTGGTGTTTACTTTATAAAATGAAATGGTGTATGAAAATGGGTATGTAATGTATAATGAATGCTCTTGGAAATGGGAGAATAACTATCCTAGTTCAATTAAGGCAATGAGAGTTAATTTTCTCTAAGTTTTGAAAGTAAAACCCCAAACGAATGCTTGGATCTAATGTTTTTAATTAATAGTTACTCCTGCAAACGTAGCTAGTAACTATCCTTTAAGGCACTATTAGGAACCACTTAGAGTGCAATTAAAATGGATAAATATAACTTGGTCTTTTAAGGAAGATTGCTCAAACGAGATACTCTAAAGCACAACTTTATTATATTAACTAAATAAAAACACGCTAGTTGATGCAATCTCATTGAACCCAGTAAAGAAAATATATCAATCTAAAGCACCAAATCACAAAATCCAATTCAATTACAAAGGTTTAATCCATAGAGAAAACAGAGCGCCAACTCAGTCTCAAGCTATAGAATGACATTCAACTAGGAAATCATAAAATTGAAATGAGAAAATGAATTAAACTAAAAAATCCCCTAATTGAAGCTCTGGAACTCTTGCCGCTTAATCCATCTCCAAGAGGCAACGAACTTAGCCTCTAATTGCTTCAACTCTAGCACTAATGAGCTTACACAGTTCGGCCATGGCAGAAGAGGTGTAGATGACGATGGTGTTGATGATGTGAAGATAATGGTGGTGAACGGACAAGGAGAATATGATGGTGGAATGAAGAGAAAAGAGAGATAGAGAGATGACGGTGGTGGAGTGGTTCCAACAATGGAGGAAATGGTAGAGAAGAAGAAGAAAGTCGCTGGTATTATGAAAAAGAAGGGTTCGTTGGAAACTGGGATTAGTCGTCGGAAACTGGAAAATGCTACCGGAATCTGCAAATGTCATCGAAAGTTGTAGAATATGCCAAAAGAAGGTAAAATTGGTTCTGAGCTCTGGTGTACTCTACCTTCGCGGCGTTCTTCAACTTTGGCTTGTCAAGAAGGTCGCCAGAACTGTTAGGTGTGAGAACAGAGGTGGAACGCGGTGGCCTCTCTCTCTGGTTCAAGCCTCCATTGCAGCGACTCTCTCTTTCACAGTGTAGGTAGGTGGTCGGCGGCAATAGTGAGGAAGATAAAGTCCACCGACGATAAAAGAAGAAGAAGGTCCCTCAACCTCCACGACGTAACTCCACTTTGCCCCCCCACTCTGTGTCAAGTCTTTTAACTAAAGAAGGTCCTGGCCAAAATAGGTTTTGACTAGGGACCTACGTGTAAATTTCAAAAGTTTGTTAGGAGGAATTAAAGTGCAAACTTTTAAAACCTTTGTAGGGTAGAACTGTAATTATCAAAACTTCTAGGACTTTATGTAAATTTTCCTAGGCCTTTTCTTCACGGTTTTGTCATTTTCAAAAATTGTGGGGCCCTCTTTTGTAGTTTTCCCCAATCCTCAAAATATTAATTCTGAACCTCTAAAATCTCCAATTTTCTTCCAAAACACCTACAATGTAAGATTAAGCACAAGATACCATCAAAAGTCCAAGAAATCATTTGTATGAATAATTAACAATTTTGACCATTTTGCCCATAATTGCAATTAATTCAATACAAATATCCCTAATTAAAATTAGTGCTTAATCATGCAATAATTATCTTAAAAAATACATTAAGAAACCCAATTTAGTTATGAAAAGTTATATAAAAATATGATCCAATCAATGATATGGCCAAGGTGTTAGAAGAGAACCTTCGAGATTGTCCTAAATGATGGAAACTTTGAAGGATGACGTGGTGACAAGTCAGGGCATGACAAGTCAAAGTGCCACTAATGATGATAAGTCAAATGCCTCAATTGACAAGTTACACTACTACAAAAGAGGGATTTAACGGCACCCCTTTTTTTAGGCTTCTTTGAAGAAGCACCATAAATAATAGTTTTTTTAAAAAAAAAAGTTTAGAAGCTACGACGCTTCCTAATATAAGCGCCAAAGCTTAGTATTAGGCTTGTGCGGTACTTTTCTAAACAAGCGCCACACAAAATAGTTATTTAAAAAAAATGAAAGCCTAAGGCTTTTTTTTTTAATTGAAAAATCCCTTAGCCGGTGCTTAAAAATAAAGTGCCAGATAAGGGTGGGAGTAAGTCAAAAGGACTAAATGAAGCTTAACATTTATTATAATGCATTATTGTTCAGAATCTCATATTGTAGTAAATCAAAAGTATCCTGCTAGAATTGAGAAAATAAGCCTTCAATTAACATTTAAATAGAATACTCTTTCTTAGTAATTCCTTTATTATTAAGTATTAATTATCCTTTATATTTGTCTTATTTCAAAAAAAAAAAAAATCTTGGCTTGGACCTTGGCCGGCGCTTTTTTATAAAGCGTCGGCCAAGGATTGTCGGCAAGGCCCCAAGCAAGCGCCAACCAAGGCAGCGTCCTATAGCACATGGTAAGGGCCTTTACCAAGCGCCGGCCAAGGCCATATCTATTCAAGGTGGCCTTGAATATTCAAGGCCACCTTGAATATAATACAAGGCACTTGGTGCCTTGAAATATATAAGGCTACATATGGTGTCTTGATTATATTTAAGGTTATTTTTTATCTGGTGTATGTTTTTTTTTAAATTAGGAAGCTACGATGCTTTTACAAAATGCATCATAGCTTCTGTACAAGGTGCTTTTTAATTTTTACCACCCGTTGTTTTCATTTTCATTTTCATCTTCTCTCATTCACTCTAGCTCCCTTATTTCCCAGAACTATGTTGTGGTGCAAATCTTCCTCTCTCATATGTTTTTTTTCTTGTCTCAGTCTCTTTCGGAATCTCCCAAACATGTAAGTGTTTTTTTTCTCAATATTTGGTTCACGTTTTCTTTTTTAATTAAAATTTATCATGAGTCTTATATGTGTGCTCATATATTTTTTTTCCAAGTATTTATTTAAAGTGTCAACTCTGTCTTCTTGAACTTCCTATACATTATAAGTTTTTTTAATTTTCGAGCTTACAAATATAATAATACTTAATTTAATTCATTATGTGTATTATTTTTATGTAGTATTATGAAGATCAACGTTGTGCCCAATTGACTGACCAATAAGTGGATGAAATCATTGGGGAATAGTGTGAATATATGGTCAGGAAATTAGTTAATATTAAGTACATACGTTAAGTTGTTTCTTTGCCTATTCTTATGTCGTTTATTCTCTTAAAATTAGTTGTACTATTACATTAATTGTAATTACATACATATAGTACCGATTTTATGAATTAGTTATGTGTTATTTTATTCTGATTTGGTTTACTTTTTTCTTATTCGTATTGTAAATTGCTGTAGATTTTAATTGGCTGCGTTCAAGGAAATAATTACACAAAATAATAATAAAAAAATTATTACCTATTATGGTGCTTCTGGCGAGAAGTGCTGTAGGAGGTATACTTCTCCTACGGCACTTCAGGGGAGAAGTGTTGTATGAGTTATATACCTCCTATGGCACTTATCCCCATAAGCGTTGTAGGAGGCCCTCCCTTCCTACTACACTTCTTCCCAGAAGCGCCATAGGAGGGATTTAAAAAATAAATAAATAACACAAGCTATGGTGCTTTAAGAAATTCAAGAAGCGTTGTAGCTTACTTTTATGGCGCTGGAAGCTATAGCGATTCCCAAACGCCATAGTATTCATAAAAATAAATGCCGTTTATTATATTTTTTGTAGTAGTGTTAGGGCCTGACAAGTCACAGTGTCACTAATGATAAGTCAGAGGCCTCAATTGACAAGTCAATATACCACTAATGACAAATTAGAGTAAACTCGTCTTTTTGCATTTGATGATTTCATAGGGCCTAGTTGTGATAATTTGTTTTCCTTAGGACCTCAATGTAATTCCCCATTTTTATTCAGCAGTCGGACCTTGTGGCCTCAACTCCCATCTGGACTGGTTTGTATCTTTTTTCCCATTAGAAAAGAAAACCAATTTTTCTTGCAGTCAAATTAATTTGAAATTTGAAAGTAATGGAGCAAAATAAAAGCAACATTGTCTTGCTTTCACAAAGCCTCATTCTGATTTCACTGGAACAATAAAAGTAGAAAAAACCTACATGAAAGGACAAATTGGCTCGGCTTTTTTTCAACTATTTTATGATATTTATTGATATGCATAATTTTCATAGTACATTAGTTATTCATATTTTACATATGCATCTACACAGTCAACTTCTTATATTAATTAAGGGGCGATTTTGTCTTGTAACTTATTCATGAACAAGTTTTTATTTGAGACCTACTGATATTTTTTTCGTTTTTTTAATGCATCATTGTCTTCCCATGTAATTGTGCCGCGGTCCAATTTTGATCATAACTAAATATAAATTGGTTGTTGAATTTTGTAGTCTTCTTTAAACTGACTAATAAATTACTCCTCCAGTCCTTAATATAAGATATATTGAAGGAGTTAATCTTAGTCCTAAATATAAAATATAGTTTTCATATTTATTAATTGTTTTCCTAATTTACCCATGTTGATGCTCTCTATAATAATCAAGGATGAGAGGGAAAGAGGGAATTAAAAACGATGACTTTGGTATTTTAGAAAATACGTTTCATATTAACTAACTTCCATAATCTAATCAAATTATGTAAATATATCTTATATTAAGGATCGGATGAAGTAATACAACAATAATAATGTCCCTTTAGTGTTCGAGTTGCCGTGAGCGGCACCAAAAGCTGTGTTAAATCTAACGCCGTTAAGCGTTAAAATTGCTAACAAAAAAAACAGGAAAAATGAAACCGCAGTAGCTATATTGGCCATAATCCATCGTCGTCCATCGTTGTTTGTGGATTGAGTGCATAATTATCTGTGCTAAATAAATTAAAAGAGAGTCATTCTAGTTGCGCCCCGTACACACGCATGTAGCACTCAAAAGAAAGTTTTTAACCACATTTCTCAAACTTTGTAAATCGAAACAAAAATTTTCCCTCTCAACTCCATGTTTCCCTCGTATCAAACAGACACTTGTACGCCCAAGAAATTTCATATTTAGTCTGACTATAATCACTCTGCCATTAGGAAGAGCCCAACTACTCGAATTGTTAAGAAATTATGTAAGTTGGATTCTTAATAAACATTTGCAAAAGGAGCAGTGGTCTATGATTCACAGATTCCAAATGTTTAGCAGCTTCAGTAGTTCACTTAGTTGGAACCGAGATTCACATTCACTATACTAATATAGAATCAAAAGCTTAGTTCTTAAATGATGGTTTAAAGAATGGTATATGTCAACTTCCATGTCACCCACAGCAGAACCGTGTCCTATATATTGCATTATCAAATAGAGTTAGAATTATAGGGAATAAAATGGCCCTGTAATTGAGTCGCATGCCACAAACAACTTTTCAACTAAACTTTGTATTCGACTGAATAATTGAGATTGATGATAAAGTTATTATTATTAATGAACAAGATAGAGAGAGAGAGATGATAAAGTTGTATATCCCACACATTGGCTTCCCCTTGTTGAGATTTATTTATGATGTTATTTGATGTAATTTTTAATAACAAACAAAATTTCAGTTATTAGAACATTAATTATCTTATTGGCGGTCATTCAGAAACTGATGAGCGCGATCTCAAACATCAAGTACAACACAGGCAAATGGAGAGAAATAAAGAAGACAAAAGAAACATGTGATTATTGGGCTCTAATATAATTGGAGTTTTTCTAGGTGCTTCAATTTCTATGATTAAAGAGGAGGAACTCATGAAGTATATTTGAAGCTTGAGGAGACAGTATTCATAAATTGTTGAGAATCAATCACAATCATAAACATATATAATTCAAAAACAAGTCAAATTATAGTGGCGTAGATATGGACCTGATTAATCACTTCTAATTTGCCAATGGTATCCTGACAAATTCCTATCTTTATTATATATTTTAATATATTATTTGGGGTTTTTGTCATAATAAATGAGCTTAAAATACTTCTTTTGTAATTAATTGTGATTAAAGGAGTTTGTAAGAAATTAAGATTGAAAAAGGGTAAAAATGGCATATATTTTATGAATTGCTTTAATTGATTAATTTTTAAAATATGAGGTAGTACATTTTGAGCTTATTTTATTTGTAGATAATTTGGTGAACATTACAGAAATGAACCCAGAATTTTTAAGAAAAACAAATTGATGAAGGAATAAATCAGAGGAAATTGCATACATGCCCATAAGGTTTGAGAATCATTGTTGGACCCATAAACGTTTTTAGTATTTTAGTTTCGTCCCTCTTAAAGATTTCAAAATGTTCATTGTGGTCCCTTGGTCAAAACACACCGTTTTTACCAAGGGATCCGAATGTTACAGGACCCGACTTGGTCATGGTGTGCAGATTAATTGCAGAGCTGAGGGAAATTTTGGATACAGCCGCAGACAAAGGCGAAGAACCGCAGAGCTTCGTCCATCTACCACCTCCACCTTCTTCTTCCTCCCTCACCGCCGGCGTCTTCAGAACCACAAGCCGCCGGCGAGCTTCTTTCTTCATCATCCACAGCAGCGGCAGAACAGAGGTGAGAGGATCGGAGGGAGATGTGAGAGAAGGGAGGAGACCGAACTGAGTTTGGAGAGAGCTGGGAGGAGGGCGCTTAGATCTAGAGAGCTGAGGGAGAAACCAGGAGCTCTTCCTCTTCACCATAGCCACCGCTGGTAGCTCCTCGCCACCACCGTCAATTTTAAAAGAACCAGACCAGCTTTGCCTTCTTTCTCTATACCACACCACCACCTCTTCATCGCCATCACTCCTCTACAGCCGGCGACTTTCACAGCCTCCAGAACCTTCACCTAAGTTTCATCTCTGCCTTCAACCAATACAGGCCGTGGCTTCTTGCTCTGTTTTTGATGTTTTGCAGTGGCCAAGTCTCCTCTACTCTTAGAGCAATGGATTGATTCTTGAGTTTGGAGCTAAAAAGGGAGTTTTAACCATTTAATCTCTATCTTTAATCCATAGTATTAATTGAATTCTAGGTTTAGAGGTTAATTAATTATTGGACTGAGATTTTGCATTGGGGTTCCATACAATCTATGAGATTAAATATGTATTTGGATTTAATTGTGTGCATTTGACACTTTGGATTTTATTAGTATCAATTTTATGTAATTAATTTGGTATAGCTTGTTATAAACATTTAATTGTGATTGTAATGTAAGGATTCTTGGTTACTTGTGTCATTGCATTTCATTGATTCAAATTATTAATGTTTAAATTGGGTTTCGGTTAGAGGAATTAATTTTTACCCGGTATGGAGGAATTAATTCACTTAACTCAAGCTAGCTAAAAGGGTCTTTTGAGCAAATTTGCCAAACTAGCACACTCCCATTATCTTATGAAGTAAGGATAGATGAAATCCATTGTTCTAGAAAGTTTTTATCATACTTTTCAAAACCAATTTTCATTCAATTCCACTTTTATTCCAAAATCCAAAAATAGTAGCTTTTAAAGCATTTTAGTTTAATTACAATTTAGTTGTTAGTTAAAAAGTTAAAAATCATTTTTAACTTATTTTATGCCAACCATTACACTTAGTTTCTAGGGAATTAATAAAAGGCTCTTCGAGAGACGATCCGGAATTACACCCTATATTACAATCCTTGGTTTAATTTTTGAAGAAGTTACCAAAGTGCAAAAGTCAACAACGCTTATTCTTCATATCCATATGAGGTCTTCTCCATCAGAAGCTCATATCCATTTGAGATCTCTATCGTAGGGAGATTTAGTTGGAAGCAATCCTTAGCAAAGAATGTTTGGAGAGAAGGGCAGAGCATGATGCCTCTATATACAAATTTTAATTCTAGTATGTCATATAATTTCAGTGATGTCAACTTGGATAGAGTGATAATAGGGTGAGAAAGCAGGTCACCACTCGCAGTTCCAGAATGATCCTCTCCAACTATTTGTTTCATCATCCTACGCCAATCAACGTCAATGGTGCGTAGGCTTTGGAGGAGTGCTAATAACTTTGGTGTCAAAAGTGTCTTCATGCTGTTGCATCTCCAAATAGAGAAATCTGTGAGATGAGAAAATAGGGTGGATTCATGTAAGGATAGAAGAGCATATAGTGACCACACTAAATGTTGCAAGTTCTTCAAATCGAAGAGGGATAGACGTCCAACAAGTTACAAAGAGGAGCAAAAGGGGCAACTGCCTGAGAAGCAACACAAGTACTCCACATCATTACAATCACTAATATCCAACCGTTCAATTTGGTGAGGATTATTGTTGTTGTCGCCATATGATAAAACAACACTGCATAGGCAATTACCAATTGTTCCTACTAGCTGACAATCAATTATAAACAACTCTTTGATGTCTCCTGGGAGTATTGCTTTTCTATTTCCTAAATACATACCCTTAACAGTTATCCTTTTCATGGAATAACATTCTCTATTTATTTCATTATCATAATAAAATACATAGCTTGCACTCAATACAATAAAATGATAGCTCTTAAGTACATGATGTTCGTCCATGAAGCTTACATATGTATTGAAGACAATAATGTCCCGGAAGTAGGCTACTATAACTTCCAGATTATCTAAATTGATCAATTTGGATATGAGTGATGCTGACATCAACATATATGTATGGAGTAGATTCAGGCATCTAGGATTGACCAATGATTCCAAGCTCATAGGTGCTTCAGCGATGTCAGTCAAAGATAAATCCAATGATATTAACCGTTTCAATTTACTTAATGAAAAAATGTAACTCAATGCCTCACACCCTGAAAATAGTAATGCATTAAGACATTTCAAGCTGGACACAGATTCATTCAAACCCTTAATACAAGTCCAAGACAAATCAAGTATTTTAAGAGCAGGCATGTTGTTGAAAAAATCATCTAAGATGTAGTTGAGATTTTCGTTACCATCTAAAAACATTGTTGACAGTTGAGAATACCGAAGACATGTGCCATCTAGAATTGTTTATATTTTGTTTCGCGTTAAAATAACTCTTTGTAGATCCTCTCTCCATTCGTCATCACTTGGTATTTCTATCAAATTCTTAAAAGCATTTTCCATACATCATCAATTGAAAAAATGAAAGAGAGAGAGAAGAGAGAGAGAAGGAGTGACTTGGAATACGTGCCATTTTCCGTTTTGACTCCAATGGACGAATCCGGTGCCAAGAATATACCGCCGGATAGAGTGTCAGAATCAGTTTTAGCTACTGGGCGAGGAAAGAAATCTAAGAAGGGGAATGTTGAGGAGGCTTCAAAGTCAGATAGGAGGCTTGTTGTGAAAGAACCTTCAGAGGCAAATGTAGGTAAGAGGAAGGATTCCCTGTCTAGCATGGCAGGCACTAGTGTCTCTTATAAGGAATCCTTGTTAGGTTTCAAGGGATCAGAGTACAATGGAGTTGCATATGGAAGCTTAAGCGTGGAGGGGGATTCGAATATCTCTGACTTGGTGGACCAATCTTGGAATATTCCGGAGCCTTCAGATGCTTTAAAGCAACTCATGGAGACTTACCCAACGTTTCACATGTCTCAGGATGAGTATAACAGATGGATGAAGCCTTGGAACAATGCCCTGATTATTACTACCTTGGGTATTAGAATGAATTGTTACAGACTGAAAGAGCATTTAGCAAGGATTTGGAAAATTAATTGCTTTGAGTTAATCGATCTGCCTAACAATTATTATGTGGTGAAATTCAAAGACACTGAGAGCTGGGAAAATCATTATAGAAAGGTCTTATTCAATGGTCCCTGGACAGTAGCTTAACACTCCATTCTTGTGCAGAGGTGGTCGCCTTACTTTGATCCCTTCAGTAATCCTTTGGGCAGAGTTGCTTCTTGGGTTAGAATTCCCCATGTACCTTTATTATTCTACAATAAAGAGTGTATGTGGAGATTAGGGGATATGATCGGAAAGACTATCAAGGTTGATCTGAACTCTATTGCTAACATGGAGGATGAGGAAGCTAAAATTCGTAGAGGATGCTATGCTAGGATCTGTGTTGAGTTGGATCTACAGAGAAGCTTATCCCACGGATTATCTCAGCAGATGCTCTATTCAACATTGAATATGAGGGGCTTGATCTTATTTGTTTTTCATGTTGTAGATATGGTCACAGGAAGGAGAAGTGTCAATGGAGTCTGTTGAAACAAGATGCAAGCGCGGTGGAAGTTTCAGGCCAGGGGAAGGGAGTGGATCTGAAGATGTCATTAGAAAAATATTTCCCGGTGAAGGAAGACCAGTTTGGGCCGTGGATGTTTGTTCGCAAGCCAAGTAGAGCTTGTTTTCCAAAGAAGGAGGGAAGTAGGAGCAGAGTGGGTGATAGAGGGCAGTCCAAGTTTGCAGAGGGTAGGGCTGATGGCAGTACTCTTCAGTCTCGGTTTGTTGTGTTGGGTGATATAGATCAAGATGTGGGTGAGGACTTCGAGATGATTTTGAATTCTAAGAGTAAAAGGGGCAAGGCTGCTTTAGATCAGGATACGGGTTCGGCAGAGGAGGGGAAACTTCTTGTGCAGGAGGTGCTTTCGGCTAAAGAAAAGGATCAAATCAGTAAATCTAAGAAAAAGCTGGTTGGAGGGAAAAAGTGGGCTGTAGTGATGGGAAGTGCTAAGCCCATAGCTATTGGTCAAGGAAAAGAGGCCCATGTTTCGGGTATGAAATGGAGAAAGGAAAAAATTCTGGGGAGTCATAAGGGGAAAAAGACAAGCTTGGTGGGTCCCATAGAGAGCATTGGATTGTTAGAGGGAGCATTGAGAATAATGGGCTTTGTGAAGTCAAAAAGAAAATAGTGTTGGAGAAAGATGAAGTATCACTTGGTGAAGGAGGAAAAGGGACCTTGTCAGTTTCTAAAAGGATAGGAAACAGCTCCAATTCCGATTATACCAAAAAGCATTGTGATTTGGCGCTTAGTCCATCCAAGCACGTGGAGAGTTCTATAGATCAGCAAGTGACGAGCTCCTTGAAGCAATCAACGTCTCAGCTTGTAGTAGAGGTGTTGCTGGAAAGTAAACCTCCTGACAGGTAAGTTCCCATGTTTATTCCAAGATGAAATTTTTTATTTATTGTCTTATGGTAGTGTCATCTTGGAATTGTCGTGGAGCTTGTGGTAGAGCTTTTCCACGTATTTTTAAAGATATTGTTAAGAAGTATGATGTTAATGTCATAGGGTTATTAGAGCCTAGGGTTAGTGGCAATAGGGCGGATAAAATTGTGAGAGGTCTGGGTTTTACTAATTGGTTAAGGATTGAAGCTACTAGGTATGCCGGAGGTACATGGGTATTATGGAACAGTGGGGATGTCCAGGTTCATTATATTACTTCTAATACCCAACTCATTCATTGTAAAATCATTAGGAAAAACAACCAGGATCCAATGTTGGTGACGTGTGTTTATGGAGACACCAATGTTTTGAAAAGGAGGGAGTTGTGGTCATCTCTTCTGGATATTAGTATGAATGTCAATATTCCTTGGCTTGTCCTTGGGGATTTTAATGCTATTCTTGATCCCAGAGATAAGGAGGGAGGAGCAACGCCTATTCCCAGGTCTATGCACAACTTCCAGAGTTGCATTAATGGTTGTAATCTAAGTGTTGTTCCAGTAGTGGGGGACCGTTTTACTTGGGAGAAAACAGGGGTTAAGGAGAGGCTGGACTAGGTCTTCTGTAACTTTGAATGGGAATTAAATAATCCCTAAGCCAAAGCTCACCACAACCTAAGGTTCAAGTCTGACCACCGTGTAATTGTGGTGGCGGATAGACCTCGGAGTATAGACAGGAATAGCAGGAAAAGGTTTGAATATCAAGCGGCGTGGTGTTTGGATGAGGGCTTCAATGAGATTGTCCAGTCTTCTTGGGAGGGAAAGAATTGGCTTCAAGGAAGGCTAGGCTTTGTGAATGAGGTAACAAATTGGAATGATAATGTGGTAGGGAACGTGGCAAGAAAGAAAAGAGAGATCGTCCGAAGATTAGAAGGTATTGACCGTGCCAAGCGATCTAATGGTAGCCAAAATAGTTTATTTAGACTAGAAAATCAACTTTGGGCCAGATATCACAAATTTGCTCTGCAAGAGGAGTTAATCTGGTTTCAGAAGTCAAGATACAAGTTGTTAAGTGGGGGTGACAGGAATACTAGATTTTTCCATGCCTGTGCATCTGTTAGGAAGAAAAGGAAAAAAGTTGAAGCTCTTCAGAATGAGGACGGCATTTGGATCACAGAGGAAAAACAGCTAAGAAATATGGCTTTTGAGTATTTCAAGAGTTTATTCACAGCAGAGAACTTATCAACACCCTTTTCCCCTTGGTCAGCCCGATTTCCATCCTTGGATTCTAACCAACTTGAGTTTCTTCAAAGACCAGTTTCCCATATTGAGATCAAAAACGCTGCTTTTGCGATGGGAGCATTTAAGGCACCAGGGCCAAATGGTCTCAATCCTCACTTCTTCCAAACTCAATGGAATTTGATTGGTCAGAAGGTATGTGACTTGGTGATTAGGATTTTTGAGTACCCGAAGGAGACCCAGGTGGTCAATCAAACTAATATAGTTCTAATCCCCAAGGTTGACTCTCCTACATCCTTAAGGGATTTTAGGCCTATTTCCTTGTGTAATGTGAGTTTCAAAATTGTGAGTAAGGTGATTGCTAATAGGCTGAAAAACGTGATGAACTTCCTTGTGGCTGAAAATCAGTGCAGCTTCGTCTCAGGAAGACAGGGTGTGGACAACGTTATCATGGCTCAGGAAGCAATTTATACCATGAGAAACAAGAGAGGTAAGAAGGGGTTTGTAGCAATGAAGATAGATATGGAAAAGGCCTATGATAGGCTGACTGGCGCTTCCTGGAATTTACTCTGCAGAGCTTAGGATTAAGGGATGAATTCGTTAATCTGATCATGCAATGTGTCTCAACCACCACTATGAGTATTGTGTGGAATGGTGTGGTTTCAGAGAGCTTTAAACCCTCGAGGGGGTGAGACAGGGAGATCCGTTGAGCCATTATTTATTTGTGCTTTGCATGGAGCTTCTGGGACAACTAATACACTAGGAAGTGCAGTCGGGGAACTGGAAACCTTTGAGTCTGAGTACCACTGGGCCACCTATATCTTACTTATTCTTTGCAGACGACTTGATGCTATTTGGTGAGGCCACATCTCAACAGATGGATGAGATGAAGAATGTAATGGAATTATTTTGTAGGGTGTCTGGTCATAAGGTCAATCTTCAAAAATCAAAAATGTTTGTATCCAGAAATGTCCATTTTAATTGGGCATATGAGATGAGCCAGAGTGTAGGGATTGGGTTGACAGCGGACCTTGGGAAGTACTTGGGGGTCCCACTCCTACATAAGAGAATGGTCAAAGTGACTTTTGCTCCTCTGATTCAAAGGTTAAATCAAAATTGGCAAGCTGGAAAGGGAGATACTTTAGTATGGCTGGGAGAACGGTCTTAATCAAATCGGTTCTATTAGCAATACCGCAGTATCAAATGCAATCAACTTTGATTTCTAAAGGAGTTTTATCAATTATTGAGAAATTAAGCAGGGATTTTTTTTTTTTTTGGAACCAGCAGGATGAATCTAAGAAACTTCATCTGATAGCTTGGGATGTGTTGAAGAGAGTGAAGACTGAGGGAGGTTTAGGGATAAAGGACCTTCGGTGCCAGAATCAAGCTTTCCTCATGAAGCTTTGTTGGGGATGGATCATGAAGCCGGAAGCTATGTGGGTAAGATGCCTTCATTCGAAATACTCATGCGGGACGACTAAAGTTCCTTAAGTGCGAAGAAGACATGATCAATCAGCCGTGTGGAGTAGAATAGTTGCAGTTTTGGAAGAGTTTAAACAGGGGCTAGGTAGGCTCCTGAAAAGTGGGAGATCCACTCAGGTATGGCAAGACTACTGGTCTCCTCTGGATAGACCACTAAAGGACTATGTTGCTAAGAATGAAGATTTGGTGGATATGGATGCCCGTGTCAGTTCCTTCGTATCTCAGGAAGGGGAATGGGACAGAGTAAGATGGGAGAGCTTTCTCCCTAACTGGGTTGTGGAGAAAATCATGTTGGTCCCTCTTCTTACGGGATTTGAGGAGGATGTTATCTGTTGGAGATCGGCTTTTGATGGGAACTTTAGTGTTAAGTCAGCTTATGACAACATCTACCATAAGCCAGAGCAAAGCCGACATTCTCACTGGCGAACTTTATGGCAATGGGGAAGTCCTAAAAGAGTTAAAATGTTTATGTGGCAAGTATTCCATGAGAGATTACCAACGAATCAATTGAGAGCAAGGCATAATCCGAATGTCCTAAACACTTGTCCCTTTGAGTGTGAGAGTGAAGAGAGTATCCTCCATATATTGAGAGACTGTGAGTAAGCCAAGAGAGTGTGGTTTCTTATAACTAACAATATATACTATACTATGTTCTTTTCTGGTAATTTGTAGGAATGGCTTAAATGGAATTTGCAAAATTCCCTTGGGAACAGGAGGATGGCTAGATGACTATGGCAAAGAGTGTTCAGCACCATATGCTGGCTCCTATGGAAGAACCAATGCAGCTGGGCACTTGAAGGGAGAGCTGACAACCCAAGTCAGATAGTTTACAAATGTTTGTATCATCTCTTCGAAGGAGTGGAAAATGGCAGCTTCCGTCACCAGATTTTCCAAACACCAGATAGGGGAACTGACCGCTGGCAACCTCCAGATCCGGGTTATGTATGTGTGGCTGTAGATGGGTCTAGAGACAGCAACGGACATGCAGCTTGTGGTGGGATCATAAGGGACCACCAGGGCAACTGGATGTGTGGATTCCAACAGAGGCTAGGGCACAATAACTCGGCTGCTGCGGAAATTCATGAGATTCACAGCGGACTTCAGTTATGCAAACAGTTGGGTTTTACCAAGATCAGGCTCTTTACAGATTCTTTGCAGGCTATTCATCTGTTTTCTATAGATGGTGGCACTGCTCACCCTCTATTTGATGTCATCTTAGAGACTAGATCCCTCATTTATAGGGACTGGGACTTGGCGATCACTCATGCCCACAGAGAGACTATCCGATGCGCTGACTATCTAGCGAGGAAAGCTCAGTTGAGTAATCAAGATTTTTTGGTGATAGAAACGTGCCCGGTGGAATGCAACCAACTTTTTGCGATGGATTGTGGTGGAATACCACAAGATCATTCGGTGATGCAGACTTCTTAGCATTCTTGTAATTCTTCAAGCTCTACTTGCCTTTGTACGCAAAAAAAAAAAAAAAAAAAAAAAGCATTTGCCATAATTTTGCTGGTGTCTTCAGCAATGCTAATAGCCAAGGCTCTAAGAAATTTGTTCATCCTCCATTGTCAAAAGAATTGTTCCAACATACTATGATTTGTTAATCTATCCAACATGTTGTAACCTTCATCATACTGCACCCTCAACTTCTTTGTTTCATCTATGCTTTCATAAACAAATATTCTTATCAAATGATTACCCTTTTCATCATCATCAAAAACTCCTTCGGTACTTGAGGCCCAATACAAGAAGAATCTTTGCAACTTTTTACTTAAGAAATCATAGCAAGATTCTCAAAATAGGAAGTACCCATTTTTTGATTTCATATTGCCTATTGTCCAAGTTTTCAAGACATTCCAATATATGACTCCACTCTCTAGCTTGTATTTTCCCTACATGCTTGTTGCAATTCTAACAATTGCAAGGGGAAACCCTCACATTGACGTGCTATATTCTGTGCAATTTTTTGCACTTTCAAAGACAGATCTTCATGGAATCCTACCATCTTTTTAAACAAAGTCCAACTATCTTCATCATGTAGAAGTTCCATTTTTATTGTATATTTCTCGCAACCCTACCTTGACACACTTTCCATATGTGAGTTGTCAAAATCAATTTAATTCGATTATCTGACATAGGAAATCTAACCTCCTTTAGAAAAAAAAATGATCCCAAACATCATCTAAAATAACAACACATTTTTTCATCCCTTGGAATGCTTGAAATAATTTTCTGGCAATTATTTTAACCTCAAACTCATCAGAGATATCTAAAATGATTGATCTAACCAAATAACTTTAACGTCAGCTTCTTCTAAAAGCTTGTCAAATATATGGCTTGCTAAAGCTGTTTTTCCTGAACCTCCCATTCCCCAAACTACAATTGCTGACACCTTGTCATCCTTTATCCGTTCCCTTATTTGTTCAGTATATCTTTGGAACTCCCTCCCTATTAAATCTGTTCAAGGCTCTGGCAAAAAGAAATCTGTAGTAGGCAATAGAAAACCTTTAGAAGATCTTATAGAAAAGAATAATAAGAAATAACTGAGATAGTGAAAACAACAAAAAATAAATTAAATATATGCCATTTAAATTTTAACAAATCATATATAGACTCACTATATGTAAATTGCATTTTTTAAGATTGAAGTATTCAAGATGCAAGTCACCAAGAAATTTAGGCAGCACTAAATATTTTTCTGCCCTTGTCTCTCGTTAAATAATCAAAAAGTTATGGAGAAGAGAGCGGCTATAAGAGAAATATAATTAAGATGAAGATACGAATTAAAGCGAGTAATTTTTTACAGTTATCACAATTTTAAAAAGTTCATAAACGTCAACTAATTGTGATAAATTCTCATATATGACATTTAAAAATGAGTTGGATATATAGTTTATGCCATCGATGCTCATACCTTTTTCCAAACCATCATGTCTATTCACTCTGTCTAAATTACCATATTCTACTACCAGCTCTCTTCCAACATCTTCAAAGTACTCTTTTGAAGCATCAACTCGAAACCTTTTATTGACATCTTGCTTTTCAACTTGTGCATAGTGACGTCTTGCTTTGTCATATAAATTTTGTTTTTCTTGGTTCAGGCCATTGTTGAGCAACTTCAAAGCCAAATCCTCCCTTTCTTTTTTACTGTCAAACTACATATTATATTGTTGTCCAGATCATTTATATGACTGAAAGATTTGGGCATGAGTGAGTGCTTACCTATGAGTCTATGGCTATATATGTTTGTAAGAAGTCGTACCTGAAATAAAGGATTTCTCTTCACATAATCATCTGATTCTTGCATGAAGTTAATGACAAAGATACCACAGTCAAATCTACAAATTGAATAAAATAGGTTACGTCGTGAATGATAAAAACTTTTCCAGCAAAGCTTATAATTTCACATAGCAATCGTCTACTCACCCATTGTGTTGTAAGAGGATGTCGTTTGCTATCTTTGAACGAAATTGTGAAAATGCTGCTTTCTCAAAAAGTTTTTCCATGACAAGCAACTATACATAAAGCAAAAATTCTATATAATAAAAATAATAATTAATCAATTAATGTTATGAATAATCTTTCATTTATCTAAGACTCACCAATTTTTTTGTTGTCACATCCTGTTCAGCCACACATGTATTGCGTAGAGAATCCCACATTTCAATCTCCTTATTCTTTCAATGGATAATGTATAAAAATGCCCATTTGGCCGTGCTCCAACGTGAACAGGAATAAAAATCTATTATTTTTTATAACACAGATTAAATCAAATTGTTATATAGTGGGAAGAAAGAAAAAGAAGAAGGTAATCATGTTGATAACGAAACTTTTCTATAAAGAGTTGAAAAGTCATACCTTCTCACAGGATTCCAAGTCAGACAAATAATTTTCTTTCATTTTTTTGGCAATGGACAAAGTTCAAGAAGTGACCTACCTTGCCTTTAAGTGCAGCATCCTATAATTATATCATGGAAAAACCATTAAAAATGATTTTCAATGAACTAGTTTTAGATTAAAAAAACTATTAACATACATCATATATAATAGAAGAGACAAAAGGAAATCACCGAAAATGTGGTCGGAAGATACCAATTCGAAGGCATATTTTTCTTCTCTCTCTCAATATCAGTTAGTATCTCTACAAAAATATCTATTACCTAAGAATGCATGAAATTAAGTATTATTATAACTTAAACCATGTTCTTTAATATTAAAATACAATATAAGAATGTAGTAAATAAATACTCACCAATGAATCTAAATGAGCCTCTGGTTTAAGTGTGATAAATTCTTCTTGAGTCAAATATGAAAGTGGGGAAATAAAAACCTTATCTTCAGGTTTGAAAAATAAGAGAGATTTACTTATAAATTAAAAAAGAATTAGAGATCCATCCAAAATAAAAAATAAAAATAGAGAGATTTAAGAAACAAAACTTAATAAAAATATATGCAAAATCTCACACACACTTAGGAAGCATATGTATATATATAATTGGAAGTACATATGAATCGAACCTTAAACAGTCAAACACATATCGCTTCATCATCTGCAAGTCTTCATTCTCACAATTGGAAACAAAAGATGGCCCAACTTGAATCCTTTCCTGATCCTCAGCATCATCGGCTTGGATTTGCCCTGCTTCATTTTGGGCATGCTATGATCTATCACTCATTGATAGCAACGTGAGAAATTAAATTATCTCCCAAACGTTTGCCACTAAATCCGGTGATTTACCTCCTCGGCCTCTTAATCTGTTTTGTTGGCTTGTTTTAGGGCTTATAAATTTTGCTTTTTGATACATGGACTTATAAAAATGTTTTCGTTATTTTCCGTATAAACTTGCAAAAGAGTACAAAAGGATTAACAAAATATAGTTTGATAATTCATTGTTTAAAGGGTAAAATACTCTAACCACCCTCCTGTTATGCCTCAATTACATAGGCATCCCCCTCTATTTTAAAAACATAATCCAAACAGTTAACACTCTGAAGAATATTCCAAGAAGATTCTAAAAATATATTTCTGAATTAAAATTTATATTAAAAAATTTATTTAATAATATATCATTCATACTAAGTTCCTAATTTACTTGCCAGTTTACAAACATAGAAAGAAAAAATATGCAAGCCACAAGAAATGCCATGGAATAAACAAATGCAACAATAGAGAATCATACGTGAAAGCAAAACGATACGAAAAGTATGAAGAATCTATTTGTTTTTCCTTTAAAATCCACTAATCAGAGTATTTCATGTATCCTACTTGTTTTTTCTTCGTAAAAACAATGCTTTTGGTGTATGAGCCTGTGAGGGTAGCATCTACGTAATATTTACTGGGTGTAAGCTGGAAAAAAAAAAAATGGCCATCGTGATGTCCTTTTAAAAACCTTTTTTCCCATTGTGATTACGGGTTTAAAGATACATATTATAGAAGAAGTGAAGAACTGCAGTGAGTTGCTTTGAAACATGTGTGTGTTTGAGACACACACACACACACTCCATATTAGCCATTTAACGAACTAAAATAAGTAAATTTCGATAAATATGTTGAAAAATTAAAATTATATATATAATTTATAATATAACCAAAATTAATCAAATGTATAACATATTAAAAATTTTGAAAATATGAGTATGTGTTAGAATTATTTTTTGGTTGTATAATTTTTTTGATATAAATATTTAAGTAATTCTTACACTACAAAAAAAACGTAATTTAGTAGCGGTTAAAAATGGGTATTAGTAGCGGTTCTAACCGCTACAAACAAGCTTAGTAGCGGTTACTAGAACCGCTACTAAATCGTATGTTGCAAGCAATTTTGTAGCGGTTATATAAAACCGCTACTCAATCAAAAATAACCGCTATATCCTTTGTAGCGGTTCAATTTAACCGCTACAACACCCACATGGATGAAATTTTTTTTAGAGATATTTGTAGCGGTTATATAACCGCTACAAATATAAAAAATTGAAATTTTGAGAGTGAAAAAAAATGACTTTTTTTTTTGTAGCGGTTATCAAACTGCTACAAATATAAAAAATTGAAATTTTGTTGGTGAAAATACGGCTCATCATCTTGAGAAATACCAGTATGAATCGGCCATGAGAAATTGACTGATGTGATCCCTAGGTCGTCAGTTGTCAGTCCCCAAGAAGTAGTGGTATTTGCCCAAAAACACTTGAACAGCGTCACCGTTAAACGGCCTTGATAATTAAGTTCGACCACATCAAGAAGCTTTCTATAGTAAGGGACGCCTCCGAACTGCATGTTGGCGTCACTGCTACTCGCATAACTCCTTGTCCCAAATGTGCCATAAACACCCAAATTCTGTTTTTGCAATCCTTGATCCCGTGAAACCGTGCAAAACTTAAAACCATTGACATTGTATGTTGTAAACCGTTTTGCATGATCAAGAGGGCCGATTGCGAGAGCTCTGAAATCTGGTGAGTGTGGGTTGTGGTCATTTAGTATTCTGCGCGCAAACCAACTCGGGAATTCTCTGTGGACCCTCCTATCAACTTCCGAGGATGTCTGTGTACGGATCCTGAGTTGATGCTTAACATGACTTCTAAATTCCCTGCAATTAATAATGGAAAGGCGTTAGTGAAATGAAAGTGAGAAATGTTACGAAAGATATATATCGAATAACATGTGAGTGTACAATTCTTACCGTATGAAAAGTTCAACTTGAGTGCAATTAATCAAGACATGTCTATGTGCTTGGAACTTCTCAGTTGCCGTTAGTTTGAAGTTCTCAGTTGCTCCAACTAGTTTACCAACATGAAGGATAAATTCTCCTGATGTCAGAGCAGGTTCAGGACAATCGTCAACACGAGGTGGGCGGTTGAAAGCCGTCTCAAGATCATCAAAGTACCTTGAGCAAAAATATAGCACCTCATCCCCTATATAGCCTTTAGCTATAGAACCTTCTGGCCACACCTTATTCCTCACGTAAGATTTTAATTTCCCAAGAAACCTACGAAGTACAGAAGAGAAAATTGATATAAAATGATGAAAAGGACGACTAGCAAACATTAAATACGGACAATAAATTAAAGCACATATTTAAAATGAGTACCTCTCAATCGGATACATCCAACGATATTGTACTGGTCCAGCGAGCTTTATTTCATGAATGAGGTGGACTGTGAGGTGAACCATCACAGTAAAAAAGGATGGAGGAAATATCATCTCTAAATGACAAAGCGTAAGAATGATTTTCGACTGCAGCTGATCGAGCTCCTCAACGATCAAAACCTTAGAACACAACTTCCGAAAGAAAGAACAAAGTTCCACCAAAACGATGGAAACATCGGGAGGAAGTGTATTCTTTATAGCCAGAGGGAGTAACTGCTGCATAAGAACATGTGAGTCATGACTCTTCAGGCCAACAACCTTTCGAGCCTGTAAGTCGACACATCGGGAAATGTTGCTTGAATACCCATCAGGAACTTTTAATTTCTTCAACGTCGCGAGGAACACTTCCTTGTTCGGTTTTGTAAGGGTAAACTTTGCCGGTGGAAATCTGTCATGCTCATCTGGCAAAGCGTCTTCACGAACTCCTATGTCGCGTAAATCTTTCCTCGCTTGAAGGTGATCTTTTGTCTTGCCGGGTTCGTTAAGCAGCGTATACAGCACATTGTTGCAAACATTTGTTTCAATGTGCATTACATCAAGACTGTGGCGAAGTAAATTAGATCTCCAATATGGAAGCGTGAAGAAAATACTTATCTTCTTCCACTGTTGAGGCACCGAAGTCCTACGCGTCTTTTGGTGAGTTTATGCTGAATCGTCGCTTTTTCCAAACTCGAAGTCAACATGCTCAAGCTGCTATAAGATATCTATACCGGACAAAGTCTAAGGTGGTCCTCTTTTTTCTGGTTTCCCATTGAAGCGATTCCGTTGCAATCTGAACTTATGCGTTCCATCGAGAAACCTCCGATGCCCCATAAAGCACCACTTTCGGCTGTGGGGAAGGCGCAATGTGTCAGAGTCAAAATTGCAAGCTGGACACGCCGACCCAGTATGCACATTCCAACCAGATAATGTGCCAAGGCCAGGAAAGTCACTAATCGTCCACATCAAGGCTGCACGCATGTTGAACAAAGTCTTGCTGTAAGCGTCGTATGTCTCTAAGACGACATTCCACAAGTCAAGCAATTCTGCAATAAGCAGTTGGAGATACACATCGATGTCATTGCCCGGTGCCTTTTTGCCTGGAATGATCATAGACATAATGAAAGAGCTTTGTTTCATATACATCCAGGGGGTAAGTTGTAGGGAACTAAGACTACCGGCCAAATATTGTAACTTGTGCTAAGATTCCTGAAAGGATTGAAACCGTTGGTCGCCAACGCAAGCCGAACATTTCTGGGGTCAGTCGCAAAATCTGGAAAGTCATTGTCAAACGTTTTCCAAGCAGCTGCATCCAGCGGATGTCTTAATTTACCATCTTCGTTTTTATCAACGGCATGCCACCTCATGTGCTCAGCAGTTTTAGACGACATAAATAATCTTTATAGACGAGGTTTCAAAGAAAAGTACCTGAGAATCTTTGCAGGTTTCTTCTTCTGCTTTTTCCCCTTCCGAATTGTCTTGTACCTCGATGTGTGACATCTCTTACACGTCTCCCTGCTGGAATCGTCTCCCCAATACAGCATACAATCATTTGGGCATGCATCAATCTTTTGATAATTCAACCCCAACCTGTTGATTATCTTCTTGGCCTCGTAGAACGTTGTGGGAATCTCGGCGTCAGGGAATGCATCTTGTAATAAGTCGAGCAACATCGACACTCCCTTATCTGTGATCCCACACAAGCACTTGATATGATACAATTTGATCAAGAAAGATAATTTAGAATATTTGCGACAACCTTGATATAAAGGACGATCTGCTTCATCCATTAAGCTAAAAAATTCCCGAGCTGCTTCATTCCCCATAAAAACTGGCTCAGAGCTGTGCACTTCTTCGTTGAAGTTGTCGCCTTGAAATCCAAACGCATCACGCACAGCATCATTCACAGGATCATCTTCATCTACTTGAACGCCTACTTGAGAACTTCAAGGAAGAGCATCGTCATATCTAATGCCAGCCTTCTCACCATGAACTGCCCAGAACGTATAGTCCTCAGGGAAAGGCTTCACAAGCAAATGTTCCTTCACAACATTTCGTGCATGCCACTTCTTGAACTTGCATTTCCGACACGGACAGACGATCTTGCCGTTACAGCTGGCATGAGTGAATGCGAAATCCAAGAAACTGTCTAATCCGTACAAATATTCAGGAGAATTGCGCGGCAACCTGATCCATGATTTATCCATAGCTACAAGTGAGAGAGAAGAAAGTATAGAGAAGAAGATGAGTGAGAAGATAATGACAAATGCCAAGAACCTTATATTCTGAAATTCCAACGTTTATAAATTTGTAGCGGTTCTAAAACCACTACACTAACCGCTACAGTTATAAAATCTTAGTAGCGGTTATATATAAAAAACCGCTACTAATTTTCAAGCCGTTACACATTGGTGGGAAATTCAAAATTTATATGTTGAGTATTTGTAGCGGTTATGTATAAAACACCGCTACTAATTTTCAAGCCGTTAACATTGGTGGGAAATTCAAAATTTACTTGTTGAGTATTTGTAGCAGTTATATATATATAACCGCTACTAACATTAAAGCCGTTGGACAGCAAATTTAAAAATAATTTTTAATTTGTAGCGGTTATACATAACATAACCGCTACAAACGTGCACAAAGGCGGTAAATTTCAAAATTCAAATGATGAGTATTTGTAGCGGTTCTATTGTAAAACCGCTACTAAGATATATATGGTTGTAGCGGTTTCACAAGAGAAACCGCTACAACTTTATATCTTAGTAGCGGTTTCTATTTAAGAACCGCTATTAATATATATATTTGTAGCGGTTTTAAGTTAAAACCACTACAAATATATATATTTGTAGAGGTTTTAACTTAAAACCGCTACAACTATATATGCTTTATTTTTTTTAATTTAGAAATATAAATAATTATTGCAATTAATTCATAAATTAAACAACGCGATTTAATAATATAAATATAATTATATTAAACACAATAAGAAAGTTCTGAAATACAAACTCATATATATATTTACAAATGTTTCAACCAAAAAAATGTCCTAAACTAAGTAGCTGGGGGCTGATCATCTGGTGCTCCCTCAGGTCCTGCTGGATCAGGCCGCTATGCAGAGTGAACCGCACCATTGTCATCAGCATGAGGAGGAGGAGGAGGAGGAGTAGTAGTACTCGAGACAACGTAGCGAGGGACAGGGGGAACCTCTGGATGCTGCTCATCCGGGAACAGGCGACTCCATGACCGCTCGAGCATGTTGTTCGCGATTTCACGCCACTACGTCTGTTGAGTGTAGATCATATCAGCGTGCAGCTACATCTACTGCATATGCTGCACCTGCATCTGCTGCTCCAAATATGACTGCAGCTGGTCAATAGACTCGTCCCTCGGACATCTGACCCCTCTAGAGCTGTCAGCCTCAGAGGTGACGCTCCTGCCGTAGACCATGCTGGGTCTGGCACCTATCCCCATCCCCCGTACGCTTTCAGGGTGCTTAGCCTGAGCCAGACCCGCCTTCAAAGGAGCCATCGGGTCCACTGACCCCTGTGACTCCTCAGGCTGGGTCTGTCGCAGCTTAGCCTGCGACTATTGCATCCGCTCCTGCCATTTTATGAAACAATTACTAATTAGCATTTTTCATTATTAACTTGGTTTTATAAAAAATATAATAATAAAATTATTTACAATGGCCGCCTCTGCGTGCTGAGAGGTTGCAGTCCCATCACGGTGTCTGTGTGTGATGGCATACAACTCCCCATAGTCCGTCTGACGGTTCTCCTGCTGTGCCTTCGTCTCCTGAAACAATTACACAATTCAATTAGTATTATGAAATAATCAGCTAAAAGTAAGTGATATTTTGAAAAGTTACCAACTCGCTATAGGTCACAGCAAAGGTCTTCGATCCTGCTGTGTGGTGGATCGTCTGCTGCGCCCGGATCTCGATATTCCTCTGAGAAAGCTCCTGGAAAAAAAATATTAAATGTATTATAATTTAAATTTAAATACAAATTAAATTGAAATTATAATTTAATATTTAACAATTACAAAATTATATATAAAAAATCTAATAAATACATTACCTGCGCCTCAGCGCTCCTCCTAAACTGGACGAAACTCGCCCAGTTGTTCGGCTGCACGCCGTCCGGGACGCTCTCGATCAGCTGCTCCAAAGGCAACGTCCCGTCCTTATCCACCCTAAGGAAGAGACAGTTCCTCCTGTTCCTCCAGGCGTCACCCATCTTCATGAGGGTGTACCTCTTCCGGTTGGCCTGGACGGCAAACCGCAGCTGAAAAAAAATTATTTAAATATCAATAATTACAAAAAACATAATTTATAAAATATTAATTAAATAGAATTAATTACAAAAAATATTAATTAAATAATTTTAATTACCTGAACCATCTCCTCCCAAGCTTGGTCCTTTGGCCCCCTCGGAACGTGCCTCCACGTCCTGAAGTGAAGGGGGAACCGCATCCAGTTAGCGCCCAGGTCATTCAAGAAGTGGTTGAGCAGGTGACCCCCATTATGGATGGGCCGGTTAGTGCCCTCATTCCACGGCACTATAACTCGCAGGCTCTGGTCCAACCTGTTCACACCGGTCACGTCTAGCCTCCTCGTCGAAACGTTCCCCTGCTCGTCTACACAGTTTACCGCACGTTAGATAAATTGTAATTCAAAGTTAACATTTCTAATTTAAATAAATAATTTACTAAATTAAAAAATTAATTTACCTTTGACCTGCACCTCAAACCCAGTGGACCGCGAAGACGACCCTCGCGGGTGGTTCTGCTCCCGAGCGTCCTCCTCATCGAGGAACTGCTCCATCTCCCTGAACCCAATCGGGATCTCGAACTTCTCCTCGTTGAGGAAGTCCTCGACGCTAATATCTGGCCCCCAACCTCAGGCATCTCTGGTGCGGTTGTCTCCTGTGGGATCGTCTGCGGTGCCTGTGGTAGGGCCGACTCCTATGGGGGGATGGGCTGAGATGCCGCGGTCGCCCTGCCTCCCCGCTGCCCCCTCCCTCTTCCCCCTGCCTGGCTGCTGCCTCCCCGTAAAATCGGTCTGGGGACCTCAGGGGCCTTCCCCTTATCCTGATTTAAAGCCATATCAACTGTACAAATAAAAAAAATTAGTCACATTATTATGCAAAAATCTAATAAAAATACAAATACAAATAAAATACGTACCTCAAGTGCAAATACTGAGAAATATTGTAGCAAAAACTCCTACAAAAACGTCTGAACGCTCAAATCTTGAAGAAATCACTTAGAGAAACCTCAGGAAACAAAATGAGCAAAAGGAGAAATGAGGAAGGTGGTGGCTTAAATAGGCCAGATATTAGTAGCGGTTATTCAAATAACCGCTATTGTAACCGCTACAAATAATTAAATTTGTAGCGGTTCTACAATAACGCTACAAATGATAACAACGTTTGAAATTCTGTAGCGGTTATTGGCCAGAACCGCTACAAATGTCGAGACTCTTGAAATTCTGTAGCGGTTATACCCCTGTAACCGCTACAAAATGCTGACCTTTGGTATTTTGTAGCGGTTTGGTTGTTGTAACCGCTACAAATAACCGCTACACTGTTGGCGGGGCTTGGTCGAGCCAAGTGGCGGGAATATTGTAGCGGTTTCTGTGTATTAACTGCTACAAAATCACCGCTACAAGTTTTGGCGGGAATTTTGTGCCAAATTTCTAGCGGTTTTGTCTACCCAACCGCTACAAAAAACGCGGCTAATCTGTCACGCCACTTGGCACGTAGCTTGCCGCTACAAAGTTGTAGCGGTTTAGGTTAAAACCGCTACAAATACTATAATTTGTAGCGGTTTAATAGAACCGCTACAATTGCACCGCTACAAAATACCTTTTTTTGTAGTGAAAAGGCATTCCAGCTATGTTAATCTCTAATGTCTTAAGCAATTAGTATTTAATTAGATTAATTTAAGTGCAAGCCAAACCTCACTATGTAAGGCCGGTAGGTATATGTCTATCCTATAAGCAAATTAAATCTAAAAATCTAATCCTACACGATTTAATTGAAGGTCTAGTCTAAATTCCCTATGTCTAGGCTCCTTTAAAATACCAAAATAATTCCAATCAGATTCCTCTTATTTCAGGATAATCAAGCATACAATTAAATCAACAAATATAATTTAAAGTAATTAACAACAAAAATTATCATCCACTAATCTATAATCAAACTAAATAATTCAAAACCAAGGGTTTAGCTACATAAATTGAACATTGTCATGACTAAAATAATAGCTAACCAAAGACAAAATAAAGAAGAAAAAGGAAAGGAGAAACAAAAACTCAATGCTGAATTTTCATCTGTGTTGTCACTCTTTTGTATCTCTAAACTTTAATCTCCCTTCACTAAAGTTCTTGTCTTGCCGTCACCAACCAGGAAAATAGAACACACCTCCCTCTTGCTACTCATAGCATATATATATAGGTGTATATTGCCTCCCTGCGTGCATCTTTATCATGGTATCTTGGTTTATATCTTTTCTTTATTATTGATTATCATATAATACAGATATATTATATTGATATTTTGTTATCCCTTGAATCTTATGATATCTCCTGCAAAATAAATTAGGATATGAGTAGATTTTATATCGAAATATCCTTTTATCTTATAATTAATTAAAATATAGAAAAATATATAAAAGATAATTAAATAAGTATAAAATATTAATAAATTTGATTAAATATATCTCAGAATCTACATTTATTTAATTATAAAATATATACTTATCAAGTATGGAGGATGAATATGGGATTTTGAAATCGCAGTAAAAAGATGAATGTGCCTTTTAACTATCCCCTTCTCTCAGCTTGGATTAACAACACTGCCCTCTTGATTAACAACACTGCATTCTACATTAACAACTCTGCTTTATTCTTTCACATCTTTGTATCTCAAAATATGGTATTGTTAATGTAAAATACGGTGTTGTTAATAAAGAAAGAGGTGTTGTTATTGGCCTTGAGACTTAAATTATGAAGTTGTGCAACAAGAAAGTGGAGTTGTTAATATAGAATACGGTGTTGTTAATATAAAGACCGGTGTTGTTACTGTGAACAAGAAAGTCGAGTTGTTAATGTACAATATGACGTTGTTAATATCGAGACCGGTATTGTTATTGTGAAAGTAGAAAGCGGAGTTGTTAATGTAGAATGCTGAGTTGTTAATCAAGAGCGAGGTGTTGTTATTCCGAGCTGAAAGAGGGGGACAACTGAAGGGCGCATTCCTCTTTTCGCTGAGATTTCAAAATTCCAGATTCCTTCTCCATACTGACACAACATTGACCTGAGATTTTACAATTTTGGTGCACTGATTTGGGATTTCCCTATTTCCAAGATTGTTTTTTGGGATTTTCCCTAAATTATATATGACTTGACTTTTAATTAAACTTAAACAAACACACACACATGCATATATAAATATATATAGACATACCTTAGTATTAATTGAGGCGGAATTATGGCTGACTATTTCCTCATAAACTTTATGACATATTAGCCACAATCAAAGCTACATCTGGTTGCTGTGGACACTATAAACAAACAAATGAAATGTGAGTCCCTACTTTCATTTGTATAAAAGGAACACATAAAAATAACTCTGACAAGTATAGGAACACAAATGAAATATATATTGGTGAATTACCTCAATGCTCTTCCATTTGTAAATGGATCTGACAAATCCCTATTTTTATTATATATTTTTATACTTTAATTAGGGATTTTGTCATAATTATTGAACCTAAAATGTCTTATTTGTGCTTAATTGAGATTAAGAGTAACTATATTAAATTATGACTTAAAAGGGTAAAATTGTCAAAATAATTGTAATACTCTTAATCATTAATTTTTGAGAGCATTTGACATTGGTTTAATTATTTTCAATTGAAATTCATTGAAATTTTGGATTAAATATGAAAATGGCAATTTGGGGCTTTAATTTTAGAAAAGACAGTTTGTACCATGAAATTTTAAAAATGACAATTTGGTTTAATCAAAACTCAACGTTTTTGGCTAGTTCTGAATTTAGGGAAGCTTTAACAATTATTCAATGCAATACAGAGCTGAGGGAAAGTAATATTAAGACAGAGCTTTGACAATAGCAGCGGGTGCCGCGATCTTCTCAGATTTCATTTCCACTTTGATCATATCTACCTTCACATCTTCAACCACTCCGCTGCCCTCTATACTCGCCGGTGACATTCACTCCAACCTTACCATCATTTTTGTCGTCGGCGAGTGTTGAGATTCCATTGAGGAGGAGCTGCCGTGAGTAGACTAGGGAGCGGGGATTTAAAGAAAGAGCTGCGAGAGGCGGGGAAGTGAGCTGGAGAGTGAGGATCAGAACAGAATCAGATAGCTGAGAGTCCGAGAGGGAAGAGCCAGGCCGTGAGTGAGGAGGAGTGAGCTGGGAGTTAACAAAGGTTAGGGGCCAATTTGGAGTGGCAGAGACAGGAACCACTATCCTCGCTGCATCTTCCATTACTGCCGTTAGCCTCCCTCTATTTAAAACCATTCTAGACCCCTTCCTTTGATTCTCAACACAGACGTGGCTTCCTCTGCTCCTGAATTCATGCATGCCGTGGCTTTGTCTGATTTGTTTACATGATTTTGCCTCTTGATACTATATTGATGGTTTGCAGTAGCTAAGTCCCTTCTAATCCTAGAGCAATGGATTGATTTTGGATGCTTGGAGCTAAAAAGGGGAGTTTTATTTTACCTTATTAGCTTGACTATATATTTATGATTTCTTTGATTTAAGGAGTTGTAATTTGTAGTTAAGACTAATAGATTCGGTTTAATCTTTGTTTGAACCAATTTGTGATTTGAATTAGTTTATGTTGAACATTGTGCTCATCAATATATGTGGTTATATATATGTTTCATTGCAATTCTCTTGATTCTCTATTATCTTGCATGGTATTGTTTGGATATTGAGTTGATTTTGGATTACTTTGGAACCAATTGCATTAACTAAATCATAATCACACACTAAGAGTGCTTAATAGCATCTCTAGAGTAGGGGTTCCTCTCTTTTGATGTTAGACTTATCAGTTGATGGGGTTTGGTATTTTAGAAAACTTAGTGATTTCATAAATTGCATACAAAGTGGTTTCTAATAGTGTTTTAAGAAGTGATTATTTTTTAGGTCTAGGAATAATCATTTATTAGTGCACTAGACTCAACGGTGTTTGAGGTTTGGTATTTTGAGGGACTTTGATTGCAATTGCTAGTGTTTTGTATTGAGTTTCAATTACAGGAATTAAATCTTATCCGTTGTGGAAGATTTAATTCACCTAACTTAAGCTAGCTTAAAGGTTCTTTTAAGCATTTTTGTCAAACTAGCACACTCCCATTATCTTTTGAAGCAAATGATAGATGAAATTCATTATTCTAGGAGGCTTTATAACACTCTTCTAATCTAATTCGATTCCTCCTTATTTGAAAATGCCAAAAATATCAATTTTAATTGCATTCAATTCATAGTTTTGAAAATCAAACAATCATGTTTTACCATCATCAATTTTACATTATTATCACTTAGTTTCATAATCGGCTCCTCAAAGTGAAATAACCCGAGTTGTGCGCTATATTGCATTAATTCGGCTTTATTCTTGATAACCCCGAGGCGACTAAAGGGATATTTCAAGTGGCGTCGTTGTTAGGGAGCCAAGATATTGGTTTCCTAGTAACTAAGTGTCAAGTACCTTTGACCTGGGTGATCCTTTAGGATTTTTACTTTCTAATATTTTCATACTTAGTCATAGGTTAGGTTGCATTTTAGATAGGTTTTCATTTTGCATATTTTCTTTAGCATACCATAGCGTTTTGTATCTTGCATAGAAAATTTTGAAGAAATACCAACAAATATCTTGATTTTCCTTCATTTTTGCATTTGCATTTTTAGGATTTAGGATTCAGGATTCATTGGGATTGAATTGATTTTAATTTGAATGTCTTGGTCTAATGAAGATCATGAATTTTAGTTTTACACTAATCCTCTTATGCATTCTTTTCTAGGGAATGAAAGAACCCCAAGCTCTCAATTCTTAGATGAATCTTATGGCACTTGGAGACATGAAGCATTTTCTGATCTTACATATTCTCAAAAGCTTGATGTGCTTCAACAAGAATTGGATTCCCTTCAAGCGTACATAAATTATCAAGGAGGAGCCTCTGAATCTCAACATCCTCAGTATCTCTATCCACATTTGGAACAATCTTATCCATAAACCTCCTATTTTGACTATGAACCCACCTTCCAACCATCTCAATCCCACTTCAACCATACTTCTTCATCCTACCTGTTCCATCAAAAATCACCCACTCTACTCTACCAAGAACCATTATCTCCATTTCATCTTCCCTCATTTCCCCTACTTCCATACCATATAGAACTCCCTCTGAACCACCTTCTCCATCATTCTATGAACCTCCACCACAATCTCCTACACCTCAACTTAGTGGACTTGATGCTTTCCTCACCTTGCCAAACATGGACGACATAACTCGTATATTGAGAAGAATGTATGATGAGCTTAAGGTTGAACACTTTAAGTTGTTCATGTTTAATGAGGCAAATATGATTTTCAAGGAGCAGAAAGAGCGAATGGAGGAGATCGAAGGTTTTATCAAGGCATTTGTTGATCATGTGTTATGGATAAAAACTGGAGGAGAAGAAGGAGCTCCATGGACTTATGACTCCAATGATGAGAGAACCAAGGAGCAAAAGCTACATGGCACTTTACAAGTGAAAGATTTCATACCTCCAGTGCCTACTCCCACAAAAGATGTCAAGAAGAGGCAAGTGCATTTTCAACTACCAGAGGAGCCACTTCTAAACAATTGTACTATATATTCCTCCTCTTCTTGAAGAGGTTAATCCTTCTCTTACTACTATTCTTGATATTGTGAGTGATGATGAGGTGGATGAAGAAATTGTGGTTGAATCCCCTCAAATTTTTAATGTTGATAATGCTCAATGTGATATTTTTAATAGTAGTTGTGTAGATGATGATATTGCTTGCACTGTCAATGCTTATATGTGTGATGAACATGTTCTTTTCCCTAGTTCTAGGAGTGATGAACACATTAAGCATGATATTGTGGAAAATGATGAATTATGCTTGGATGCTCAAATTGTGGTAAAGTGTGGATGATAGTTCAAATGATTGTCTAAGTGATATTTACTTACATGATTCTTCCTCTCTTTCAAGTGTTGGTAAGTATGATTTGAAGTTTTTTAATGCTATTTAACAAGATGAAAAACTTATTTTCCCCTCTTTTCTACATTCTACTTTAGTTTGTTCATGTGAGGGTGAAATGTCATGTGCTACTTGTGTTGAAATTGATAATTGGCTTTCTACTTCGCCTAAATTTGATTCTTTATCTAGTTCAATTGATAACATTAAAGTGCATGCTACACTTGCTACAAGCCTTAAAAATTGTGCATCTTTTGATCCCTTTGAATTATATGTTTTAGGTAATTCAATATGGAAAGATTCAATGGTTTTGAATGATAAAATTGTAAATGAAAATGAATCTTTCCATTTAGTTCTTTTTTGCAATTTTCCACCTAATATAGCAAATGAAAATACATGTTTTGAATTTTTAGGTGGAAATAGCTTAATCAATTCTCTTTCTTCTTCTACTCTTTTACCTCCCAACTCATATGATTACAAAAGTGATGTAATGCACTCCAACACTAAGTTGGATTCTGCATTTCCCCTATTGCAACCACAAGATGATTTTCAAAATATGACCCCTTGTTCAGTTCCTACTAAAGGGAATTAAATTGACTTTCTTAGTTGTAAAGTTTACTTGGAGAATCTAGTTCCTATAATGCCTATGTTTTATTTTAGATCTCTTGATGTATTTATTTCTGGAATAGATACTGCTGCTGGTCTGGTGTTCCTTTTGCAGGAACTTTCACTACTAAGAGGGTGCAAATTAGGAGAAGTGGTTATAAAAAGGAAATTCATGTTTCTCATTTGGGATGAGAACTTCTCCTACAAGAGTCTACGGAGATTTAAGCATCAGGTTGTCTCTTTCCTCACTTGCTTTCTTCTTATTTTTATATATTTCTTGAGCTTAATTGTTATGTGAAAAAGATAAGTGTGGGGGAGACAAAACCATTAGTAAATGGTAGATTTCTTTTGTTACTCACCCCCTTAGGCTTTGAGCTCTTGTCATTCCTTTGCCCTTAGGTTTGCATTAAGGACAATGCAAGATTTAAGTGTGAGGGAGGGATTAGGATTTTAGGTCTTGTGTGCTTTATTGTGCCTAGTTGCAAAAATGTGTGATTTAAAAAAGAAATCAGAAAATTCTTGAGCCAAGCCACACTCTTAAATTTTTGTCACTCCTTGATTTTGAAATTTGTCTAAATACTTATGGGAATTGCTTATGCTCTTGATTGATTTTTAATGAATTGATTGATTATTGCTTAGAGTTAGCATTTGGATTGTTGGGTTAATGCATTTTGATCAGGCTAATATTCAATTAATCTTTGTGAATGTGCATTTGAGAATAAACCCTTTGTTGGAAGGATTTTGAGGCTAATTTTCAATCATTAAGGTGTGTTTGCCACCTATTCTAGTGTACCACTAGAATTTGTTTAAATTCTTTTTTAAAATCACATTTGCATTTAGATTAATGAATATAAGAGGGGCATTCATTTTATCACCCTTTATTCCAAACACAAACCTATACACTAATCCATTGTTAACCCCTTTTGAGTCCTTCACATTCCAAAAGCTATCATTTGTTAACAAGCTCTATGTAAGCATTCCATTTGCATTAGATTGACATCCAAACATCATTGAATTGCCATAAATATCATAAGTGTGACAAAAAATGTCATTTACATCCATTATATATATATATATATATATATATATATATATATATATATATATATATATATAAGAGAAGAAGAAGAAGAAGAGAATTAGAAGAAAAGGCATGAAAAAAAAGAAATATATATATATATATATCATAAAAAATATATAGTAAAAAAAGTAGAAAAAAAAAAGAGAGAAAAGAAGAAATAAAAAAAGGGCATTTGTTTGATTGGCAAGGAGATGTGGTTATTTGATCATGAAGTAAAAAAAAAAAAAAAAAAAGGATGCAATTGTATACATTTATGCATACATAGTACTTGTTGTTTCATCATCCCTTCCATGAGAGAATTTCCATCATTAAAACCCTTTTAAAAGTCTCCTTGATTCATGAGTCTAGGTGCTACATAGTGGTGAAGAGAGTAGAATTTCTACAAGCATATAGTAGGACCTAGTCTAGGTGGCATTGAATGCAATTTACTATACTTGTGAGAGGAGTTAAACACTTAAATCCTTGAGTGTTCTCTTATGTACATTTCTTTGATTAATTGTGCATTAATTTAGTCCATTTGCATTATCCCATGCTAAAAATTGTGTTAGCTTAATTAGTGATGATTGATTAATTCATTGACTCCAATCTTGAGCATTTGAAGCTTTCATTTGTGTTTACACTACTACAAACTAGACTTTTTACTACCCTAAAGGACGTCCCTTTTTAAGTTAGGGATGCCCAAAGTTCAATATTTGGAGTGAGGCTTTGGCACTGGATAAATTTTTTAAAAAAAATTTCAACCACTTTAGACGTCCCCAGTTTTTCTAAGGACATCTAAAGTGGACTTTAGACGTCCCCTACATAAATGGGGACGTCTAAAGTGGGCTTTAGATGTCCCCATTTTGACTGGGGACAACTAAAACTTACTTTAGGCATCCCCATTTTGACTGGGGACGCAGAACCATCACCTCATTCAACTGTATAGTTATAGCTTTACCTTCTCTGCATTCTCTTGGCCCATACCTGTGATTGCTGCTGTGTTCCATGCCAATTTCCCTATTGTATTTGTTTTCATTCTTCTCCTATACCCGTGAGCACACTGTCTTCTCCCATACTTGTGAGCTCATTGTCATAACTCCTTCCTTGAACAAAGGTGCACCTCCCCTTCATTTTTCTTCCTTCTGCTCCCATTCTTGTGGTCGTGGGTCTTGCTATTTGCTGCTGCAGTTGCATCCTTAGTTTGTGCATTTCCCTTTAAACTTGTAAAATTTATATCAGTTTGTTCTCTTCTTGTTAACCATTAACTGATAACTGATATTAAATTATTTTCACAACGCTTGATTTTTAGATACAAGACAAGAGAGAGGTGGAAGCTTGTCTTTGAATATTCGCATAAAGGATCTTGAAGGAATACTTGTGAGTTCTAAACATTCTCTGAACATTCGCATAAAGCTTGTTTCTAACGCCTTTTTCTATAGACCAAAACAAACCATATCAGTTGGTGCCTCCTACATGTTTTCATTTTAGTTTCCAAACTTAGTTGTTCATGGAATGTTGTTCTTCTAGCAATTGTCTTGGAATTTCTAGTTGTTTTGCTGATTTAAATGTGGAAGCATTGAATTGATTGTGTGTTTCCACCCCTAGCTAGAGCTGAAACTGTGGTGGTGATTGTATTTTTAATTCCAAATGTATACTCTTGGCTATTTTTTGAATAGACATGTATTCTTTGAACTTGGTCAATTTTCCCTTCTATTTAGGAAGTACTTAGCTGATAAATATGACTTGATCCTAAATATAGGATCTTGATGCATCACTTTGTCCCATTTATTAGATTCTTTTTTTTTTACATTTTTCTTATTAATTTTATAATTTTTCTCACTTTGTTTTCTTCCACCACGTTTGATGCCCTCAATAAAAGAGAGGTATTTTAGAGAAAGTGACACACACACACACACACACACATCCAACTCTCGTCTATCTAGTTCAATTCAATATAATAGTTTGATTTTATTTAGTTTTGGTTATTTATATTGAGTTTGCTACTTTAGTTTGCCAATATTTATTATTTGAATAAAAAAATTTATGAGATCTTTTCTTCTATTTTTTTCTATTTGAAAATAAATAAAAAAATTGAAAATTTTAAAAGGGCCTAGAACTTGTTAGTCAAGAACTTGGTGCCAATTTTTGTGGCACCAATTTTTTAATGTTTAGTTGAACTTGGTGCTTCCTTTAGCGTTCAAGAACATAGGAAAATGGATAGAATTTGAATTGGAATTCTTGAAAACCATAATCTTGTTCTCTATGCTTTTTGATACATGAGATTATGGTACTTTCTTTCCTTGCATTTACCTAATGCTCTAAAGTAGAGAAAATGAAGCTATGAATTTTTGTTTGGGTTAGAAGAATTAATGCTAGCATCCTTCTTTTTACTCTTGTTTTAGTGCTATGAAATTTTATTTTACTCTTCTTAATTAGTTTAATTTTGTTTAAATTAAGCTGAGATGGTTTGTTATTTTGATTTTGGGATGTCTCACGTTTAAGGGAAAATGCTGCCAAAATTTTGAAAAACAAAATAGTAAGAGGCAATTCCATGTGTTGACAATTATTCTAAACTTGAGTGTTATTGGGAATGATGTAGGAAGTAATAAAATGGATCATAGTTGGATGAATGCTTTGAGAACAAGTGAACAATATGAGAATGGGGTTAAAGAGTTTATTGAATATGCTAGAAGGAATGCTTCAGCAAAAAATGGGATGTATTTTTGTCCTTGTGTCAATTATTTAAATGAGAGAAGATGGGATGTTGAAGTTATAAAGGATCACCTACTTTGTGATGGAATAAATCTTCGATACATAAGGTAGATATGGCATGGTGAGGAAGTAATTGATTGTCCGTCGCACAAGAAGGAAGCTGTGGATGTCATAGATGAAGATAGAATGGAAAGAATGATTCACGATGTTGAGGTAGAATCCTTTACGCAGTCGCATGAATATGACAGCCTATAGAGTGATGCAGAGACACCGTTGTACCCAGGGAGTAAATACACACGGCTGACAGGAACATTACATTTGGTTAACTTACAAGCAACTTGTGGGTGGACCGATAGTAGTTTCACAATGTTGCTTAAACTATTATTTGTTATGTTTCCAGATGATAATGTACTTCCAAATCGTATGTATGAGGCCAAGAAAATCCTATCTACAATGCGTACTGTACAAAAAGGAGTATGAAGGTCTGAGTGAGTGCCCCAAGTGTCAAACTGCACGATACAAAGTGAAGAAAGATGGTGGTTGTGGCGATAGGACAACTAAAAGGCAACTTATATAAGTTTTGTGGTATCTTCCAATAATACCGTGCTTTAAGCGTTTGTTTGGCACTACAAAAAAAAGTGAAGAAGTTGAGATGGCATTCGGATGATAGAATATATAACGGAAAATATCTTCGGCAACCAACTGACTTCCACAGTGGAAGAAAATAGATGAAATGTTCCCTGAATTTGGCAGCGAGCTGAGAAACCTTTGGCTTGGGCTTTGTACAGATGGCATCAATCCGTATGAAACTCTTAATAGCACACACAGTGTGTGGCCAGTACTCCTTGTAATATACAACTTGCCTCCTTGGCTTTGTATGAAACGCAAGTATGTGATGCTTTCTATGATGATTTTTGGACCAAAACAGCCAGAAAATGATATCGATGTCTACTTTGCGCCTTTGATTGAGGACTTGAAGAAGTTGTGGGAGGAAGGCGTAGATGTGTTTGATGCATATAAGAATGAGTCCTTCAAGCTACGTGCAATGATTTTAGCACGATAAATGACTTCCCTGCGTTGTTGGTACCAAGTCCTTGTGAGAATGATATTTTACTCTCTCTTTATTACTTGATACGGCCTGTGCAGTTGTGGAGTATTTGGCTCTATATTTTGCCACTACTGACACAACACTAACCTGGGATTTTGCAATTTCGATGCACTAATTTGGAATTTCCCTATTTCAAATGTATTTATAGGGATTTTCCCTATATTTTAACATATTTAATTTGTTTTTGCCTGAAGTACTTTGCAGACAATTATTATGTGTAATATTCACCCACCCAAATTGAAGAAGTCATAGAGGAGTTGGCTATAACTGTTAATCATAGGTGGGTTGCTACATAATGGAGTTAGCTATAGAGTAGCCAATTTTTGGTTTAAGTGTATGTTAGATTCTTAGTTAAGTTCTTAGTTTAGGTGTTTCAAATTTTGTATTGCTTTACATTCCTGCTTTTGGTTTTTATTTTGGTTCCTGCTTTTGGTTTCACTTTTGCTATTTTAGATTTGCTTTTGGTTTCTATTTTGGCTACATTGTAACCATTTTGGTTACTGGAATGGATCCCTATTTTGGTTAATTTATATATTCATCACAGGTATTTGTATATGTAATAAGCATAGCGGTAGATAAAACATGAGCCCCAATTTTTTTTTTAAAAAAATCACAATACTTCATGGTTATTCATGAATAATCATAATATATTGTCACATATATGATAGTTTTTTAAAACAACCATGAAGTATATCAAAATATTTTACAATTATAGATTAACAACCATCAAAGAAACTCCTTTTAGATGACCAAAACTGGTATCAAATACTTTACCGTTAATCATTTGAATTGTAAAGTATTGTGTACTATAATTCAAGGTTTTCAATTAATAACTGTTGAATGTTGTTTACTATATTCAATGGTCATTGACAAAAAATAGTGAAATATAGGGCCTTAAAAATAACAGTGGTATGTAAATAACCGTTGAATATAGGGCTCTATATTTAATGGTAAACAACAGTTAAATATTAATATTTGGCACTCAAATATTTAACGGTTGTAAATCGTTATGTATAGGTAAAACTAACTGTGAAATATAGGTAAATCTATAGTAGTATGTTTAGATTCTATATAAATAGTTTTGTTTGAATATAAGTGAATATTTTAAGCTCTCCCAGATTAGCCCAGTAGTTGTGTAACCACAGTCCAAAAACTCGAAAGATAACAGTTACAATAAGCCATATGAAGTTGGAACGAGTTTGAACACTAAGCAAAGTGATGAGCATTAACAGCTCATCACCAATGCACACCGTTCAAATCTTACTTGAATGATTCAAATTTAATTTTTTTCAGTTTCATTTTTTAAAAACGTTATTTCAATGTAAACATAGTCTAAAAAGCATATATCTTAACTATCAATTTAAAAAAAAAAACATTTATTTAAATTTCATGGCTAAAGTATACTTTTAATCTTTTTAAATTTACATGAGGTAGAACCCTTAACTTTATTAAGTATAATTTTTGTCCTATAATTCTAACAATATTAATGTTGCTGACAAAAAATGCTGACGCAGCAAATTCAAGTGATGACGGTGTAAACTTAAGTAATGATTATGTAATCAAATGTTATTAATCTTAAATTTAAAATATGTATAAATTGAAAAATATCTAAAAACCTAATAAAGCAATCAATATCAAAGTTGTTAGTATAAGCCTTTCACCCCAAGGGGAATGAATTGAGTGATATTTAAAAATTTGAACTTAAACACAAACTTAAAGAAGAGAGTAAAGTTAGAGAGATGTCACCGAACATTGACACAAGGGATTTATACTGGTTCCATTCAATCCCCTTGACCTACGTCCAGTCCACATAAATCTTTCTAAGATTTTCACTATCTTCCTAAGATTCACAGGACTCTTAGTGCCTCAGTACAAACAAGTCTACTTCAAAGAACAATCGCCCCCCCCCCCCTACACTTTGCAGTCAAAGCCTACTCAATATCCCACTACCTTAAGTAACTCAACCATAATAAATGATTTGATAAAACCTCTCACAAGAATAACAGAATCTCATTAAGAAAATACTCAAGACTTAGCGATGAATGCAACAGTAAATTTTGCATAAAGAGTTAGTTGCTTCGTCTTCAATGCTCTTCTATTTACAGTGTGAGGTTGTTTGATGACAGTTGCTCTTGAATGTAGCCGTTGGAGTGTTTGGTCTTGGATTCTAGCCATTGGAATGTCAGGACATTCTTTGTGTCTTAGGATTTAGCCGTTGGAGCAGAGAGAATGTCCAGTGTTTGAACTCAGAGCATTTAATGCTTCTAACACATAAAATGCTTTTTGCATTTTGTGTGTAAATCCATGATTGATCACCTATAATATGCTTAATCACTAATATATTGAAGTGTTAGAATGGTTGGGAGCAAAAAGAGCAAGTTTAGAATGAACTTGAACGAGTTTCAAGATTTTCGATGCGATGCTTTGTTTTCTAGAAATGCATCACTCGAGCGGTCTTCACTTAGTTATTTTGAAAACAAGACAGATCACTAGATGGATCACTATGGTGATGTGGTAATGATGCATAAAATAGGATCACTTGGGTGATCTTGTTTCTTTTGAAAACATATCACTAGGTACATCACTGTGGTGATGTGATAGCGATGAGTGCAATTGGATCACTTGAGTTGTCACTCAATTGATCTCCCTTCATCTTGTTTTAAGTGAAAATAGATCACCAGATATCATCATTGTAGTGCAGTGGTAGTGATGACCTTTTTACACATCACTCTAGTGATCTACACTTAGAAAATTTTCAAGAATATTGAGCACTACCAGAGTCACTGCGGTGTTGTGCTAGTGATGTATTTTGTCACATCACTCAAGTGATCCTCTCTTCAAAATATTTTCAGAAAACTAATCACTAGGACAAATCACTGTGGTGATGTGATGGTGATGAAAATTGAGCACATCACTCAAGTGGTCACTTGATTGACCTCTTCTTTGAAAAATTTTTGCAAAACTAATCACTAGAATATATCACTGTGGTGATATAATGGTGATCACTATTTGAAGCCTCACTCGAGTGATCTAATTTAAAATAATTTTCTAGAAGAATTGATCACTAGATTGATTCACTATGGTGGACTGATAGTGATCAAAAATTTCATCATCACTCTAGTGGTCACTCGAGTGATCTTTGATTACCACTTTTAGTGAGCACCGTAGTGATGAATTATTTTCTCAAAGCACATCACTCAAGTTGTCCCTCAAATGATCAACTAATTTTTTCAATAAGTGTTCACTGTAGGTTTTAAAATCATTTTTAAAACAATGTTCTCCTACAAAACATTTCTCTAGATCTTTCTTAAGCTTTGTTATCATTAAAACATAGAATCTAACAAAAATCTTGTTTGTATTAAAAAATTTTAGTTTAATAACCTAAATATCAAAACCTCGATTTTATTTGCAGCGATTGGTCGGTTTAATTTTGTTTAATCATCTAAATATAGTATATTAAAAAAATTAAAACTTAAATATATTTTATCAATCATCACTTGAGTTTGTTGCGTCAAAATTTTTCATTAACATTAATGGTATTAGAAATATAGGACCAAAAGTATACTTTATAAAGCTAAAGGACCAAAAATATGCCTCATATAAAACTTAAAGGATTAAAAGTATAATATAGACAAATATCATTAGTTAAAAAAATTGAATCTAAACCATTCAAAACATATTTGAATAGTGCAGATTTCACTACAGCAATAATCACATGGCACCCATCATTGCAATGAGCACTGAAAATGATTCCATAAAATTTAACCAAACGAAGATCAGCCCGTATCTCATCCTCCCTATGCATTGCACCCATGACTAGATAACCATTTTTTTACCTTTACTCTATGTTTGGCAATGGGTTTTTAGAGGGGAGGGGTGTGTTTGTGTGTGTGTGTGGTGGGGGGGGGGGGGATTGTACCCCTCCCCTCGTTTAGCTTGAAAATTTTTTAAGGAAGGGAGGGGCCTTGTTTAGATAAAACAATTTTAAAGAGGGGAGGGGTTCTTCTCCCGTCCAATCCCCTTGGGGTCTGTTTGGTGTGAGGGATTTGGAGGGGAGGGAAGAGGAGGGAAAATTTTTATGAGTTAAATTTTAAAAGATTAAAAAAGTGGGGTAATAAAATTTTAATAAAGAGAATATATAAGATAAAAGAGTAAAAAAAATAATTAAAAATGTTTAACCCCACTTCTCTAATTTTTTTAAATTCAACTCAAAAAAAATTTCCCTCTGCCCACTTTCCCGCCCCTCCCCTCACACCAAACAAGCCCTTACTCTCCCCTCCAAAATTAGGGTTTTTTGAAGAGAAGAAATGAGAAATTTTAATGTTCTAAAATTAACCTTAGTAAAATAATAAAATTACCATCATATCCTCAGGTTTTATAATACTTATATACTCCTTCTGTGCAAACAATTCATTGTCTTCACCAAGCCAACACTGTGAGACAAGTAAGAGTCTGACTTTTACAAGTGAGTATTCTCCTACCCTTCTTTGTTTCTTAATGCTTTCAATAAAATAGTATGAGCATATGAAACTCTCAGTCTCTCTACCAGACTCATTTCAAACTCTGAACAAAATATCCCTTCCCTTTTTGTCCTCTTCCTCACTCTCTGCTCACTCAACTGTTCGCCACAAATCTCAAAAGTTTGTTTTTTATTTGGGTTAAAGATTGTCTACTTCTCTACAATTCCCAATTTTCCATGACCATAGCATCTTTAAGATCTATGGAATCAAGTCAATGTCTTTATCTATCTTATTGCTAAAGCTTCTTCCATGTGATTACCAGTGGGTCACCATAACACGTTTTATCGTTTTTGTTTGATACTTTATATGCTTTTCTGGTTCTTTTTTTTTTTTTTTTTTGGTTGTGTTGCTTTGGTTTATTTATCAGGAATATAATGAAATATATTAATCTCTCATCATGGATAAAAACAGCTGAACAAGCCTAAAATATCCTATAAACAAAAAATAGGTGTCGGTTGTTTTGTGCCTCATATGGTTTGTGATCATGTTCGTCATGTAAAATTAAAGAAAAAGGAGTGATAGATTATAATAATATACATGATGCCATATCATTTAAATACTTAATTTAAATCCTTAAATATCTAAATCGTAATAAAATATCCAATTCAAATCTAATCCTAATATCTAATAATACTAATCCTAATATCATGTAATGTCAATCCTAATATCTTATAACATCTAATATATTAATTCGATGCTGTAATATTATACATTATGTGATGCCATTTAAATATCCAATTCAAGTCCAATCCTAATAACTAATAATATTAATCTTAATATTTAATAAGAGATCAAATGTAATTTTTACTATGGGAGATCACGGTTGATCAACTATATCATTCATAAGTCCCTTTATTATTATATAATTTTATATCTATTTAGGGGATTTTATTATTGTTATTATGCTTAAATGTTATTATTATGATTATTTTGGATTAGAAGCTACTGCACAAAATAAGGCCTAAAAAAGGTATAATTTTCACATTTTATTTTCCTAGACTAAATTGATTTGCACGAAGGTATTTTTAGTTGTATTTATGCAAGAAAATTAAGGAATTAAAGTCAAAAAGACAATTACGCCTAGAAAGAGAATGAAGAACTATAGAAAATGGTGGAAATTGGCATAGGTTGGAGAATCCATGAAAAACAAAGCCTTAAGGTACTTTTGGGCTAAATTACATCATGGTTAGGGTCAATATGTGTTAACTTATAACTTATGCTCCTTAAATGGGCCTCATGACCACCATTAAGTCCAAACACATGTCTTCCATGACCCATGAAGAGGAAAAAACATGGCCACCTACAATTAATGAAGAGCATGAGGGTAATTTTACATGGTTTTTTATCCATTAAGCAACCAAATGGCACCACCTAAAAGGATAGAATAAAATATAATTAAAAAAAAGGGATTTAATTCAAAATATTATATTTTTTTTATCCCTTGAGAATTGAACTTAATTCTTCTCCTCAAATATATTAAATCCAAATTCATGAAAAATCTAAAGATTCAAAGATTTAAAATAAAGATTTATCTTTATTCATTCAAAAGTCTTTCAAGAATTCAAGTTCCTCTAATCACAGGTGAAGAAAACTCCACAAGCATATTGAAATTCAAATAGAAGATAGAAAGGTAGAGCAAATCTTATCAAAATCCAAAAACAAATCATGCCTCCATCCTTCTTCCTTCTTCAATTTGTACTCTTCTCAAAGTTATAAAAGGACCCCAAGGCTTCATTCCAAGAACATGACCACACATCGCGATTACATAGCGTGATCACACTTCATGACCACACACCACATTATTCTCTTGTTTTCTTCCATCACCATGTGGGGCTAATCCTCCTCTTGAGGATGAATCTTGTGGCTTGAGTTCTATGTGCTTAATTAGGCAGTTGTTAGTTTGATTTTTTCTCATTTATGTCTAATGATTTCCTAGAGTAGTTAGGTTTTGAGTTTTCATTTAGTGAGACTCTGTATTTCGAGTAGAATTCCATTGTGATCAAACTCGTTTGTTATTTGATTTCTATTTTTATAATTTAATGTTCTTAATTTATATCTTTATTCCTCTCATGATTATTGTATGTTCTTTGTTCAGAGTATGAATTTAGACACATGATTTAATTGTGTTCTTGAATTTTCGAGTAGAAATTTCTTTAGAGGGAAAATTATATAATTGAATTGAATAACATGCTAAGCAAGGCTTTGGTAATTATTTAAGGAATAATTATGATTCGAGTAAAGTTATAATTAGGAATTAAATAATTAGAGCTAGTGAGTAGTTTGGGTTTATAATTTCAGCTTAGTTATATATAAGTCCATGTGTATATTTGGAACAGCGATAAGAATGCTTAAAAGCAGCTTTTCAATTATGATTTACGGTATATGACATAAGTATATGAGAGGAGTTTTGACTCGATTTACGTGAAAAGCAACTTAAACATCCATCCAAACACTCACCATATCTATTCAAATATCTATTGTTGAATGATGATAACCACATATCTATTCTCAAGGAGATTTACCATTATATTTGTTTCCACGCGTCTTTTTATATTTTTATTTATTTATTTATTTTTATAAAATATTAAAAATCATTCTTTATTTTCTTGAGTCTTACACATTTAATTAATTTATAAATTAAATACTATTGACTTCGTGTAAGAGAATACAACCTAGGTTAGCGGCATAATTTAGTTATTAATTAGTGCACTAACGATAAGCACGATCAATCATAAACTTTATAAAAAAACCACGATAAAAATTCAATTAATGTTATAAGGGTACAACAATCAATCTATCATTAGCTCTCCTCCCAAGCTAAATAAAGTACCATTAAAATTCTTTCCCTGTGCTCTCCTCCAATCTCTCCTCCAATCAATCCAAACAAATAATTACTAAAATATCTCTCTTCCCCGCCCCTTCTCAGATATTGTCCCTTCCTGTCCCATCCCTCCCCTCAGTCGAGCCAAACACAATGTTAGAATCAAAGTAGAAACGCCAATCAATTGGCCGGTCGCATTATGGAATCTACAAGACTCTTGCATATAAATGTTCTTTGCATATGTTCATCATTAGTGATTCAAAAGTCAGCCACTTATGCAGCTTGATTCCTATTTGCTGGAACTTTTCTCATTGAAACGGGGAAAAAAGTGGACAAGGAAGTGAGGCGGCAGCGGGCTTCCAAAATTTGTTTGGTATACTTTCTCCTTGAAACTTTGGTATAAAGTTCAATTAATATTTTTATATATAATAGGAAAAAACCAAAATACCCTTTTCAATTTTGATGAGAAGGGAGCTAGGCCCAATTCCCAAGCCCCAAACGAACAAAAATCTTACTTTCATCCTCACCTCTTCTTTTTCAGACAAAATTAGACTTAGAGGAACAGGTATTTACAAGCAGAATCAAAACCATGACCTTCCATTTACAATGAAACATGATCCTCAAACCAGGAGGCATGAAAGTTCAACCACCAAATGGACAAAAATACCGGGGCAACTAGATCCATCTTATTCTGATAAATCTCCCTCTTTTCATTCTAATGTATATTTTGACAGTCACAGTCGCCATCAATTTCTTTTTCTTTTTAAAACCAGAACAAGACATCAACCTGAAGGGGACAAAAATTCAGAAAATCAATCCGCTTACCTGGCTTGATTACATATTTTCCCAGAAATTCACCAAATTACATCATCAATCTGAAGAAACTGATGTTATTATCAATTGTCAGCAACAATGAGTTCAAGCTAGACGCCACACCCTTTTTCCCTTTTGGATAAAATAAATTCTCCTTGATATCAAATAGATGTTCAACCACAGGATTTTACAACTCATACCACACCTAGAAGCCAGAGTATATACATATACTCTTCAATGGACACCTCAGAAAATGCATCATAGTTTTAGGCTACTATCGGCATCCTCACTCTTTTGGATAATGCCGTTTTCTTGCAGATACTCCACAAAATCATCAATAAGATATGGCCAGGCACCTTCAGAATCATAATTAGATAAATTTGGGTCGACAGTCTGCAGAATAGAGCATAAAAAATGTACTGTTTCAATATCGCACAAAATGAATACAAAAAAGTACAAAACTTAAGATAAAGTTCTTTTAGGTTTTGCCATCAGATGTACGGATAAAAACTCAAACATAAGGGTAAACTTTTCTTCAGAAAAAAAATCATCTTGAGCTCTAAAAAAATAACCAAATTTCATGTTTTTAATAAACTAAGATAAATGTATGATACTAAACTCATGCTTTGTCCCAAAAGAGGGCAGGCAAGTGTACTCCAGCTTAACTTGTGATTCCCTAAGGCCCATCATCAAACCCCCCAAATAAAGAATATCAACAAACAGAAATTTATGCTTTGGTTCCGTTTACATGGAAGGGGAAAGGTATCACGTTTTGTTTTGCTAAGGCCTAGGAATGTTCTGAAACCGTTAAGGCATTAAAAAGGAAATTTATTTTACATAAATTTGTTATCATTTTCCTTGCAAACCCAACAAACAAAGAATGCAAAGATATTGTTTAATGTTGTAACGTTGCTTAAGGGGCAGCCATGGTTGTGGTGCTCATTGACAGGCAGCTGCCACAGCGAGTGGCAGATTTTTGCATAATTTAATAGCCAATGGGCTGGTATTTTATGGGGCATATCAACCATTCAGCTTTATCTGACTGAAAATAATACAAGGAAAATACAAGAAAAAGGCTTAAAACCTAACTCTTCAGATTCCACCAAGCCAATAGTAGCTACCACTAGTAAGTTGGTCAGAGACATAGGCATCAAAGAGGACAACAAAAAAGAATACAAGATTTCTTTTTCTTTACTTTCAACAAAGCAATACCAGCTGAGCTGTCTTCTAATGCTTTAAAAGCTTACCTTAGCAAACTCCAGCAGTTGAGACCATGTGTCCCTAGAGATGGCTTTGTTATGCCGGGCCTGAGTAAGTCACACACGAGAAAAAAAAAGCTCCAACAAAGACCAAAATAACAACCCTTAAGAGATGCAAAAGTTAATCAGGTGTATCGATATTATAATTAGTAAATTACCTGTAAGAACTGGCACCAGTGATCAACCAGTGGCCACTGCTTTTCAGCAAATAGTAGTTGCCACATTCCAATGGCTGTATCCAAAGCCAGAGATTTCTGACCCTGAAATACGTAAATCAAATTTGTACAGTCCCTATCTTGAAGTACATACATAACCACAATATAGCTGCATACGTGTCCAAAACTCGGTACAAGATGCTGAAGATCTATAGCCATCTAAGTTATGGAAAGATGTCCATGTTTTATGCCCAAGAAAGAGGTCCACGACTGAAATTGATCTGACACTTGCTAGGATATACCCAGAATAATTATCATCAAATCATTCACCGGAAGTAAACTACACGCATCCAATTTACTATTCCTGCCCAATCTCAGAACCTTTGCTCATAATGGCAGCAGTGAACGTGTTTGTCTTTTCTCCTTATATCTCCCTCAAATTTTTAAAATAGACTTGCGTCATTATGCTAAGAATATCACCACTTTGATATTATGGTTTTCATTTTTTTAATGGTCCATGCTGTCAGTAAGACACTAAATAATAGCAAGTGATTTCAGGAACCTAAGGCTTGAAAACTTATGACATCAAACACACAAAACATGTTCATTCAAAAGTGAAATCATAAGTCATTAACCATCTTCTATACTTAAATAACTTAATTAGTAATGAACACTAGAGAAGGACATGAAGCAACCCTAGAGTATCCAGAAGATGCCACATACCCACAAGAATTCGGTAGGTCATCATCACTAGTAAAGAAGGTTCTGCATACGGATAGGATGATAATAACTAATTATAATCCCCAGTAATTGAAAACGGGCATAGCTCAAAAACTATAGAGAGAGAACAATCCAGAGAATAAAGAAGTAATAAGCAGAAAATAGCAGATTTGGCTAACAAAGAAACAGACAACAGAATAATGAACCTCTGAACCCAGAAGAACAAGATTGGGAACACCCATCAGATATTACGTCCAGCACAAACTGATGTTAAGGCAACAATGGGAGCATAGCATACCTTCTCTTTCGCCCAGCCAAAAGCAAAGTTATATATCTCACGGAACTTCTCTGAACAATTCAAAATTGTGGATATATTTCAGGGAACTTCTCCAATAGTCAAAGATAATTTCTAATGAGAGATGAAATATAGCAAGTACAGCTAGCTCTAATTTTGAATCTATGAACTGTGTATTTGTACTATCATACATACGTTCATCTTTCAGCTCAGATCGCATATATGGCATCCTTTCACGAAACTTTTCTAAGGAATCTATCCTGAAACATTTGTACAGATTTCAATAGGGTATCAGACACTGAAGAGTAAGAAACAAACATATTTTTACAAAAACCATGGAAAAATTTACCCCAAAGATTGTAAACCACCAATAAACTCCTGCTTGGAAAATTCACACATGGTGCCAGCCTTCATGTGCCATGAAAGAACTAACTGCAAGGATGTCAATATCCCAAGTAAACAAAAAGCATTCCCACATCACAAATTTTAAACAGAGATGAACATTTTATGTGAAAAAATTCATTTAGAATTGCAACTGTCTACCAGAGGAAATATAAATTCATCACGCATTAGCATTTGAGTAAGAACATTATCATTCCTGTTTACATGAAACAATGATGTTATCTTTGCTACTATAAATATCTTTTTGATATCAGCAAACTTTCACACGGCGAGAAATCATAGAACGTGAATACGCAATTTATTACTCATCTAAATCTAATTCCTTAATATAATACTGTATTTTAAGTTATTATGTATTATTACCTTTGTTGATCACAATTTAAACAATGCCGGCTTTCCAAAGCTATACTACATACACTAAATGAAGGGAGAAAATAAATAAACCTAAGAAATAATGCATAATCTAGATGAATCTATACTTTTAGAAAGTAAAGTCATACCATCACTATATCTTGAGGATCCACCTGCACACAAAAATTAATAATAAGTAAATCATAGAACAAACAAAAATGATTTTACTAACCTTTAAAGTGGATCAAAAGAACTAAAGAAAAAATAAAAAAACCCAGATGGTGTGGACTGGATATGATACAAATAATTAATCAGCAAGTTCCTCCAAACTGAAAAGTTCAAACAGACATCAATGACTAAAAAGAATTGCATTTTCAAATAGCAACCTGGAGATCGTTGCAAAGAAGAGTGATACCATCGGCCAATATCATGTCAACATATTGATCTGCATGGAAATTAGTACAGAAAGAAAATTTAAGACAGCCACAGTGTACCATGTTCGCATAAGCAAAAGCCACACATCAACATTGGAAAACTAAGTTAATGAACACACATAATGGCACAGGATCGAAGCTTTTACGACCTTTATTATTAGTTCAAAAGCACAAGTTTTAAACCCACAATATCTTCCACATCCTTAAATCTCATTCAAATAATGGGTTGGTTCCATTCAGTAAAAGTTGTCCAATTAGAATAACCAATGCATATCAAGATTCAGTATCAAGATTTGAAGTTCACAAAAACAGTTGAGCGCAGAAAGCAAGTCTTGCATCAAAAGAAGACTGAATAAAATGTTATCTGATATTTTCATTAAAATAAATACTCCCTCCAGACCTTATTATAAGACACCTTCAAGAAGAGAAGGATTACCCATGTTATAAGTCACTGGATGGGATATTAATTAAATTTTTCCCATATTGCCCCTATTTAAAGTCACTAATCATGAAAGAGAATGACATGGAAATATGAAAGTTTTCCATTTATGGGCAAATTTTGCAATTTATTTCATTTTCAGTCAAAATTTTATGCTGAACATCAATGGCTCAAGACAAGATTTTTATGCTCAATTTGCAGATGAAATTAAAGTGATTCACTAACAGGTTTGCTGTATCAGTTTCAAGCTTTTAGTGTCTTTAACTTTTTGCTTCATTGCTAACCTTTATATCTATTGTAAAGCTTCTCCAAGTGTCTGGAATCAGCTACCGTTTTAAGCTGGGGCTGGCTGTAGAACACATCAAATGCTCCTTCAAGATGCCAGTCACTAGCCTTCAAAGCCTGAAGAGCCACTTTCTCACTACAAATACATAATTAGATTTCTTTCAGTGATGAAAAAAGTAAAGGACATGTGATGCAGGCAATTCTTATGAATATCCATAGGAAACCAGCCAACTAATTCTATATATCTTAGTTTTAGCACCAAATAGTAACTGCATTATTCACACCGTTGTACATGAAAATTCTACAGTATCCTCTGTTGTGTGTTATATTAGAAGTATGCGCATTCTCGGCAGCATCAGATGAAGCAATCAAATTGATAAATTTGTAAGTTTCAAGTCTATAGATAGAACCGGGAAAACGGGCTGAGCCCGTCGAACCGGCCCTTTTAGGCCCTGGCCCTTCAAAGGCCGGGCTTGCAAATTGTAGCCTCAAAAGGAAGTCGGGCCTAAAAGGGCCGGCCCTGTAGAGCCTCAGGCCTAAAAGGGCCGGCCCTTTAGGCCCGTTTATTTTTTTTTTTTTTTTTTTTGCTTGGAAAGGAACTATGTTACATTTTTAAATTGCCTTATTGAATCTATATGTTACTCTGTCCTCATATTGTATAAAATATGATTTTTGAGTATATTGTTTTGTCTAATTGAATCATATTGTGATTTTTGAGTATATTATTCTGCCTATTTAGAATAAAATCATATTATATACTATTCTGCCTGATAGAGTATGAACTTTGATGGAGGTTGTGATTATTTGACTACTTAAACCTATTGCTCAAAGTGAAACATAATCAAATGTCCTTGAAATTGATGATAGTGGCGAAGAAAGTGAAAATGATAATCGTCATACTCATGTTGTTTAGAGGTTAGAGTATTTAGCTTCTTGCCTTCTTATACTTTGGCTTTTGTGTGAGTTATTTATGGACATGATTTTACCTTTGATTATATATTAGTAACTGTGTTTGCTTGTTGCAAGAGATGTGTTATTTAAACCTTAATGTTGACAACATTTATGTATTAAATTAGAACTTTAATCGTTGTTATTTACTAATTATATCTCTCTGAAGAAAATACGTACGAAAAATAGTTAAATATTGTGAAAAGAACTTTCCGGCCCTGCGGGCCGGCCCTGGTCCCGATGCTCTCAGGCCAGGCCTTGAAAAACTACAATTTTTATGATCCAGAGCCCTCTAGGGCCCACCTTGTTAGGCCCTGGCCCGTCAAAGGCCGGCCCTAATTCCCGGCTCTATCTATAGAACAGAATATCAATCCTTTTTTCCTTTTTTGGTCTGCAATCATCTCAATTCTCAAAACCCCCACTCCCCAACGGACCAAAAAAAAAGGCCACACACACAGACAAACGATAAGCTATAAATTCCGCAACTAGGTAAATGACAAAGTTGAAGCAAACCACATGCAGTCAAGAGTCATAGGTGACAATACCTAGCTCCAGTTATGGTCATGAACTGCTGGAGTTTATCACGGTGTCCTCTTCCCAGTTTGTGCTATAAAAAGTAGAACAAGTAATCAGTAAGTCATAAATTTCATTTCTGTCAGTTATCTATATAATTTTGATAATCGAACAGAAGCAATGAAGTTGTCTGACAAAACTAAAATGCAAGCAAACTGATAAAGTGGGAGAAAATCATAATCCAAAAATGTTATCTGGCAGATATAAGCATCGCGACCTTCTGACCACGGAGAAAAGATAAAAACATATTCAGTGGCATATAACTGGCATTCATAATTTCCCCAGCCTTAAAACTTCATAAATTCAGAGAAAATTTTACTTCAGAAGTCAGTAAAAGATGCTACTTTATATTAGAAAGTTGACAAAAGCGAACTGGATTTCGTTGGTGTAATTGTCAGGCATAATGAGGCGAACTAACAATATACGCACTACACTGAATTTATGATACTATGACTTCCTCAATCTTGGGACTCACCCAACAAATTCAGAGAAAAAGTTTTACTACAGTTGTCATTAGAAAAAGCTACTTCACCACAAAGGGAAAAAACTTAAAAGGAAGAAGATAAGATAAATAAAAACTTCGATTGCCAGCATATAAATTCTCGAATCTCCGAACTTATCCAGAAAATTCAGAAAGAAAAGTTTACTTCATTTATCGGTAAAAAAAAAAAATATATATCAAAATGAGAGGCACATGATAAAAACGAACGGGATTCCCGTCGTATGACTAACAAGAACATACATGCAAACAAAAATTGGGAATTTTCGACGCTTTATCATCAATTACAAAATAAAAAATACCATGGTGGAGCTCGAGAACAAAAACCCTAAAACCTCGAGGAAGACGAAGATCTTTTGCTGCAAGCCGTGGAAGGAGAGCAAATCAGGGATTGTTGAGGTCTCTGATTCGTCTGAAACAATGGTTTCCGGAAGCGGATTCAGCTCAAAGAGAGATTGATGCTTGAAGATGGTGTGTTGCCTTCGATTCTTCTTGTCTGCTTTCGCGGTCCCTCCTTTTTGGCTCTCAGTAAGTAGACTAGAACCTTGACGAGTGATGTATTGGCAGTATTTTTGTTTTTAAAACTTTTTTTTTCAGAATATTTTTGTTTGAAAAACAAATGATTATCCTCTGTTATGAATATTAATATTCCCAAAATTTTCATTAATTATTGATGACTTCCCAATTTTAATAGATTTGAGATATATTTTAATATATTTGGGGAGTTATTAATACTAAATTAAAGGGATTTTTCTTGAAGTTTTGATGTGATATTTATTTTAGGCCTCATTTGTGGGATTTTAGGAAAATATCATAGTTTTTTAAAAGAAATATAAGTAAATGACTTAAAAAATAAATAAAGAGTAACAGTAATACTTTTTTATTAAAAAAGAGACTTTCGGTCTTGTTGCCTTCTATATTAGTTCCATTTACCATACCTTTTACATGTTTAAGCCTCTTTGAAGGTTTCTACAAATGCTAACACCTCAAGGGCTTGTTTGGTTGGAGGGGAGAGGATGGAAGAGAAAGAAAAATGAGTATCTTTCCTTATTTGGTTTGAAATTTTGGAGGAATACCCAAAAGTTTTTATTCCCTCCCCTTCAACACTCCTATTTTGACTCTTCTCTAAATTTGAGGTTTTGGAGTTGAGCCAAAATTTTGGATCATTTTACCCTTATAATTTATATGATATTCCAATAATGCACATAACAAAAAATATTATTATTATTATTATTAAAATATTTTATTATAAAATAAAAAAAATATTATTGCTAAAATTATTATAATTAAAAATGTATTATTAAAAAATAATTTAATATAAAAATTATATATTTATGGATAAAAATATTATAATTATAATATAGGCTCATACAATTTAAAATAAAAATATTATTATTAAAATAATTTGAATAGAAATATATTTTTATCATTAAAAATATTATTATGAAATAAACTTGAAAAAAAAATATTTTTACGAATAAAAAATATTAATATAAATAAATTTACATCTTATGTGATTAATATAATAACTTTTTTTTATAATTAATATAATAATATATATTTTGTTTTAAAATAATTGTATAATAATATATTTTTTAACGATAATAGTAAAATGTACTAATTGGGTATATGCTCATAACAGATATTAAGCCATAATCATATAAACAACAAACCAGTGGTTGACCATAAATGATCGGGGTGATAAAAGGATCTTTATCCTTTTTCATACAGAGATACTGCTACAAAGCCTCCCTCTTTAGGGCTTACTTTCCTCCTTTAGATCATGACCACACAACCTTCCTAACTAAAATTAATTAAGAAAAGAAAGATAAGAATTTTCTGAATATTATTGTTGATTGATGTATTCTTCATTTTGGTCAAATTTATTGTTGTAATATTAAGAAATGTAAATGTCAAGCAATTAATAATATCCATAGAAATTATTTAATGATGACTCTCACACTTTAGACATTCGCAAAAAGGCACTAGGTAATGACATTGATGTATATCTCCAACCGTTTATTGTAAAATTGTTGGACTTGTGGAATGACGTCATCGAGACATATAACGCATACGAGAAAACACTGTTCAACTTGCGTGCAGCCTTGACATGGACCATAAGTGTAACGCCCCAAAATTTTGATTAAGGGTTAATGATGATTATTGAGAATAATTTGTGAATTAAATCTGAGTAATTATATGTTATGTGGCAATTTAAGTAAATGTGTCAAAATCAGTGGAATAATGGAAAATTATCGGTTAATTAGTTAGTGATTAATAGAGAAATTAGTTAATTAATTACTAACTAAAAGAAATGAGAAGTGTAACTAAGTGGCTAATGGAGTGATTAGAGTAACCAAGTGGTTACTTACTTTATGAGGACTAATAAGATTAGGACATGTGGCAAATGGAGCTGATGGTAAAGTGTTAGAAAAAGTCAAAGTAAGCATTTTTAATCATATTTTTTCTCTCTCTTTCCCTCATTTTTGCTGCAGCAAGTATGGCATGAAAAGAGAGTATCATATCATCTCCTTCTCCACTCCTCCACTTTCATTTCTCTCTCATCATTCTCTCCATTTTCGAGCAGCCATTGAAGGTGAAGAAAGAGAAAGTTTCCAAGGTAAAACTCTTGCATTTTGACCTTCTAAATGATCTCTAATGCCAAAACTCCCTTCTTTAAAGTTGTTCCTTGAGTTGAGAGCTTCACTTTCATGATTTTAGATTTGTCATTTGGTGGTGTTTGAGCTATCATGAAATTGTGGACTTGGGTAAACCAAAGAACTTCTTTGGGAAAGTTGTTGAGGTAAGTGAAAGCTTCATTTTCATATAAGTTTTGTGGTCATTGCTTGGCCCTTGAATTTCTGGAAATTTTGCCCTAATTTTTATGATTCAGGGTTATGGGGGAGTATGGTATGTTATTGTTATGGAAATGGTACCTTGTCTAGTGTTTTGAAGTGATGGAATTGCATTGAAGCTTGAAAGTGAAGTTTGGCCACTTTGTATTGGTTTTTGTGCATTAGGCAAAACAGGGCATGTCAATGGGTTGTGATTTTGGTCATTGGAGGTTACCATTGTGTTCCTTATGAGAAATTGTGTGGGAATAGGTTTGGTTATTGATTTTGGAGTCATTGAACACTTTGGTAGAAAAGTTGGAAAATCTGTCTTGTGTGACCTCTGTCTGAGCAGCCAGTTTGCACGAACGTTTTGAATGACCAAATGGTGTTGGAAAATTCTGAAAATTTCCAATCTTAAATTTCATATCCCAAGCTTCAAAATGGACATATTATTCATGTCATTTCATTTTGTGAACTGAGAGTTATGCTTTGCCAAAGTTTGGGATGGAAACTGGACTCTGTTTTGGGGCAGTGGTGGATTTTGTGTAATTCTAGAATTGTGTGGTGATTTCTAGTAATGGTCCATATTTTTCCTATAAATAGGACTTAATTATCTTTCATTTGGCTTTGAAATCACCTCGTTTCAATTTTTCTAGAATTAGTTATGATTTTTGGAAGTTCAGCCAAGAAACAAGATTTTTCTTGGCCGTGGCCAAAAGGATTCTGGGCTGCGGCCCAAATGTCTCGAACCTGTTGTGGGCCGCAGCCAACCCCCAAAAATTACATTTTAGACTTCCAAAGGTTGTCTTTGATATAGTTGTTTCCCAACCCTTTAGGCATATGTTTAGCCTTTTAGTAGCCACCTAAAGGATATAAAAGATAACCAAATCTAAGTGTTTTGGAGTCGTTTGAGTATTGGAATAAGTGATAACGTATTGTCCTTAATTATGAATATAGGATTTGATAATTTCCTAGAACGGAGAAGGCTTGTACCTGAACAAGAATGGAAAGAGAAAGGTAATGACACTTTATCCTATATCATGTATATTGCATTGCTTGTTTGCATTAGTCATTGAATACAGTGAGGCGGCGTAGCGAAAGCCTGGCCTCGGATACCGATATAGTGAAGGGAACGTGGCGTAAGCCTGATCTCGAATACAGATATAGTTGATAGGACGTGGTGAAAGCCTGGCCTTAAATACAGATACAGTGAGGGGATGTGGCAGTGTGCCCGGCCTCGAATATTGATTGCTGCATTGTGATATATATATTTATTTGCTTTGTATATATACATCATATTCGTAAACTGTTGCTACTGGGATTCTCTAGAATCTCATTCTTTCCAAATAACATTTTTAGACAGGGCAAGTGGATCAAGGATCAAGCAAGTGTATAAGGGCGATTAGGACTGCCGGCGGTAGTCTTAGTTAGACATTTTCGTTTTATGCTAAACTGGTTATCATTTTGGATGAATGTATATATATTGAATAGATTATAGCATTATAGTTTTGTGTAATCCCCGGTATGGATACTGAGATGGGCAATGATGCCTTGTATAATATTTTGGATTAATGTTATTATCCCGGGTGAACGTCGGGAATTGTGCTTACTCTGATATTATACATCTGACAAACCGAACAGGCCTATTGATTTTATAAATGAAATGAATAGAGATCTATTTGTACAAGTGTTGTAAAAAGTTTTTAATTACCCCGGATCTCTTATTCAATTATTAAATGTGTTTAAATGCTTAATTGTGGTCTTTCTTGAGGCGGGGGTTACAATAAGTGACTTTCCTGAGCTTGGAACATTATCCGGTGGAATGTGCATATTGGCATGGCATGTCCAACTTGCAATTTTGACCTGTCGCAGTGTGCCTTCCCTATAGTCAGAAGTGGTATTTCATAGGTCATTGGAGGTTTCTTGATGGTAAACACAAGTTTAGATGGCAACAGAACCATTTCAATGGGAAATCAGAAAAAAGAAGACCTACTTAGACTTTATCTGGTGCAGATATCTTACAGCAACTTCAGGATGTTAAGTTCAGAAAAAGCTATGATGCAGCAAAAGTAAGGCAAAAGACTAGCAGGACTTTTGCTTCAGCACCTCAGTAATAGCAAAAGATAAGCATTTTCTTCACTTTTTCATATTGTAAATCTAATTTACTTCGACACAGTCTTGATGCCACGCAGATTGAAAAAATATATGTGACAATATGCCATACACGCTTCTTAACGAAACTCGTAAGTCAAAAGATCATCTTCAAGTGAGGAAAGATTTATGGGCCATGAGAGTTTGAGAATATGTATGGCCAGATGAGCATGACAAATTTCAACCGGCAAAGTTCACCCTCATAAAACCGAACAAGGAAGTCTTCCTCACGACGTTAAAGAAATAAAAGTTCATGATTGATATTCAAGCAACATTTCATGATGTATTGACATACAGGCTCGAGAGGTTGGTAGCTTGAAGAGTTATGACTCACATGTTCTTTTGCAACAGTTACTTCTTCTAGCTATAAATAACGCACTTCCTCTCGATGTGTCCATCATTTTGGTAGAGTTGTTGTCTTTCTTTTAGAAGTTGTGTTCTAAGGTTTTGATCATTGAGGAGCATGATCAGCTTCTGTAACCCCCTCCATAATTATTATCCGAAATACGTGATTAAAATGAAATAGAGACCAATAATAATCAAAACTCATTTACATTCCCATCCATAAGATATAGTTTTCACAAATTTCTTTCACAAACACTTTAACCTAGTCTCACATTCATATTTCGAATATAATTACCTCGTGAAGATAAACCACATTCATATAAATATCAGAGTACACAACAATATTCCCGGCAATCCCAGGTTCATACCTTCACTAAAGTTTCATAGGGCACATACGCCCTTTACAATTTCTCAAATGGGGATTACACAATATTCATTCCAATTACACATTCCGACCTATCATCCAAACATATACAATTTTCCCAACATCTAACGATAACCAACTACCAAATCCAAATGCCCATAAGGAATTCTCGCAACCCCTAGTCACTTGCTCCTTCCTCGAGCCACCTGTCCTGTCTAAAATATTGGTAGGGGAGGGTGAGATTTAAGAGAATTCTAGTAGGAAACAGATCTCAATATGCATACAAGATAAGTGTTTAATACATGACATGCTTGCATCACAATAACTCGTGCTCACATAATGATATATCTGCGTGCTCAATGTTTCAACAACATACTCATGCCATAGCATAAATAGCAATAGAGCTTCAATCATTCATATATGTTTCACAAAATCAAGCAAAGCAATAACATGCATCAATAACAAACACAAATATCAATACATGCAGGAGAGGTAAGTTCCCTACACTTATTCTTTCATATGTGCTCTAACATAGCTTACTCACTATCAGACGAACATTAAACCATGATCAGGGTGAATATCGAATCCTATAAACCAAAACAAGGACATAGTGTTATTCTCTTTTCCAAATTCTCACTTTCATAACACTTATAGTTGGTTACCATTCATGACCTTTAGGTGGTTAATCAAAGTCTAAACACATGCCTAAAGGCTTGGGAAAACACTTGACCAAAGACCATCTTCGAAAGTCTAAAATGTTATTTTTGGGGGTTGGCCGCGGCCCACCAATCCATTGGCCACAGCCAACAATAAGTCAAAAACATTTAGGCCGCGGCCCAAAGTCCTTTTGGTCGCGGCCAAGAAAATCCTGTTTCTTGGCTGAAATTCCAAACATCATAATTAATTCTAGAAAAATCAAAATGAGGTGATTCCAAAGCCAAATGAAAGATATTTAAGTCATCTTTATAGGAAAAATATGGACTATTACTAGAAATCACCACAAAATTCCAGAATTACCTAAAACTCAACACTGCCCCAAAACAGAGTCATGTTTCCATCCCAAACTTTGGACAATCATATCTCCCAGCACACAAAACGAAATAACACAAATTATATGTCTATTTTGAAGCTTGAGGTGTGAAATTTAAGACTAGAAAGTTTCATAATTTTTAGATACCATTTGATCATTCAAAACTTTCGTGCAAACTGACTGCTCAAACCAGAGTTCTCACTTGACAGATTTCCAATTTTCTACCAAAGTATCTAATGGCTCCAAAATCAATAACCAAACCTATTCCCATACAATTTTCCATAAGGAACACAATGGCAACCTCAAAATGACCAAATCACAACCTATCAACATGCCCTATTTTGACCAATACACAAAACCAACACAAAGGTGCCAAACTTTACATTTAAGCTTCAATTCAATTCTATCAATTCAAAACACTAAACAAAACACTATTTCCATAACAACAACATACCATACTCTCCATGACCCTAAATCAAGAAAATTAGTGCAAATTTTTCAGAATTTCAAGGCCCAACCAATGGCCATAAAACTTATATGAAAATAAAGCTTTCACTCACCTCAACAATTTTCCCAAATAGGTTCCTTGGTTCTCCAATCTCTAGATTTCCTTGTGTGCTCAAAACACCACCAATGGAAAATCTAAAACCATGAAAGTAAAGCTCTCAACACAAGGAACAACTTTATAGAAGGGAGTTTTGGTATTATAGGTCATTAGAAAGGTCAAAATGGCTTACCTTTATCAAGTTTTCTTCCTCTCTCTTGAGCTTCCATGGCAGCCGAAAATATGGAGAGAGATTAGAGGGTGAAATGATGAAGATGAAGGCAAAAAATTCTGCCATCCCATGCCCACACGCATAAACAAGAGATAAGGGAGAGAAAAGAGAGTTTAAAATGATTTAATTGACTTTTCCCCCACCAACTCTCATGCTTGCTTCATCTACCAATGGCCACATGTCACTCTCCCATTGGTTCTCATAAAAGTAAGTAACTAATTAGTTACTCTAACCACTCCATTATCCATTTAGTTACATATCTCATTTCTCCTTAGTTAGTAATTTATCTCTCCGTTAATCACTAACTTATGGCCATTCTTTTAATTTCTCACTGATTATGGCACATTTATTTAAATTGCCACATAACACATAATTAATTCTTTTCCTCTTCTTTATGTGCCATTTACCCCTATTTTAGCCCAAATAATTATTTCATCATATAATTATGCTAAAATACAGGGTATTTGGCATTCCCAATAACTAATTCATGTAAAAAATTAACTTTAATTCCCAAATCATTTTTAATAATTGCCATTAACCCTTAATCAAAATTTGGGGCATTACAGCTGCAGTCTAAAATCCTTCTTACACTTTATCATTTGAAGATGATCTTTCCTTCTTCCATTTTCACAATGATGGTTCACTTAATAGTCCACCTTGTTCATGAAACAAAGCTCACTGGCCTAGTTCAATATCGATGGACGTATCCTATTAAAAGGTACTCATTTTACATATGTGTGTCATTATTATATTCTAAATTTGCTAGTCCCCCATTTCACCATTTAGTATCATTTTTCCTTCTTTACTTTATAGGTTTCTTGGAAAATTGAAATCTTTGTAAGGAACAAGGCATGGCCAAAATGTTCTATAGTTGAAGGTTATATAGGGGATGAGGTCTTGTATTTCTGCTCAAGGTACTTCGATGACATTGAGATGGTTTTCAACCAACCACCTCGTGTAGATGATTGTCCTGAACTTGAGCGAACATCAAGTGAGTTGTTAATTGTCAGACACTTAATTTTAAACCCCTTGATTAGAGTGTTTATGTGTAGTTTAGTGGAAACACAGAAATAGCATAAAAATACTGATAATAAGTACTTGATTACATTACAAGAATTCCCCACAGAGATTGTACATAATAATTACAAACTTAAAATATAATAAAAGCCTGCAGATAACCAACGTCAGTGCTTGATTTGGATCAAAACCTTCTATTGCCAGCAATTACCACTTTGCCCTTGAGCCGCTTCCTGTTGCTGGATACACAATACATTATGGAAAGGGGTGAGATACAAAAGAATATTAGTAGTAGCAGGCTATCAATAATATAAAATGCAATAATTAAATATGCAATGCACCACATCGTGTATAATAAAAATATATACTATATCATGCGTGTGCACACTGTTCAGGGCCAAATGACTGTTTGGATCCCTTAATTGTCTGTGTACCTCAGTTGGGTCCTAGAACATATCTAGGTAATGTGCCCCAGACACCGTGTTCATATCACAAAATATAGCAACATACAATATATCAGCATTCATATAGTGTATGAGACAGAGTTACTATATGGAATTGCCCTTTCCTTGCTTGTTTGTCTGGCTAATACTTTATGTCCTGCTCAAGCTACTGATATATCCTAAAATTCTAAATTTATAATAAATGAGTTATTACTCATTCATAACTCATTCTAAACTCATATTGTTGGTTATCTTGACTTAAAATCACATATTGATCAAAATGCCCCTAGGGACCTTACTTTATCAAAAATTATGACATGGGCTATTCCTATACAATTTTGTGTGTAGAATCTATTTTTGACCTCATATTTGTCAAATTCATGCCCAAATTATGAAAATACCCCTGGCAGTCACTATGTTAAGGTTTTAGGGGTAAAATTGTCATTTCACACCCCTTAAAGCCTTTATACTTTATATTTTACATGTTCCCTGCACAATATTCCATTCTAAACACAATGGGGACATCAAATTCATGAAATTCTAGCTCCAACACTATGGACAATAGCTAGCCAAAAGTTTAGAGAAATTTGGAAAAAAATGAAATTTCTTTATTTCAATCCATAAAACACATTCTTTTCCCTTGTAATCCCATAATTAACCACTTAGCCACTTATTGGAGATGATTAATGGAAAATTGGGCAGCACCTTCCCTTAAGGTTTGTCATTCCCAAATTATAAAATCAACTAAACAAAGCCAATAAACCAACCACAACAACAACCTTGAATCAAACAATATAACAAGGTTTTATGGTTTTATCTTTGTTTTCCTTCTTTCTCTCTCTAAATCGTGGCCTCCTCCTTTCTCTTCCTCTTGAGTTTGTGCTTGCTATACATGTATTTCAAGAAGGCATAGAGATTAAGAGGGTTTCCATGAATTAAAAGGAAAAAACAAGTGAAAATCACAACCAAACTCACCTTGATCTTGCTTCTTGAATCTTACTCTTTCTCTTTGTGTTGTTGTGTTTCAAAACTCTCTCTCTCTCTCTCTCTCTCTCTCTCTCTCTCTTCTTACTCATGCTTGGCCGAAAATGGCCTTTAGAGGAGAGCATAAGAGCTTTTAAAAAAAATCCGCTTGCACCTCCTTAGTTAATATTATTTTAATTGCTATTAATCACATATCTAACTTTTGACTTTTCTCCTCATGTTTACTTGGCCACAAATGCTTCTCTTTGCTCTCTCCATCTTGACATGAATTTGGCCCTTGAAAGAACTAAAGGGCTTCTTGAATTATCACCATCCACCTCCTTGAAATGTATTATTTTATTTACTAAGTCATCACATGATAATTATTGACTTTTCTCCTTTCTTTTATTTGGTTAATTATGCCCCAACTTTTGGCATAATTTGGACCAAGTATTTATTTCCCTCTTGCTTCCCTTGTTTGGACATCCAACACCATAAGGAAAGGGAAAATATGGGCTTTTAATTTTTATTTAGTCAAATGACTATTTTTCCCTTACATTTTTATAATTAAATTAGGCTTTCTTCCTTTTGTTTGTGTTTGGCCAAAATTCACAATATATTGTTTGTGTTTGGCTTTCTTCCTTTTGTTTGTGTTTTCCCTTACATGTCCGTTAGAGTTATGCAACTTTGTTTGACTGTTCTTTGAATTTGAAAAATAACCGTTGTGGTAGGTGAGCGTTTCGGACGTTACGTTTGACTTTTCTCTCGAAGCATGATCTCTTCATTGTCTCTCTACAAATATACTTAGAATGCTTATATAATGAAAGGTTAATCATATAGATAATAAATCAATAATCAACAGATAAAAATCATGCTTCCTAATCTTCATCACTTGAGTAATCCAAATTCATCACCCGAGTGATCCATTGAAAAACTTGGCAGAGAGTGAAGTCAATGTTTCTAACTTAGATCATTCAAGTGGTCACTTGAGTGATTCAAGGATATCACTCAAGTGATCACTTGAGTAATCCTTTCCAAATCTTGGTAGAGAGGCACTGGGTTATTTCTTACATGGTCACTCGAGTAATCCTTTTGTTGCCACTTGAGTGATCCCTTGAGTGACACCATACAAATCTTGGCAGAGAGCTTCTGTAACTTTTTGGCACACATCACTCGAGTGATCAAAAATCATTACTCGAGTGATCCCTTCTAAAATTTGCTAGAGGCTCTTTCTCCTGTTTTGTGACTTCTTGTCCTTCTTCATCACTCGAGGGCCTACTCGAGTGATAACTCTGTATGTCACCAAATACTTTGTTTCTTTGTTTAAAACACTTTTGTTCATTATCAAATCTTTGGTGTATCATTCTAATCTTTGTTATCATCAAAACATATGGGATCTAACATTCTCCCCCTTTTTGATGATGACAAAACTTAGTGATTTTTAAACAAAGTATTTGAAAGCATTCTGAAAATTGAAGTTTCAATTAAGATCATTTACTTTTGAAATTCTTGACATCTTTTCATATGAAATCAAAATATCATTAGTCTAGACTAAACTTTGAAATTTTTTAATAAACTTCTTTGAAACCATTTTGAGTTCAAAACTAATGACTTTGAAACATTTGAAATCATGTTGAATTCAAATCTAGTGTCTTTGAAATTTTTATGGTTTGAAATCATTTTGATTTCAAATTCAATGACTTAAGATTAGTGTGCTTTTAATATTGGATCAAATTATGTAATCACCTTGCACATACAACCAAAAGTTTATCAATTTACAAAAATGACAGTAATAACAACATTCATACTACAAAATTCATAAGATTAAATTCACAATTCCAATCTACAGAATAAAAGTAAACTTAGAAATTCATAGCACTACATCAAAATAAGTTAATATAGCTCCTTACATCCCAATACACCGATAAACCCTATGATGTACAAACTATCATATCTTCACAAAATCACATCCAAATCTTTTCCCCCTTTTAGACATCATCAGAAAGTGGGAATCAACTGAGAGAGGAAGAACTGGAGTTGAATACCCATTTTGTGCCAATGATTGAATGATCCTTTGGCCGGGGTATCAAACCCCAAACTTGATTTCTTTCAAACTAGTTAAGTTCTTCTTGCATTGCTATTACCCAATCATTTTCTGATAGGGCTTTGTTAATGTTAGAAGGTTTAATCTCATAAATATTCTATTTCTAGTTTTGACTCCCTCATTTACATCTCCTATAACTTATTCTAGAGGATGAGTCTTGTTGTATTTCCAGGCTCTAGGTTGTTCTAGAGGTTGTTCTTCTTCCTTAGTTTGGTCATTTTCAAGATTGTATGGTTTAGACTTGGGTTGATCATTATCTTGATTTAATACTATTTCCTGATCATCGTCGATAGTCTTGTCAGAGGATTCAAATTTATCAAATACAATATGAATTGATTCTTCAACAACACAAGTTCGTTTATTGAAAACTCTATATGCTTTACTTCGGTTATTATAGCCTAGGAATATTCCTTCATCAGTTTTAGAATCAACTCTCTTGGGTTATCTTTACCATTATTATGAATAAAAAACTTACAACCGAAGATGTGAGGATGAACGAGGTTAGGCTTTCTTCCTTTGTATAGTTCATATGGTGTCTTTTCAAGTTTTGTTCTGATGTAGACTCTGTTTGAAATGTAGCATGCCGTGCTCATTGCATCCTCCCAGAAAACTTGTGAAACATTATTTTTATTCAGCATAGCTCTGGCCATCTCACTGAGCACTCTATTCTTTCTTTCTACAACTTCATTTTGTTAAGGTGTCCTTGGTGCAAAGAAATTGTGATTAATGTCGTTGGTGTCACAATATTCTCCAAAGGCTTGATTCGCAAATTCTCCATCATGATCTGTCCTGATACTTGCAATGGACATACCTTTCTCATTTTGAACTTTTTTTTGGCAAAAACAATAAATTCACTGAAGGGTTAATCCTTTAATGATAAGAAAATAGTCCATGTAAATCTAGAGAAATCATCAACAATAACTAATGAATATAGGTTGCCACCAAAACTTTTAACTCTTGTTGGTCTAACTAAATCCATATGCGGCAATTAAAGTGGTCTATTAGTTGTGATCTCATTTTTTTTATTTGAAAGATGATTTAGTTTGTTTACCCTTCTGACATGCGTCATAGATCAAATCGTTTTTGAGTAACTTGCCTAGTTGGTGCATATTGACATGAGATAGTCTCTTATGCCATAACCAACTTTCATTGGCATTACTTAGAAAATAGTTTTCAGAAGCATTTCTACTGATATCAAGAGTATAGAAGTTACCTTCCTTTTTTGCTTTGAGCTTTGTTTTGATATTCTTTTTATCTAATTGTAAGTCTTTCTTATTTATAATTAGACATTCCTCTGAGTCAAATATTACCCAGTTGTCTTTATCTGTACTTTGACTCATGCTCAGTAAGTTGTGGCACAAGCATTCAACGTAATATACGTCTTTGACTTATATTCCTGTATCATTTTTTATTTCACCAATTCTTGTTATCTTTCTGGATTGATTTCCTCCAAATTTTACCTTTCCTCCTTCCTTGGGTTGTAATGTGGTAAAACTTTCAAAATCTTTGGTCATATGTCTGGAGCATCCACTATCTATGTACCATTTGTTACTTTTGGATGCTTGAAGACATATCTGCAATTAAATACAATTAAGTTTTAGGTACCCACATCTTTTTGGGTCCTTTAGGGTTAGTACAAATTATTTTCTAAATATATGAGCCTTTAGGTACCCATTTGTAGGTTCCTATTTTTCCTTTCTTCTTATGAACGCATGACGAAGTATAGTGACCCTTTCTATTATAGTAATTGCAAAATGTAAAAGAATTTGACATATGTACAGAATGTTGAAAATGACTTAAATATATCTTACCTCTAGTTTTCTTTCTTCCTTTCTTTCTATTTGATTTTGGATCATATCTATTATCAGATCAGTCATTTACAAAAAATTGAGCTTTTAGAATAACATTTAACATCTCACTTCCTTTAATAAATTTTTCAAGAGTCTTACTTAGATCAGTGTTTTTCTTTTTCAAGGATAGACAATTTTCACAATCCTTTTCTAAAACAACATTGAGTTTTTCTTCAAGATTTTTGTTCTTCTTTTTAAAAGCAACTAATTCTTTAATCACTTTGATGACTTTAGAATGTAAAGCATTATATTCGGAAAATAATTCATTATAGGTGGGATTAGAATCAATTACCTCTTCTTCTTCTATTTTTTCTTGAGTGACCAGATAGATATTAGCTACTTCTTCTTCATCGCCATTTTCGTCAAAGGAACTGTCTCCCTATATAGCAGATACAAAAGCTTTCTCCTTATAAGCACTTGCATTTTCTCTTTTCTTTGCTCTTCTGAACTAGTTTTGGACATTCTGACTCGATATGTCTTAGCTTTCCACATTCATAGTAGATAATGTGTTCTTTACTGCTTGTTCCTCCCTTTTGAAAATTTCTGAATCACTGGCCTTTCTTGAAAAATTTCCTGAATCATTTTATTATCAGGCCCATTTTATCATCGTTGAAATCTTCATCATTTTCGTAGGTTTCCTTCTTTGTTTTTAGTGCAAGGCCTTTCTTTTTCTTGTCACCAATATCTTCTAGTTTTCATTTGAATTTCAATTTACTTTCATATTCAGAGAGACTTCCAAATAGAAAATCAATGGATCACGTTGATTCGCCTTTTACTTCCTCAACCACAATGACTTTGGCCTCCTATTCTTTAGAGAGTATGTTCAGAATCTTTCTTACTTGGGTATGCTAATCATAAACTTTCCTAAACACTGCAAGTTGATTAACAAGATGAGTATCTCTAAGTTTAAATTCAGCTATTGGCTCATCAGATTCATTCAAAGTAAATCAAACTCAATAACCAGAGTGTTGATCCGATTTTCCTTTATTCCTGAAGTTTCTTCATGAGCTATTTCCAAGGCTTGCCACATTTCCTTGGTGTTGGAAGTATGCAAATCCTGAAGTACTCGTTTTGACTTAAAGCACTTTGAATCATCAGAATTGCCTTGTGATTGAGTGTAATAAGTTTCTTGTCATTTTCATCGCACTCTGCTGGTGTCTTTAAAACTTTCTGTGAATCTACAATCTTTGCAAGTTTATAGTTTCCATTCTCAATCACCTCCTACAATATGTATTAAGTAGCCATTATGAATACATTGAACTTCACTTTCCAGAAAGAGAAGTGTTCGCCATTGAACCTTTGGTGATAAAGGCTCTATCGGGAAGTATTCCTTTACTCATGCTTGCCATTGGATCCTTCTTAGGTTGTTATACCTGAACAAGAAGACCTATACTCTGATACCAAATATTAGTGCAAGCATTTCACCTAAGAGGAGGGTGAATTGGGTGATCGCAAAAAAATTGTTTTGTATATAAAAATTTACTAGAAATTTAAAGCAATTAAGAACTAGAAGAAATATCACCAAAGTGTACACTAGGAGTTATACTAGTTTGGCAACAACTACTTTGACCTACGTCTAGTCCTCAGAGCTTCTATGAGAGTTTCACTATATTTTCTAAGATTCAGTGAGTTCTTAGCACCTCAGTATACAAACATTATTGATTGAAAAATATAAAATACTTTATATCTATTTATGCAGTTACTCAATTTTCTTGCTAGCAAAAAATAAGTTACTCAATTTTCTCAATTATAATGTCAATCTGATGAAGATCTATTATAACTTATTGTGACTGCCATCACCACCTTTAAAATTCTCAATTATGCGTGCATGTCGTAAAAATAGCTACTTTTAACCTCATGTTACATACAACGTGTGGAATATGATGAAAAAGAAGCCTTTGTAGTCATTAAAGCCATATATCTATTTCTTTACATATATATAGTTTCTCTTTTAAGAATTTAAAAATTAAAAATGAAATGATTTAGATAAACTCAGTGAGCAGTGAAAACTACATCTACGTACGATTAAATGAGGAGTCCCACTTGTGCAACCTCATCTTTTTAAATTAAACAAGAAACAATGTATCAAACTAGCTATTTCCACATACAACAAACTAGCAAAATACATCATTAATTATGTAAAAGCTAACACTTACTTTGGCAAAAAAAAACTAACACTTACATATTTGCTCAAGTACAGTGAAGGATGACAAAGCAAAGGAGTAGGGGACCACAACGTACGATGTTGGTGATGTTTGAGTGAGGATAGAGGAGTGGGGACCAAAAGAGGAAGAGTGTAGGAAGAAAAGGGAACAAATAATGGGGATAAGTGGGGACAATTGGGACATGGAGTGTTGTAGGCAAGATAAGCTGAGAACGATAGGGAAGGAGAGGGAGCATGGCACTTGCTAGGCATTTATGTGTGTATGGAGGAGGGAAGGATAAAAGGCATTAAAGTGTGGAAGAGAGAAGGTGGCTTATTGGCTGGAACTGGATTTCTTATCCAATTCTAAGCTAGTATGGCCCTTACATATGCATAAGACATCAGCTGTCGCGCTTGGCCAACCAAGCGCCACATTTGGTCTTCTTTATGCTTATGTGGTGCTTAAGTAATCAAGCACCACGTAAGCTGTAATACCCTGAATTTTGAGATTTAAGGCTAGAGAATAAGCCTGAGATAAGTGGACTGCTACGCCCCAGTTTAGCAGGAGCCAAATTTATTCCCTAATGATTCTTATATCTTTGGGGTATTAAAGAAAGTAAAATGGTGAATTTTGGAGAATACGATGTGAATTGGATTTGGATGTGTTATGAGCAGTGCCAAAACCCTGTATTTAAGTTCAATTGTGGATTAACATCTAAATTGACTTATAATAGAGGGAGGATGATACGAGTTCAGATGATCAATTAAATAGTGCAAGTATACACTGTCGTAATCAAGTAATATAGAAGTAAATAGAGTATCGTTCCCACGAGGATTGAGCACTAAGTACCAAAATGAGTAATTTTAATTCTATTCAGTCGATCGATTAATTGGTAATTGAAAGCACAAAATAAAAGAAAGACAATTAAATATGAATGCAAATGATATGAAAGCAAATATGAGAAAAAGTCCTAGGGATTAGATTTCACTTAACAAATTCCGGATTGAATCACTTATCTATTCTAGCCCAATTTATTCCACATGATTGATAGTCGAGTTTCCCTAATTTAATTACTAGCCTCTTCCAAGGTCAAGCAATTCTATAATCAATTGCTAACCCAATATATTCCTATATGAATTTAAGCAATTAATTATGCATTAAGATTTATGGAACTCAATAAGACTACACAACTCATATGAATATATTCCTATTTCATATGCAAGTCATGGTTTTAAATATAGGGTCTACACACATGTATCTCCTTCCGGTCTCAACATGCATATTGAAATCATTCAAAAGATGGCCAGTCAATCAAAAGCATTAAGAATAATATTTAAAACTCAATCATAAAGGAGAAATTAAAACTAGATTCAATAAGTTAAGATTCAATCCATCATTAGTAAGCTACGTCATCACCCTAGGAAAATGAAAGTTTAGCACATGATAAAATTAAAAACAAAACCAAAATAAATTATATTAAGCTAGAATGAAAGCCTTAGAAATACTGCATAAACTTGAATATTACAATATCAAACATAAATATACAACCAAAAGAAGAATGAAAGATGAAGAAATCTAGCCGTCCATTGAGGAGGTAAAACCTTCCATGTAGGCGGCATGCAAAATGCAATATAATCCTAAGCCTTCCAAGATGGAGGCATGCAAAAAGTAATAAAATCCTAAGCCTTCCAAGATGGAGGCATACAATACATAAAATTAAATCTAGAAAACAACACAAAGAACTAGAAATATCAGAGAAAGATCTTTCCCGGTCAGAGAAGGATCTCTCCCGGTCGGAGAAGGGCCTCTGCTTCTCTTCCTCCCCCTCCTCTTTGAGCTTGGCCTTGATCTCTATTTATAGGGGAGAAAAAACGTGTGCTACAGTACTTTTACTATTCCCCTGGCGGCTGCTACAGTGTTCTGGAAGCTTCAACAGTGTTTCGGCGGCATCTACAGTGTTCTGGAAGTTTCTGCTACAGTACCCCCGCGGCTGCTACAGTGAAGTTGACCGCTACAGTCCCTGTTGACTGCTACAGTGCCTGGCAACTGCTACAGTACTTTTTTTATATTTTTTTATTTTATTTTTTTTTGAAAAATGCTATTTATTCCAAAAACAATATTTATTTATCAATCACACCCAAATTTATTATATTAAATGCAAATATCGTCCATAAAATCATCATATAAGGGAAAATAAACATGCAAATATTTTACTTATCAGAGGACGCATGATTGGTTTGATGGAATGAGAAAAATGTGTTTGATGGTAATTTAAGAGCAATTACCATAATCAGGGGCAAAATGGGAAAGTTACCAGCCAATTGGTCAGTTACCGAAGAGGAAACTCATTGGTAACTTGAAGATCAATGGTTGTGATGGAATGTGTAAAAGGTCAAAGGGTGGAATCATGTGTGTGCGCGCCTATGTGAACTCATGGAAGATAGAGCAAGATTGTGACAAGTGTCATAATGTGGACCATTAGATCATGGTCAACTTTTCAACTCTTCCCTCTCTCCTCTCTTCTCTCTTAGGTCGGTTAAGGGGCATTGAAGAGCACAAAATCTGATTCTTCTTCATGCTTTCCACTCTCTCTCTTGTCCTCCATTTTCGTTGAGCTCAAAGGAGGAAAGAGAAATAAAAAAGGTGAGATATGGTTTGTTAAATGATCTCTTTAGCTCAAACACTCTTCTATAATGTTGTTCATAGTGATGAGAGTTTCATCCTCTATGGTTTTAGATTTGTGAAAGGAGGTGTTTGAGTGCTTGGGGAAAATTGGAAAGATGAAGAATCAAGAAACTAGCTTGAGAAAGAGGAAGAGGTGAGTAAGAGCTTGCTTTTAATATATTTGTTGAGACTTTTGGTTAAGTTTTGTGAATTGTGGAATTTTCCCTGATTTAGTGTAATTGTGAAATGAATGAATTGGATAGTGTATTACGGTAAAAATGATGTCCTATGGTGTTTTGGTGCCATTAGAATTAATGTGGCTCATTGGAAGCAAAAGTAGTAAAATTAGGTAATTTGTGGTAATGTGGGGTTCAAGACAAAACTTGTACCTAGGATGTGATTTTGGGTGTTTTGAGGTTTCCAATGGGTTCCTTGTGTGAAATTATATGAGAATAGCCTTGGGTTAGAGTTTTGGGACCATTGGAAACACATGCTGGAAGTTAGGGAAAATTTAATCATCTGTTGCGTTTTGGCTTCTGATAAGACTTACTCAAGTAAACAGGGGTCTCACTTGAGTTCAGCATCATATTCCCTCTTTTCCCTTCAATTTTTGGTTGCACTTCTGTGCCAAAAAGTGAGAGTGCATTTACTCACCTGTGAGTAAAGTGGGTCCTCACTCGAGTGGGAGGGTTCTCACTCAAGTGCATATGTATTTTTGCACCAAGAGCCGTTTCTTGGGTAAACACTCGTAGTCCATTTTATCAAGAGTGTGTGTTGGCACTTGCGAGTTTTGAATTGTCACTCAAGTGTTCATGGTTGTCACTCAAGTGCACTCTTTACTTCTGGGATTCCTTTGCTCTCGGGTCGACACTTTCTGTGCCTCACTTGGTGGGACTCGGGTGAGCATAAGGCTATCGCTCGAGTGTTAGGGTCAGGACTCAAGCGCAGTTATTACTTTCTATCTCTGTTGATTGCTCTTGGGCAAGCACTTGGGCGAGTGAGCTGTCCTCACTAGAGTGCAAGTCATCCATCACTCGAGTGCATCAACCTAAAATCAGTGTTTTGCTTTTGAGAGGGGGTCTTTGGTCAAGCTTCTCCCAATCCTTTAGGCATGTGTTTAGGCTTTGAGTAGCCACCTAAAGGTTGTAAATAAGAACCAACTTTAAGTGTATAAAGTTAAGGAATTGGAAAAGAGAATAACCTTATGTCCTTGATTTGGTTTATAGGGTTTGGTATTCACCATGATCGTGAGTAGATGGTGTTGGAGAATACGTGGAAAGAACAAGTACAGGGCAAGAGGCTCGAGGAGGGGACGAGCAATCAAGGGCGGCAAAGACTCCTCCGGGAGGTAGATTTGGTTGTTGATTATCAGTTATGGATTAGGATGACTGTATATGTTTGGGATATGAATTTGGATATTTAGATGTGTATATTCGAATAAGTACTTGGTTATGTATTCTTGATGGATTTATGTAATCCCATATTTGGGTAATTTGGGTAATTGTAATAGGCAGATGTGCCTTGTAAAGCTTGAGTTAAGAAGTGGAACCCAGGATTGCCGGGATTGCTGTGTACTCTGATAATTATGAATGTAATTTATCTTCGCGAAGTAATTGTATTCAAAATATAAATCTGAGACCAGGTGAATTGTATTTTAGAAAGGTTTTTGTGAAAACCCTACTGTAAGGAAGTGATTGAAATGAGTTTTGATTAACCGTCGGTCTCTAATTCATTGTAATTACGTATTTCAAATAATAAATACTGAGGGGGTTACATAAGCCATCCTACAAGCTGTGGCCCTTACTTAAGAAAGCGCCACAACTTGTATATTCGTTTAAAAAAATAGAAGCAATAGCCCTTTTTTAAAGAAATGCCACAAAATGTGTGCCACTATTCCATCTTTTTGTAGTAGTGCACGGCAATACACTAGGTCATATAAATCCTTTCTCTAGCAACTCCTCAATCTACTTCTTTAACTCTACCATTTCATTTGGAGCCGTTCTGTATGGGGCTTTAGATATAGGTCCATCTACAAGCATGATTTCAATTGAAAATTCCACTTCCCTTGCTGGGGGTAATCCATATATGTCTTCTAGAAAGATTTCAGGGAATTCGTTAGCCGCGGGTATATCTTCAATTGTCATTTCTGCTTTTGCCTATATTGAGAAGAACACAAAATACCCTTGGTATCCCCTACGCAAATATTTCTTAACTTGAGCTACTAAGAGAAAGTTTATATCAGTGTTTACATTGATATCCTTTTGCAGAGTAGGATATACGATTCTCTTGTTTTTGCAATCTAACAACAAATTATTTTTCGTCAAACAATCAAGCCCTAGTATAACTTTAAGTTTGTGAAATGGCAAGCAAATTAAGTTTATCACATAATTTTTTTCTCACCATTTACCATACAATTTAAGCAAGCACTTGCTGTGATAGTTTTGGCACCCATAGGCATAGACACGACCAAATCACACAATAGTTCATGAATTTTCAGCCCTAGTGGTCTAGCACAATTAAAAGCAATAAAAGAATGGCAAGCACCAAAGTCAAATAATGCTTGAACTATGTTACCATTAGGTTGGATTGTACCTTATATTATCTTGGATGATTTCAGTGCCTTTTCATGTGTCATGGCGAGCACCTTACCTTGATTTCTAGGTCTGGGCTTTGCTAGCCATTGTTTACAATCCTCAGCAATATGACCCAGCTTCCAGAAAGAATAACAAATTATATTGGTAGCAGTGCAAGGCTTACCATCATGTGATTTGCCACAGTGAGGTATTAACCTTGGCTCTGGAGGGTATTGAAAACCACGATTTTTTAGCCAGAAGAATCTCATATTGTCTCTTTTGGGCAAGAACCCTTGGCTTTTCCATTTGTGAAAAGAACTCCACAGCTAGTACTTCTACGATTTATCACATTTCAGTAATTCGGCATGCCTCCATGACTTGATTAAATTATGTAAATTGCTTGGAGACCAACTTTTCCTTCAGTTCTGGCTTTAATCCACGCACTAGCATGTCAGAGCTCAAACTTTCATGGTCTTCTATTATTATTTGAAATTTTTTTAAATTTATTATTAACTTAGAATTGTTATCTATTTGCATGGTTTTTTATTAAGTGAGGGATTTTACTTAATAATCGTTACATATTTGTATTGAGAATCCTAACCACAATGCCCTATCTGCCTCTTCTATAAATCCATCTATTACACTATATAAAGAGATGGCACAAGAGCACTGGGGAAGGATCTTATTGTCATGAAGGAAGTCCAAAAAGAAAATTAAGAGAGAAGGGAGAAAACTTACTATTAGATAGAACAAGAAAGGATAAATTATGAAATCTAACAAGTTCATTAGCTACCTCAATCGGGTAGGCGACCAAAAGCAATGTGCCAATATTTCATCACAACTTGATCTTTCTAGTTCCATGTCATAGTAAGTTTCCTCCCCTGACTCATAATTTGTTTTCTAGAGCTCCTTCATGATGACAAGACCCTTCCCCAATGCTCTTTTCTCTTGTGCCATCTTGTCATTTGGCACAATAAATGGATTTGGCAAAGGGGGCAGAGGCATTGGCTATGGCGGAGGGGGTGACATGGTTAGAATCCTCAATGGTAAAGGAGGTTATAAGGATGGTTGAGGGAGTTTTATGTATATTGAATTATTTTGAAATAATAATGTTTTGGGTAGATTTAACTTTATGTTTTATGAATATGTATATATATATTTCCCGTTTAATTATTTTATAATCATTCCTTGTATACTTGTTAAAATGGAATTGTGGTTACTGAGTCCATGTGACTCACTCTATCGATATTTAAAATTTTTCAAGTGAGAATTCAAGTGGTGCTACCAAGGGGAAGGCAAACGAGACTTGATTTGATCAATCGTATGTTTCGTTTGGTTACATGAGTATAATGTATATTGCCAAACTTAAGAGCCTTTTTGGTTTACGTTGCATATGTTGACTACTACGCTGCATACTGGGGTTTGTATTGTGGACGGAGCCCCATAATATGTTGTATTATATAATATTTAATGTTTTACTTGGTTTGGAAATTAATTATATGGTAATTAAGAGAGGTCGTTACAAGCTGTAGAGGAGTTCCTTAGGATCTTAACATGATGAAGGAGAGAATGAGGAGGCCGATAAAGAAAAGTAGTAAGAATCACAAGATTGAAAAAAATAGTTGAGTTTAAATATAGGTCTAATAGATTATGAAAGGTTATGAGTTATGACTTATGAATGTCTAATGGGATTACAAAGGGTTATGAGTTATGACACTGAAGGTTGAAATGTTATGAAGGGTTATGAAGGAGTTAGATTACGGTTGTTTCTGAAGATTGTTATTTTTTGTCTTTGCTAATATAAGTATTAGAAGAGAAATCATTTGTAAGTGTTACATAACGATTATTTCTTAAGAACTATTATTTTTGTCACTGAATAAATGATGGTTATTAGTTACAATTGTTATTTTTGTGTTTTCAAGAATTCCGCCTTGCAATACATGATTATGCGTATAATTAACCATTACATTTAAGTGTTATATGTAACACCCGATATTTGTACCCCTTTATTATTCATTTGGAAATGTTACTAGGCTAGTAGAATCAGTAATTAAAGCTTTTCAAGCTGAAACTTCCATATTTACTTTTGGGGAACTTTTCATTTGGCAAAAACTTTAATTTTCAAATCTCTTATCTTAACTTCAAAATTTCTTATCCTTTAACATACACATCCTCTTGAAGTGATCTACTACTTATCTAATGTTTAGGATGTGTATTTTAAGCTTACTAAGTATAAAGAATTACTTTTCCATTCTCAACTAGTCAAGCATTTATGTTGTATTGACTAGTTAGACTTGCAATTTCATACTCATTCTTTCTTGAACTTATACATACATACATGCCATGGATGACATATCTAACGACATCATTCAATTTGGCATGCTATACGAATAATCAAAACATGCGATAATATACTCATAATAGATTATCACGTGTTAATCTTCAATTCTCCATCACGTCCTTTGTTGCGTTACTCTGATACAATCCTCTTATATACTTAACATACCTATATGACTGGGTGAGGGAGGGTGAGATTCAGGAGAATCTTAGTAGCAAATATTACCAAAATGCATGCAAGATAGAATGAGTATGATATGCTTGCCTTACCTCAATTCATGCTCACATAATGACATATTTGCATGCTCAATGCTTCACATCTCATACATATGGCCATAGCATCAATAGAAATAAAGCTACAATCATTCATATATGCTACACATAATCAAGCAAAGTAATCATGTACATCAATACACATACATACATATCAATACACGCAAGTTAGGTAAGTTTACTACCTTTTGTCTTTATATCCTCCTCTTGTTTCCTTTCCTTCTAACCATTGAAGTTACTTGGAACTTCTTCCATTTTCTCTTCCTTGATCTCTCATGGCCATAGATACATAATCATATTATGTGGTTAACTCATTAGAGCCATGAAAGCAAGTTATCAAACATGACTTGTTCCCTTACACAATCTTTGTTTCGATGATTGGATTTTCAATCCAATCTTTCTAAAATTATTTCTACATGATGTTCAAACATAAATTTGCATATAGAATCCATTTATAACCTCCAATTTAACAAAAACCAACTCCTTCCCTCAAGAACTTACAATGGCCAAAATTCTATTTTTCATTCTGATGCTTCCGAAATCAGTTTCTCACCTTTAACTTGGTCTGGCCAAAATCATCATAGGGTCACCACAAGGTGATCTTGCAATTTTAATCCACAAAACTTAGTCAACATCTTTTCTATCATACTTAATATTCTACTATCACCTTGTTCATATTCATAAGATCAACAAGACCCTATGATTACCTCTTGGCTGAACTCTAGGGCAACATCATAACCTCATGGAAACTTATCAAAACCTCAAAATATTATACTCAGATCAAAGCATACGCTTACCTCTATCTGAAGCTATAGCTTGTTCTTTATTCCAGCAACATCTCCACCTTAGGGTAGCATGAAACTCCACTATTCAAGAATTCAAAATAGTAGAAACAAAGCCCTTGACGAATAGAACAAGATTCGTGAAGGCACCGTGAGCTAGAAATGTGATTTCAGGGGTGAAATCACTCAAGAACACTCCCCTTCTCTCATCTTCCTTTTTCTTCTTATTTTCTGCCTTCTTTTCCCTCTTGGACAAAATTAATGAAGGTAGGGAGGCATTGGACTTATTTAATTTCTCAAGTTGCTAAGCGCTCTTTTTCCTCGGGGTGCCTGACGCTCTTCTTGAAACATGGGGTGCCAGGCGCTCTTTTTGAAATCCAACCTCTTCCTTCTCTATCTTATGCTCTTAGACGTTCTCTATGGCCAAGGAAAGAAGGTTTGATGATTTCCTCAAGCTTTCATGTTTGGTATTTAGGAAAGTCAAACATGTAGCCAGACCGAGGACCGACGAGTTGTTCTGGCATTTAGACATGTGCCACCTAAGGGCTAGGTGGTGCCTCCACATGCATCCACCCCAAAAGCAAAAAGCTAAAGGGCTAAGGTGTCGTCATTCCATGGTTCCAATCCAAAAGCTACTTTAATAAAGCTACTTTATAGGTGTCTTCTTTCAGAACGCACCACATGTACTCTTTTCTACCAAATGGCGCCACATGTGTGTGTATGTGGCACAAGATGGTGCCACACACCTCAAAGAGTCGCCAGGTGTGTGTGTATCCTTGCACCGGTACATTTCTTCCGACTAACTTCATATACAAGACAACACTAGTTACTGAATGCCGGTATGCCTCATGTGGGACCCATATGGCATTACACATGTACCTGGGTATCAACTAATGGTACCACATACCGGTGTCTTTTTCAAAAACACAAGGTATATTTGTCTGCCTTTAAAATACCATGTGCACACACACTTCGGTATATTTTATCCAACCAAAAGCCACTTTATATATGTATATTAAAGTGGTGCCAAGTGTGCCTGGGTAACGGTATGCTTCCTCCAACCACTAACACACACGACAACTTAACATTGTGCCAACTCAAAAGCTACTTTATACATGTGGGACCCATATGGTGTCATGCATACACTCATGTGGCCCAACCAAATGACGCCATATCTATGTGTTGTGCACATATACACCGACACATTTTATCCAACTACATACACATATTGAGCCCTTATATAATTCGAAGAATCATTCTCTATCCAGAAGGCTAAATCACATAGTCTTTGGAAATCATTCTATATTTTGAACATTTTTGAGACTCTTGCTAAACTGAGCTTAGTAGTTTTCTTGATTCAAACTTATTTTCACGCATCTAGCCTGAAAATTCGAGATATTACATTATATATCCTAACGCAACCTTCATCTCGACATATCTTAAGTTTATTAGCTGTAATCATTATGTATTAAGTGTTATAAATGCCTAAATATGCAGTAGTGATATTTGGATTATATTGATGTATTCTTTATTGACATATTAATTAATATTAGGGTAGCATAGATTTCAATCATGATAGTATATTATTTGACAATATATTATAGTTCTTCACAAAGAACCGTTAAGTATTCTTTAATAAGAAAATGCAAGATTCTAAAAGATATATAATATAAGGAGGTGGAATTCTAAAAAAATTAATTTAACGCAACTCTTCCAACGCCTTCTCAAACATTTTTTGAGCTTTCCTCAAGTTTCATACTCCTTTATTTCATGGGTTTAACTCTACCGCTGTAGGTCTCATTCTCAACCACTGTCATAGTTCTTCGCTCTGCAACTCCTTCCTCTTGTGATGACTCTTTCTCATGCAAGCTTTCATTTTTTTCCAATTAACATTTTTAGTATTTTATTATTTTTGTATAATGAGAGCTCGCCAGTTGAAGCTTAAGGTTGCCGGTATTATCTGAGAAGAATCACAGTCCAAAAATGATATATTCCTGATGATATCCATTGGTTTGAAAATAAAAATAGAGAAACAACGTTGGAGAAAAGTAAAGAACACAAAAAAGACGATGGGGTCATATGCTGAAATTTTTTTATTGTTGTTTTATTGCATTGAAAATAATTTTGATTACACTACATTATATAGACTAAAAATCAATAACAATTTTTTCTTCTAATTTTTAGCATCTCACGTTCCATAGCATCCCACATTCCTAAACTTTAGTAACTCAAACTGTATGTTGAAATCAGGTTTGTTGAATCAGTTTATGAGATTTGCTTAAGTTTTTATGTTTGCCAATTTTATACCATATATTCTGATTTTTCATATTTATATTCTGTGATTTGCTCAAATTTTTATATTTGCTTATTTTACTCATATATATATATATATATATATATATATATATATATATATATATATATATATATATATATATATATATATATATATATATATATATATATATATATATATATATATATATATTCTTATTTCGTATTTATATCATCATCTTGCAGTTAAAGGATATCTGATAGAAACTCTAGGAGTATACGTGATCTATGTATGATCTACAACAAAGGCGTATTAGATAATATTGTGAAATTTTTTATTGATAGATTTTCTTTTAGGGTTCAAAAAATTATAAGATAATGTCCTATTGTGAGAGCGCTTAAGTGATTAATTTCTTTTAAATTGTATGATGTTTATCTATAATCTATTGAATTTTGAATACTATAAATCTATTTTTTATTTAATATTATTATTAATGATTATATTGTGTCTTATATAATACATGTTAATAGTAAAACTAAATAAAAAAATAACTATATATAATAAACAATAAAGCCAATATATTATGGCTATTAACAAAGAACCATTATACATGCCTTGGTGCCTTCATATATGATGGTTCGGAACCATCATGTATGATGGATAATAACCATTATATACATGTGATTTTGTAGTAGTGTGGTTCCCTTTGCACCCCCCTTCTTTTTGTTTCTATGGTGGCTTAATATTTGGTCTTATTTCAATCTTACAAAGGTATATATTTGACGGTGCAAGCACATCCTTCAATCTTTTTTAAACATGAAGGGAGATATTTTAGGAAGATTAAGGTGTTGCCAAAAATATCCCAATTTATTTGGAGATGCATTGAAGGTTAAGTACAAAGAAGCTTTAACAAAGAGAAAATAAAGCAGCTTGGCTTTATGCGTCAATTTGCAACATAGAAGATGAATAATTGGAGCATGCACTTTTCTTATGTCCATGGACCAGGTTTTTATGGTTTGGTAGTAAGTATGTTCTAAGGTTTGACACAAGTAATGTGTGTAGTTTTGGGAACTCGTGTGAAAAAGTTCTTAAAGATGATGAAGGATGGGTTGAGTTTTTCTCATTTTCCTTATTTTTATTTTTTTCTCGTAATCTTATATCTACCGTTAGATTAAAAAAATAAACGGTTCAGATTTAATATTTTATAAACTAATTATTGTAAACATAAATAAATAAATTTAACTCTAAAAATTTGATTTATACAATTCATAACTATAATAAAAAAAATGAATTTTAATTTATAAAATATTATATTAATTTTATAAAATATTAAATATAAACCATCTATTTTACGATTTAAGGGTACAAATCATATTATGAGAAAATAATGAAAAAGAGGAAAATGAGAATATCTGCTCCAGATAAAGAACACAATGATTTTCAGCTGGCTCATCAATATGAAGTGGCCTGTATCTAAGCAGCTTGAAATTGAAGGAGTGATTGATTCTTCAGCAAGAGCAGTAAGGGTGTTTTGAAAGACAAGAGGATGGGGAGTTGAGAAGAAAAGGTAGGAGGAAATTAAGGAGAAGAGGAAGAGATGGGTGGCACCGAGCATTGGCTCTGTCAATACCAACTGTGAAGGCGGTTTTTGTATTCATAACCGAGGTTTTGGCTGTCAAGAAGGCCATTTGAACTACAGAAAAGGCTTTTTACCTGGGTTAAAAATAGCTTCTTCAAGTTGGTTATAAGAAGGATGTAAAAAAGTGCGACGTTGTTTGTTTCAAAACTTTTAGACATTGGTTAACTTTCAACCCCCGTTGAATGTTGCTTTTTAAAAAAAAGAAATACTCCATTATACAATTACCCAAACTAGGAAAATAGGACAATAAGGCGAAGACAAGTGTTGGGAGATAGATGAAACTAAAATTTTCGACATCCACTAAATCTCCAATACAACCCCAAACCTATAAAAGTCAAAATCAATACAAAGTTTTCTAACTAAATATGTGACATAAATCTTATATTTAGGATTACTATCAACTTTTCAATTAATGATAGAAGGAGTATTATTTTTTATCTTTACCTCTCAGCAAAATTTTTGTTTTCTATGTAATTAAATAAAAAATAATATGAACAATGTGGGTGTACCGTGTAGGGTGAAGACACGCACTTTCACATTCACCTAGCTTCCTGCTCTTTACTTAACCGGTTGACCCAGGAAAATGGACTGAGCTTGTATGGCCAACCCGCTTAGGGTTAGGGTTGGACATGAAATTAGGAGCTTTAAAAGGCCTTTGGGTCTAAACAAGCAAGCTCTAACGGGTCCTTTCTTTATTTTTTCCCCCCCAAACTTCAATTTCTATGAATTCAAAATAAAAACACGGTAACAAAACTCAAAATCTACCCTTTGCTTTCGGCATTTCTGATCTAAATTTGACCCAATGTTGCATGAACTCAAACATCTTTTATTTGTTATGCTTGGAATCTTTTATTTTTTTTACTTTTTTTCCAATGTTATGCTTATTGGATTCAATGTTTCCAATTTTAAATTTTTGGCCTAACAAATCAAACTGCAGGTATATTTTTTTGCCCTCCCTAATAACATTTTCTAACTTGAAATTCAAACAAGCAGTGTTTTTTGTTCTAATTTCTGTTTTTATTTTTTCCTTGAGGACGTTTCCTAATCTTGACCCAATCATTATCATTAAAATATTTTTTTAATATTTATTTTTTAATTTTTCCTTAATGATCTAAGATCATATTTTTGAATCTGAAATCCAATCGCCATCAATAAATTTATTTTCATTTTTCTATTTTTCTTCTAATGACCAATAACACATTTCTAATACGGAATCTAATTTATGGTAAAAAAAAAATCTGGAATCCAATTATCCACTACTACAAAAAAGATAAAAGGTGACGCACATTTTGTGGCACTTCTTTAAACAAGTGCCACAGCTTCCCTTTTTTTTATTTTTAACCTGTATAATTTTTTTTTTAGGTACCAGCTGTGGCGCCTAATAGATTAGATGTCACCATTGGGGATATCTAATGTGGCGCTTGTCTACACAGGCGCCACATTTGGCGCCACACAAGCAGCTGTGGCGCCTGACCCATCAGGCGCCACAGCTGCATAATATATCATGTGTGGCGCCTAATTCCCAGGCGCCACACATGATATATATATCAGCTGTGGCGCCTAATCAATTAGGCGCCACAGCTGATAGGTAATGTGTGGCGCTTAATTAATTAGGCGCCACACTTGCCTATTTTTATAAAAAAAAAAAACGGGGGTGAAATTTTAAATGGATAGATCTCTTAATTATTTCATTTCCCGCGTAGTAGTTCCGTGTCCGTCCCCCATTCCTTCTCTTTTTGACTACTACTCCACTTTAATTATTCAACTACTCTCTCATCTATTAAATTACTTTTCCTTTCTCATCTTCTTAGTAGATCCGTCGGCCCCCTCTCTCCATTTCCTATCATCTTCACACTCAAAAACACACTCAAACGCTCACTCGTCACTCAAGCTAGCGTCACCAACGTGGTCTCCCACTCCCTGCGCTGGTCAATTAATAGATTTGTAAGAAGAAGACTATTTCAGCTTGCTTTGTTTCGTTTGTCTTTTTGCTTTGTTTAATTTTTTTTGCCGACAAGTTTGCGTTTTTTAGTAATCTTTTAATTTACTTAATTAGTTGTTGATGTACTGTGTTCACATATCAAGTTCTTGTATTGTGATATTTTTTATGTTAGCTTTGGAGAGTATTAATATAAGAATATTATTGTTGGGGAACTTGAATTTAAAATTTGAGAGATGATAAACATGAAAGCAACTCATTTTATATAAAGCTTCACAATCAGGAAGTATAAAAAAGGGCCACAGGAAAGAAAAGAAAAAGAAAAAGCAAAAAAAAAAAAAAAAGGGCCTCCTGTGGCGCCTGGCCAGCCATGCGCCACAGGAGGCATGTCTCCTGTGGCGCCTAACCAGCCAGGCGCCACAGGAGGCTATTGAAAAAAAAAAAATTTAAATAGCTGTGGCGCTTCCAAGCGCCACAGCTATTTTTAGTAGCGTCCAGATATGTGGCACTTCTTTAGCGCCACAGTTAATACAATTATAAGCGCCACAGATTTAGTTTTTTGTAGTAGTGATCATTAATGAGATATTCTGTTTTGTGTTTTTTTCCCAAAACAATTTTATAAAACTTTTTAGAAACAAAAAAGCAAAAGAAAAATGGTTTAGATAGTTGTTCTTAAAAATCAAATTTGAAAAAAATTAAATATAAGAATTTGTTATACCAAAAAAACAATGGTTTGAAATAATTGTTCTTATGGTATTAACTTAGATAATTAGATAATAAAAAAGAAAAAAAAAACAAATTGTTTGAGTCGCTTACTATATATAATTTGTTTGTTAGTGATGTGGCAATAGCAGTTACCGGGACGTAGCATCCGCCATCTCATTGCTATGACATGGTGTTGGTCGTTGCCGGCAGGATGTCACCATCACTGGCACTTGATACGAGGTAATGTGGTGGTATCCAGGGTGAACGAGTGTTGGCTGGCTTCAAACCTTTTAATGGAAAAATATAATAAATAAAAAAACATCTAAAAATTGTTTCAGTTTTTTTTTTTTAAAGAAACAAGTTACTGATATTTCGTTTTTAAAAACACCTCAATAAAAACAAATTGCTAAAAAAATTCTTAAAAAAATAAAAAACTGTTTTTAAAAATGGAAAACAAACAGGGTCTTAATTTTTATTTTTGTTTTTGTCTATGGCAAAACGGATTTTTCAAACCTCCAAGAGAGAATCAATGAGGATTTTTTTTTTCAGTGTCATTTATTGACTCACTTTTTTAGGGAAAAAATCGCTTTTAATGGGGCCTACGCCGGGAAAGCAAACACGCAAACACCTTCCACCGAGTCTGACACATCGACAGCAGCCACAGGGAGGCGTCCGGCGAAGGTTAATTGCAAGGTGATCTTTTTTTATATTCGCTTCTGCTTCGAAATCCTTTTTTATTTTGGTGCTACAGTTCTCTTTGCGTAATGTGGTTCTGTGCTTATAGTTCTTTGTGAGCGTGGTTCTGTGTTCTCTTGTTGTTGTTGTGACTCTCTTCCTGTGGTTCTCTCTTTTGAAATTGTCCCCGGGTATTCTGCACCGGCATACCAGATACCTGTGGTTTATTGAGTGTGTTTGGGATAATTGTTAAAAAATGACTTATTATGATTTTTATTTATTAAAAATGACTTAATAAAAAAGTCAATTTTTATAATATGATTTATGTTTAGATGAAGGATTTATTTTTGGATAATAAATGTTTATAAATCATGATTTGCGGTAAATGAGGTAAGTATGTGAGAGGAGTTTTATCTCGACTTACGTAATAAGTGACTTAATAGAAAAACTCCAATGGGGAGCTTATTTAATAAGTAGTTTATTCTCCCCATTATGCAATTAGAAAATGTGATACCAAACACTGCAAAAATGAAACCCATTTTTATTTGGGCTAATTGCTAAAAAACGGGTTTATTTCTTCCCAAAATGTGATACCAAACTCTCCCTAAATTAGGTTAGGTTGGGGTGGGGTTGGATATTAAAAATAGATGTTTGATTAGAAGGAGGTTAGGTTAAGTGTGGGAGATTTATTTGTCCTCTAGTGGTAACCTCCCCCACTTTACAAAACCTTCAAATTTAGAGTTTTTTCTAGGTGAAAGAATATTTGTGTTCAATTGTGACTAAATTGCTCATGACAAGTTTTTAAAATTCCATCACTGCCCTCCTTTAAATATTAATCCTATTTATTCCTCTAATTACTTCAGTTTTATAACATAATCATCTCTCTCATCTCTGTAACCTTTCTTCCCAACTTTTCTTCATCTTCTTAAACTTCATCAGTCCTTGACCAAAATATCCTAACAAGATCCTTCTAGATTAGCACCCTTTTTCTTTCGTAAAAGAGTTATTATCGGAAGTGGAATTATTTAATAATACTAAAATTCCACTTACCTAATTTGTGAACCCCATTTAACTTCGTTAGTGTCTTAATATATGAAATATCAGAAATGAACCATCAGTGGGTATACTGAATTATAAAGGCCAATCATCGAGCTATATTCTTTTGGAGCATTTTTATTTGCCCATGTCAAATAGCTACCTTAGGTAGGGGTGTTCAAAACCTGGGATGAGACCGGGATCACCCATTCCTGGTTCCCGTTCCGGGTGTAGCCGGGACTGAGAATTCATTTTCATTCCCGGTATGACCGGGACCGGGAATTCCCGGGACCGGTTTCATTATTATGATTATTTTAATTAAATTTTTTATAATCTAGTGTTTGAAGTGATTATTTAACACTTAATAAGGTCATAAAAATCACACAAATTGAGCTAGAATTGAAGAATAATATATTATTATTATTATTATTATCATCACATTCATCATTTTTTTATTATCTTTATATATTATATAGTTAGGATTAGTATCACGATATATACGATTTAACTCTAACTAAATATGTGATATACATTTTATCAAATGATAACTTAATTTATGGGGTAAAAATTACAAATATAAAAGAATAAATTATTTTTTAAGGAAAAAATAAAAAAATAAAAAAAAAACCGGGACCGAGAATTCCCGGGATCACAAGGTGTGATCCCGGTCCCGGTCCCGGTTTTTTAAGATCCCGGTCCTGGCCGGGACGGGAAATTCCCGGGATAAAATGTCCGGGACCGGGCCGGGACAATCGGGACCGGGATACTTTGAATACCCTTAATCTTAGAAACTACAGTAACAAATTTTATCATTTAGTCCCAGTATGTCCCTAATTTTTCTTTTATTGTGATGTATTCTAAGTTCTTCCCAAATCACTTCAGCTTTAGATTTAGATTATATTGACCCTTTCGTCGTTATTAATCTTATTCGAGCTAGGATCAGTAAACTGTCGTTTTCGTTTTTCATGGTTTAAACTTTAAACGACAAAAGGTATAAAACTTTAGACCTAACTCACTTTTCAAACAGTGCATGCCACCTAACTCAATTTTTTTAAAGTAGTGTATATAATTGTTAGAATAATTATTTTATAAATAATAATTTTATAATAATCATTATTAATAAATACATTGCAGAAGAAGAAGAAAAATATATAGTAGAACATTTTTGTCCATTTATAATTAACTCCCCCCTAACCTAACCTACTGAACCAAACAAGATACCAAACCTTTCTTACCCTCTTCTTAAACCAAACAACAATATAATATTCTCTAACCTAACTTAAATAAATCTCATCTAACCTAACCTCCATTGAATCAAACACAGCCGTAATTTTGGTCTCAAAGCAACCAGGAGAACTTGGTATCTTAAAGTTTTTCCTAGGACAAATTTGCTAAGTTACCAAAACACCGCAATTTTACCTCTTGTGGTTAAATTAATGGTCAACGTCTCACACGGATAGTTTTTTAACCGTTAGAGTTAGCTCCTTTTTTAACACTTGTAGGGCAAAATATCTCCTTGGAAAACTTCCGGATTGCCAAATTGCTTAAACTAGACGGCCACTGGGAAGCTCCTCACAAGTAGGACAGTTATTCCTCTGTGTCAGGAAGCATCTTCCAAACTGTATTGGTCTTCGGTTGTCCTTCTATAAACTGGGTTCGGTTTTTGCTCATTATTTACTGTGTTCTTGCATTTATGCATTTAATAATTGTGTGTAACACTTCTACTTAAGAATGCTTGTCGAAGGACACACTTCGGAATGGCTTCATAATGTTTGATATAATTACTTAAAGCTATATGCCCCTTTATCTTAACTTTCATTGTGTTACTCTGGATTCCTTGTACGAGTATTTGTATTGTGGTGAAGACCTTCTCTACTTTATTTAAAGCTAGAGATGTAAAGTATTTGGCTTGTGGGCTATACCTGTCAATTATTAAATTAAATTAATTAAACATAATCATTTGGATATTTTTAAAATAGAGTTCAAGTTTAGTTTTAGTACCTAGAAAAGCATTCCTGAATTTTGTACACACAAGTCATTAATGTCTTTGATAATGAGTTCGATTCTGTTGGCAGACAAGTTACTGAGAATGGCAGAAGACGATAAAGAAGTGACATTTAAGAGTCTGGGCTTAGCTGATCAGCTGGTGGATGCTTGTGAACTGTTGGGTTAGGAAAAACCATTGAAGATTCAAGCTGAAGCAATTCCTCTTGCACTACAAGGTTGATTATCTAATGAGTTGTTAGGACAATGCTGGCTTTCTAATCTTTCTTATTTCAAGTATGTTCTGTGCTGGGAAAAGGAACAAATGGGTAGTAATAATCAACACTATATACTGATCCATTTAGCTAAAAAAATAATATCTGAACTATGCATTTCAAAGTTTAAACTTGATTGTTACTCACCTTTGATTGAAGTCTTATACTCTGCTGTGGAATTATTTTGTTGTCAGTAGCGTGTCATTCTTTTCTGATTAACGGAGAACTTTCTTGATATCCTATAAAGAATAGAAAATGTAGGACACCTGTGATGAATCATGTAGAAAATCCAGTTGCTTGAAATAGAAATAAAAAAATTCTGTAATTAATGTGAACTCATCAATGCAATGAAACTCTCCTAACCCTCTGCACAATTAAAAAGGAAGTTCCCTGAGAAAGGCTATTTGCTGAGCACTAGGGAAAAGATATGAAGGTGTCAAAGACTTCTTGTTGAAATTTGGGGATTTTAAATGGACCAAATGGATAGAAAACAGCATAATATTACACTGCCATAAAGCCTTGCTCTCTATCTCGCGCCAGAATGTCAAAAACTAGTTGAATTATACTGATTTAAACATTGAGGATGCACCAAAACTCCTTATTAATCCCAATATACCACCTGAACACTATTAAATTTTTATTAAGATCACTTTATCTTTTTTTTTTTTTAATTGCATCTGTCAGTCCTTCATAATCACTTATTTTTCATCTTCTTTCACCGATAAATTTATCTATTTGCTGAACTTTATTTTTGACGGCTTTTGTTTATACATGTAGGTGATATGATGTTGTAATAAGTCTTTTTTTGAAAGTTAGTTAGGGTAGTTAATTAAACGAGTAGAACTAACCATTAGCAGCACTAACCATTTAAGAGCGGCATTAGCCAAATATGGTCTTATCTGTGTTTAATTAACTAATAGGCCTGATTAGTGATCCTTAACCCCGCTGGAACTGTTCTGTCCCTACTACCTATATATATGGCACATTGTATTACTGTCAGTTTAGTTTTTGCATTGAAATGAAAACCCAGAGTATTATTCAACATACCTCTCATTCTCTATCTTCTCTCTAATTCCTCTAAATTCTCTTCTTCAACCTTCTGATTTCTTCTCTTCTACCCTAATCCCCAATTCTAAAAGATTCAGATTACTCTAGCCTATCAATGGTATCAGAGCTTTTCAGTCCTTGGCTTAGATTATTGGCCCTTCACTTCTGACTGAATGGTAGAGACAAGATTACAAGAAAACGCAAGAATTATGGAAGAAAGGCTACAAGCTATGGAACAACGATTTGAAACTGTCGACGACCTTCATGATGCTATTCAAGGTTTCAGAGAAGAACTTCAAATAGTTCAACATGGGATGTAGCAGAATTTGGAAACGTTTGTGCAAGATATTCAAAGAAGAATGTAGCAAGATTTAGAGAATCTCACGCAAGAAATGAGAACCTTGGCAGTGGTGCCAAGAATCCCACCAAATGGACATCATAGATTTCAAGAAGACCCAGACCAAGGAAATAGCAGGGGCGGGTATCACATATCGACTCAATTTACTAAGATGGAATTTCCTAGATACTCCGACAAGGATATATAGACCTGGATTCTGAAGGCAGAATGATACTTTGCACTGGACTGCATTCCGAAAGAAGCAAAAGTTGACATGGCTTCTCTAACTTGGGACGATGACAGTTTCCAATGATATGTCGCGACAGAGCATCGCTGGCAGGATCGCCGACTGACCTGGGTTGAATATAAAGATATATTAAAAGTCGCCTTCGGCCAACCCTGTGAAACGCAGATGATGGACCTGACGCACCTTCGGCAAACATTATCCCTGACCTAATCCAACGTGCGATTCGATTCAGTCACAGCAAAATTAAATCTGCCTGAAGAGTATCTCGTCGATGCTTATATCAGTGCTTAAAGGATGAAATTGTCGATTCTGTCAGTCTCTTCAACCCCAGAACGTTGTTGGAAGCGCGTCGGCTGGCACGTGTTCAAGAAAGCTGCGTTGATCGAAGGAACAACAAGAATTAATAAGAATGATATCAAAAAACGATCCCGGTCAATTCGGGAGTTCAATATGCAATAGCCACGTCGAATTCAAACAAGTTGGCTTCTTTTTCTAATGGGTCACAGCAAAAAGACCATAAAGGCACATTCTTTAACCAAAATACCGGGTTTACCCCTAAATCCATCTCACAGCTTGTGAAAGCTTTAACAGCCGAAGAAGAGGCAGATCACAGGGCTAACAACCTTTGCTTCTTTTGCCATGGGCCATTTTCAAGGGATCACAAATGCCCTCAAAGGCTAAAAATGCAGCTTCGCTTGGTTCTGTTGGATGAGGAAGGTACTGGTACTGGTGCTGTTTCTGAAATTCCAGAGTCTGAAATTGTTGAAGATCCTGAACAACCCTATATTTTTTTGTATGCAATAGAAGGAACAAACCATGACGAATCTATGAGGATTTTGGGTACTGTTGGGAAGCTTCCTCTACAAATCCTTGTTGATAGTGGGAGTACACATGATTTCTTAAACTTTGAAACAGCCCTTAAAATGGGATGGTAGGATAAAGAAACACCTCCATCATATGTTGAGATAGTAAGTGGCGATAAGCTAAAGGTTCATGGGGTTTGGCATAGGTTCCGATGGAAAATGCAAGGTTTGGAATTCATCTTTGATTTGCGAATTATTGACTTGCATACATATGACATGGTGCTGGGTTTGCAATGGCTTAAGAGCATAAGGAATGTTTTTTGGGATTATGAGTCATTATCCATGTATTTTTGGAAGGATGGCCAACTAGTGAAACTGCAGGCTAATATTCCTCATTCTCTAAAGATTATAGCACCAAAGAGGGTGGAAGCAAGCTGCCTTAAAGAGGAGCAATTATATATGATGCAACTGGTTGAAGTTCAAGGTGATAGGATGAGTTGTTTTGCCATTTAGGATGCTGATCCTCATCTGCCAGCAGAAATGTAGGGGTCCTAAGGGCTTTTCAAGATGTCTTCGATGAGTCTAAGAGCCTACCACCTTTTAAAGAAGGCCATAATCACCCTATTGTCTTAGAAGAAGGCACAAATCCTATTTCCTTGAAACCATACCGATATCCAGTTGCATAAAGGGATGTCATTGAGAAACTAGTAGCTGAATTACTTGAAGTGGGTGTTGTACAAAAAGTTGTTCTCCATTTTCAGCTCCTATAGTCCTAGTAAAGAAGGATGGGTCTTGGCGTATGTGTGTAGATTACTGAGAGTTAAACAAGAAAACAATTAAGAATCAATATCCTATTCCTCTGATTGAGGACTTGTTTGATGAGTTAAGCAAGGCTAGATTGTTTATAAATCTTGATTTGAGTGCAGGTTATCACCAAATTAGGATGGTGCCAGAAGATGCTTATAAGACTGCATTCAAGACTCACTCTGGGCACTATGAGTGGCTCGTAATGCCATTCGGGCTTACAAATGCACTGGCAACTTTTCAAGGAGCTATGAATGATATCTTTCGCCCTTTCCTTAGAAAATTTATTCTGCTTTTCTTCGATGATATACTGATTTATAGTCCTTTACTTGCAGATCATCAGGAGCACTTGCAGATCACTTTGCACACATTGCAGCAACATCACTATTTTGTGAAGGAGAGCAAGTGTACTTTTGCTGCCACAAGTGTGGTGTATCTAGGGCATATCTTAGGAAATGTTGTAGTAGCAACTGATCTTAAGAAGATCCAAGCGATTGCAAATTGGCCTCAACATACTACAGTCAAGCAATTGGGAGTATTTTTGAGGTTAGCTGGCTACTATCAACGTTTTATCAAGAGCTATGGTATTATTGCAAGACCCTTGACTCTTTTGTTGAGAAGGAATGCCTTTGTGTGGTCTAAACCGGCTAGTGAAGCCTTCCAAAGCCTCAAAGATGCATTAGTTTTAGCTCCGGTCCTTATTCTTCCTGATTTCACTAAGCAATTTGTAGTAGAGTCTGATGCATGTGGAGTGGGAATATGTGCTTTTCTAATGCAACAAGGGCAGCCTCTTGCATTCTTTAGCAAATGTCTCTCCCCACGACGCCAAAATCTATCAGTTTATGAGAAGGAGTTGATGGCAGTGGTGCTAGCGGTGCTGCATTGGTAGAAGCAATAATTCAGGCCAATCTGCCAGCCCGCTAAAATAAACGGGTTTGAGCCTGAAAAATACCAATCAGTTTGTTTTTGGGCTAATCGGGTTGAACCCATTTAACTCGCGAGCTAAGTGCTCGTTTGTTTCAGCGTTTCAGCATCAAATCAGACTTACACAGTGTCACAAACAAACTTGAACAGTAAAAAAGCTATAATGAGTGTTTGTTTCGGCGATTGGATTTAAGGTAGAAAAAGTCATAAGTTGGAAAAAGTCATAAGCCTCAAAATGGAGCTTATTGGAGCTTATATGCATGTGTGTGTGTAAAATAATATTGATAGGAGTATTTTCATATTTTTGGGGATCAATGAAGTACTCAAAATCACTTCTAATCACAAAACTTCTTTTATGAAAAATGTTCTAAATAATTTTCTCTTTCTTTAGATAGTAATCTTCTGCTAATTAGATAATACTTTGGGATAAGAGTTTAGACAAGTTTTGAGTTTTGTTAATATATAACTGTAGAAATGTAGAGAATAATTAATAATTAATTTTAATTAATTTAGATTTATTATTTAGTTGTTTTATGATTTTATAATCAATTTTTTTTTTATAAACATCTCATAAATTAGTTTCTATATAGTGTTTTTACCCATTAAATTTAGTTTAAATAATTTATTTAAACTAAAGGAGGTATTATTGAGGTTTTAATCAGTTTATTTTGTTAGATTTTGAGCTATGTGAAAATATAAGTTAGGATTTAATATTTAAATTAGAGTTTGATATAATTTTAAAGATTTAAGCTTGAGGTGCACAATAGAAAAGACTTTTGGAGTGTACCGATTTAAAGTAGAGTTTGATATAATTTTATTATAATTGTACCATTACCAAATTTTCAAAGTTAATTTTTGAGAAAATTGTGAAAAAATCCCTCCGTGTGTAGATATCTTCCCAGGTCCCATTGGCAATTAAGTTGCCAATGAGGACTTTTTTCACAATTATCCCTTCATTTTTTTTTTCATAATTTTTACAATTTTTTCTCTTAATTAATACAAAAGTCACTTATGCAAAAGTCAAACCGAACATCATTCACTTTTACATAAGTTACTTATCCAATTGTTAATCCAAACACTCATCATTTTATCCAATCTAACTTTTTTCCAATCTTAAGATTCTATAAGTTTAAGTAAAAATAAGTTATTTATCAAATCGCCAAAACAAACACACCCTTAGCGGGTTAGCCTGTTTAAACTTTTTTTTTAAAAAAACTACTACTGAATTGGCATTTGCTTACTCCTCAGTCCTCATTGTTACAGCCTCACCGCCTCTTCTCTTCCCTCTTCAAGCGCTCACTCAGAGTGTGTTTGGATTAGCTTTTGAAGAATAGATTATGAGGAGAATAGATTTTGGAGAATAGATTCTGGAGAAAAAATGGAGAATAGCTTCTGAAGAATAGATTTTGAGCAGAATAACTTTTGGAGAATAGATTATGAGTAGAATAATGATTTATAGGAAAATTGTGAAAAAATCCCTCATTGCCAACTTATTTACCAAATGGGACCTTCGTGTTCAGATTAACTAATTTTTCTAATATAATCAAATTAGATAAATAGGTTTTATAAGATAAAAGGGAGTATTAAAATTTTAAAATTCTTAAAAAAAAAGGATTAAAGAAAAATTGGTGAAATTCAAAAAAAAAAAAGAAAAGAAGAGAGAGTGTGTGGTGTGGGGCCCACATTAATAAAAATGACCAATTAGAGTGAGATGGTGGGGTCCACATATGGAAAAAAACAAAAAAAATTAGATTTTCTCAAAACCATGGTTTTGAGATCCAAACCATGGTTTGAGCTCAAAACCCTGGTTTGTGAAAATTTAAGGTGTTTGGATGATTTTTGTAAAACCATGGTTTGAGCTCAAAATCATGATTTGGGAAAATTTTTAAGTGTTTGGATGATTTTTTCCCAAACCATGGTTTGGACTCAAAATAGCTTTTTTTAAGTGCATCCAAACACACACTCAGTGTGTCTTTGGAAATACTTCAAACCATGGTTTGCGAAACCCGAGATAAAACTCCTCTCACACACTTACTTCATAAATCATAAAAACTATTAAAAAAAGCTAATCCAATCACACACTCTGAACTCTGAACCCTAATTGCCTAGCCCTCCCCCCTCTTCCTCTTCAGCTCCGTCACTCTTCTTCTTCGGCTCCGCTGGTCCGGGCTCTCCCAGTCTCCTTCTTCCTCTCCGGCTCCATCGCTCTGTGCTCTCCAAGTCTCCTTCTTCCTCCGTGCCTCTGCCGCTCTGTGCTCTCCCAGTCTCCTTCTTCCTCTTTGCTTCGCCACTCTGTGCTTTCCAAGTCCCCCTTTTCCTCTGCGCCTCCGCGCTCTGTGCTCTCCCAGACTCCCTCTTCCTCTCTGGCTCCGCGCCTCCGCCGCTCAATTGCTCCCCCTTTCTCCCTCTTCCCCTCGTGTCTCATCGTCTCCTTTGCTCGGAGCTTCAGTCGTGAGTAGTGGTGCCGTGGTGGCCCATATGAAACCAAACCCTCCTCATTCTCTTCCTCTCGTGCTCATCGCCTCTGCCTTCAACACAGTCGAGAGTCGAGACTCGTCACCTTTATCCATCATTCCCTCCGACATTAGACAGTGTAAGAGGTAATTTTTTCTGTTCTTTTTTGAATTTTTTAGATATCTTCCTGGGATTTGATTTGGTTTAAATTGAAACAAACTAAAAACTGAAGCAAACCATCAAATTCTAGGTTCCTGGGTCCTGGCATCATGAAAATTTGAATTCTGTAGTTCTGTCTTAGTTTTATTTGGTTAAGCTCAAATGCTCAATTAGTTCTGTAGTTCTGTCTTTGCCTCTTTGGGTTGGGACTGATTCGAATTCTGTAGTTCTGTCTTTGGCATTGGGTTTTATTTGGATAGACCCAAGCTCAAGCTCACATGTAGAATGGCGGTACAATATAACATACCACAGCCACGAGGGCTACACCGTATGAGTTACTTTATGGGCAACAACCTCCTCTAAACGCCCCTTATTTACCCTACAATTCAGTGCTAGAGTTGGTTGATTGTAGCTTCATGGCTAGAGAGGAAGTTCTAGCACTTTTGAAGCATCATTTGCTCCGTGCAGCAAACCTGATAAAGCAAAGGGATGATTTGCATAGGATGTGAGTTTCAGGTGGGGCAATGGGTGTTCTTGAAGCTCAAGCCCTTTAGGCAAATCTCTATAGCAACAAGAGTTTCCCAGAAGTTGGCTCCTAGGTTTTATGGACCTTATCAGGTTATAGAGAAGATTGGAGCTGTTGCACATAAGTTAGCTTTGCCACCGGAATCTAGAATTCATTCTACTTTTCATGTTTCCTTATTGAGGCTATGTCCAGATCCTACTGTGAGGCCTAGACATCCTCTTGTTGAATTTTTGGGGTTGTCACCGGCCTTGGAACGAGAGAGAATTCTGAACCGAAGGGTTATGAAGCGTCATAAGCGAATGATTACAGAAGTGTTGGTTCAATGGAAGGGCTTACTTGATGAAGAAGCCTCTTGGATGGCCCTTCACTCTTTTTAACAGTAATATCCTACCTTTGTGGTTCCTAATCCTTGAGGTCAAGGATGTTTTAAAAGGGGGGATATTGATATGATGTTGTAATAAAACCCTTTTTGAAAGTTAGTTAGGATAGTTAATTAGACGAGCATGACTAACCATTAGTGGCACTAGCCATTTAAGAGCGGCAGTAGCCAAACATGGCCTTACTTGTGTTTAATTAACTAATAGGTCTGATTTAGTGACCCTTAACCCCGCTAGTACTGTTTTGTCCCTACTGCCTTATATATGGCAAATTTTATTACTGTCAGTTTAGTTTTTGCGCTAAAATGAAAACCCAGAGTATTATTCAGCATACCTCTTGTTCTCTATCTTCTCTCTAATTCCTCTAAATTCTCTTCTTCAACCTTCTGATTTCTTCTCTTCTACCCTAATCCCCAATTCTAAAAGATTCAGATTACTCTAGCCTATCAGTAGGTGCTGATTTCAATCATCTCTCTCTCTCTCTCTAATATATTATTGATTTATTGTTCCCCTAGCGACAGCAAGTTTTGAAGTTTTTGAATTGCTGCATTATCTCAATGATCTGTGGATCAAATGTTATTGCTTTGTAAAATTAACTAGATAATGAATCAATATAATAGAAATGAAAATTAATGATATGGCTATTGATGTTTTATGCCAATATTTTTAATTTATCATGAATTCTTACACTAATAGGTCTCTTGGAAATAGCTCAATATATACTGATAGTAGTTCTGTACGGATCTTTTCACAGGAAAAGATGTTATTGGGCTTGCACAAGCTGGCTTGGGAAGACTGGTGCTTTTCTCTTCCATACTGCATGCCCTTCTAGAAGCACGCGACCTAAAGAATTTTTTGCATTTGCGTTGTCTTCCACAAGGTTGATATCCTATCTTTTATTTAATTGCCAGTTTATGCCTTTCATGAAACTGATCTCACTGATATTGAGCTGATCTCTTTCTAACTCTGTTTCTACCCTTTTCTTGATTCAGAGAGCTTGCTATTCAAATCTCTGAACAGTGTGAAGCATTAGGTACTGAAATTGGTGTCAAGTGTGCTGTGGTGAGCTTCTGTCTATTTTTGTATTGGCTTGCTTTATTGTGCATGAACTCTATGACTGCCTGACTACTGTTAATAAATAATGTTTGTCTTACCACCAAGTGCTTGCATCGGCCTGCATTCCCGTGAGCTGAACAAGTAGGTTGCTAGTAGTGTCGGAGACCAGTGGAGAAATCCAAGAAAAAAAAAAAAATCTGTCTTATAGTTTTTGTCTATAATTTATGTAGTGTTAAACATTTCATACCAAACTTGACAACCACGAGTTTCAGTTTCCCATGAGTCATTCCTATCTTCTTATATTGCTCAATTTTTGTAGACTTATCTCTACAATGGGGTGTTTGGGTAGCTTTATTCATTCTTTACATATTTTTACTTTCGTAGTCTTTTTTACTATATCTTCTTCCTTTTCTTTAGCTGGTTGGAGGGTTTGAGATGGTGCAGCAGTTAATCAAGATAGCAGAGCAGCCTCTTACTATTGTAAGTGTTACTGTAGACATGTCTATAAGTTTTCCTAGTTTCTTGTTCTCCAAATATCATTTGGTAATAGTTATGAGAGCGCCTATTGGCTTTTAAACCCCAATTTCTTAGAATATTAATGAATGTGAGAGGAGGTGTTAATGTGGTTTGAAAATAACTTTTTTGAGCTTTAGGTGGTGTTTGCATTCATGATTGTGATTACTCTTGCAGGTTGGGACACCTAATCGTATTTTAGATCACCTAAAAGGCACTAAAGGTTTTACTCTTAGCAGATTAAAATATTTGGTAAGAATTTACATTGTCATTTGATTCGAGGTGTTTCATTTTGGTATCGCCTCTTTGCCTCTTTATATTGGTCGTATGCATTGTATGGGTTTTTTTGCATTGTCTATATATTGTTAGTATATCATACAGGGCTTTTGGTAATTGTTCTTATTAAAGTAAGTGCCCATACATTGCTTTATTCTTACTTTGTGAATTTCTTGTAATGAATAAGTTTTGGGGAACATTTTCTATGATTGTTGTTAGAACTTAGAATGTCATTAGTTTATTCATCTTAGTTTAGTAAGTCTATATAGGTCCCACATTGGCTGTATCTCTCAAACTAAACAACCTTTACTCAATTATAGATAAATGTAACATGAACTGCCTTTTGTCGCCTGATAGACCTACTAAGCGCTGTGGGCAAGCCTATAGAAGGAGGAACAAGGAAGGCCCAGCCCAAAATGAAGACACCGAAGCCCTGAACCAGATCATTGAAGGGCAGACTGGGAATATTGGGAATTAGTGAGTGTTAACAACATTCTGTCATGTAAAAAGGGGAAGGGGGTAATGATTGTAGGCATGCAGAATGAGAGTTTTGTGAGGAGAGTGAGTCTGGTCTCTCAAACACCAAACTAAGAGGGTTTATTTTCTCTTTTTTACGTTATTTCAGTGTGTTTGAGTGTGTGTTTGGATTAGTTTTTAGAAAATAGCTTTTATGATTTTTGAAGTAAGTATGTGGGAGGGGTTTTTCTCGATTTGCGGAAAAGGGTTTTTAAAACCGTGGTTTGGGGTTTACCCACAAACCACGGTTTGGGGTTTCTCCCTACTAAAGAGGGCCTTAGGAATTGTATTCTCTACATTTTCCCATCGTAACAGAGGATACAGAGCATCTTTTTTTTTTGCCAGATATCAGTTCATTTGCTTGCAGGACCTAACATCACCTTTCCCAAATATTCTCTTCTATTATTCTTGTAAATTCTGTCAGTTTGAATGCTTCATGATGGGGCTGATTGAGAATACATTTATATTTAATAAATAGCTATTTTATCTGATTTCTCATAAAATGAAAAGCTTAACTTTAGACTAACTCTCTGGGCCAATAGTATGGGCAATGGGGGAAGGAGTGATTCTGCTATTTAGTTGGATGCCTAAGTGGGGAATGGGGTGGAAATTATGAGACGTGGGCCCTGAGTTTTACATCCCTTCTCATTGTAGATGATTTTGGAGCTGTATTTTTTGCATGAGAAAATGTAACTTATGATTTCATTTTATTAAAAAAATTCATTATACATATTTTATTACTTAAATGTACAAATGTGCACATAAATTGTCTTTTATTTTCTCTCTTTCCTTCTAACTAGACCAAATATACAAGGTAAATATTTCTCAATATTCAGTCTTTCGAAGGAAGCACATCACCAATTTTTTCAACAGATCAATATATATGGACTCAAATGGAACTTTTGCTATATTATGCTTGCTTTTTGTATAACTTCCACGAACATGTTCATGACTTTGTTGCGTGTCACTTGCAGGATTGCTACCTGGTCTATATTCTGACTGAAATGGCTGGAAGTATGTCCATCGTGTTTACTCGCAGATGTGATTCAACCCAGCTCCTGGCTTTAACTCTTAGAAATTTGGGCCTGAAAGCCATCCCAATTAACGTGCATATGAGCTAAGTAATTGTTTTGATTTGGATATTTCTAATACAAGTAAGGTGCAAAAATCCGTATGAGTTTTTACCAATGGTGCATCCAGCACCATATGTTTTTTAGAATTACAAAAATACCTATGAACAATTAAAATAAGAGTGAAAATGTCAGAATTGTTAAATATAAACTAACACCATTATATATGCATATGCAAAAAAAATGTGTGCCCTCACCACAAAAAGTAGCAGTGTTATATTATATTTAATGACCATGGCACTCTGCCTCCCGTTTTAAATGTTTATGGGAAATTTGGGCCTCAAAAACATTCCGATTAACGATCATACGAGCCAGGTAATTGTTCTGATTTGGATATCTCTAATTTGTTGGTTTCTTTTCCTCTGGGAGTGGGATGCTAGGGGTGGAGAAAGTGCATGACTCTGGGTGTGCAAATGTTGTGTCTCTAACCTTTATTATGGGCATCTTGCGACAGTCAAAGAGACTTGAAGCCTTGAATTATTAACAAGAACACCAATATCTTTTCTACGGCAAAACTTGAGATTGGAAGATTTGTGTAGCACACAACAATGAACCATCTTGATCATCATTTGCTCTGAACCAAGGATTTGAGGCCTGGACTGGATTGGACGGTCCGACCAGTTGGACCATCAGCCCGTCATTGAGGCGGGCTGTACATGTGCATTGGACCGTTTTTCTGGGGAGACCGTTCTGGGCCGTAGTTTATCCATTTTTGGGCCGTCAACTGTTGTCAAGGCTTGAACCCAGAACAGTTTTTCAAGAATTGTCTAACCTAATAAGCATTTAAGTTTTTGTTTTTAATTTGATGTTGCAATTTCTTTTTCTAAGCTTTTCACTTTACAATTTACACTTAATGTTGTATTGGTAAAAAATTAATTAAATGACTTCTAATAATAATACTAATATTTTTTCATGTGTTTTTTTTAGAGTTGTTAATGAGAAAAAAGATTTTAATCTCAAGGGTTAAAATATTGATAAGATTGAATATTGGAGAATGGAAGAAGTTGATTCACCTCCACTTACACTTTGTGCTGAAGAGATTGAAGAAGATATCATTTATGATGATACAACACTACAAATACCAAAAACTGTCATCAATGATGAAGATTAGATATTTTAAATTTTAGACATGTTATTGTTTTATTTATATTATATGTTACTAATTTTAATAATTTGGTTTGTTGTATACTATTTTGTAAAGATATTTTTGAAGAACAAGGCAATGAGGTTCATACTCAAGCTAAGGATGGAAATGGAAGTTTTGGGATTGGAATTCAAAGTCTTGATTTTGGGTTATTTCCTCAAATAGATTATAACATTTATGGTCCAAATGTCTTTCAAGAAATTCTTGTATCAATCAATCAAGAGTCACCAAATTTGACTAGTCATGAATCATTGTTGTTAGTGTATTTTGTTAGGTTGATGATTGATTTAACGTTCTTCTTTAAATGGTATTTTGTGACCTTGTTAGCTTTCTATAAATTTAGGCTAAATATATATATATATATATATGTAATACTTTTAGATTTAATTATTACGTCACCGGTCTGACTAAACGGCTCGAATGTTCCAACTGTTTGAACCATGATCTGTTGAGCTTTCCGGCTTTTAAAACATTGCTCCAATCCTTTTTTTCTCTTTTCTTTTCGGTTTAATTATTCCAAAACTTGATTTTAGGTTTGATTAGAAGAGTCAGGTTTTTCTTTATCAAATTTAAGCAAGAGATAGTCAAGACAAAAAAAAAAAAAAAGAAATAAAATTAGAGATATGCTTTGCAATTTCCACCGAGGGGTCTTTCTTCCACAACTTTATGTTTGCTCTTTAAGGGTTGATAATGATTTTTGTTTTTGTCCCCATTTTCTAATGGGAGATGCCATTGTTGAATGAGTAAACTGCTACAGCTGAAAACTATTTACAAATTACACATGATTTTGTTCGATTGGAGAATATTTGCAAGTTTTTTCCATTCAAAATACCCCTCTAATGTAACTGTAGCCATGAATTTTTTTAAATAAATAATAATAAAAAGAACTATGTGCACTTTTGAAAGAAGCTAACTTAGCATGTTTGTTTTAGCGATCCGATTGCTTATAAGCTGCTTTTCACATAAATTGAGACAAACTCCTCTCACATGTTTACCTCGTATATCATAAATCACGACTGAAAAGCTGCTTTTAATCATTCCAATTGCTAATCCAAATGAGCACATATTGTAACATCCTTATTTTTGTTAGCACTTAGAGAAGGTTTGTTGCTAAAATTTTATTTAGTCAAAGAGTATATATATAGTAAATTAATAATTTAGAATAAGTATCAAATTCTAAATATTTATCCTATGCAAAGGAAGAAATACAAATGAAATCATTCGTTAAAATAATTAGTTTAAATATATGAGTACATGTGTGTAATGTAACGTCCTTTTTTTTTTTTAAAGTACTTATGATTAGTTACAACTTAGGATTTATACATTGAAGGAGTATAAAATTAAGTAATAATAAATACAACTTTTTAAAATACCAAATTCCAAATATTTATTCTATACATTAAGAAAAAGAGTATAAATGGAATACCTCTTTAAACAAATTATTTTAAATATATGGGTATGTATGTGGGAATATATCTTATTGAAACAACTAACAAAAAATGCTTATAGGAGTCTGAATATCACTATTATTATTTTAAAAAACAATAATTTAATGAGAAGAATAACCCTAGATCTACTCATATATAAGATCTTTTTCTCCTCACTCTAAACCTATCTCGGCACGGCACAGTCACAGAGTCCCCACAGGTGCTCTCCTTCTTCTTTGTTTTTCTCTCAATTCATTTTCTTATTCGACTATACCTGCCTCACACTGATAATAGTCTTGTCAAACCTCATTTTCTTACTTATCTTTTGATTTTCTATTGTCTAGTCTTATCATAGCTCTCCTCCTCTCACTGTACGTGATGTATATTATTTAAAAGGGAAAAAAAATCCATTGGTGCCTCACCCCCTTTTCTTCATTCCGAAATGTGCGGTGTGGGTGAGTACATATACAAGTAGTTTTTTTATTTTTTTTCAAATAACCCCATCTCCCTACCTCTATATCTGTGTGAAGTATGTAAGACCATATCTTTATATACTTATAAATCAGTCTCTTTATAAATCTATCCATTATTGATTGCCGAACCATTTTGACTTTTACTATTTTTTTTTCTTCTTTCATTATTTTGGTTCAGTCTCTAATGCAACTAAGACGTGTGTCTTATAAGATGAAATGAAATTTCCAGTCTCAACACAAACCCATTTTTGTCATTCCCGTAAGTATGAGAGAAATAGATACACACACATATGAACCCATTTCAAATATTTTCTGTTTTAAAAAAAAAGTGTATATATATACACATAGTTTCTATATAAATAACTTCTTTAGATTTTTTTTTTTGTTACATAACTTCTTTAGATTTGTTAAACTCATTTCACTATTAATTTTACATATGTAGCTCGTTTTTCTCTCCTTTTTTATGTTTCTACCTTCAATATAATTTTTTTTGAGTTTCAGGTTATTCTTATCCTTACTACTATTTCCTTTAAGCCAAGTCTTTACTTTTGTCTTTTTCCTTAACTCATTTCTCTTGTGTCATATCTTCGGCCTTTCACTTTTAATCCAATCAAACACTTTATCCCTCATTTTTTTTAAAATCTACACACACATCATATTTCACATGCCTCATGGCCTTCTTCACTTTGTAGCCCCCACACACGTGTGGTTGTGTGTGTATGAAAAAATATGTGGGTTTGTTGGAGGGTAGCTTTAGTGTTTAGAATAGTTTTAGGGTAATTTTAGAATAGGAATGAATTACATATTAATAGATATATTTGTGGCTTTGTAGACTCTCATTGAGAACCTTGGAGTAACTTTTTATAGTTATCTGTAAGTTAGGGAGTAGCAGGTAACTCTAAATATTCTTCTATATATTTGTGAATTGTGTATGATTATCTTTTATTAAAAAAATGGACTGAATTATATGTATATGTGTATGTACTGTAAATTCTCAAGTAAGTAATGTTACAAGTAGATTTCTTTATAACTCACTTTATTCACCTAGTTAATAAATTAATTATAATTAATGTATTGTTGGATTATTATTTCCTTGCAGGCGTGTTTGAACATGTGATGATATTTGATACGAATAGAAGCATAATTTATTGTACCTTGTCTTTTAATGATTTTATATCTATTGATGATTATAACTGTCATGGCGGTTGCATTTGTGATGGGTTGGAGTAAGGATGAATTTGTATGTTGAGATCTTTTACCATGTGGTATGCCATTACTCGGTGCACAGTGGATGAAACTTGTCAGGGCCCCTTCGTCCATGTTTTTCTTTGGCCGGGATTGTATTGGAGTTGTGGGACATGTGACACCTCCATAGTTGTGTCTTTTAAGGAGGGGAGCTATAGTCCAGACTTAAGCTCTACACCTTTGGTCGGGTGTATCTTAAGAACTGGTAAGCTTGGGACAATCCAGTCAAATGGATGAGTTTCTATTGGACTATGTGTTAGCCTATGGCTCCAATCAGCGGAATAAGGATGGACGGTGATAAAAGGGAGGTTGCATTTTACATATTGCAAAATTGGATATTACATGTTATGATGAAGATACATATTGACATAATGATGGTTAAACCTGTTTTTGCCTTGTATAAGGCTTATGGTATATACAAATATATATATATATATATATATATATATATATATATATATATATATATATATATATATATATATATATATATATATATATATATATATATATATATATATATATATATATATATATATATATATATATATATATGTAATCAATTCATTCTTTTCATCATATGTGGTTAGCTTGTGTATGGTAGAAACTTTCAGCAGTTACTGAGACGTGGAATCTCATCCTATTATATTAACAATTTTCAGGTGAATGTCCTAATAGGAAGCAAGGGAAGACACTTTTGAAGTGAGCATTGAAGGCTCTATTAGACTCCTTGTGCACCTTTATGCTGCTTTATATTTAATTGCCATGATACTAGGATTATTTTTTTGTCCTAAAATATTTTGGTTGATAAATATTTGTTTGAAATTAAAACTTTCAACTAAAAGTATCAAGTAAGTGTTGTTCAAGTTTTGTTGGGACAGAGTCCCTAAGTTCATAAGTGACATTTTTAACAGATTAAACGATAAGTATATATGTCGTTTCGATAAGATGTTACACATATCATGGTTTCTCTGTCACAAGTATCTCTTCTTCACTATAACTGTTGTACGAAGCTTGAAAGGAGAGAGAAATGAGTTCGAGTTTCATTCTCCTTCTTCTTTTTCACGGGAGGACGAGAGGATTGTGGAGAAGTGAAGATATCAAAATCGCCGCTTGGAAAGAGAAGCAACTAGAACTTGAAGATAAGGCTTTGAATTAATGCTCTGTTTCTTTTCCTCTTCTCTCTTTTTCTTGAAATTTTGGATTATGAATTTGTTGCTGTTTTCTTTAGTTATGATTAGTTAGGTTGTTGTGGAGTTATGAACTTATGGGTGGATTAGACTTTGTTTTCATTGTTTAGTTAAATTTAATATTAATTTTGGTTACTTAATCTTGTTTAGCTTTATCTATTTAGTGACTGGCCATCATTGAATATGAATTTGAGCATTAGGATTTACTTTGACGAAATGAGTTTTAATTAGGATATAAGATTAAGTAATATGGGATTAGATTGCAATCTAATTAGGATAAACGTATACCCAATGGCCCCTATAATTGTTGAAGAGTGTGTTTGAGTTATCTTGCTTCTTAAATAATTATGTTATATTTAAGAGAGGGTTGTAAATGGACCGATAGACACTTATAACTATTTATATTTGAGAATTAACAAAATTGACATTAAAGATAATTAAATTAATGAAAACAAGGTTTATAAAGTTAACAACGGATTAGTGACTCTGGGTTGCTTGTTTGATAATTGTGATAGCCAGTTTGCTCTAATTTGATTTTAATTTTCTTTTCACTCATTTCAATTCAATTTGGTTTGCTAAAATTAAACAAAAGTGTAAAATTAATATTCAACCAGGTTTAGGTACAAAATCCTGGTGGAAATGATATTTATTACTTGATATGGGCCGTGCGTTTGTAGAATTATAGGCTATACTATTTTCCCTATCACACATAATAGATTGCAAGTTAGATTTATTATCAATAAGAATAGCAATAGCTTTTCTATGGCAAAACTTGAGATTGGAAGATTTGGATGTAGCATACTACCACCATCCCTCTTGTTCATTTTTTATTCCAAAGCTTTTTTTTTTTCCTCCTTTCTTTTCGGTTTAATTATTCCAAAACTTTATTTTAGGTTTGTCTAGAATAATTAGGTTTTTCTTTATCAAATTATAGTAAGAGATAGGAAAAACCAAAAAAATTTAAATAAGAGATAGGCTTTGTAGTTTCCACCGAGGTGCCTTTCTTCCACAACTTTTTATTTCCTTTTTAAAAGTTGATAATGATTTTTGTTTTTTCCCCCTTTTTCGAATGGGAGTTGCCATTGTTGAATGATGAATAAACTGGTATGGCTGAAAACTACTTACAAATTACATATGTTATTGTCCGCTTGGAGAATATGTACGAGTTTTTTACTTTTCAAAATACCTATATAACATAACCAATGAACAAAAAATCGGATCAGACCGGCCGGTTCAACTGAAAAACAGGTGAACCGATTTGATGTTCGGTCTGATTTGATGTTGATCGGTCAAAACCGTTTGAATCCGTGATTTGAATGGTTCAAACGGTTTGCCTTTTTTTTTTTTTTTGAAAAATGAGATACTTGATTCAATAAAGAGGTTAAAAAAGAAAGAAAACCATAAATCTAGATGGTCATATAATCTATAATATTTTAATAAATTATAAGAATAAATTTAAATTTCAAGGCCAAGAAAATTTAAAAAAACAAAAAGAATACATGAAAAGTATTATATATTATATATATATAATATAATATTTTAGTCAATTAATTTGATATGATTCAAGTAATCAAATATAACATAATCAATTAATTTTATCTATAGAAGTTTTAAAATATTAATATATATATATTGTTACTCATAAATTATAATATTTTAATATAATTGGTTTAATCATCGATTAGATCCCAGTTAACCTATTAACTCTTAAAATTATTCCGTGACTAATTCATTATCCCATACAGTTTTTGTTCAACGTAACTGTGGCTATGATTTTTTTTTTTTTTAAGAAATAATAATAAAAAGAACAGTGTACTCTGTTGAAAGAAGCTAGCTTCTCCGGACGCGGCTTCTCTCCTTTTTTTATTACCGTCCGTCCTTTACTTTTAAACTGTGCCGTTTTGGCGCAAAACACAGCACCCAGGTTTTTTTTTTTTTTTTTGAAAATCACTATTTAACATACTGATGTATTTTTTTAGTACCAGTTAGTTTCCTAAAATATTTTTTCAAGATCTTAAAATAATTTTTCAGTATTATCCAATATTTTGAAAAATATTATTCAACATCATGAAGTATTTTTTCAGTACTAGTCAGTTCCCTAAAATATTTTTTCAAGATCCTAAAGTAATTTTTCAATATTATCCAGTATTTTGATAATGTCAGTCAGTACTTTGAAATATTTTTGGCGCACATAAACTAATTTTTAGTACATTCAACATCCTAAAATATTACACCAAAAATATTTCAGAGTACTGATTAATACTAAAAAAATACTTTAGGATACTGAATAATACTGAAAAATTATTTTAGGAAACTGACTGATACTGAAAAAATACTTCATGATGTTGAATAGTGTTTTTTAAAATATTGGATAATACTGAAAAATTATTTTAGGATCTTGAAAAAATATTTTAGGAAACTGACTGGTATTAAAAAAATATATCAGGATGTTAAATAGTGATTTTCAAAAAAAAAAAAAAAAAACTGGGTGCCGTGTTTTACGCCAAAACGGTGCAGTTTAAAAGTAAGGGAGGGCAACGGACGGTAATAATAAAGGAGAGAAGCCGCGTCCAGCTTCTCCACATGGTTTCTCTGTCACAGGTATCGCTTCTTCTCTGTAACTGCTGTCCGGAGCTTGAATGATAACTTAGTCTTCACCATGACTAACCCACCAGCAATCTCCATCTCTTTTCTTTTATTCTTCCAAATCCTTTTCACTTTTAGCGTCACCTCATACACTCCTGTTGAATATTTCTTAGTCAGCTGCGGTAGCTCCGGCAATTCTCCTACTTTAGTTGGCCAGAACTGGATCGGAGACATAGACTCTGTAGAATTCTCTCCGGTCGAATTCTCTAACAGCAACAACTCACTGGAAAGTGGCAAGGGACTTGGAAAAGCAATCCCTTACGACACCGCACGCCTCTCTCGCTCCGAATTCTCCTACTTGTTTCCTTTGGAGACCCAGGGCCAAAAGTTTATTCGCCTTTACTTTTACCCATATTCCTATGACCTCAACTTCCTTCGTTCCGACTCTGTCTTCTCCGTCAGAGTTGGATCTCACACTCTTTTGAAAGACTTCAATGCTTCAGTCACGGCCGATGACGCTGCTGAAGAAACCATTTTACGAGAGTACTGCATCAGAATTTGTGACCCCAGTGAGGGGCTTTTCATAACCTTCACGCCCAGCCCATCTCATCCAAACGCCTATGCTTTTGTCAATGGGATTGAGGTAGTCTCTATGCCCACTTTTCTTTACTACACCAAACCTGATGACCTTCAGTCTATGCTGCTAAATGACGGGACCCAACAGTATCCGGTGAAAAATAATAGAGCTCTTGAGACTGTGTACAGAATCAACGTTGGTGGGAGCCAGATCCCTCGTGAAAGAGATACTGGCATGTTTCGTTATTGGGACCAAGATATTCGCTACTTGGAGAGGGAGCGCTCATTGAGTGTATCAGCAGGTTTTGGTTTAAAGCTAATATACAGAGATTATCAAAATTATTTTGCACCTGATGAAGTATACCTGACTGCTCGAAACTATGGGATGAAGAAAACATCCAAATTTAATGTCACTTGGGAATTTGAAGTGGATTCGGTGTTTTATTATATGGTGAGATTGCATTTTTGTGAGTTTGATGAACACATTGAAAAAGCTGGAGACAGAGTTTTTCAAATCTTTATAAATGATGCTTTGGTGGAGTCTGTCGCCGATGTGATGTTGTGGACTCAGAATCAGAAACTAGTTCCTGTCCATAGGGACTATGCAGTGTCGATGCCGAGCAGCGGAAGCTTAAAGAAGCTCAATCTTTCAATTAAGTTGCAACCACACCCAACTGCAAGTAGTTCTTACAGAGATGTGTTATTGAATGGTATTGAAATTCTTAAAATAAGTGACTTCAGAAACAATCTCGGAGGTTCCAATCCCGATCAACCTCATTATCCCCCAGTACTGCTTCCAAAGACATTTAACAAGAACCGACCAAAGATGAGAGTAATTTCCATCGTTGTGGGGTCATCTTCTGGCTTCATTATGCTATCTTTCATTGTTTTTCTGATTTATTGTCGATTGGCTAGAGCTGCAATCAACCAAGGAAATCCAAAGTGGGGATCAAAACCAGAACCGACGTCAAAAACCGACATATCCTCACTGTTGCAATCTGATTTGTCTAGGTGCTTCGCAATAAGCGAGGTAAAAGAAGCCACTAATAATTTCGATGATGGTTTGATTATAGGTGTTGGAGGGTTTGGTAATGTCTATAAGGGTCATATTGACAACGGTTCAGTTCCTGTGGCAATCAAACGGCTCAAACAAGGTTCACAACAAGGGTTCAAAGAGTTCCAAACTGAAATTGAAATGCTCTCTCAACTTCGTCACAATCATTTGGTGTCCCTCATTGGTTACTGCAATGACGACAACGAGATGATCCTTGTGTACGAGTTCATGGCTCGTGGGACCTTTTGTGAGCATCTCTACAATTGTGACAATCCACTTTCATGGAATCAAAGGCTGGAGATTTGTCTAGGTGCTGCGCGAGGACTACATTACTTACATACTGGAGCAAAGCATGCAATCATCCATCGAGATGTTAAGTCGACAAACATCTTAATTGATGAAAATTGGATGTCCAAGATTTCAGATTTCGGACTGTCCAAAATAGGACCTGCAGGTATTTCGAGATCTAACATTAATATAAGCACACTAGTAAAGGGAAGCATTGGATATTTGGATCCAGAATACTACACTTTACAAATATTGACGGATAAGTCCGACGTGTACTCATTTGGAATTATCTTGTTAGAGGCATTATGTGGGAGGCCTCCTATTCTTCGTGCAGTGGAGAGGGAACGACAAAATCTTGTAGAGTGGTTTCGAAGAAGCATCCAAGAGAATGTGATCAACGAAACTGTGGATCCAATCTTGAGGGAAAGTATGACGCCAGAGTGCTTAGAGGTATACACTGAGATTGCATTGAAATGCTTAGCTAATAATGGGACTGAACGGCCATCGATGGGTGATGTGATGTTGGGGTTAGAATCTTTGTTGGAGATGCTGAACGAAGTGGAGAAGACAAAGCCTGGGGGAACCCTAAATGAAGAAATAACTGTTGAAGGAGTATCAGGATTCAATAGCTGATGGATGCACATGTAGAAACTTGTAAATCAATGTAGATCGATCACTTTATCAGCGTGTTTGACGCTTCACATCGTTGTGTGGATCACTGTCATTCACCCATAATTTCAAAGTTATTAATTGCATGTATAAATATTGGCCACCATATCGTTTTCTTTTCAGCGTCGTCCAATAAAATTTTTTCGGTTTTCTTTTTTTTTTGGTCGAGATATTCCAAAGTTATTGCCTCATTCAAGCAAGTTGCAAAGCGCAAAAGTCAAACACATGGCCCTTTGTGTCTTTATAATTAGAGTTTTATATAGTCAAATAATCGACTACTCCTTCAAGTTAAACTGTAACATAAGTCTTACATTAAGTATAAGAGGAAGTAATGAATAAAATTGAAGTATATACGTATGCACCGACATATATACGTGTGTGTCTGTGTGTGTGTGTCTCTATATATTTATATGTATTTATTTGACAAGAAGATGTGTGTCAATTATTAGTAATAACTAATACAAATAAGTTGTTTTCTTTTTTTTCTTTCATTTTGTTTCTATGGCCGCTTAATATTTGGTTTCATCTTAATCTTAATAAGGTGTAGACAATTGACGATGTAAGCACATCCTTCAATCTTTGTTAAACGTGAAGGAAGATATTTTTTTTTGGAAGATTAAGGTGTTGCCAACAATATCCCAATTTATTTGTGAAAGAGGCAAGCTTCACCCAAGAGGGGGGTGAATTGGGTGATGTGATCAATTTTTCTCTTGATGTGGTGATATGAAAGTAGATGTAGACAGAGTAGAGTTGAGAAGATTAGGACACATAGAGTTATACTGGTTCGGCCTAAAAACCAGGCCTACATCCAGTCCTCAGAGATCAAGACCTACTGAGATTTTCACTATGCTTCCAAGATTCAATGGGCTCTCAGAATGCCACAAAACAACAATTGTCTTCGAATGGACTACAAGCAGAAATATTCTCACACTAAGAAATTTCTCTCCCCCTTACGACAAGTCTTACGTGCAGAAAAACAACCTATAACCTTTCCACTTGCTTACGTATACAAGTCTTATGAGCAGCAACGTTCTCTCCTGCTTACACTATTGTAAGTCTTACGAGCAGCAACGTTCTCTACTGCTTGTATCTTATAAGTCTTATGAGTGGAAGATTTTGCTAGGAGTTCTCTCAACTGCTTCTCTCGTAAGGATATCTACCTTCTCAAGGTCCCAATACCTTGAGATCAAATGAAAATAGAATTTGAAATGTATATAGACTCTCTTACAGAGCAAGTATGATAAACACTGAAGATCAATATGAATACAGAGAAAATATGAATAACAGAGACTTGTGAATTTGCTTGTGAATTCTTGTGCTTCGTTATCTTTGACGATCTCTGGAACTTTGTATTTATAGACATTCATTTTTGCCAGTTTGAATAACGATCATTGTAGAGCGGGGCATGTTACTGTGGAACAACATGCGTATGTTTGAAATCTTTGAACACGGTAGGTATGTGCTTGTAATGATGTTGTCTGCCGTTGTTTGACTTCCTTCGCGTCTGTTTATTTCAAACATTCATCCTCCTGTATCACACTTATAATACATTCAAAATGATGTTAAATAATAATAATAAGTGATGATAAGATAAATAAATATCATTAAACCATATTCAGATTGAACGCTGTAACACTGGTGCATTTTGTCTTCTAGCAGAGTATCACTCGAGCATGGATGGGCTCACTCGAATGAATACACATATTTTCTCCTTGTTCTTCAGTTTTTCACTTGCACTTCCAAAGGATTTCAGAGACTTAATTTTCTCACTCGTGAGTGATGTGGGGCCTCACTCGAGCACAACTCCTTCTGCTCGAGTGGCCTTGCTCATTACACTAAGAGACCCGTCTCTGGACAACACTCGCATACCATTTTAGCAAGAGTGAGATTTTGTACTCGTAGGTGATGTGGGCCCTCACTTAAGTACACATACTCCTGCTCGGGCGAGAAGAATATTCTCATGTAATATACTCTTGTTATCAGCACTTGCATCAGGATTTGAGAGAGTTGAATTTCACACTCGCAAGTGCTGATGTGTCACTCGGGCATATGAAGCCTCACTCGGGCATACTTGTGCTTCTCTAACCTTCATGACTCTCGGCCAAACACTTGCAGTCCTTCACTCGCTAGTGCTCGATGCAAACCAGCTTCCTGCTCGAGTGTTGGTTACAATGCTTGAGTACATCAGTAAGAATGATAGGAATTGCTCTCGGCCAAACACTTGCAGTCCCTCAGTTCCATGTGCTCAAGTGAGAAAGAGTCTCATGCTCGAGTGCTATCTCCAGTGCTCGAGTGCATAAGTAAAAACGACAGTAGTTTGCTCTCAGGCAAACACTTTCTGTCTAACACTCACATCTACTTGAGTACAAAAGAGCTCCATGCTTGAGTGCTAGTTCTTATACTCGAGTACATCAGTTACGTCTGACAGCAGACATCACAGAACTTTGCCATATGCATTTGGTAACTTTGTAATCATTCCTTAGACTTATAAAACCATGCTTTGCACACAATTACCTTTTGTTATCATTAAAACTTGGGATCTAACAATTTGGAGATGCCTTGAAGGTGCAGTACAAAGAAGCTTTAGCAAAGAAAAAAAATGTAGCAGCTAAACTTTGTTTTGTCAATTTGCAATATAGAAGGTGTGTATGGTTTGGTAGTGAGTTGGTTCTAAGGTTTGACCGAAGTGATGTGTGTAGTTTTGGGAACTAGTGTGAAAAAGTTTTCAAAGATGATAAAAGACTGAATGATTTTCAGCTGGCTCATCATATGATGTGGCTTGTATCTAAACAGCCTAAACCTGAAAGAGTGATTGATTCTTCAGCAAGAGCAATAAGGGTGTTTTGAAAGGCAAGAGAGTGGTAAGTTGGGAAAAGAAGGTAGGAGGAAATTGAGAAGGGGAAGAGATGGGTGACACCGTGGCACCGAGCTTTGGCTATGTCAAAATCAACTATGAAGGCCGTTAGGTTTTAGTTGTCAACAAGGCCATTTGAATTGCATAAAAGGCTTTTTACCTAGGTTAAAAATGGCTTTTTCACATCCGTTATAGGAGAGATGTAAAAACAAACTTGCTTGTTTCAAAAATATTCACATATGGGTTAACTTTTAACCAATCTTGAATGTTGTTTTTTCTTAAGAGAATTATTATACAATTATCCAAACTAGCTAGGAAAATATGACGATAAGGGGAAGACAAGTGTTGGGAGACAGATCAAACTTAAATGTTCAACATCTATGAAATCTCCAATACAACCCCAAACCTAGAAAATTCAAAACTAATACAAATTTTTATAAACTAAATATGTAAAATAAGTCTTATATTTATATTGTCTACTTATCTTTATATTAAAAACGGGAGAAGTATTATTGGTTATCTTTATTTCTCAGCTAAATTTATCTTTTCTATAAAATTAAATAAAAATGATATGAATGATGTCTGAGTAGAGAGTAGACATGCACACTTTCACACTCACCAACCTTCCTTCTCTTAATATAATGACGTACAATTCATTGTCATATATTAGAGCCAGAAGTTGACTGTGTGCCTATTTGGATTAGCGGTGGAGAAGGAACTTTTTTTACATATGGGCTTTTAGAAAAGTCAGATAGAAAAAAAGTCATATTGTATATGTGATTTGTCTTTGGATTGGTGGTGGTAAAAGTGACTTTTTTTCTAACCTTAAACTTGTTTGGATTAGCGTTTGAAAAGCCCGTTTAGATGGAAAATGACTGAAAAGGGCATAAATCTTATTGAATATTACATATATATGTTATTTGTATATATTGTGATAATTGAAGTAAAAAATTAAAATTAAAATTTGATAAAATACAAAAAGTTCAATTATTATTTAAAAAAAGGAAAATACACTAAAATACGTAATAAAAAATGGATAAAGTTGTATTTAAATTAGAAAGCACACATTAAGCAGATCATTATTGGATCATCTATTCCTAACAAGTTAGTTTTTGATTCTGTTATGAACATGATTCATTTGTGTTGAAGATAATCTACGTATAGTTGATATGATTGCTAAATCAATTGGATCATTATTACCTTCAAGGCGTACATTTCCTCGTTCAGCTTCTAAAAAATCCACATCTGTTTGGGAATTTCTCCAGATAAGATTATGTATAGCCATTGTTGTACAAACTATGTGGACTTGTGTTTCAAAGCTATATGACTTCATATCCTATCTTACTTTTACAAGTTGTCCATATTCTTTTAAATTTATTACAATTATATAGACATCCTTTTATTTTTCAGATATCAGCAAAGTGATCAATGATAAACTAGAAAAATTCTTCGGATGGGTTGCTTCCAAAAGTTTAGTTGTTGGTTCAATGGTGAACTTCCATAGCCGCTACATGGTTGTTTGTAACTATGATAATGTGTTGGATTCCTAAACGTAATAAGAAGATTCAGTCCTTCTAGTTTGCAAACACAAACCTAGAGATTGAATTTTAAGAACTGTGATAGACTTCAAGGCATCCCAGATATGAATTGAATTATTGCTACATCCTATGGCTACAAGAAAATGACTTTCCTTATTGGAATGAGTTAAGTAGCTCTACCAACCACAACAAACCAAAACATATGTTTTTTAAGAAAACGTAATTATTCTTCAAACTAATACAGGACATCAGGGAGGGAAGGGAACCAGATACCTTCAGGAAGCAAACATCCAAAACCCAGTGATTAAACTTAGGCAGCATATGAACTTGAGTCAGTTGTGGGCGGGATCTTGGGGCAGGATCAACGGAGAAGCTATAAACTTTAACCCTTCGTAATTCCCCATAAATAGCAATTTTAGTGGCAAACTTAATAGCAGAGGTCTCTTGTGTGCTATTCATGACACCAGATGTAAGTCCATGGATGTGAATGCCATCGAACACTGTGAATGACCTTATCATCTTTTCCGCTTCCAAGGTGTACGTCAGAATTTCGGAACTCATTCCTGTTATTATGCAACTAGTAAGAATAAAGTCGTGAGCTTCAGATAAAAGTGAATAGGTATACTACAAAGAGAAAGAAATGAATACCGGCAAATAGAAGAGGAAGACAAGAAAAAATGAGAAGGGATGTGAAGAAAACAAAGGGCTGAAACTTCTTCAATGTATGGACCAGACGGATCTGCCATTCACTTAAAATTCTCCAACGTATGGACCACGATGGATCCGCCATTCACTGAAACTTCTCTAACGACAAATTACGACCGGCGATGGAGGAGGCCATATTTCAGGTTCTGACCCAAACAAAAGCCCAAAATTTGGAGGCCCACCGTTGCGATTACCGCTAGTAGCTCCAAATTGGGGCTTCTTTTCAGAAGCCGCATTTTGGCTATAAGCTCAGTCATCTTAGATGCCAACCCAAACAGGAGACCCTTTGCCCGCTGCGGTTTTCAGCCTCTACTGCGCGGTTTGTGTCCCCAAAGGCTTTGCCAAACATGCTTATGTGAGAACATTACTACTTACAACAACTACTAAATTTTATATGGGGAAATTACACTTAAATCCCAAAAAAAAAGGAAATGAATAAATGATCCCTTAAAATTAGAGGCGGTAAATCGAGTTGAGCCTGTCGGGCATGCCCATTTAGGTTTGAGCCCGTCACAGGCCGAGTTTATAATTTAGAGCCTCCAGAAAGATGCGGGCCTAAAAGGGTCGGGCCTGTAGCCCTGTAGGGTTGCCCCTTTTAGGCCCGTTTAACCCTTTTTTTAACTGGGCACAAGGCAATAGGCAGCAAGCATTGATCAAAGGTAGGGTTAACCTAACCTAACCCTCATATCAGAGACGCTCTCACACTGACTCAGTTCTCATTTGAACCTTCTCTTCTTTGATTTTCTTTTCTCTTTTTTTGTATGTTGCCAAAATCCAAATCAGGTGTTCTATTATTGCTAACATTTGAAGCTTGTAGACTTGTTTGATTGTGGCTGTGAACTTGTTTGATTGGTTGTTGACATTACTTATGGTTTGAACTTAAGTGTTTTTATTTTATTAAACTTGGATAATATTTATGTTTTAAATTAGTTTTAATGATATTTATGTTTTAAATTAGGTATTTTAGTCTTTAGGAGAATAAGAAACAAAAAGTCATGGCAAAAAAAAAAAAGCTAAACGAGCCTAAAGGCCATAGGCCAGACCGCGGGCCTCACCTAAACGGGCTGGGTCACGCGATTTTAGTACTTTTTTGGACTTGGGCCTAAACACGCCGGCGCGGCCCGTTTTCCCAGTATTATTTGAAATTGAAAAATGAAAAATGGTCATATGAAATTGTTAATGCTTACTCCTAGAGTTGTCAATGACCCGCTCGTGGAGTTATCAATGTGACAATTTTTTTTTTATTTTATAATTTTAAGGGACCATTTTTTTATGTCTTTTTGTTTTTAGACTTGAGTGTAATTTTTTCATTTATATTTACAGATATTTATATCAAGATTGATTGATTGATATTGATTGGAAAGAGATGTTGGGGCATGGCCTTTGATTAAAAACAGTATCTTGAATCGTTGGCAATTAAATGTACGAGTTTATGACTATATATATATATATATATATATATGCGCAGTGACATCTAATCTAACTGTTTAATTATTATTGCCCCTCTCCACAATCTTAGCTACTTTAATTAATTTATCTGAATTAAATAATAGTAGCTAAATTTATCTTAAATTAAAATTTTTGTAACTTTACTCATATTAAATGAGATTTTAAAAAATAAATAAAAATATAAAAAAGTCACATTTAAGTATGGGAAAAATTGATAAATAAACATTGATTATTCCTAAAGTGACTTTTATTGTGGATCAATTAATTCTTCTAAAAATGATTTATATTATGTGATATAGGGTATATAGTTTAAGTTTATAATTTTATATATTTGATTTTGTTGATTGTTTTTAGGCACCATATTATGCATAAAAACATTAACAAATGAAAAAAAATATAAAAAAAGAAATTTTGATCCAAGAAGATTGGGAACAAATAATTTGCAATGTTACAATTATAAAAATCGAGAAAAATCTCATAATTATAATTTTTTTTTATTTTTTTCAATTTTCTTGTTTTCAATACACTTAATTTTAAAGAAAATCATTATGATGTCCAAAAAAAAAAAAAGAATGTAATCATCAAAAATATCATAATAAATGATTAATCGTTCATAAAATGACAGCATCTGTTAATTATATTTCTTCTTAGAAATATTACAGTGATTCTTTTTTCAAGGGCCCATTTGGTGGGGTGAAAATCTAATGTGGGAAAAGAAATCTGATAGACTATTTTCCTACAATTGGTGGGAAAATTTTTCAGGAAGCCAATTTCTTGCAGGAACCAAGGTTCACTTGCAGAAAGGAAAATTTGAAAGACAAGTTTGCCCCTCTAAATTATCCCTCTTCTCAGTCTTTATCACCCTAACAACAACAATAAGAAGAGTAAATCACACCAAAAGTGATTTGGTTACTGATAATAACTAGAATTATTATTATTGAATTATTAAATTTATAGGTGATAGAAATTGTCTTTATTATTTACAATAATAATTAAAACTATATCTAATACTTATTTTGATATAGTTCACTGATCATTATAATCATAAATAATTCGTTTAACATTTTTATCCATAATAACAAAAAATAATTATTTTATTATGATTTTAAATAAATGATATTAAAGTCATTACTCTTAACTTCTTCCTATTATATTATCATTTTTATTCTATTAAATACTATATTTGGTCTTTAATATAAAAGCTACTTGGGGTTGAATTTAGTCCTAAATACAAAACATCAATCCACTTTATCTGTCAAATTTATAATTTTTTCCGAAAGTATGGTTATTGAATGATTATATTAAGGAGTTTCTATTGAAGAATGGACATGATAAAATATGATATTTCAAGAAATCAATCTATATTTGTTATAAATGAATAACATAATTAATTTACTTAATTTATCCAAATGAGTCAATTACTCCCTTTAGTCCTTTTTTTAAACAATTTTTTTCTTGATTACACAAAATAAATTGGCAGTTGAGATAAGTTAAAAACAATAAATACGTAAAAATGTTATGTCTCTTCCAAATATTCCGCTATTTATGAAAAGTATGAGAGAGAATGAGTATAAAATATAAGAGAGAATAAACAATAAATGATTAAATTAAAGAGAATTAGTGGTGAGTAAATAATTAATATAAATATGTTTATTTAATAGGAGTAGAAAAGGAAAAAAAAGTTTAAATTTTGAGATATAAGAAAAAAATTGCTCATATTAAAGATCATCTCAAAGAGAAGAAGTTACTTATAAAAAAGACTATATTTTATATTAAAAACTATTACTCTGGTTCTATTTATAAGTATTATTTTATCAAAAAATTTGGTCCTATTTATAATTCCAGTTTCAAGGTAATAAATGCATTTTGTACTTTTTTTTACTTATATTCATTGCAATAAATAAAAGAAATTTATTCATATTAATTTTTGAAACTAATAATAAATAAGGATAAAATTAAAAATTTAACCTATAGTTAATAAGTTAACTAACTCTCCTTAATATATGAGAATTAATTAAAAATGACTTATAAATAGAATTAAGGTGATAAATGTGATATACATTTTTCTATTAAATCATTTTCTATTTCGATACATTCCAAACATGTTAGGGGCCGTAATTTACCGATCCTTTTTTGTCAATTTCATTCCCTCCCTTTTTCATTATAATTAAGTGCCCGGGTGGGGCGAGAGGGACGGGAGCAGGGGAGTTATTGAGGATGCAGAGGTCGGGGCTTTGGATGCCATTAGGATGTTGATTGTTGTGCGCTGTTAAATGCGATGTCCCATAAGCTTCTTCTCATTTGACCACGTGGCCTCATGCTCGTCCTCAGATTTATTATCCGCAGCAGGTGATTGTGACCCCAATCAGTGCCCTACGGTCTTTGGCAGGGTATTAAAAATTGAATCATATTGGCAAGTTCAGTAAGTGAATCGACGGTCAAACCGATCTGGTTTGATGGGTGAACCGTACAGATCGGTTCATCTATTTTTTTTATTTTTTTTTAAAATAATTTTTAATTAATTCTTACACATAATTTTATATAAATAAGTTTGAAATATTTATTTTATCACAGGCTTAGCTTCGATTTGACTCATATCTAACCCACTGACCCTAAACCCCCCGATTGATTCAGCGTCCGATTCGGTTTTCAATACCTTGGTCTCTGCTGCTTTTCTCCGAACCTTGTGTGCCGACACCAAATCACATGCAAATATATTGGGAAAATTTCAGATGAGGACCATGTTAGCAAATTAATTCTAAATAGCCCCAAAAAAATCTAAAATTTCACGACATTCCAGTAAGGTTAAAGGGAAATAATTTTTGAAGTTAAAAGATAAAAATAACCTTTTCAGAAAGAGAGGAGAAACAACCCGATTTGAAAAAAGGGGCTAAGAACTAGCTAAAGACAGAATGAGCGAGAGAATCAGTGAGAGTAACAGAGCACACACATTTCCTATGCTAATTCCTTTACTGAATGCTGAATATAATTCAGACGGAGGTATAGGAATTTCTAAGGAAGAAGACGATTTGATTGGAAGGAGCATCAAAAAAATGCCAAAAGAAGGAATGGTGCAGGAGGAACAGGTGGGTGAGAAGGCTAGAAGGAAAAGTCAGGAAGTGATAAGGATGAATAAACAAAAACAGGATACATTGCTACAGCCAGAACAAATAACACAGAACGAGATGAAGCAGGCTAGATGCCAAATATCTTATAAAGCGAAGTTACTAGGAGCAGAAGAGAAAAGCAACGAAAGGAGTTTTGAGGATCAAATGCTAGAATGGCTTCAAGAGGAGGAAGAGTTGTCCCCTGTGCTTTCGGAGGAGCAGAAGCAATCCTTGGGATCAATACCTACATTGCAACTAACAAATGAGAAGCTGAGGGAGCTATGCTGGCCGTGGAGAGAAGCTTTAATAGTGACAGTCCTGGGCAAAAATACAAATCTCCATATGATGAAAGATAGGTTGAGGTGGCTGCTCAGATCAGACAATTTCGAGTTAATTGATCTCCCCAATAATTACTTTGTGTTTAGAACTGCTGAAAGATCATTATACTCTAAACTACTTTTTGAAGGGCCATGGCTAATACAGGGACACTATATGGCAGTACAAAGATGGAGTCCAAACTTCAGTCCTTATTGCAACAAAGTGAGGAAAGTGGCTGTCTGGATTAGAATTCCAACACTTCCACTACATATGTACTCCGAAGATTGTATGTTTGAAATCGGAAATCTGATAGGGCGAGCACTTAAAGTTGATATGAATACTCTGGCTCATCAGGGTAAGGATAAGCAAGCAGTTGAGAGGGGAAAATATGCAAGAGTAAGTGTGGAAGTAGACTTAAACAAAAAGTTGCAGTCCAGATTTGTTTTACGCAATCATGTGTACCCGATTGAATACGAAGGACTAAACACTATCTGCTTCTCATGTGGAATATATGGACATACATCGGAGAATTGTAAACTAAAGTTAGCTCTTATGCATGCGACCAACGCTGATGGGAAAAATAGCACGCCGGTGGCGGCTCCGATGAACGTTGACAAAGAAGAAGATAGAAAATTACCGTTGGTCTCGGTTCCGGGAGTCAGAGTAGAAGAGGAGTACGGTGAGTGGATGAAAGTCAAACATAGGGCTAGGCCAAGACCAAATCCTGCTGGAAGTGACAAGAAAATCCTTCCCAAAACATCAGCAACGAGTCGGCTTAGCGGCAAGGAAATGGAAAAGGGAAGGGGCTCGAGGTTCATAGCCCTGCAACAAGAGGAGGTGGATGTCTTATCAGATGGGAAAGCAGCAGCAAGTAGGAAGAAAGGGCAAGTAACTCAATGGAAAATTAAGGAAGCAGGGAAACAGATTACCAAAATCGGAATTGAGAAGACCAACCAACGGCTAGAAGGAACGCCATCGGTTTTCGGGATAGGAGAGTCCAGTGGAACCAAGTCTGATCCGATGGTTCAAGATTTAGAAAACGATGTGATAGAGGGAAAAGGAAAGGTGCAGTCAGCAGGGCAGGTGGAAGGCGCTGGAGCGGAGGTTTCGAGTTTGGGGAAAGAGAAACAGTCACGGACTGAGAAGGAAGGAGTAGAGGGCTTTGAAGACATTGAGAAGGATGGTGGAGTGGGCTTGGAAGGCAAGGGAAGTGGGCCTGGGAAAAAGAAAACCAAGTTGAGCCCAATGATATACCTCTCAAAAGGCAAAAAGGGAGGGCAATCTAATGGATCAAAAAAGGCTATGGGCCTCTTGAATAAAACAAAAACTGGACTTGGAAGGGAACACAAAATAGTGTGTGGATCCATTATTAATAATGGGTCAGAGGAGTTGAACAAGCTGCTGGAGGCCGTGCATCACAAAGGGAAAATGGAATTGCTTGAGCATATTGAGGTTGCGAAAATGGGACCACAGGAACAAGGGACTGATGAAGAGAATAAAAATAAATGCAGCGAATGGAAGGAGGATGATGGGGATCAATCAGAATATAGAGTGGATAAAATAATGGATAGTAACATGTCTGAGGCTAAAAAAACGCAGAGTTGCACTGAGGATTCTGTTCTAGTTGGGAGGAAGGATGATGCGATTATTGCGGAGACCTTAACAATGCAAGAATCTACAGATGTTATGGTAGCGGAAAAGGTGTTGGTGCAATCCGACTTGGGCAGTATGAAGCAGTAGTCTTGATCAGGTTCGTCTCTTTACTTCCTTATTTTATTATGATTAATACAAATATTCTAGCTTGGAATTGCAGGGGAGCGGGGTCCAAACATTTTCCTGGTAGGGTCAGGGATGTGATTCAGGGGAAAGATGTTAAAATTTTAATTCTTACTGAAACTCGGGTGAGTGGGATTAGAGCTGATAAAATTATTAGGAGGTTGGGTTTTAATACCTGGATTCGGCTGGAGGCGACGGGTTATGCTGGGGGAATATGGATTTTGTGGAATAGTGAACACCTTATTCTGGATTATATATCTTCTTCAACCCAAGCTGTGCATGTTAGAGTTAAAAATTCTTAGGAAGACACTGAATTTGTTCTTTCCTGTATTTATGCTGAACCCTCTCGTACCCTTCGGCAATCTCTGTGGGATGAAATCTATGATTTGAGCCTAAATATTAATAATCCTTGGCTTCTGATGGGAGATTTTAATGCCTACCTTTATTGTACTGATAAAAGTGGTGGGTCGGAGGTGAATATGAGTTCAATGAAGCAGTTTCAAGATTGCATATCTAGGGCTCAGCTCATCGAAACGGATACGGTGGGTGATCATTTCACGTGGGAGCGAGGTATGCTTAAAGAAAAAATTGACTGGGCGTTTATGAATGAGCATTGGAGTAATGTTTACCCTAGTACGAAGACGTACCATTTGAGTAAATTTGGTTCGGATCATCGTCCTATTCTGGTTAAAACTACTCAAATTCAGCCCCAGCACAAAAATAATCCTCCCTTCCGATGTCAAGCAGGTTGGTTTCTTGAAGAAGATTTTGGGGATCTTGTTAAACAGTCTTGGAGCAGGGGAAATTGGAATGAGAAAGTGGGGAATTTTTCTGCGCAGGCCCGGGACTGGAATGCTAAGAGAGTGGGTAATTTGAAGGGTAAGAAAAAGAAGATTATGCAAAGAATTGAAGGTGTTGAGAGATCAAGAGCAAGACGAGATAGTCAACATTTAGCCCAGACTGAAAATGAACTTTGGAAAGAATATAATAAGGTGCTGGCCCAAGAAGAGCTCATGTGGTACCAAAAATCCAGATGTAGTTGGTTAAAGTGGGGAGACAAGAATAGTAAGTTTTTTCATACGGCTGCGGTGATTAGGAAAAGGAGGAATCGGATTGAAGGCCTTAAGAATGAAGAGGGTGATTGGATTTTTGACCAAGGTAATTTAAAGAACATGGCGGTAAGCTATTACAAGGATCTTTTTAGAACTAACATGTTAAACTTTAGACCCCTTACTACGCATCATTGCTTTCCAAACCTATCCAACATGGATTGGGAAAAGGTGCATGCTAGTCTGTCTAAGGAGGAAATCAAAGAGGCGACGTTTGATCTTGGGGCGTTTAAAGCTCCTGGGCCGGATGGGTTGCAGGCGGTGTTTTACCAAGAATACTGGTCTACTCTCGGGGATCACATTATTGAATTGGTTACAAACATTTTCCAGGAGCCGGAGCGTATTAAGGACATTAACAACACTAATGTTGTGCTTATTCCGAAGCTGGAGAAACCGGAAACAATTAAGGACTTCAGGCCTATATCTCTTTGTAATGTTAGCTACAAGATTATTACAAAAATTTTAAGCCGTCGTCTTCGTACGGTTATGGGGAAAATGGTGGGTGAGCATCAATGCAGCTTTATTGCTGGGCGGCAAAGTAGTGATAATATTATCATTGCTCAGGAAATAATTCACTCAATGAAGACTAGATCTGGGAGAAAGGGTTGGATGGCGATTAAGGTGGACCTTGAAAAAGCATATGATCGCCTGGAATGGCCTTTTATCTATGACACTCTTAGATGTGTGGGTATTGAGGAGGGAATCTGTGGAATTATTATGGCTTGTATCACTACTCCATCGTTTCAAGTCTTATGGAATGGGGAGCCTACGGAAAGGTTTAACTCTTCTCGTGGCATTAGACAAGGGGATCCCCTGTCCCCATACATCTTCACCTTATGCATGGAACGTTTGAATCATGTTATCCAAGATGCTATTGAAGGGAAAGAGTGGAGACCTTTTAAGCTGCGCAGGAATGGCACTCAGGTCTCTCATCTTTTCTTCGCGGATGATCTAATTCTGTTTGGAGAGGCTTCTGAGAGGCAAGTAGAGGTTATTATGAAATGTATGCAGATCTTTTGTAGAATGTCGGGGCAAAAAATGAATAAGGACAAGACTCGTGTTTGTTTCTCAAGAAAAGTTCATTTCTCAAGGGCGATTGAACTAAGTAGGAGGATGGGTGTGAGTCTTACGGCGGATTTGGGGAAATATCTGGGGATTCCTTTGCATCACAAAAGAACCACCAAACTCACTTTTGCACCCATGATCAAAAAAGCCATGAAAAGAATCTCTGGTTGGAAGAAGGGTTGTTTAAATTTTGCAGGGAGAACTACGCTCATAAAAGCTGTCCTATCAGCTTTACCTTCTTATCAAATGCAGACAATGCTAATTCCTAAAGGTATCTTGGGGGATTTGGAGAAAAGGAGTAAGAAATTCCTGTGGGATGAGCAGGAAGACCAAAAGAAGTTGCACCTCATATCCTGGGACCAAATTACAAAGCATAAAAATCACGGGGGATTGGGGATTCGGGACTTGTGTAAACAAAATGAGGCCTTTATTATGAAACTGTGCTGGCAAGTCCTGACAAATTCTAACAAGCTATGGGTCAAAGTCCTGAGGGAGAAATATAGATGGGATCGGAGGAATGGTCCTGTGCCTAGAAGAAATGCATCGGCTACCTGGAGGGGTATTTGCTCTGTTTGGGAAAAGTTCCAGCGAGGAGTGGGAGTTAAAATTGGTAATGGAGCCTCGACTTCTTTCTGGACTGATAATTAGTCGCTAGTGGATAGTCCGTTGATTGATTTAATTCCTGGTCGGGAGGCGTTTGTGGAGCAAAATGAAAAAGTTCGGGATTTTATTGATCTGGGGGGTCAGTGGAACACAAATAAGATGGGTAACTGGCTCCCGTATCATATCATTCAGAAAATCGTAAATGCAAATCCTCCATGCGAGGACAGAGGCGAAGATAAGTATTACTGGAAACCTTCTTCTGATGGTTGTTTTTCTGTTAGTTCTGCATATCACTTTATTTCTGCAGGTATACCGAGATCTGAAACAACTATCTGGAGAACCATATGGAGATGGCAAATACCTGAGAAGATTAAATCCTTTATATGGATTGCAGCACACGGTAAAGTTCACACAGCCAAACTCAGGGCTGGAAAGGGAATTGAGGAAGACACTTCGTGCCCTTTCCATTGCGATCAGGAAGAAGACATGATGCACCTTCTGAGAGATTGTACGAACGCGCGTGAGCGGTGGATCTCAATAGTAAAGCCAGGTATGTGGAACATATTTAATAGTTTGCAGGGCGCGGATTAGATTCACTGGAACCTTAAGCATGCGGCAGGCCGAGATTTTACAAAGAAGCTTAGTTGGCAAACCTTGTTCGGGTATGTTTGCTGGGACATATGGGTGAATCGATGTAGGAAGCTATTTGGGGAAGGGGCCGACGCTGATTACCAGAATGCTCTTTCGAGTCTCTTTCGGGCAACTTGGGATATGGAGCTGGGCAACCACTGTAATTTCTATACCCAGGCTACTAATGGCAACACAGAGCAGAGAATGAGTAGACAGGGTTATTATACACTTCAAACAGACGGGTCCGTTCGTGAGTCGGGTCAGAGTTCAAGTGCGGGTATCGTGAGAAGGGAAGACGGTGGATGGGTGTGTGGTTATGCAGGCAAGCTTACTCCGGTGCCACCGGCTATTGCGGAAATTATCGCCATCCTCCAAGGCTTACAAATATGTTGGAATAGAGGTTTTAGAAAAATGCTGCTGTATACTGATTGTATTGAAGCTGTTAATTTGCTCATTAGGGGGTGTGACTATTCGCATCCTTTTAGAGATGTTATTGATGAGACTAGGTTATGGCTATGTAGAGATTGGCATGTCCTTATTAGTCATATCCCTCGCGAGGAGAATCAACAGGCTGATTGGTTGGCTAGGATAGCTCATACTAGTAGTGATTCTTTTGCCATTTTTGATCATCCGCCTCCTACTCTATTGATAGGAGGCGGTTGAGGGAAAACTTTTGCGGCCCCTTTTGGGGGTGTGTGTACTATCCTCTGTTGGATTAATGTATTCCAGATTTGAATTCAAAAAAAAAAAGGGGCTAAGATCGCTTAAGTTTTAAAAACAAGCTTACTGTTATCAGTTTTGGTGTGTCGTCGACTTTGTCTCCTACTCAAATTCCCTTTTTGCTTGGTTGGATACTTGAATCCCAACTGTGTCTCTCTTTCAACAATGGTGGTGTGTGTAACATCCCAAATTTTTATTCACAAAAAATATATTGTAATTAATTGAGAAATTCAATAAAAAGGGTGAATATGCATGAAATTGGATCTTATGAATTTTGAAATATTCATATTCACGAGGAAATGAGAAAATTAATTCATAAAAGGAATTAAATTACAAAAGTGATAGCAAAATCATAATGTTGCCAATTTAGCCCAAGATTAATTATTTTCCAATTAATTGGAGTTAATTTCAATTAATCAAAGAAATAAATGAAAATGTATAATTGGATTATTCTTGGTGGAATATATCAAGAATTGTGAAATTAAGGGGAATACATTAATTTCATGAGAACATGTCCAAAATGCTACAAGAAAAGAATAATTATGACAATGGTAAGGTGGGTATGACATGAAGTATGGACATGATGATTATGGTAGGGTGATGTTAAGGGAGCAAGTAAGACAAATTATGAGGAAGTATAGCATAAAGTGAAGAGGTATGGTGGAAGCATGGAGGGAGGCATAGTGGAAGACATGTGTCACCATGTCAACCCTTGATGAAATCAATGGCTAGGAGGAAAGAAGAGGAATTCAATAAAACACATTCTCTTCCCTCTTGATGCAACATTTAGTTCAACACTAGAGAAAGAAGAGAGAGAGAGAGAGAGAGAGAGAGAGAGAGAGAGAGAGAGAGCTTGGAGACCTTATGTAACCCCTGCCTTGAAACCGTAATTATAATTCGATATTCGTAATTAAAAATGAAATAGAGACCAATAATAATTAAAACACATTTACAATCCCCTCCTTACGGTAGGGTTTTCACAAATTCTTTCAACATTTTCTCTTATCCTGGTCTCAGATTCAAGTTTCAAATATAATTACCCTGTGCAGTTTAATCACATTCATACATATCAGAGTGTATAACAAAATCCCGGCAACCCCTGGTTTCATATATAAACTATGGCTATATCAATTCCCATTTAGGGGATTACACAACTGTATCCAAAATAGTATTTACAGAATATATAGTGATCCCCAAATCAAAATATGATAACCAACGGTAGAAATTTAAATCTCTCTAAGGAGTCCTATCTGCCCTTGGTCGTCTCCTTCTCCTTGAAGCCACTTACCCTATCTGAAGGTTAGTCAAAGGAAAGAGTGAGATTCGAAAGAATCCCATTAGTAACAAATCACTCATACCATATATAATCACATAGCATGCAAGTAAATCATCACACAGTACAGCAGCACACACAGCATACAAGTTGTCACGTATACATGTCGCCTCACTGGCATACACATATCGCATTGCGTCTCTGACAATGCACATAGCCACTCTGGCTTTCATATTACCTCTATGGCAATCACATATCCACTCTGGCTTTCACATTCGAAATCATCACAACACAATGACAAATCAAACATACAGTGCATCATATATAGTATAAGAGCAAGAGTTACTACCTTGTTCTTTCCTGACGTCCTTTGGCACAGTGGACTCACGAGTATGGCAAATGTCAAACCCTATGACCAAGATCAAGGACGACAGATCAATCTCTTTTCCAAGTTCTTAATTCCATAACATTTAAAGTTGGTTATCATTTAAACTCTTTAGGTGGCTACTAGAAGCTTAGACATATGCCTAAAGGGTTGGAATACACTAGTGGAAAAAGGGCTTTTTAGACTGGTTTTTTAGACCGGTTCTGGATCCGGTCTTGATACAGCCGATCTAAAAAGTATGTCACTTTTGAAACCGGTTTGGTAATTGGTCTTAAAAGAGCTTTTAAGACCGGTTTTCATGAGCTCCGGTCTTAAAAGAACTATTTTGTAAGGCGATTTATGTAACATTTTTAAGACCGATTATGATTAAAACCGGTCTTAAAAGTTATTTTAAGACTGGTTTTACATTCAAACGGTTTTAAAATTTAAATTTTAAGACCGGTTATAAATATAACCGGTCTTAAAATAACTTTTAAGACCGGTTATCATTATAACCGGTCTTAAAAGTGAGTTGATAAATGGTTCAAAGAAAATCCTCAGCATCTCTGTATAACGGAACAAAGCAAATTCTTGAATCAAAAATCGAGGATTACGTCTATCTTAGCTGGAACCACAGATAAGGCTAATCTTATCAGTCAACTCAGCTCAATGCTACAAGTTCTACAACAACAACATGACCAAATGGCTTCGACCAGTCAACCAGTCTCTTCAGCAGCCTCAGACAATCAAGAGGATGATGAAGAAGAGTTTGTTGTAATCTACATTTTTGGTATGAACCAGTATTATCTCATACTATTCTCGAGTTTTTATCAAATCAGAAGGCTTGAAATGAAATCCCGAAGGAAAGATATTCAAGGTGACCTGATTTGGATTTTGGTGAAAAAACTATGGTTCCACCTGTAGAATGTGTTTTGCATAAGCCTCTTTATGGATAAGGCGTATGCGTGCTGGCTTGTGTTTGGGGTTGACTGACAATTGCTTTGGATAAAGAAGCTGCAGTTATTAGTTGTTTTTGAGATAGAGGAGTAGAAGGTCTTGGCCAAACTTGTAGACTTTGGGGTGTTTGGTTTAACCTGTCATACTCTTGTTTAGTCATTGGGGAAAATGATACAAGGGTTGTGTTTTTCCCTTTTTTCACTACCTGTTCCCATGTTTGATTTAGAAGTTTCCTCTAGGCATATGCCTATTCATAAGATTTTAAAATCTCATTTGTAAAGGTTGCTTCTGTTTGAGGTTTCTGGATCGATGACCCAGATGGAGTAGATGACTCTATTTGAGACTGCTTCTGCTGCTGGGATCCTTGTGTTTGGGATCCATATTGTTGTAGAAGTTGTTGCATAATTGCCTCCAGACTTGGGCTAGAGACTGTTTGATTTTGAGCATCTTGTATGACACTCGGGAGTTTATCACTCTTTTGTTTATCATCAGGTTCTTTCTTTTTTCTAGGCATTTTGTTGGTTCACTCACTACCTACCTAGAAGAAACTCACAGGTAAGAAAATCTGGTAAGGAGTTTGAAGTGCCTTTGATAAATTCAATGTCGAAATAAAAAACACTTAGAATTGCTTGCCACCTAGCGAAAATTTGTTTGGATGCAAGGTTTTTAACATCTTTTTGTAAAACGTCTTTTGCCGATTTACAATCAATACGAACTAAAAACCTTTAGTTTAGAAGATCAGATTGAAATTTGGAAACGCATAAAACAATTGCCAAAATTTCTTTTTTAATGGTGGAATAATTCTGCTATGGAGTATTCCAATGTTTATATGTGAAAGAGACAATTTTTTCTTTGCCTTCTAAACGTTGTTTAAGAATGCCACCATAACCAATGTCAGAGGCATTAGTTTCAACAATTTTGTAAGTAGAAGGATCAGGAAGGCTAAGATAAGGAAGTTCCTTAACCTGGAGTTTAATCTGCTTGACAAGATTTGAATGAACATCCGTCCATGGAGGAGGATTCGTTTTGAGACACTGGTGTAGTGGTTTAATGAAATTGCTAAGATGAGGAATAAACTCAGCAACTTAGTTTAAACATCCCAAAAATTGTTGAAGTTGTGTTTTGTCAATGACTTGATCTGGAAATTTATCTGCAAATTGAATTGCTCGTTTAATTGGCGTTATGGACCCTTGGTAAATCCAATGACCAAGAAACCTAACTTTAGTATGAAAAAGACTAATTTTATGCTTAGAAACTACTAAACCATTTATTTCTACAATTTTAATAAAATGATTAACATGTTTGAAATGTTGTTCGATAGAATGAGAATATATCAAAACATCATCAATGTATACAATGATGAATTGGCTATAGTCATTAAAGATTTCATTCATGATTCTCTGAAATTCAGAAGGAGCATTTTTTAAATCAAAAGGCATAAAATTCCACTCATACTGACCAAAAGGCACAGTAAAAGAAGTTTTATACCTATCTTTTTCAAAAATTTGAATCTGCCAAAATCCAGATTTCATGTCGAACTTTGAAAATATTTTTTGCAGAATACAAACGTTTAAGTAGATCAGATTTGTTTGGAATTGGATACCTAATCCATTGTAACGCTTTGTTCAAAGGTTTGTAATTGATTACAAGTCTAGGGGCTCCATGCTCTATTTCTGCATTTTTATTTACATAAAAACCAGTACAAGACCAAGGGCTTCTAGATTTACGAATCAATTTTTTGTTCAAAAGTTCTTGAATTTCCTTTTTACAAGTTTCAAGACGTTCTACAGTCATTTGAATCGGTCGTGCCTTAGTTGGTATTTTTTTTTTCATAAAAACCCATTTCATAAGGCAAGTTAACAACATGTTTTTTGCGGTCCCAAAATGCATTTGGTAAATCCGAGCAAATGGTTTGATGGATTTTCTCAATACAAGTTTGAATTTGTTGTTTAATTTGTGCTTGACATAGGTGAGCTTCTATATGTTTAAAAGATATATCGTCCTTTAAAAAATTAACTTGTTGCTGTTTTGAAGAAAGAAGATTTAATTCTTTAACTCTGGGTTTTTGAGTAAAAGGAAATAAGATGGTTTTACCCAGATGTTCTTTCAAAATTCCATTTTTATCAGTCATATATGGGAATAATAGTCTTGCAAATGGCGCCCCAAGAATAATCTGGGTTCCCATATCTTTAACTAATATAAATGGGCTTTGAATCTTTAAACCTTGATTTTCAATAACAACGTTTGAAACTTTGTATCTAACATCTAAGCGTGAGCCATTGACGCCATTAAACCTTTCATTTGTTTTCTCAAAATATTTTGTAGGAATGATTCCTTCTTTAAAACAATTAGAATTAGCTCCTGTGTCAAATAGAATAATTTGGTTCAAGACAAAATCATTATTAATAATAATCTTAGCTTGAACATAAAACTTTTGATCCGATATTTTTGAAATCAAGTTTAAAAATGGTTCAGAAAGATCAGAAAGATTATTATCTTCTTGATCAGATGATGTTTTTAGTTGCCCTTCAGTTTGAGTTGCAAGTTGAATATCCTGTATTTGGGATATAGCAGTTGCATGGGTGTCTTGTTGAAGTTTAATAAAACTGATTTCAGTTTTGAGGTTATTTACCTCATACTGAAGATCTTGGAGGGTTGTAGGTTTGACAGAATGTTTAAACTTGTTTAAAACATTTGTTAAATCATAGTTGTTGAAAAGAATAGGAGGTTTAGAGTTTGAAGAAGTTGGAGTTTGATTGAGAATTTCTCTTAGTTTGAACAAATATTCTCCTCTATCAGAATCTAGGAGTTTAGTAATGATATCAAGAAGTAAATCAAGTTCCCTCGTGATAACATTAATTTCTAAAGAAGAGTTTTCTGGAAGATCTTCATTTTGAATTTGGTTAAGATCCTCAGAAGAACTACTTTCAGATTCAGATTCAGAAGTTTCAATCAAAAGATTGTTTATTTGTTTAAGAAGAGGTTCTTCAATACTCTTAATCTTCTTCAATTTTCGAGTTAAATGACAATATTTGGAAATGTGACCTGGTTTACCACATTTAAAACAAGTAACTTTTGTTTGTTTAGGAAAATCAACTTCTGGTTTATAGCAAAATTCCTTTTCAAGTCTACGAGGAGGTGTATTGGGCTTATATCTTTGGTAGATGTGTTTTTTCTTTTTGTAGTAAGGTTTGCGGTGAGGTTTAGATTACTTACAAGGAGGAAAGCCAAATTGTTCACAGAAAGTTCCCAATTCTTTCCTGCTTGTATCTTTTTCTTTTTTAAGTTGACGTTGGATTTTATCATCTTGACAAATTTTAAGAGTAGTTCTTTGGACATAAGAGATTAATTGACCATACATCAAATGCTCATAAGGGATGTTGCCATTATTTTGGTTTCTAAATTTTTCTCTAACTTTATCACCTAAAGACTTAGGTAATCCAGCTAGGAATTTTTCTTTCCAAAATGGCTGATAAGCATCATCTCTAGTGAGTACTCTATTCAAAAAAGTATCTCTATACCATCTGAAATCAGATAAGGTACTGCATTTAAGATTTGAAAGAAGTTCAGCCGACCTATCTTTCCAGATAGATGGATCTCCAACAAAATATTTAATAATTGTAAAAAGAAGAGTGTTTACTGAATCTGGAATGGGTTGGTCATTTGAGGTAATGGGTGTTCCACCAGATTCAGTTTTAATAGATGTAAAGATGTTATGTTTATCTTCAGAAGAAAGGTAATTATCCCACCAACCTTTGAGTTGTCCAGTAAACCCGGAAACTATAAGATTAGCAATCATCTCATCTGAATAATCATGTTGAGTTTGGTACGCGGTACTTACCATAGACATTTGTTGAAGAGTTTGGAGAATGTTTGACTCACTTTGACCATCTATATTCCATTCATAGATATTGTCAGCGTTAAAGGATTTAAAGTTTTGGTTTATTCGTTCTTCAACCATAATGTCTGGAGGGCTAGCTCTATAGTAATAGAGTTTTGAAGGCTTTTTCCAGTATTGATGGTTGATCTGGAGTTGCGACTCAGAAGGGTTAGAGTCTGTATCTCCAATTTGGGAATCCTTTTCAAAAGTCATGACATCTTTTGATTTGGTTGATGACATTTGGGGTGTGTCTGGGACAGTCGTAGTTTGAAGTTGGCTAATTTGTTGATTAACCTTTCTTAATAAATCATATATTTTAGTCTGAAAATCTGTCTTAATTTCCGAGTTAATTTGAAAAGGTTTGAAAAGAGGTGTTTCAATTCTAGTTTCAACTTTTCTTGAAGAAACTGGTGTTTGAACAAAATAATCACCTAATACCTGAAGGTATTGGTTTGTGTAATTGTTTTGTTCAACAATGTTCTTAATATTCGTTGGGTCAATGGGTTTTTCAATGTTTTTAAATTTGAAAGGTGCAGCCATAATTGGTTGACGTTTGTCATAAGCCAAATGTGGTATTTGCACTGGTTTTGGAGGAAGAAACTCAGAAGAAATAGTTTCACCTTCAGAAGTTTTCCATTGTTTCTTTGTCATATTGATGGTTTGTAAGAAAGGATATTCCAAGTTTTGATCTTCTGAATAAGCATTAAACCAATCAAAGAATGGAATATTTTCTTGTATTTTTTCAAGAAATCTGTAGAATTTTTCTTGAATTTCTTTTCTAGTAGATTTTTTGAAATTTCATAGAAACCATTCTCTCTGAAGGGTATATTTCTCAGAGTAAAATTCCTTTTGCAAAGTTTGTTTGTCAATTTGGAAAACATTTTCCAAAATGTTTATGATAAAAGGTTCCCCTAGTTTCCCAAGAGATGAATAGGTTGGAGACTCGATTGATTTCAAGTCATCATCCTTTTCATAACTTGTTTGTGGGATATTTAAAGAATTGTCAATTCCTTGAATTGAAATGTTTGTGGTTGTTTGTGGGGTTACTGTAGGTGGTGTAGGTGCATATATGATCGATGGTACCTTTGGTAGAGTTTATTGGGGAGTTGATGTGTTGGGGGCTGACATGTAGATGACAGATGGTGGTTTAGGTAAAGAAGAAGAAGAATATCTTGAAGATTCAGATCTAACAGACCTACAATCTTCATATAATGAAGGCTCAGTTCTGGTAGCTTGACTACAAGATCTTCTTGGTCTATCAAAAGATAGTTTGACAGTTCCATCTGATGTTTGAATGATCTTGCTTACCTGAGATATAGGTTTAGGAATCGGCTTTATGGCCTTATCCATTGTCCAATCATCTGGTAATTCAACATCATCCTACATAATTGTTTTTGGAATGGTCAAGTTTGCAATTTGTTCATATGATAAAAAGACTATTGTTTGGCCATTATCAGGTGGTATTAAAACTAAAGAATTGGATGAGTTTAAGACCTTATACTGTATCCTATATGTTAGGGTAGCAGGTATAGATCCTGGTTTCATTTTCAATCTGTTTCACTGAAGTTTTAGTTTAAGAACTTCAAGAACATGTTCATCCTTTAAATCTGCCATCCTATCTGAATAACGTTAAAGTAGACAGGACCATTATGAAGTCCAAATTCTGCTGCTGCAAGCAGAGAATCCAAAAATTCATAATGTCTACTATCCATAAGGCATACTAGTCCTGATATGTTTAATCCTTTTCTTATTAATGGTTTAATGGCAACTTGAATACTTCCGATGTGCAAAAAGTTGTAATCTTTCTTATGTTTATCAATTGACTTTTAAGAAAGAAGGTAAAATTCTTCCTTTTATGGTTTGATAGGAATTGATTCTTCAACTGTTCTGATTATGTAATCAGATTTGGAGAACCACTTCTTATCTTGAGTTTGCATTTGATAAAGTGCGTTTAAAGCAATTGGAGGTAAAACCCAATCATCTGCGTTCTGGTTTATATTTTCAAAAGAAATTTCTTCTTTGAAAATTTGTTTAGAAGTTGAAGACTTTGGTTTCTCATCGTTTAGCATAGAGTTGTTTAATGGAGTAGAAGAAGAGCTACTACTACCGCGTTTGGAAGAAAAGGAGCGAAGAAGGAAAGACATAATTTAAATTGCAAAATTTAAATTGACAGAATTTAAATGGCGGAAAGGAAAAGACAGAAATGAAAAGAGTGCAATAAATAAAGAGCAGAATATAAAGGATTAAAAGAAGTAAAGTTGAAATTAAGGTTGAAGAAAGCTTAAAGAAAATAAAATATCAATAATTGTAATTCTCCCTTGCCTAAGTATCATTACCTTCTGGATCCATAGTGGTATAATAATAAAAAAATGTATCAGTTTTTATGGATTAAAATGTTTTGTTAAGAAATTAGTAAGATTTTTTATATCTAACTCTAGCCAAACTTATAGTATATAAAATCTTTATTTATCATACACTACTGCGTGGGGCACAAACGCTTGCCTCAACACACGGGATTTATGGCAACTTCAACCCACGGATGGACTCATGTATGATAAACAAGAACTATATACAAAGTGCTATCAAGTACAGACATTTAAATCATACTAATCCACTAACAATAATCTTAATGCCATAAAAACATATCCATATTTAAGTATTACATCCCTACTTTACCTTCTGGCTCTGATACCAAGATGGGGAGGGCACCCGGAGGTGGATCTAACTAAAGAAAGGGAGGAGCATGTGAAGAGGGAAGAAGACGGACTTCTTAAGACATAATTACAGACATAATTAAAGTATTAAATGATGCATGCAGAGGGGATGCTCTATAATGTCCACTAAGATTGTGAATGAAATTAATCGGTGGCGGTAGAACCTGCCAGTGACTAACTCATTAAATTTGCTAATCTTGAGTCATCAAAGGAGGGAAGGATATGATGCAAATAAAAGTAGAAGAAACTGATTAATTTTATTGAAAAGAAAGCATAACCACTTACAAAAGAAGAAAGGGGAAGAAGGAAGAAAACTCGTCGGAGGGAGGAGACTCGTCAGAGGAGCTCAGAGCTTCTCTCTGATAACCAATCTTAAAAGTGTTATATATATATTTTTTAATTATTTGTGATTAGGTTAGTTACCAGAACGCATCCTTAAATTATTATCTCCAATGCCATACTTATTAAGTGCCATATGGTGCTCAGTTTGCTTCCACTTACCATTTCCTTTTGCTTTAACCTTCTTATTGAATTGAGAACTTGTAACATGTCATATATCCTCATGTATAATGTTTTATTGAAAACCATCATATATATATATATATATATATATATGCATAAATGGATTCAACCATGACATATCATGCAACCAACAAGTCAATTCATCAAAATATACAAAAAACCATGTTAAAACCAACAAACATGTCAAATCATGCAACCAACAATATTTGCAACCAACAAACATGTCAAATCATCAATATATACAAAAAAATTCCTCAGCTTTACAAGAACTCACTATTGTAAAAGTTCATAAATGAATTCAGCACATCATTTACGAATGTGCTCAATATCTTCTTCTGGAAAGGGGTCAGCAAGTTCAAACATCTGAAACACAAAAGCCAAGAAAAACATTAAATTCACTTAAAAAAATAAAAGTAATACAAAATTTTTGAAATATATATACATTTACCTTTTCAGTAAGTCCTGTTGTGCCTAGGGTAATAATATTATACATGTGCCTCAGAATATGCAACCCACACAAGTTGGACCCCGGTGGTTGCCTACGGGTCTGAAAAATAACATGATATCGTTAAAACAAGTATAAAATTAAATCATGGCTTATTATTGAATACATTCTTAAAACAAACCAATATGTAACTAACCTTTAGCAAGATCCATATAGGGTCTTTTACCTCACGCATAGGCCTACCAAGACTTGTGTGTTGGAATGTCTACATAGCCTTATATCATCAAAATCACAATGGTTACTTATTTTACACAAATTCTATAAATTTTGACACAAAAGGTAATTAATAATGCAAGAAAAATTATGAGTTCAAGCTCTTCTTCAATTCACTAGTTGGCTTGCTGAGGTGGAGGGAGCATAAGAGGATGACAGAATAACTCTTCTTGCACAAAATAGCTAATTGCCAATGATCACTAAAAAAAGGAAAAACTTGTAAGCAAATATAAAATATTATGTATAGTATGAAATATAAATTTGTGTCTTACCCATACAAATATGGAGCCAAAAAACACTTAATTGAGGTTTCATTAAGCCTGTACGATAAGTATATGTGTATGATAGAAGCAGTGGTCCCTTTGTCATAGAGTTGAATTAGGCATAGGAGTCCAAATTTATCAGTTTTGCCAGAGTTAACTAACCTACGATGCATCCACCTACAATAATTCAAGCAGGGACATTAAATCAAAGTTTAATGGCGTAATTTGTAAAATATTAACTTCCAATTTGAGAAGATACTTACATCAAAAAGAGCTGGACAATCAAAATCGTAAGCTGTTGTAAAGGAGCTACTAGGGACATTAAATTATCCCTCTCAAGATAGCATTGCGCCCCTGACTTGCCAACAGCTGACTCAGTAGCCCAATTTCTTGTTGCAAAGGACGTATCATATGCCATCAGAATCACTTGCTGCATGACATTTAATGGAGGCCGTGAAACATCTTGAGTGAAGGGAGGTGGAGGTGGAGGGGATTCCTCAGCTCGATCAGAAACAAGGTTCTTTGGCCATAAGATGAAAAAGTTGACGACATCGGCCACAACCTTGAAGTCATCAATAGGGATAGGGAGAGGTGCATTTGCAACGATCACCTCTTCAACTGCCACTCTGACTTGATCATCCTTTATTTCTTGGTGGTGGACAGTTGATCCCAAGTTGTGCATGCTCCCCCGTGCAACCAATCATCTCAGAGGATCCTCCACAAATAAGTCACAAGGCTCACCAAGTTGGCCGCCAGGACCCTCTGATGACTGACCAATGCAACTCCCTTTAGTGCACTGTTTAGGGTTTAGGGAATGAGCCTGGGGAGCACTAGTATTTGCTTGTCTTGTGCTCGTCATGATCATCCATTCCTCCTTCATCTTGATGAACCTTTCTTCAAATCGTGCATCAAATGATGCTTCTGTCTTGGCCCTAGCTTCCACCCTCACAGTGGCCAATATACGCTCCATCTTCTCCCTAGTCACCATACCACTTGAGGAACAGTGTGAGGGTGCTCCAAAGTAATCCCTTATGCCTACCCCTCCTCCAATCCCCTTGACATGGCCGGGATGCTCAGGTTTTCCTGTAGCTACTATCAGGATGTCATTCCTCCCATCCGACCTAAACGATCCCTCAACTTGTTTTTTTAAGCTCCTCCTATAAGATACGGATGACAAATGTTAGTAATGAAATTTGTTTACTAAATAATTAATAACAACAAGTCAACAACAATACTTACAATTTTCTCACTGACTATAAGAGATTGTTCACTCATATAAGACCCATTCCTCTTTTGGTGAGCGAACAACCACTTCTGTTCGTGACGTATCGGAGATGGTGGAGAAAGAAGAACAGAAGGATCGGATTGAGCTACTTCTTCCAATCTCTTCCGTTTGGCCGCCAACAAGCCTTTTTTGGCCTTCATATACCCCCCATGAGACATTGTATGGGGGCAATCATTCTTTCTACCATTCTCTTGGGCCTTTTTCCTTTTTCCATACGAATAAGAAATCAAAATTAAGTCATTATAAATCAATAAAGAAAATTCATAATTCATAAGCAAATCAATTGCAAAATAAGTCAACTCACCAATGCTTCTGGAGTAGTCCGAAGCCGTCTAAGTTCTTGCCAAGTATGTTTGTCAATAAAAGAATACTGATCACACGGATTAGGAAGAGGCTAACCTTCTTCCACCTTGATATGCACGTAATTGTTGGCTAGATTTGTCTTAAACTTCCTCTAGCGTTTATCACAATACGTTTGTCTTGTCATACAAGACTTCACTCTCAGGAATGTCGTAAGTGAGCTGGATAGTTTCTCAAATATGTCGCTTCACAACTTTATCGACATTTCTCCACTGCTCTATCAAGATGCTAGGCTTGTTGCGTGCTAAGAGGCCGACAAAACTCCTATACCGTTGGGCATTAGGCCAGATTGGTTTCCAATATCTATCAAACTCAATCAGAATCTTTTCCCCGGTATTCTGATTGAGAGGAATGTCTATTAATCAGGTAGTTCTCCTACCCCTTCGTCTAGGCCGGTTACATGGCTTATTATGTTCCTGGCTTGGAGCATTGCTAGGCTCGCTCTGATTTGGATTAGTTGGATTGGGAGTACCCTCACTAGGATGACTCATTGTCTAAAAACACTTTAAGGACACTATTTAAGGAAATTTCGCTACACGGTGCTTATTGTTATAACACGGCACTATTTATAAAGGCATCATTCAAAAGCAATTCATAAGTTATGCAAACATGAACAAATATATAATTGTAATGCACAAGTTGATAACCAATATCAACTAAAGCAATATTTTAAATTCAAATCGCATGGTCGAATCAAAAGAAGTAAACCAGAAGCTACAAAATCAATATAACATAAGCAACAAGTTTAAACCAAACAAAACAAAACCCAGTTTAGCAAAATCAACTAGGAGCTACATCACTATAGTCTTCAACTAGGATCAAAATCAAACAAAACAGAACCAAACAAGCTTAAACCAAACAAAACAATATAACAGAAGCTACACCACTAGAAGCAACAAGCTTAAACTATAGTCTGTAATGCAAATGAAAAACCACAAAAATAAATGTGGTCCACAATTTTAGAATAATTAAATGGTACCTTAAACCTTTGCTTGAGGATCCTCTTCTTCCTCTGGATTTGAATAGTCCTTGGCCACTTGCTGCAGGAATCGAACAAAGAAAATGGAGGCCAAGTCATCTCACAATTTGAAATAAAAACCCAAAAACGAAATGGAAACACAAACCTGACAATAAAAACAAGGTTGAGAACGAAACCAATCAGAGGGAATAAACAACGATAGCCTTCCGACAATGTATTCAACAGTAAATCTCCGTTGACGGCAGCGAAGTTAAAGACAGAGGAGAGAAGGGGAAAGGAGGAACTGCCGCGAGACGATGGAGGGGTTTTGCTGATGTGCTTGAGTTTTAGATTACAGAGTTAAATTTATGCGCCTTTTGAAATCCAGGTCAGTTTTAAGAGCGGTTGTCAATTACAACCGGTCTTAAAAGGAATATTTAAGACCAGTTCTATTTCAAAACCGGTCTTAAAATATATATTTAAGACCGGTTATTAATAAATAACTGATCTTAAAAATTGAAACTTTTTAAGACCCGTTATTAATTAATAACCGGTCTTAAATGTTTATTATTTAAGACCAGTTTTCATTTACAACCGGTCTTAAAAATAATAAACATTTTTATTTTTATAATTTTCTTTAATTCAGATAATATTTTCTAGATCGGTTATTTTTAGAATAGGTATAGAAAATATATTACATGTATTTATTTTTTTAATTGTATATATTTTAAGACCGGTTTTTATTACAACCGGTCTTAAAATTATTTTTAAGACCGATTTTAAATATAACCGATCTTAATATTTCATCATAATTACAAAAATGCCACCAGTAATATTTTTAAGACCTTATCCGATATAACCAGTCTAAATGTTCCGGTCTAAAAATCCTTTTCTGTACTAGTGATACTACCCCCAAAGATCTCTCTTTCAGAAGAAAAATACTGATTTTTGGCTTACTCACTCGAGTGATGAATGTCTTGTACTCAGGTGAGGATAGCTCACACTCGCGAGTGCTTGACAGAGAGTAACAATAAGGAAAGAAAGTACTCATTTCACTTGAGCACAAAGAACGACACTAGAGTGATATCCTCATTCTCACTCGAGTCCCCCAAAGTGTGGCACAGAAAGTGTCTACTCGAGAGCAACCATGAATCTTAAAGGAAGAGGTTTACTCCAGCACTGATCCCAGAACTCGAGTGAGCACGCCACACTTGCGAGTGTCAGGCCACACTCTTGGATTCTAGTCTACGAGTGTTTACTCGAGAGATAACCTTAAGATGCACATACTCCGACACTAGAGTAAAACAAGGTTCACTTGAGTGATAACCCATATCACTCGAGGGAAAGAAAGTGCATTCTTGCTTTCTACATGAAAACTCAAGTGAAAAGGAGAAAATAGCATGCTGCACTTGAGTGAGACCCTACCTTAGTCAGGTGAGGCTTATCAGAAGCCAAAACATAGCAGCTGATATGATTTTCCAGATTTGCCCAATTTGCTTCCAATAGTTCCAAAACTTATACCAAAGTTCATTCATACATAAAATTTCACAAGGAACCTATTGATAAACTCAAAACACCTAAAATCACCTCTTAACAACAAATTTAGTTTTGGATCCACACATTGCACACAAACCATCCAAAAACTAAACTTCCCTTTTCAATTTCCAAACAAACTCTAATGGCTTAAAGACACAATATACCACCAATTCTTCCACAATACACTATCCAATTCATTCATTTCAAGTTCACATGATAATCAGGGCATAATTTCACAAATATCAAAACTTAACCAAAAATCACAACTTATATATCAAAATGCCATAAATGCTCACCTCTTCAACTTGTTAAGACCAAATTTTTGATTCTCTAACTTTCAAATTTGTTCAAGCACTAAAACACCACCTTTCAAAATTCTGAAATCATGGCAATGAAGCCTTCAACACCATGAACAATATTAAAGAAGAGAACTTGAGCATTTAAAGACATCTAGCAAGTCAAAATCTTACCTTTACACTTTCTCTTTCCTTCCCTTGCTCAACGAAAATGGAGAAATAGAGAGAGAAGATGAAATGATGATGAGGTGCAGATTTTCCTTTGCCTCATGCATGCTAGCCGACCTTGAAGGGAGAGAGGAGAGAGGGAAGAGTTTGAAAAGTTGACCATAATCCAATGGTTCTCATTTTGCCACTTGGCATAATCTTCTTCCTCCTTCCATAAGCTCACATAAACCCATCCGTACTAGATTCCGCCCTATTGATCATTCAAGAGTTAATCTTAGCCATTGATCCTTAAGTTACCAATGAGTCTCCTCTTCAGTAACTGACCAACTTGTTTGTAACTTTACCATTTTGCCCCTGATTATCACAACATATGCTAAATCATCATCAAGAACATTCATATCATTCCATTATCACAACCATGTGCCCTCTCCTCCATTGCAACTCAATGTAGATGTTAATCTACAATTAAACTCGCTTACAAGGTTTAGGCATTGGTCATGAAACATTTAGGTCACCATTCAAATCACATTTCCCCAAAAGTGTTTGATTAACATTAATTACATCACTTTTGAAATCATTAACCCTTAATCACAAGTTGGGTCATTACACCTTAAGAGCTTTAGAGAGAAGGAAGAAGAAATCTAAGGTAAGAAGTGATTTTTTGAGCTTTTCTTGTTATTTTTGTCATGATATCCTTCTCTAAACCTTGATTCTTCATGAAGTCATTATCTTTAAGACTCATTTTAAGCTCAAGAAGAGAGAGAGGAGATGCTTAGAAAGAGAGAGAGAGGATTCAAGATCTTAAGAGGTAACCTCACAAACCTTAGATTTAAATTAGTATGGTGTTGTTGTTGAGGTTTGTGTTTGGTTTTGGTGATTTTTTGTCAATTTTGTAAATTTGGAAAGTCCTGATCCTAAGGGGTTATGCTGCCCAAATTTCTTTGAATAATGGTTAATAAGTGTTTAAATGAGTTAATAAAGGATTAGAAGTAGAAAAGTACAAGTTTTAGAAGCTAAAACACAAAACTACATTTTTCTATTTTCTTTGAATATTTTGGCCAGCACTATTTTAGGGGGCAGGAGCTGGATTTTTATGAAATAAAGGGTTCCATTGGATTCAGTGGGTGAAAATATGTGGGGTTTTAGTTGGTCACTTTTTCGGTAGGGGCCGAAAAAGCATAATTACGAAAACGCTTAAAATCCCTAAATCGGGGCTATCAAGGGTATTTTCATAATTTGATAGTGAATTTGGTAATTTTGAGACTGGAAATGGATTCCTTGGTCAAAAATATATTAGAATAGATCTAGTCAAAATTTTGGGAAAACGTGCCATCGGGCCAGGTACACTGGGGCCAAGCCGAGCCGAGGTCCTGGGGGCATTTTGGTAAAATTTCATCATAGACTAATATAATCACCAGAAATACTATGGAACTGTCTAAACTGTATAGTTTGTAACACCCTAAATTTTGATTAAGGGCTAATGAGAATTATTGAGAATGTAATCGTGGATTAAAGTTGAATTAATGTGTATTTGTGACAATATTATCTAATATGTCATAATTGATGGAAAATTAATAGAATGGAAATATTGGCCATAAGTTAGTAGTTAATGGGAAAATTAATTACTAACTAAGAGAAAAAGGAGAAGTATGATTAAATGGCTAATGGAAGGATTAGATAAGATAATTGGTGACTTATTGTGTGAGAGCCAATAGAAAAAACAGAACAATTTAGTAGAAAAAACAAGCATTAAGTAGAAAAAACAGAACAAGATTAAGTAAATAAAAATAACATTTAGTACAATTTAATGGTTCAAACAACCTCTAATCCAAGAATCAACTCATAGCTACACTAGGTTCAAGAGAAGAATTAGCCACACATGACTTTAATCAAACACATGAAAAAAAAATAACAAAATCAAACTCAAATTCAAAAGAAAGAATAAGAATGGAGAGGGTCGTTGGATTGTTCCAAGATCGCTGCTGTTGTAGGAGACTAAAAATGCTTGTTTCAATTGTCGCTGAAGGGGAAAGATCAGTCACTGTTCCTCTTTTTCCGTCCATTTTTCTCCATCACCTAGCTTTCTATTTCTTTTCAGTTTGGTTCCCATCGAGCTTATTGGATCTAGGGAAGAAGAAGATGAACAGTAGCTAATAGCCCATCCTCGGGTCCCACCTTCAACAACGCTTTCTCCTCTATTCCCTTTTCTGATTCTGACTGATGATCAACAATGCTTTCTTTTCTCTCTCTCTTATTCGCTAGTCGGATCCCCCTCTCCAATCTGTCGAATTCCCTTTAGGTCTCCCATTTCTATTCCTTCATTTCCCAAACTATGTCATCCTTTTTTCACCATATGTTGTTTCATTTTTCTTTCTTTCTGCATACTATCAGAAGAATAAGGAAATTAAAATGAAACACAAGAAAACAAAGAAAAAATAAAATAAAGGAAATGGAAATAAAATAAAAACAACAAACTATCATATTCTTGTTACTAGAATTTATTTTTAATCTAAACTTAAAATCTTTTATTTTAATTAAAGTGTAAGATATTCATAATGAAATCCCTAAATAATGCAACAAATTGATATCTTCTAAAATCTGAAGAAAATCATTTTAGATTAGCATTGATAACTCCCCAATTATATCAAAATATATCTCAAATATATTAAAAATAGGGAGTTATCACATCCCCACACTTGCATCAAATCTTGTCCTCAAGATTTCAGAAGTTTAAAAAAATTAAAGAAAATCATGGAAGCAAGATTCTCAAGTCAAGGACTACAAAATTGGATTTAATTCAAATTTTCAAGAATGAAACTTTCTTAAAACTCTTTTCCACCTTCTATAAATGCAAGTAGCAAAGCAATTAATTTTACAAAGATAAATCACAATAGAATGTCCCTCATAAGTTAAGTGTTTTGCACTCATCTCTCAAGATAATAAAGGGCTTGTGTTTCACTCAATTCCACCTATTGCAACCCATCTACCATAAGCTTGTTTCTCATTTCAATCTCTACTACATGATCCCATTGCATATTCAAATCAAAAGGACTTTTCCAAGGGTTGTAATGAACAAGGTAAAATAATGAAATGAAAGTGGTCAAATGGAACTGAGGAATACTTTAAGTAGTGCTAAGCAATTTAATGAAATTTGTGAAGAATGCAGGAATACCCACTAAGAGAAAACAAACTCACTAACACTATAAACAACATTTATTCTTTTTAAATATGACTCATTCACTTTTTTTTCTTTTTTTTATTATATACCTTTTTTAACCATTTACACACACTCCTCAAGTGTTGAATTTCTACCTTCTTCACTCTCTTTAAATTGCTTCACTTAACACTTACTAAGTAACAAATGAATGAGAAGGAAAAGTTATAAAAATTGCATATCTCAAACAAAGGGCTATTTATTCTATGCAATTTTTTTTTTTAAAAAATAGGCTCAAATGGGGTAAAGCAAAGGATTTTCATGTGATAAGAATGGACATTTTCCGGACTAGCTAATAAAAGAATGTCTAAATCATCTTTGTGCATGCAAAAGAATTTTAAGCTTTAAAAGAGATGCAAGACAAGTTCTAGAGACGAAATCACAATAAGTATACTCCCTCTTGAAAGAAAAAAAAATTTAGTCTTAAGTTTCTCATCGGTTTTCAACATCCTAAAGTGAATTATCCAAGCCAAATTGTTTACCAATTTACTAACATTCCAAAAAGATAGAACTAAATTCTAATTAAATTCAATCCTTTTCAAGTTCAAATCATCCCAACTTTGCCAATGTTCACAAGTAAAACCCAAGCTTCCATGAAAAGTAAAATTTTTGTTTAAAATTTTTTGAAATTTTTTTTTCTATTTATGTGTAAAACCAAAGAAGTTTTTCAATATTTCAAAATTGGTCAAAATTGTTTTTGTTAGAACCAGTTGACACCCAAAAGGGGGTGAATTGGATGTAAGATAAAAAATTAAGAACTTTGAAAAACTTTTTGCATCTTAGAGAAATCAACAAGTATGAAAGTAATGGATCATAAATCTACAGATAGTTATTTAGATCATATATGCTGGAAATATAAGAGCTTAGGGAAAAGAAGATGCAAACTGTGATTTATCCTGGTTTGGTCCAATCCTCAATGACTTATGTCCAGTCCCCAAGCTCCACCTGAGATTTTCAATCCACTATCTTCTTATTTAATTTGAGCACAAGAAAAGCCTTTACAATCCCTCAAGTTTGACAAATACTTGAGAACCTTAACAACATTAAGCTTAATCTCGTACTTGAGAATCACTTCCCCTTACAACATTTAATGTTACAATCTGTTTCCCATTCAAGATTCTAATCTTCAATAACTCTCATGAGGATTAAGAGATCACATTAAATCATACTTCTCTCTATATGAAATAGATAATTATTAACCCTAAAGTACAAGGTGGGAGTAAGATTATAGAGCTTTTGTAAAAGATTCAGAGTTTAGGCATTTCGGCATTGTGTGCACAAGCTCTCTCTTCTTTCTATTTTGAATTATCTTTTATTTATAGTTGATGAAGAGTATTTGGTCATTGAGCCTTTTCTTCTTCCTGTTGAGAATATGATCGTTAGAAGTCTGTTGGAAGTAGCCATTAAATTTTTTAACACAAAGCAACTTTTTATTGATCTTAAGCTTAATCCATGTTTAAGCACTTGAAACTTATACATAAGTGTGATTAGTAATGTTTAGAAGTAGTAGGAAGTATTGTAACAAGATTATATCACATTTAAAATGAGTATCAAAATCTCTGAGATATTGTTTCAAAGAGTTGATATCAATATCACTTGGAGTGATATTTTATCACTTGAGTGACATTGCATCCCAGAGAGGTACCAAGTGGTAACTAGAAGGAATGTGAAGGTCTTTGCAAGTTAACCTGTTGTTAACCATACTATGTCACTTGAGTTGCTTCAGATCACTCGAGTGCCTCTCTTAGTTTTTCAAAAACATTGATTGATCATTAGTGGGTAACTGAAGAGTGATAACATGATTTTACTTGTGTCACTCAAGTGAATAATTTGTACTGGGGTGGTTTTATCTTTTTAACAACTTTCCCATGTTGTCCCCTTCTAGTTTCCAAGAGGTAACTAGTAAACATTCGAATGTCATTCGAGTGGCAACCTTGTAACTAGAGTGATTTATCATATTTTCCTTCTAAAAATAGCTAGCAACCATTAGGTACCTTGCAGAGTTTTGGGCATTACTCAAGTGCCCCTAATGTAACTTGAGTGCATAATAAGTCTTTCAAGATTCACCCTCGGGTCCTTGCAAGTGACACAAGTATCACTTGAGTACCCTCTTAAACTCGAGTGCATGAGAGTTTTTCACATATTCTATCACTCACTAGCCGATACCTTGATAGTGATCATGTAAAAAAATAAGACATCACTAGAGTGATCAAACATCACTCGAGTGATCCTTTAAGTTTTCAAAGAGATCACTGGCTAGTAACTCGCTAAGGATAAGGCACATCACTAAAGTGATCCTTCATCACTAGAGTGATAAAGGAGGTTTTTCATTGAAAACTTCCAAGTTGACAATTTGGCATAGAGGCCAACTTCTAGTAGGTATAACTCTTCGATTAGAACTCCAAATTACAGAAATAACCTATCTATATATAGCTTAAGTATAATTTTCACTACAACTAGAATTGATCTCAAATACATTGTATTCCAAAACTTATGATCCAATTTGTAACATCTGGTCTACAGCACAATATGGATTTTCCAGTGCCAACTTTCAAAGTCCATATCTCTTTCATCTAACAATATTTGAGCAGAAAATTGATGTCTATAAACCACATTCTAAATCTAGTTTCAAATGAAACATGTTTCACCTCAATCGGATTTGTTGTTTAAGAGATATGACCAAATTACAGAACCTCTCTCATGTTAAACAAAAATAGAGCTGAACAGAATATGCTAAAATTTGATAATCACTTGAATAGAGCTTATATAACTTGACTAAAACATGTAGAAATCACTTGTAGAGGCGCAACTCGAGTGATAATGAAGTATAACTTGAGTGAAGTTGAAATGACTTTCATGTAAGATACTTTAACTTTCGATTAAGCCATTCTAACTTCCATTTGATTATAAAGATCTCCATATCAAATCTATGAACTAGAAACTTGATATTCCCATTATATTTTGCAAGTTATTCTCTCTTTAATTTCTTCTCTCACTCTTCATGATTATTCTTATAATGCCATAAAATATACTTAAGGGCTAATGACTTCAAGAGTGAATGTAATTAATGTTAAACAAATGCTTTTGGAGAATTCGACATGGATTCTGATCTGAGTGTGCAGTAATCAATGCCCAAATCCTGTATTTGAGTGCAATTGTGGTATTAACACTTAAAATGAATTCAAGGATTAGGGGAGGCGCATGAATGAAGAAAGGAAATAAAAAGATGTGCTTAATGGTGATCCAATAGAAATTGCTATAGTCAGGGGCAAAATGGGAAAAAGAAAAGTTATTGGTCAATTAGTTAGTAATCGAAGAGAAAATTCATTAACAACTAAAAGAGTAAGAGTTGTGACTAATTGACTAATGGATTTGGTTAGTGTAACTAAATGGTGAATTACTTTTGGTGAGAATGCATGAGACGTGGACAAGTGTCATTGTTTGGATGAAGCAAGAGAATTGAAAAGTCAAATAAGTGATTTTTAAATCATTTTCCTCTTCCCTCTCTCTTCTATAGTCGACTAGGCATGGGAAAGGGGGATTACAATTTTGATTCTATCTTCTTCATCATCATCTCTCACACACACACACACACACGCACTCTCTCTCTCTCCAAGCTCTATTTTTGTCCAAAGGGAAGGAGGAAAGAGGAAGGAAAAGATCAAGATTAAGGTGAGCTTTTGACCTTGAATGCTCAAAACCTCTTCTCTAATTTTGTTCATGTTAGTGAGAGCTCTAATCTTATGGTTTTAGATTTTCATGAGGAGGTTTTTGAGTGCTCAAGAAAAATTGGCAGTTGAGAAATCAAAGAACAAACAAGAGCTAGTGTAAGAGGTGAGTTAAAGCTTCATTTTGACAAATATGTTGTTATTATTGGTTGAATATTGAATTTCTAGAATTTTGCCTTGATTTTTGTGTGTTTAAGGTCTTATGAATTGCATGGTGTTTTGTGTGGGAAATGATGTCTTATTGTGCTATTTGAACAATGGAATTGGTTTGGAACATTAAATGTGAAGTTTGGTAAAATGCAGTTTTGTGTTGTAGTGTTGTCTTTAAATAGAACATATAGATAAGATGTGATTTTGAGTGTTTTGATATTTCCATTGGATTTCTTGTGGAAATTGCGTGGGAATGGTATTGATTGTGAATTTTAGGAGCTACTGGACACTTTGGTTGAAAACTGGAAAATTCTGGAAAAAATTGTTTAGTGTGAAATTCTGTGCAAGTGACCAACTTTGCATATGGTTTTGATATAGCAAATGATGTCAAGATGTTGTGAAAATTTCCAATCTTGTATTTCACATTGCAAGCTTTCCAATGGTATTAAGTTTGGGTCATTTTGATGTATGAGTGAGAAGATATGATCGTTTGAAAATTAACCAGGAAACAGGTCAATCGCTGGCCGCGGCCAGGCATGTTGTGCCTCAGCCCACTAGTATCTAACTTGCTCTTGGTCGCGGCCTATGAGTGGTTGACCACAGCTCAAAACCTTCTGACCTATTCTTGGCTGTGTCCTAAAGTTTCTAACCTGATTTTGGCCACGGCTGGTGGATGCCGGCCACAGCCTAAAACTTTCTGACTATCTGTGGGCCGCAGCCAGTGGATGGCTTGGCCATGGCCAACCCCTGAAAACTGCATTTTTAGGTTTCAAAAGATGGTATTTGGTCAAGTTTTTCCAAATATTTTAGGCATCTGTTGGGCTTCTAGTAGCCATCTAAAGGTCTTAAATGATAACCAACCTTGAGTATTATGGAGTTGAGTATTGGATTAAGGAATAACTCTTCGTCCTTAATTATGGTTTATAGGATTTGATATTTTCCCTTCACACGATAGACTAGTGCCAGAGCACGTATAGAAAGAACAAGGTAGTGACCCTTTCTCTTATGTTGTGTATGATACATTCTATGCATGTCTTATCATTGAGTTGTGAAACATGCTGTTGTGAAACACCTCATTGTGAAACACACCGTTGAAAAACATGCCGGTGTGGTACATGCTGTGTGAAATATGCCGTAGTGAAACATGCAGTTGTGAACATGCTATTGTGAAATTTGCTGTTGTGAAACATGCTGTTGCAAAAACAGTGAAAGCTATTGCAAAAATGCCGTTGATGTGCTATTGTCTATGATTTTCTTAAATGCTTTGTGATTGTACATGTTACAAGTGAATTGTTACTACTAGGATTCTTTTGAATCTCATTCTTTCTATTGACTAACTTACAGCCAGGGCAAGCGGTTCAAAGGAAAAACAAGTGATGAAAGGCGGTTAGAGCTCCTTGCTAGGAGTTTTACTTTTGGCAGTTGGTTGTCATATTTTGTTAGGGATTAGTTGTATATATGGATAGTTCATATAATCCCTGATATAGGAAAATGATAGCAGCGAGAATGCCCTGTAAACCCTTCCATTAAATGAATGAAACCTGAGTGTTGTTGGGATTTTTTGTTATACTCTGATATATATGAATGAAACCAAACTGCATAGGCTAAATATATTTTTGAAATGTGAACATGAGACCACATCGTATAGGTTTTGGAAAAGTTTTTGAAAACCCTATTCGGAATATGGGATTGTTAATAAGATCTAAATGATTCATCGGTCTCTAATTTAATATAATGACATTTTTTCAAACTATAATTTTGGCTTTTAAGGTAGGGGGTTACAATTCTCCACAATCTTTTTGATAACTCCCTACTTTCTTGACTAATGTCTTCAATCTCTTTCTTCTTCTTCCTTATTTTGATCATTTTCATCAATTCAATCACTTTTTTGTTTTCTTGACTTCATTTCCCCATATTTGATAATTTTATTCTTCAATATCTTCTTATTCTTCCTCTTGATCATTCTTCATAATTCAACTAATATCTCCTAATCTTTGCTTGACTAATCTACAAAATATATTTCATATTAAACATAGTTGTTAGTCAATGTATATGATAAATACATTATGTAAATCTTGTACTCTTAATACTTAGCATCTATATTTGACATCATCAAAACAAATCATATCTAACAGTTTTTTTCCTATTTATGTGCAAAACCAAAGAAGTTTTTCAATATTTCCAAAAAAATTGAGGACAAGTCATACAAAATCAATGGTACCCTTACCTTCACACTTAAATGTCACATTGTCCTCAATGTGAACAAGTTACAATAAGGAATGGAAATGAAGAAATAACATAACCAAGTGTAGGGATAGCAAAAGCTTCTAAGATGTCAAATTTTCACCAATTGAGCACAACTTAAAGTGCCACCACTCAAATCAGTAGTCACTAACAAATATCTATCACATGCACATCTAGTCTATAACTAACACTCATGTCCCAAAACATGTTATCAACAATCAAATCAAATAAAACAAGGAAAAGTAAAAGAAAACATCCCTCTCAATCCTTGATTTGTGCTCTTGAATGCTCTTAATTGTAGCTACCAAAGTAGAATATATCATTAGGGGCTACCAAAAGTCCTACAAAATCAAATAAATCTCAAAACAACTCAACTAAAGAAAATCAAAAGGAAATTGAACTACCAAAACCTTTAGTTTCCTCCCAAGAAGTACTAAATTTATAGTCTTCAGCCAAACTTTTCAAAACAACTACTAATCAAAGTATCAAACAACATATTTATCATGTCTTCATTTCTTTTCAAGCAATAAGGTTTCAGACACAAGAAATGATTATTTAAGTTAATTACTTGTACTTCCTCAATCATAGACAATATCAAACACAAGCATTCATAGAATTCAAATTAAGCACAACATGCATATCCTTGTGATTAGATTTAGGAGTTTCCAAAAATTTAAAGCATCCCACAAAATCCACTTGATTCACATCAGTAAGAGTCAAAGAGTCAATAGGAGAGTCATGAATAATAGTTTTTGGGGCATCTACATCAATTTCAAGATCAGAATGACATGAATTAGGCTCTATAGTCGAAACCTCTTCCAAACTACAACTACTGCTCTCTCCTAAAGTGATTTCAAGTTCATTATCACACTCTACTTAAGCTGAAGTCTTATTTACTTGCACATCCTAATATTCCTCACAACAATCATCATAAACACAAGAAGTGGTTATCATGCTTAAGGAATTATCATGCCTCATAGTCTAGTCTCAAGGGATGAGACAATTTGATTTACATACACACTAATATTTTGGACCCTTGGCTCAACTCTAGTGAAAAATTCCTTTTGCTCTCTACTAAATCTCCCTGATAATTCCACATACTCTTTAAATAATCTTTCTAAGTGAAACTCTTCTTTATATTCCATGGTGTTTTCTTCAAAATGAGGCTGAGAGTGAAAAAATGGGGTAATTACTTTTGAATAATGGCTTAAATGTGGATCCCAAGACTTTTGTTACTCTAAACTTCCACTAGGACAAAAAGAATGATCAAAACCAATTTGGTTCCTAGTGAAATCATCTCCGACATAATGACTAGTAGTGCTATATAGACAATGCTCATATGAATAACTCTCCATAATAAAAACAAGAAAAACCATTATAAGGAGAAAAAATTTCAATCCAACCAACATTTATATTTTCTTGTGTCATTCCATCCACATGCATTCCTAATAAGGAACCAACATATGGCAATTTATCACTAATCAAATCCATTGAATGCCATGAATAATCCTTTTTTGTTAATTTTTTTAAAGACAAACAAGAAACAATGAAAATAAAGTAAATCACACAAAAAAAAAACAAAAATATTCATAAAGCTCAAGCTTAAACTACTAGAGGATTTCTAATTCTAATCACCAATTGCTTTGGGTCCCTGGCAATGGCACCAAAAACTTAATGCTACCAAAATTTAAGTAAGCACCGCAAGTGTATGGTCTGTCAAAATAGTATAATAGTGAATCAAGGTCGTCCCATAGAGACTTAATTGAACTAGTGATTATGCATCAAAATTCCCATTTTCAATTAAGTTGAGCAAATCAAAGAAGGAAATTGAAGAACAATTTAAACAAGTGCAAAACTAGTAAAATTAATGTTTTTAAGATTTTAAAAGATAAAAACAACCTAGACTGGTTAACCCCTTCTTCAAGTTTTAAAACATGTAATCACCCAAAATAAATGCACTTAATATTAGTTTCTTAATCTAGAGTATTAATGGATATAAGTATCTCCTGATCACTTATACCCCTCTATCAAATTAAAAATATTATTCCTAACTAATTTATTCAACAGGCAATAAATGTCCAAATTCACTCTAATAGCATTATATGGGTCCAATAGTTATATTCTTATCCCATTGACAAATTAGAATAAATTCTAATTCCACATTACTTAATCATATGGTCCTATTAAGATCCCTCTCCCAAGGCTAATCTAAATTTCCCAATTTCATATTTAGTGGTGATCAAGCACTAAGTAGACAAAATAGAACAAGATTAAGTAAACAAAAATAACATTAAGCACAATTTAATTGTTCAAACAAGCTCTATTTGTCAGACCTGAGGAAGTAGAAGATGAATAGGAGCTAATGGCGCCTCCCCAAGTTCTGCCTTCAACGTTGCTTTCTCCTTTGTTCCCCTCTTTTCTGATTCCGATTGATGATAAAAAGCGCTTTCTCTTCTTTTTTTCCTCTTTTTCTCTAGTCAGCTCCCGTCTCTCCAATTTGTCAAATTCCTTTTAGGTCTCCCATTTCTATTCCTTCAATTCCTAAATGGTGTCGTCCCCTCTTTCACCATGTGTTGTTTCTTTTTCTTTCTTTCTTTGGTTTTGTACACTATCAAAAGACAAAGGAAATTACATGAGAGGGTGGATCACATATAGAGATGCCTCCTCTACTACCTCCTCTACCTAAATGGTTTCTTTCTTTCTTTGGTTTCCTCCATTGCCTCCTCTACCGCCTTCAGTTAGGCAACTTCTTCAGCATGTCCATGAGAGTGTGGATCACATATAGAGATACCCGCAAGACTCTTCATGTTGTTGCATACTATCAACAACAAGCTCAACATTATACTCGATGACAATGACATTGAGTACATTCTTTCGGACTACCCCTCTTCCCCCTCTTCCTCTGACGATGAGGAGGAAGATTGAGGGTTTTTTTATTATGTAAAACATTTTTTAATCAATGTACTGATGTTGCCTTCAGGTAGAAAAAAATATAATATTAATGAAAGAATACTTTTATTACTAATATTGATCTTGTTCTTGATCTTGACATGTCTCTCTTATATCTTTGTGCCATTATTGTTTCTGTCTCTAGCTTGATAAGTTAATTTTATGATAGAATATATACACTTTATTAGTAAATTATATTATTTGGGATATTGTTAAATATATGAATTGATTATATTTGGATCGGTTGTAGTAGCACATGGTCTAAATATGTTAATCAAAGTCGTTGTTTAAGTCTTTACCGATCTAAATGTCATTTATTTTTTTTCAATGCTCACTTTTTATTTACACTAGATAAGATGTGCATTTGGTCTCGTGATTATTATTTACACCGCGTTTTCAAAGACAACAAGCCTAGAAACGTAACGTTTCAACTTCCAATGCATATCATGTCTCATCAATATCATCTAAAGTTTTGGCCATAAGTCCTGATTATAAATATCGAGGCGCCTTTTGTAATACCCCGAATTTTGAGACTCGAGGCTAGAGAATAAGCCTGAGATTAGTGGATTGCTAAGCCCCGGTTTAGCAAGATCCCAAATTGTGATTAAGGGTTAATGACTCCAAAAGTGGATGTGGTTAATGATAAATAACCCTTTTGGAGAATATGATGTGATTTGGCACTCGAATATGATTCGTGTGTGTTGTGAGCAACGCCAAAACCCTGTATTTGAGTTCAATTGTGGATTAACATCCAAATTGACTTAGAATAGAGGGAAGAATTGAATGGGGTATTGTGATGGAAATGGTGTCATGTTGTGGTATTTAATCATTGGAATTGATTTAAATTGAATTGGACACATTGGTTGCAAAACTAGAAATGCTGTCCAGTGTGAATTCTGTATGGCCAGTCTTCTCGTGTGGATGTTTTGACTAGGCAAATAATGTCAGAAAATTATGAAACTTTCCAGTCTTAAAGTTCACATCCCAAGCTTCAAAATGAACATATCATTTGTGCCATTACGTTGTGGGAATTGGGAGATATGACTGTCCAAAGTTTGAGGTCGAAAATGGACTCTGTTTTGGGGCAGTGATGAAATTTGTGTAATTCTGGAATTTTGTGGTGATTTCTGGTAATGGATCATATTTTTTCAATGAAGAGGACTTAAATACCTTTCAGTTGGCTTTGGAATCACCTCATTTTGATTTTTCTAGAATTAGTTATGATTTTGCAAAGTTTGGTCAGAAATCTGCCAAAAATCCGAAAATTGAGAATTTGACATCATCATGTTACATTGATGACATCAGCATGGGATATGTTATTAAACGGTTTTTTCCTTCTTCCTCCTCATTTCTGACGCTGAAAACAGCTGAAATAGAGAGAGAGCATATGGGATCTTTAGAGAGAGAAAGAGGAAGAAATCTCGCAAGGTAAGCCGATTTCTCCGACGATCTAGCTCCTAACGCGTATAACTCCGATCCTAAGCTACTCCTTTATGTTCTTTAAGGTTTGGAAGCTCCTCTTTTGGTGTTTTGAAGTTAGGGTTTTCAGCCACAAGAAGGAAAAGCTAGTGGGAGCTTGAGGTAACTTCCAAACTCTTGCATATTGACTATTCTGGCTGTTATAGACAATTTAATCGGTGAAATTTCGCCGGATTGTCTTTGGTTCTAAAGATGGAAAATGGGTTTGTGGGGCTGTTATGCTGCCCAAATTGATACTAAATGGTAGTTCTAACCTAATGGAATAGTCAATAAAGTGGTTAGGAGTAGAAAGGAACGCGTTTACGCAGCCGAAATCGAAAAACCCCAATTTTTCCCGGGGAATTGAGAATTTCGGCCAAGCCTAGTTTGGAGGGGTTAGAGATGGATTTTCAATGATTTGATGATTCCATTGAGTTCAGGAGCGAAAATTAGGTGGGGTTACAGTTGGTCACTTTTTCGGAAAAGGCCGAAAAAGTATAATTACGAAAACGCCCTTGAAACCTTTAAAGTGGGGCTGCCAAGGGTAAATTGGTAAATTGACATTGAATTTGATAATTCTGAGTTGGGAAATGGATTCCTTGGGCGAAAATATGTATGAATAGCCTATGTCAAAGTTTCAAGAAAAGTACAGCCGGACCGGGTACGGTGGGGCCGGGCCGGGTCCCCGGGGGTAGTTTAGTAATTTTTCCATATAACTTCATATAACCCCAGAAACACTATGGAAGTGTCTAAAAAGTACATTTGACATTGTAGGATCGAATGTGAAGCCCCGAGTTGCTGGCACGCAAATTGAGGAGGAAAGACTGGAGGTAGGGGACTTGCCTTACTTGCATGTATTTGATATCTTTGCTTGTGTAGTGATGTATGTGATTGCTTTACTTGATTGTGTAGAACATATTTGAATAAATGAAGCTCTGTTTCTGTTTTACTGTGGCCATAGTTTTGTTACATGAAATATTGAGCATGCAGAAATGTCATTATGGGGCATGCATTTAGATAAAGCTAACATGTCATACACATAGCATCTATCATGCATGCATTATGGTATCTATTTCCTACTGAGATTCTCTCGAATCTCACTCTCCCCTACAAACAATTTAGACAGGGCAAGTGGCTCGTGGAGGGAGCGGCTAGGACTCCTTCGAGATGAGATTGTGTAATCCCCATTTGAAGAATTGCAATGGGCAATTGTACCCTATGTATCTTTAGTGAAGGTATGCACCCGGGATTGCCGGGATGATTAAGTTGTGCACTCTGATATTTATATGAATGTGATTTATCTTCGCGTAGTAATTGTATTCGAAATGTGAATATGAGACCAAGTTTATAAATGATTTCAAAAAGTATTCGTAAAAACCCCGTCATGTGATGGGTTAGTAAATGTTATTTGATTATTATTGGTCTCTATTTCATTTTAATCGTGTATTTTGGATATAATTACGGAGGGGGTTACACCTTTAGTTCTAAAGTTCAAATTCAATAGTTCCTTTCTAGTTCTCTCTTTCTTATTTGAGCCTTAATACTTACAATGGCAAGATTAAAGAGGCAATGTTCCCCCTCTCCTCCTCTGGTGGCAACTATCGATGGTTTCTCTTTGCAGCCCCCTCTACCTTCGACGTTGGAGGAAATCATTGAGGCCATTTTTCACCTCCAAGTCACCATTCTGAAGATCATAGAAAGGCAAGATCGCTTCTCCAAACGACCAAAGGAGTTGATGGCGGTGTTGAACAATATCATTGACCATTTGGATAAGGTGTAGGGAGTCTCCTGGAATGATGATGATCTTTTGAAGGCCTGGTTTCAAGAACCCCCATTGTTATAATATTTTGATGTAGTTGTTATTTTGTGGCCAATCATTATCATATATAATATTTTGATATAATTTTGATTTCATGCATGTATACTACCGCCTTTAGGCGATGATTAATGAAAAAGTTTCTATCTTTTATGTCTTTTGATAGTTCTTGTTGATGATCATCTATCTCATGTTATTAATCTGTTGTTGATAAACAAGTTTCAACCTTTAGGTGAAAGTTCTTGTTTCTAAAATTTTGTTTCTTTATATTAAAAATTACATTTTAGACATATTGATTTAAAAGATGGTGTCATTATGAATTAAAAATATTTTTAATATATTGACACCAATCTTTATTAATAACTAGTCTTTATTAATAACCAATCTAGAAAATGTTGTCCTAGTATATATACTCACATTTGCACTCAGTCTTCATCTTTAGCTTCTCTTAGCCCCGCATGTGTGCTCTTCATCTCTCTGTCTCCTCCAGCCGCTATGATGTCTCTCTCTTCGTCGTCGAGATGGCTTGGTATTTCTTTTTGTTAGGCTCTTCTACTATGTTATCGCTTGTTTTCTCTCTTGTTCAGTAAAAATCATTGCTTTTGACAAACCATTGATAGATGTTTTGCTCTCGCGTTCTATTAGTTTTAATCATTGTCTTTTACAAACCTTGGATACTCATTTTCCTTCTTTGTCAAAACCCTTGATATCACTCTTTCCGCAATTGGGATCGCTTGGTACTCCTTTCCATTTGGATTTTCCTCTCTATTGTTGCCGTTTTGCTCTCGTGTTCCTTAAAAATCATTGATTTTCATAAACCCTCAATAGATATTTTGCTCTCGCATTCTATTAGTTTTAATAATTGTCTTTTACAAACCCTTGATACTCCTTTTCCTTATGTCAAAACCCTGATTGAAAGTTCATTTTTTTCTTACATCCATATAAATGAAAGTGTTTTGCTTGATCAATATTCTCTCTATTTGGTTGATTAATTTAATTTAGGCCTACTAACACTACCACATATATATTACATGTGAAGAGTTTATGAAGAGGCCAGTATTATTTCATTTGCTGCTTGCTCCAAAAGCAATGCAATTCGTGAACATATGTAGTACATTTATGCAGTAATTTTGTTTTGTAGTACACATGCTCATGAGTTGCATTGCATTTGCATACATAGCACAAAGGATTAGTTAGAGGTTGTAGATACATGCAAAACCTTCTTATAGGACTTGGAAAACAAAAACAGGGCCTTCCTTCCATAGGTATACATATGATCTTCCTTTTATGCTTGTTGCCTTCTTTTATTTTCTTTGTGGTTGTTGTAGTTATAGAAACACTGGTGCTCATGACGTCCTAATATGAACTTGTCATTATGAGAATCATATAATTTCATTAAACATGAACATATCTTAATGCTTCTCATGATATAACATGACATCGATATCATATAACATGTTATCTCATGTTCTGTTACATCTTTAGAAGTATCTAGTTGATATGTTTATGTTTAATGAAATTGTATCATTCTCAGCATCATCATATTAATCTATTTACAATGAATTTTTATTTAATTTTCTTATTACAAATAAATTTGTAATTACATAAAGAAGTATGAAGAGCGTAAAAAAGACATGTGAAGAGTGCCAAGTTGAATAGTGTCTTTGTAGCTATCACTTATGTTTTTATACACATGTGAAGAGCATTAAATTAAATAATATGATCTAATATATAACTTATTGTAATTGAAAACAAGGGATTAGATGAACACAGCTTGAGGTTACAGATACATGCAAGCCCTTCCTGTGGGACTTGGAACATGAAAAAAAGCCTTATTTCCACAAGTATAATTGTGCTATTCCTTTTGTGCCTAGCTTGTTGCGTTCTTATATGTTCTTTGTGTGATACATAAAAGTTTACTTTTTTTCTACTAGCTATATATTCTTTACAGTTTAGTGTATGCAAACTTTTGTCCACAAAATCTGTTACAGTTGGAATTGCGAAGCTTATGATTATGACAATAATGCAAATTTTCATTGTATCATTCTCATAATGACAAGTTTCGCAAATCCAATCATTGCGAATTCCCTGGATAAAAGTTTGCATACTCATATGTTAATTGAATTTTGTTTGACATGCCTTTGTTCTTTTCAAGCTTTTTTTTTGGATGCCCCCTTAAAAGGCTTAGATCATTATTGAGTGTTGGGTGGGAGTGTCGATTGTAATTTTAACCCTGACATGTAGGAGCTGTAGATGCATGGTTTATATCGTGGGCCATCCTTAGAGTTGAATGCAACTACCCTTGGATTGGGTGCCAAGTTTAGTAATCTTAGGCATTTTGGTTCTTCTGAGATTTCAAATAGAATATGGGTTTGGCTTACCTCAATTTTAGGTGATAAAGGTGGAGTATCTTATTTAATAAATCCGAGTCTAACATGGTTGATATACAAACTTGATAAATCTATTTTGTATGGTTGAATTTGGTCGTGTGATGAGGTATTGGTTGAGATGGAAATCAAAGTGTAGATCAATAATATAGAGCTTCCCAACTAGGTGGAGTTACTAGTGACGGATTGATGATTAAGACATCTAAATTAGACGTTGAAAAATGTAGGCCATGTGATCAATGCTTGAAAGAAAAAATTCGTTCAACTAGATTGCCACCCAGTCTAACAAATTTATCTTTTCATGTGATGATCATCCAACAATATTTTTCATCCTCCAATTTAGAGTTGTTAATCCTCATCTTGTTAATAGTATTTCCACCTAGTCGGTTACTTCCTTATTATTGGCCTTCATTTTAGTTTCTTTCTCAACCAAGACCTCCCAATGAGATCATATTCACACATATAAAATCCAATTCTCATACTTGTATATTAACTCTGTTATACTTAGGTTTATTAGATAAGAATATTCTCCTTTATCACTTGAGACTGGGTAAGGGCAGAGCCATGTTTCATATTTGAGGTTTAGAAGGATCAAAATGCATAAGCACGACAACCTAGCAGCCAATCCAAGAGTGGCTGTATTCAACTATAGGAATGCTCACAATATAAATCATGCATCAATAGCATGCAAATGTCAGGCTTAAAATTGCATCCACTAAATCCAACACTAAAAAATCATCTAACTCCTTTGGAGGTGGGGAAAATGCAAGCAAAAAAAGTAAACCTTGAAAAAACAAATATGTGAATTAAGATTCAATAATTATCTAATAATATAGGGCTTAGATTTATGATTATTAGTTGTAATTATTTCTTATATCCATTGCATTTTTATGTGCAGGACTGTCTATAGAATTTATATTGCTTAATATAGCTTTTAGATATAATAATATCCAATAGAGCTTCGGTAAAACAAAATCAAATGTACATTTATTAAAAAAATGCCTACTTTTAAGATTAGGTATGAAATTATCTGATCTAAAGAGTGGGTATTTTTTTCTTATAAATTGAAAATTTTTAACAGCAGTCGTTTAAACAGCCGGTCTGAAAGAGTAACTTTTAAGACTAGTTATAGGTTCGATCTTAATAAGGATGGACATTTTAAACCAGTCAATATAAGACCAGACCTAAACAGGTCTAAAAAGTCAATTTCAGCCAGTTTTAAAGCCCTTCTTCTAGTAGTGCATCCCATGATCTGCTCACTCTTTTCTATCTTTTATTAGATATATGAATATTGCAGTGTCATGCTAATGGAATTGATGCAAACAATGCAATATGAAATAAGAGTAAAGAGCTATAAAAATTACTGATAGTGTAAAACAGCCCCTAAAATTACTTTAGGATGTTAAGTGTTATTGAAAAATATTGTAGTATAATTAATGGAACTGCTTACTTATGCTTTTCTTTATTTTCTTCCCTACAAACATATAATAAGTTCATAATTTAGCAGTTGACACAGCCACTATTAGGATACTCTCCCACAGTTCCAACATAATAAGGAGGTGATGGATAATAAACATGGCTGTAACTAAGAGGACCTGGCACAATGGCTTTAGCTATATTCTCTACATTTTCTTCTGCTTTCTTCTTAGACTCTGGTTGTTCCAACAGACCCTATCTCTGTATGACATATCTTCCTTAGCTTTCCCACTACCTTAACTGGGTCTATGTCTCCTGTTACCGCTAATTTCTTGTCCTTCATGTCCACGTTTACTGACTCAACTCCTGCAAAACAAAACCAAACCAGTCAATTTGAAACCATGCAGTATATATTCTGTACAATTAGCTAATCCAAATTCAAAAGGAATTGTGTTTAGAACTTGACGACTCACGGGAGTTCAATTTGATTGAACATATATATATATACCTGAAATGCCTGAAGCTGTTTTCATGACCTTTTGCTTGGTTCTTTCATTTGAAGTTCCACCTTCAACAATAATTTCTGCCAGAAAATAAACAGTCAAATCGAAAGGAAATCAATATAATAATATTATTCATTTGAAAGAGCAGGGTCTGGTTCTTATTACCTTCATCGTCATCATTTGCGTATTATATTGTTGTGTTGAAGCTAATAGTTTCACAGTTTATCAAAGAAGCTAATAGTTTCAGAATAATGAGAGGCAGAGGGAAGTTTTGTTAGGCTGTGAAGAAGAAGAAGATTAGAAAATAATGGTTGGTTCAGTGTGGTGACGTGAAGATTTATATATGCCATCCAAACTTGTAGATGCTCTGACGAAGGAGACTCCGAGTTAAACCAAGTCAAGTCTATATCTTTGACGCGTCGCTTTTAAAGTCACTTTTGTGATAATCTCAGAAAAAGGCACGTGAAAATTGAACAAGGACATCATTTTGAACTATTGATTCTTCCCATTTGTTGGCATTAATGTCTGTGTAGTGTCTTCTAATATTAGACCGATAGATCTAAAATGAAGACACCAACAAAGACATTGGGACCAAGATCTATCCCATCTGAAACAAATGAACTGAGAAATAACAAACTATAGCATACCAGAAACATCTTTCAACCTTAGTTCAAGTAAGTCCGAGCTTTCCCTCTTTGCTCAAGGACACGTTAGAACCCTCGGTCTTACAGAGGTTCTGATACTTTACAGTTTCTTATTTCTCTAGTACTCTTCACAGGATCATGATCAGATTCTTTCTGATGCACAGGTTCCTCGTAAAGAGGCAAGTGCAGAGCATACTAGAATCTATCGCAGAGATAGAGATGATATGTTTAGAGCTCAGGTTTTCAGAAGAAGAGGAAGAAAAATTTAGAAGAGAAGCATTATAGAACACACGATTTTTATTTCAAGCTCGAATGCCTTTACAACTGAAGAGGCATCGTATTTATAGGCAAGCTTCTAAAATACACATGGCTATTTTACAGACACGTAAACACTATCATACAGGTACTTGATCTACAAACACAGGACACGTAGCCAGACTCTTTTTGTTTTTTTTAATATATAGAACATCAGACAAGTCTTTTAAAACACGTGGATACAAAAGGACACAGACCTGACGCTGACAATAAGGTACACAGATATAGCTTTTGTACAGATGAGGACATTTCTTCTGGACAGAGTGAGACGTGGTCTTTCAAGATGTTGCCGACACTTTTAAGGGCCAGGATTTTGCCGACACTTCATAGGAGGCTGAGATGTTGCCAGATTTAATCTTTGTAAATAGGTTCGTGATCATCGTTGGGAGATAGATTGTCACAGTCATGATCCCCATACATTTCAACACGTACCTTGTGTAAATCCCACGTGTAGTCATGAGATCTTTCCCACTTGTAGGCATGAGATTGTTCTGGATAAGCTAGGTCGAAAGCTTTTTGAATTGAGGCTTGAGTGCAATAAGGCGGGAAAATTTGAGTCAGGCTTGGTTGAGGGAGCTTAAGATCTTCAGGAAGAGGATCCTGAAATGTCTGGGATGATGATCCAGGAAGAGATAGACTGATTTGAGGAAGGTCATCATTTGGATCTTGAGAATCTTGAAATTCAGGGCCAAGTATTCCAGTAGGAGGCTGACTTGATGTTGGCTGAGAGACAAATCCTTGTGTAATATATCTTGTTTCTGGTGGGATAATTCCTTTGAATGGATCATACTCTTCTTCAGATGGAAATGGGCCTAAGACATGACAATTTATCTTCATTCGAACATTGATTTGTCCTAGGTAGTGACCAAGTTCTTTGAGAGTATTTTGCTTCTGTCGGACCCAGTCAAAAGGAGAATTCCACAGTTCTGCTGTTCCACTGGAATAAAGTCCATCAGAGTGGAGATGATAGTACCTGTTAAGAACAAAAATACAACAAAATCTTTTTTGTTTTCTTTTTTCAATTCGCCAGAGATTCTTATCTTCAATGAAACTGTAAAGTTTTCCTCTCCAGTAGGGTAGAGGAGCAAAAAGGTTTAAGAACTGATGAAGAAGGGAGTCTTCATGGTCTTTGTCACAGAGATAATGATAGGTTGGTAATGGTGCAAAAGCTATAGCACTAACATGAAGGGTGGTTAAAGACCATAAATACCAAAATAGTTCTTTAGGCATAGGTCCTTGAAGAAAAGGTAAGGTAGTGAAGGGAGTGTTTAGGCTAAAGTGGCGTGTCTGGGGAATGAGGTTGGTCTTTACAAAAAGAAGATGAAGCCAGTAAAACAGTTGTTGTTCTGCAATGTTCTGAATATGATGTGGAGTCTCTAGATAGGTATCTGGAGGGAAAAGGGTGGCTTTTATGTTACGGGACATAGTTGACTGGGCTTCTGAGATGGTTAGAATGTACAAGGGTTTGGGAGGAAGAGAAGGCTTTTGAGGTCTAGATAGAAAATCTGCAATGGTATTGTGGTGACCTTTGAGATGTCTCACTGAGAATTTATAGCGAGAAAACCAGTCTTTCCATCTGAGTAGTTGAGCATCTGGTAAGATCTTTTTCTTTGGATCAAGCATCTTTGGAAAAGACGTATTGTCCATTTCTATGACAAAATGGTAAGAGCTCAGATGAAAGTTGAATTTTTCTATCCCACGCTTGACAGCAAGAATTTCCTTGTACGTAGCATGATAATGCTTTTCTGGTTCTTTGAATTGTCCACTAGCATGTCCACAGAAGTATCTTTTTCCATTAACTTCTTCAAGAAGTATTGCACCCCAAAATTCATCACTGGCATCTGTCTGTAAGATTCTTTCTCCTTGATCTGGAATCTTCAGAGGAGGAGGCTTTTGAGTGATCTTTTTAAGAATTTTGACACATCTGTTTGTTGTTTTCCCCACTGCGGAGGATTCTTCTTAAGAAGCTTGGACAGCTGGCTAGTATGATAAGACACATGAGGGATAAAGTCTCTGAGATAATTTACAATCCCAAGGAATTGTTGAATTTGTTTAATAGCGAAATTATCATCAGGAAAATTCAACAATTCTTGTGCAATATGAGGACCAGGGCTGTACTGACCATTTTGGAAATGCATACCCAAAAATTCAATTTCTGTGACCCCAATCTCACTTTTCTTTGAAGAGAGCATAATGCCATATTGTCCTATAATTTCAGTAAATCTGGATAATAGGACTCTGTGTGATTGTTCATCTTCAGAAAAAAGGAGAATATCATCAATGTAAATAAGAGCATTTGGGAGGATGGGCTCAAATATTCTAGTCATGGCTTTTTGGAATAGTGATGGGGCAACTTTTAAACTAAAGGGCATAATAGTCCACTGGTATTGGGCATTTGGAATACAGAAAGCAGTTTTAGGCCTATCATCTGGGTGGATACCCAATTGCCAAAATCCTGCTTTAAGATCAAACTTTGAGAATATTTGGGCTTTTTTGAGATGGGCAAACAAGATATTGGGCTTTGGCAAAGGAAATTTATCATCTTGGAGGAAATGATTTAGTGGTTTGTAGTCAATGACAAGTCTCTTTTTCCCCCGTTTGATTTCTGATCTTTTTTCAACATAAAAAGCCTGGCAAGCCCAATCAAATTTGGTAGCTTCAATGAGCCCTTGCCTTAATAAAGCTGCACATTCATCTCTAGCAAGTTTCAAATCATCAGGATTCATACCTGGATGAGAAGCTTTAGTTGGATTAATATCCTCATTCTTTTTGAAAGGAAGCTTGATAAAAAACTCCTGATTTTTCCATAATGGGGAAGGATGAGGAAATTGATCATGACTATCTGAACAATATTGAAGCAATTGATCTTTGATATCAGAATATTGAAGCGGAGCCTGTTGGAGTTCAAACAGACTAGGAATCTCTGTATAAGGACTGAAATTTCCTTTCCATTTAATCCCTTTGGGTAGGATCATAAGATTCTGTGTATGATAGAAAGCATCAAATCCTAACAGAATATCTTTGCCTGGAAGATCACTTCCTAGTACTTTAATCTTCAAAGTACATCCTGGGAAGAATTTGATTCCAATCTTTCGTCGGGAAATAAGATCAATCTTAAAATGTTTAGCATCAGCAGTGAGAAAATACTGGTTATGAGGAACCCATTCTTCAGGAGGAAGAATATGAGGTTTCATGACTGTTTTACAGGATCCAGTATCAAGGAAGGCAATAGCTGTGACAGGTTTAGAATATTTTTCTGGAAGGACTTGGACTTTTATATTTGGTAGAGGAATATTGAGATTTTCTTTAGGATTGGATCGAAGTGAACCAAGAGATCCTATGAAAATCTGTGCTGGCTTTTTTGAGAAAGGTTGAATGAGTTGGATAAGATTGATTGATCCATAAGGATGAATCTCTTCTTCATCTGTCTCAGATTCAAGATCAGAGAAATCAGAGATTTCTGAATTTTCTTCTTCATCAGAAGGTGGAAGAACATAATGAGTATCATGATCTTCAAAGGGTTGTTCTTCAAGGAAAGATTCAATATCTGCATTTTCATCTGTGATCATCAAGACTTTATGGAGCCTTTGAATCATCTTGATGTCTTTTTTAGTTTTGAGAGGACAATTTTTTGTGAATGTCCTTTCTTTCTGCAGATAAAACATCGATCTCCTTTGCCTTTTGAGAATCTTCTGGGTTTGAAGAATCTAGCCTTTCCTTGCTTTCTGAATCGCCTTTTAGGAAAGAATCTCTTTTCAGGTTTTCTGGAATACGAACGGTAGTGAGATTTCTTCTTTGTTGAGCAGTGACAAACCTTGGGATCTGTGCATTTAATCTTCAAGTAAGGCTTTTTGCAAGCATGTTTCAGCTTTGTAGTGCCTTTGAGCATATCATTAACATACTTGTGTTGCTCACAAAGCTTATCAACAGTAGCAAGAGCCAGTTGGTAAATTTCTCCAATAGAGATTTGAGACATATCTCTGCGAAGAGCATTAATACTTCTGTGGAGTTCAGGTTGAAGTTCATCAGGAAGAGAAGCTATAAAAGTATGCCGGAGATTGACATCATTATAGCCATTCAGCATATAATACTTTTCAACCATTCTGGTATAATGCTTTTGCAGATCTTTCCTGTTGAGAGAACAACATTTCATCTCAAAGAATTCTTGTCTGTCTCTTTTGTCAATAAGATTGAAATCTCCAATAAATTCTTTATGAATAGCACCTAGAATCTGCCCAGGATTGTCAACTTGTACAGCTTGAAGTTTTTGATAAGCACTGAGATTTTGAAACCAATCTCTTAGAGAGCCTGTAAATCTGGAAACAAACTCTTTAAGGATTTGTTCAAGAGTTACCCCTTGTGCTGTAAGTTGCAGATCAATCCATGCTCCAAATTCATGGAGTCTTTGTCTCTATTTATCTTGTGGAGTATCATCAAAGGTAAACCAAGGTCCTGAAGTTGGCTTGTAACTAAAATCATGTTGTTGTTGATGAGTATTAGGAAAATCAGGCTGATCAGCATGAGATTCCTCAACTTCACTGTCATCATCATCATTAGGTTGGACCATTGCAATTCTGGTAATATCAGCAAGATGATCTTCTGAATCATCAGAGATAAAAAAATCATCTGATGAGGAACTAGATGAATCCGATAATGGCTCAGTAGGGTCTTGTGTTTGGAATATAGCTAAGGTAGCATTTTGAGGCTGGGTAGTGGTTGGAGGAATTTGGGGAGTCAAGGTTTCAGAATATTTCTGTTTGTCTCTTTGTGGAGAAGGTTGGGTATGGATCTGAGAAACAACAGGTTCATGAATTTTTAAACCTGGGTGGACAGGTTTCTGACTTCCTGATGTATTACTATGATGGTAAACAGATGGAGAGGAGAGCCAATGAGAGGAAGGTCTTTCTGGTGTACGAAAAGTGGAGCTTGAAATAAAAATCGTGTGTTCTATAATGCTTCTCTTCTAAATTTTTCTTCCTCTTCTTCTGAAAACTGAGCTCTAAACATATCATCTCTATCTCTGCGATAGATTCTAGTATGCTCTGCACTTGCCTCTTTACGAGGAACCTGTGCATCAGAAAGAATCTGATCATGATCCTGTGAAGAGTACTAGAGAAATAAGAAACTGTAAAGTATCAGAACCTCTGTAAGACCGAGGGTTCTAACGTGTCCTTGAGCAAAGAGGGAAAGCTCGGACTTACTTGAACTAAGGTTGAAAGATGTTTCTGGTATGCTATAGTTTGTTATTTCTCAGTTCATTTGTTTCAGATGGGATAGATCTTGGTCCCAATGTCTTTGTTGGTGTCTTCATTTTAGATCTATCGGTCTAATATTAGAAGACACTACACAGACATTGAGATCTAGATACATCCACCCTCCACATGGTATTAGAGCCATAGAATTTTTGAGATCGTGATGATATGTTTAGACTAAGGGTAAGACGAAGAAGAAACCCAGAAATCATGAGTGAAGCCTTTAGCTCTTCGAATCTTTCTAATCCTCCCTCTACTACTCTTGTATCTCAGTTTACCCCTAGAAATCTCCCTTCTTCTGTCAAAAGAACTCTTTCTCAAAAGATAGAAAACCTTATAGAGATCAATCATCTTCCAGAAGATGCTTTAATCTCTGAGACAAATCTTCCACTTCTTAGTCCATATAGTGTTTACCACCGAACCAACTGTCTCACTCGAAATATCAGGACTCTGCTGACCACTAGACGACCTCATGCTAAAGAGGTTGTCCAAACGACAAAGTTGGAGCAGTGTCATCTTCCAGCAACAACAGAGGAACAGTATGCTACCATTGAGATACCACAACCTCTGATTAATCATTGGAGATCTGAGGGATATACCCATCTTCATATAGGGGCTATCCGACTAGCTTTAACTCTTCATGGAAGAAAAGGCATGCCAGTCACAGCTCGAGTTGCTTTAGTTGATTCCACATACAAACAGTATCCTAATGCTCTTATTGGTGCCCTTTTGACCACTTTGAGCAATGGAACTGTTATCCTGACTATTCAGCCAGATTTCAACATCAACCTGTTGGACTCTACTCTGACCAATCGATTCAAAGTGCAAGTCCAAATTGTTGGAGCTGAACAGGATCCTAAAGCTATCATGGCTACTCTACAGCATAAAGTGGTTTATAGACTCCAGAACCACTCTCTTGATCTTCACCTACCAAATTCTACAAATGATGCTCTTTTTGCCATATCTAATAGATCTGATGATACTTCTATCATTCAGATTCCCAGACAAATTCCACGAGAAGAACTCTCTCAGTTAATGCCTCTTGAGTGGATCAATAATTATGAAAAGATTTTCCATGGAATCCAACCAGATGTCCATACTACCATGCCTCCTCTCATTCAGAGACTTCCAGATGGCACAATAAAAACTACTTTTGAAAGACCTAACCCACAAGCACCTTCTGTACCTCTTGGTAGGATTCTTACTCTCTCTCCTGCCTATACACCCTCTAGAAGAGATCCACCTATAGCCTGGGTAGACCATAATGCAAACCCTTGCTATGTTTCTCATTTAAATGGTCACTTCTTATGGGATATACCTGGTTCAGGCATGTGTGATCCTAATTGTGAGTGTGATACTCCAGAATGGTGGGAAGAGTCTGATGATGAACAAGGACTTTACCCATACAAATATACTATCAAGCGAGCCAAGAAAAATAAATCCTTTGAAGGATTTTCTTGTTCTTACAAGAATGATAAACGTCATGAAGATGATGATGACTATGGCTCTTCACAACCTGTTCAGGGAAAAAGAAGAGGCTGGCAACCTCCACCTCCTCCTGAAAGATCTTCCAAAGATATGTCCCTTGTTGAACTGATGATAGAAACAGGGCATATAGATCTTGTCCAAAAGTTTTTCCCAGCACCAGTAATTCCAGCTGTTTCACTAACACCTACACAATCAATACCATGCATAGGGATGATCAGACATCCTTATGACTCTGACTTTCCTCCCCTTGAGAGAAAAACAAATGAAGACACTAAGGTTTCTGCTCGACCTTATGTTATTCCCAACACGGTTGATTCTCAGGGAAATCTCATACCAGCATCTGCAGCTGAAGAAGTTCTAAATTGGCATACTCAGAATGCAGTTTGCCAAAATATGGCGTTAACAGGACTCAACTCTAAACTTGATTCTCTAACAATCAAGACAGAAGGGCTGTCCTCTCAAATAGGACTACTCTCTGAAGAAGTCAGACAGCTATATCTTTTCCAGGTGCAGCAAGCTCAGAAACTGGATGCAGAATTAAAAAGGTTTATCGCCACTGGATACATGGGACCAGAATTCCAACAGAAAGAAAAGGAATTATCAGCAATACAAAAGGATCTACAACAAATAGAACTAGATATGGCCCGAAAACAATCTCAGGTCATATATGAATCCTATCCTTCCTATCCTACCATACCAAGATTTCGTCTTTTCCACGAAGGCATCTTCTTCCTTCTGGGTTTGATCCTCATCCCTCGTAATAATAGTACAACTTTGTGAAGAAGTTTATAGCCAAAAAAAAAATTTTTTTTGAAGAAGCTAAAAGCTAACAATCTGCCACGTGTCCATCAACTATAAGTCAGTCCGGACCCCACACTACTCCGTGTTTAATCCCTAGCTAGCCTTCTATTGAGTTGCTTGAGTGTTTTGCGAGATGTATCATGTTGTTTATGGTGTAATCAATTAAAATACACAATTTATAAATTGATTTAGCATTCCTTCTAAATTATAAACTGACATTTTAATAAAAGTAAAAGATTTTACAAGATTTACTTTTTCGTTATTTATGAAATCTTAATAAGGGATTTATATTTTTTTTAAAAAAATAAACATGTGAATCACATGAGCAGTCAACTAAAACTAATATTAGTTGCCTTATTGCATTTTAATTTGTTAAACCACAAATGATTTGGCGAGCTAGGTTCGCACAAAAATTTCTTGTGTTCTGTAGGGCATCTAGAGTTTGGACTTCAAACGTCAACATGACTTTTTCTTTGGCCTCTTAAATAAATAAAAAATATACATAAAAAAAAGAGATTTAATTTATAGTTTCATATTGGCTGAAATTGTTATGAAATAAAAATGGTTAAGCTTAATCTAGAACGTTGAAGTAGGTTTTTAAAGGTGTCCATTGTTCTTAAGTATTTTATTTTGTAATTCGGTCCTTAAATATTTTTTTTCCAAGAGAAATTTTAACATCTGTTAACTCACAAAAAGTCCAATAAGTGAATGAGCATCCAACACTTAAGTATTTTTCAGTAGCACTTATCTTCTTAAATAAATTTCTGGTGTAATTTATGCCCTTAAAGTAGTTTCTGAGTCAATTTTTTATCACTCTTTTTACATATTTTATGTACTCATCTTCCATATTTTTAATACTCATCTTTAACATTTTTAATAATCAGCTTTTCATTTTTTTTGAGTAGTCATCTTAAATATTTTCCGAACTATATGTAGAGAGAGAATTTTTTTTTTATATCCTATTTGTAAGTATTCATTAAATTTTGGGGCAATGACACACAGAATATCATTTTGGGGTAACATTAATTCTAAATGTGAAAAATATCATTTTCCCCTCTTTTAATTTGAAATGAAATCAGGGGATAGGGCTCAATGATTTGAAAATCTCTGAAGTCTGAACTCTTCTCCCTCGCGCTTGCATCTAACAACACCAGGAGTTGTCTGCTTCGCTCATCGTTGCTAGTCATTGTCTACTCCGTTCATCTATGCCCGTCATCATCTCCTGGGTTGTGTTTGCCCATGGTCGTCTTCATCATTCTGTGGATCGATGACTCAAGTAAGATTTGGAACATCTATTTGCCACACCAATTTTTTTGAATCCTTATCACCAATCTCTATGCTCTCCCCCCAGCCCGAGCGCTCTCTTGTTTTGCCCTTGCAGGCTCCCATGTCTCAAGATGATGCAAAAAAATTGTTGAATAAGATCTTAATCTATAGTCAAAGCTTCGTCTTCTTAGAGTTCTTACTCTTCGTGCTTCAATATTCATCATGCAACAAAAAAAATATTCTAATGGAATCAGCCACGATTTTTTTTTTCTGGTGATTAATTCTCAGACAAAATTTTTTCATGGCTGATTCTGTCACTAATTTCTTAGTGACGGATTTAGATACATAATTTTTCTGTGACAAATTTTGTTGCCAATTTCATACGAATGTTTTTAACAATAGAATTAGCCATGGAATTTTTGTGTGGATAATTTCAATGGCAACTTCAGTAGGTAATTCCGCCACTAAAGTTAAAAATTTATTGTATTTGTCATAAATTTTATATTAAAAATAATATCTTTGTAAAAAGAAAAATATGATATTTATAGTGATATGAATTTATTGTATTTGATATTAATAGTGATATGCCCAATAGTGTTAGGCTTACTTGTTTTCCCTGAGGTTATTGTATTTTTATATATTTATTTTTAACCAATTTTTAATTTACGTAATTTAGTTATTTATATATTATAAAAAGAATTGAAGGGGAGTAACAATTTTAGGCTTCTCTGTACTTCAAATTGAACCCCTTGGAGCACCTCACCTTCAATATATCCAAAACCGTGAGGGGTGGAAAAATAAAAGCACACCACATCTGTATAAACATATACTTTCCTATCTTAGTCTCTTTTCTCTATTATGAGATAGACGACAAAGCAACACTTCACTATCATCACAACCATAAACAGTTCTTAAGCTCTTCTTTATTTTCTTCCCTACAGACATATAATAAGTTCAAAATTTAGCAGATGACACAGCCACTGTTAGGATACTCTTCTACAGTTCCAACATAATAAGGTGGTGGTGGATAATAAACATGGCTGTAACTAAGAGGAGCAGTCACAATGGCTTTAGCTATATTCTCTATCTTTACTTCTGCTTTCTTCTCAGACTCTTTGGCTGCTCCAACAGACACTATTTCTGTATGACACAACTTCCTTAGCTTTCCCACTATCTTAACTGGGTCGATCTCTCCTGTTACCGTTAATTTCATATCCTTCATATCCACGTTCACCGACTCAACTCCTGCAAAACAAAACAAAACCAGTCAACTTTTCACCTTTGCTATAATCAGTTTATCCAAATTTGAATTAAATTGGGTTCAAAACTCTAACCAACATGATTTTTTCGTTTACCCAGAAGACTTAAAACTCAGGATTTGGTGACAGGGATATACCTGAAATGCCTGAGGTTGTTTTCATGACCTTTTGCTTGGTTCTTTCACTTTGTAGTTCCACCTTCAACACTATTTTCTGCCAGCAAATAAATCATCATACAGCTATATATTAGTCGATGTAAAGGGAATCAATAAGATTCATTAGGACTTGGAAGCAAAGGAAGTTTGAAAGAGCAGGGTCAAGTTCTGACCTTCATCGTCATTTGCGAATTATATTGTTGTGTTGTGTTGAAGCTAATAGTTTCACAATAATGAAAGCGAAAGGGAAGTTAGCTAGGTTGTGAAGAAGAGGAAGACTAGAAGATAAGTGGTTCAGTGTGGTGAAGTGAAGATTTATACACAGCAGCCAAATTTATAGATGTGCTGGAGACACCGAGTCAAAGCAAGTCAAGTCAAGTCTATACATCTTTGACGCGTCGATTTAAAGTCACTTTAGGGTCTGTTTGGTGTGAGGGATTTGGAGGGGAAGGGAGGGGAGGAAAAATTTTTATGAGTTGAATTTTAAAAGATTGAAAAAGTGGGGTAATAAAATTTTAATAAAGAGAATATATAAGATAAAAGAGTAAGAAAAATTAATTAAAAAATTTTAACCCCACTTCTTTAATTTTTTTAAATTCAACTTAAAAATATTTTCCCTCCACCCACTTTCCCTCTCTTCCCCTCACGCCAAACAAGCCCAGGGATCATCTCCGAAAAAGGTACGCGAAGACTGAATGACGACATCATTTTGAATTATTGTTTGTTTGCTTTTGGTGGTATTAATTAATGGTTTTTCTTTTTTTGGAAGTGTACACAAAAAGAGTAGAGGCGACTTTTCCACGAAAGCATCTTCCTCCTTCCGGGTTTCATCCTCATCTATCTCATACGTCACAGTACATTTAACTGTGAAGAAGCTTATAACCAAAAACAAAAAAACAAAACAAAAGACTTCAAAGAGGCTAAACGCTAACAATCTGCCACGCGTCTAGTATGGGTCAACTATAAGTCAATATGGATCCCACACGAATTCGTGTCTAATCCCTACTCTACCGGCTTCCATTGAGTTGCTTGAGTGTTTCGCGTTCGGATTCACGGCGACAACATGACTTTTCTTTGGCCTCTTAAATAAATAGAAAATATATAAATAAACGATATTCAATTTATAGTTTGATAGAGGATGAATCTGTTATAAAATAAACAAAACTTCGGTGAACACCCAAAAGAATTTTGTAAAGTGCATCTATTATCTTAAAATCAATGTTTTAAAAGTCAGACCGGACATCGAGCTGGAAAGGTCAGCGGGTTATGGTTCAAGCAGTCGAGCCGATGCGTAATAATTAAATAATATTATTATTATATAAATAAAGGAAAACATGTGTAAGAAATAAAATATTAAATCCTCAAAAAAATTAAGAAAATTAAATGGTCTAAATATCTATATTTTAATTGTATATCAATTATTATATATTTTGTCAAAAATTATTGGGATAAGGTGCAAAAATGCACATGAGCTTTTATCAAAAGTGCATCCAACACCAAATGCTTTTTTTAGGTGTAAAAGTAACTATGTGGTTATAAATAAGGTGCAAAAGTCGTAATAGGTGTTAGATGGGAAACGTTGACCGTTAAAAGCAACTTATCATACTAACTTTGCTGACAGGGCTGCTAACTGGAATTAATGAGAAAATTCAGTGAAAATGTCACAAAAACGCAGTGCAAATGAGGGGGGAAAACGTATAGTATGGGTTTTGTGAAAGAAATCAGAAACAGAGACGGACGAAGCGACGAAGCAAAGCTGGAGCGGAACTCTGCGACGGTGCCAAAAACCCAAGGGCAAGCTACAATCGTCAACGAATTGGAGGGAGAGGGTTCCAAAATCAGTTCCGACGGTGACGGAATGGCAGCATCTTCGACTTCGAGTACAGGAAGATGCAGAAAAAGGGTTGTTTTGATGAGGCAGCCTAGTCGCGAGGAGGAGTACGAGGGTCCGACGAGACTATGCCATCACGGCTTTGTTGCTCCATGGTGGACGTCTTGGACGGAAGGCAACCTAGGTAGGCGGTTCTACAGCTGCCGGAATTACTACCAGGTGAAAAAAGATAATAAATATTGTGATTAATCATATGTATAATAGCAGTGTGCGTATGTTTCTTTTTTGGTGCTTAAATCCAGCTATGAAATTCATTAATTTTGTTATAACAGATGTTCATGATGAAGTTTTAGAAGGGATTCCCAAGATGTTAATCATAATGAAATCCTTAATGACGGCATTTAATTAATATTATACCAAACCTATAAAGCAAGGCGTGGCATTATCTAATTTATATGCATATATTCTGTCCGTTCTTTGAAATCAGAAGAATGTGATTATCTTTTTTTTTTTTTTAAAGTAGCTTTCCCCTCTTCAAAATGTAATTAAATTTAATTTTTTTTAAAAAAAATTGTGGGAAAAAATCTGAGGCACTTAAGACAGTGGATATGAAATTTGGTGTCGCCAATATAATGAACTGATTGGTGTGGGGGAATCAGAGTGAGTAAATTAGGATCCGACAAGTACTTCACTAATATACATTACTTCTGCTATTTGTGTTAATTGTGCAGCAATTTGGGACATAAAGTTCCCATCACTGATATGATATTGCTTGTTAACAGGATGGGGGTTGTGGTTTTTTTTCCTGGCATGATGGTGAATTTGGGGGAAGGGCAAATGAAGTGATAAAAGATTTACTCAATGACATAGACAAGCTATATGATGAAAGAAGACAACTTCAAAGAGGGAAAGATGCTGAGAAGTTATATGATGAGCTTCTTTCAATCCATTGTGACGTGAGAAAGTTGAAAGCCTCATATGGGAGAGCGGAGATGAAGTTCAAAGTTGCAATGTCATATTGATTATCACTTGGGTGTGGTTGGTTGTTTTGTAAGCCCATTGTATAGGGTGAATTGTGATTGAACGTGTAGAAAGACAAAATGTTACTTGTAACCCCCTGCTTTTAAACACGTAATTATAATTCTATATCACTTAATTAAGTTGATTTAGAGACCGTCGAGTAGTTCAAAACTCATTTAAAACTCCTTTTTATGGTAGGGACTTTACAAAATTTTCAAAACTTCTTTCCTACTCTAGTCTCAAATTCAATTATCGAATATAATCACCTGTGCAGTTAATTTACATTCATTCATATCAGAATATCTAATAGCAATCCCGGCAACCCCCAGGTTCCATTCATTCACTAGAATGTTTAAAATTCCCATATAGGGGATTACACAACTATATTCTGTTACTATATACAGCCCAAAAATAATTTACAAGATCCCTGTCCAACAGGTTTAACCAACACATCCAAAATAAATGTCCCTACAGGGTTATAACCGCTCCGGGTCGTACGCTTCTCCTTAGAGCCACTCGCCCTGTCTGAAAGGTTAGTTAAAGAAAAGAGTGAGATTCAAGAGAATCCCAGTAGTAACAAAACAATTATACCACACATAAGTACACAGCATGTAAGCAAATCATCATACAGCAGCAGCAGCACAAATCACACTCCACCCTCATCCCCTTTCTCCGTCGGGAAGGCACACTGTCCTAACCCGAACCATTGTTAGCTACTCAGGGACTATTGGCGTGGCAGTGCATACACATAGCCTTATAGCTCATATAGCTATCTGGCTTTCACAAATGGCTCGTCGGCCTTCACAAATAGCCTTTCGGCCCACATAATCACATATATCACACCTCATCCTCATCCCCTTTCTCCGTTGGGAAGGCATACAACCCTTGCCCGATCTGTTGTTAGCTACTCAGGGACTATTGATATGACAGTGTTTACACATATTCACAATGTCGCAGCATACGAGTTTATCACAAATCAATGATAATACACACATACAATGCATCACATATGGTACGAAAGAAAAGTCACTACCTCGTTCCTTCCTGACGTTTGCTGGCTCAGTGGGCTCACAAGGACGACAAATGTTGAATCCTCTTCTTCTTCCTAAAGCCAATTCTTCAATTCTCCAACTTCCAAATTTCCACAAGTTCTCAAACTTCACCAACCAAAATTCAAAAATCAAGCTTTTCTCTTGCTCTTTCCTTAGCTTGTTCAGCGAAAAATGGAGGAGGATGAGAGAGAAAATGAGATATTGATGATGATGATTTCCCTCACACATACACACATAAACCGACTAGGAAGAGAGGAGAAAGAGAAAATGGTTTGAAAACTTGACTTTAATCCAAGGGTCCTTGTTTTGCCACTTGGCACCATCCTATTCTTCCTACCATGATTGCATATAAGCTTGCATGCATAGGATCCCACCTCTTGGTCTTTCAATCTTAGCCATTCATCTTGATTACTAAGAAGTGTTCTCAATGGTATCTAATCAGTCGGTCGGTAAATTTACCGTTTTGCCCCTGATTATCACAATGCACGATATATACTTCAAAAGTGCTCAATTAATATTAATTACATTACTTTGAAGTTGCTAATCCTTGGTCACAATCCAGGATATTACATTACTAAGCACGGTTGAATGTGTTTTGTAATTTATTATAAAAACTCTTTTAAATTGTAATGTTAGTAAGTGAAGGAAAAATGACTTACCTTTTTTTTTCCTGGATATAAGTGTTCAACGCAGAATCATTATGAGATTGCATATTATAAATGTTAAAAGCAAATTCATATTTGCTTATATCAATGGTATTGCCTATCCTCAACTTCAACTATCCTCAAGTTCAAAAATGACTCAAGAGGATACCATACAAACTTTAAGAACAATCTACCTATACAAGTTTGAGGAGAAAAATAGGTATACTACAATTAACCTTCTTCATAGCTTATATCAATGCACATATTAGAGTGCATACATATAAACAACCTGGCATAAACCTGGTAGAGTGGCATGTATATGATAACAAAATCTACATAAAATCATACTCAAGTGTTTGAGTTTCACCCAAACATGTACTCAAAATAGCTTCTACATAAGGTGTTAAGCTAACTGAAAAAGTGCAGAGCAAATCAAAATAGCCATATGACTTTTACAAAAGTGCCAAGAATACACAAAAAACTATATATATGTCTTCTTTGATTTGTCTTTGGTCTTTTGAATTTGACTTTGTCTCTGTACCAAGAGTTGTCTTGTTGTGACACATGGTTGCCCCAACCATTGTAGACCTCGTGGTTGAAATGGTAAGTCTGTCGATTGAGGCTCAAACTAAATCAACCTCGAACCTTCTGGTGCATTAGAGGTTGCAACCCTTGACATTCTCAATTCCTTTTCATTGGGAATAGGGAATTTTGTTTGTGGGTCTTCATAATGATGCATATATTCTAGTGTTGTCCCCTCTTCAAGCACCACCTCAGATGACAGGTCTAGCAGCTAAATGAGAAGGATAAAAAAAATCAAAATAGCCTTTCTTCATATTGTAAACAGTAAGGATAAAAAAATATCAAGAGAGCCCTGGCTGCATGTAAGGATAAACTAACATTGTAAACAGTGCGGCTAGTGCTTTCTTCATATTGTACACCAAACCCATATTGAGTCATTGACTTATAGGAGCGCCTATTTGCTGCAAATTTTTGTTGGGATGAAGCAGTGGCGTAGGTGCTGTATGAGAATTTTGGGTTGGTTGGGATGGTTGTGGGGGCTCTTGGGTTGGTTGGGATGGTTGTGGGGGCTCTTGGGTATGTACAGTTTTGTTTTTGCTGTTATTATGAGTCCTACTGGTAGAAAGAGCCTGAAGAATGTAAAAGCATATAATAATTTAGTATATACCATAACATGAGACATGCTTCTTTTTATGAGCTTCTTTTTATGAACATGAGACATGCTGATTGAAAAACATAATTATGCAACTTCATAATTATCATTTTCTCTTATTTAGTTTGTTATTGTAAATAATGTTCATATGTCTAAATATGATAATTTATAGCAGGTCAACTAATTTTTATAACTAAAATGTGATTGGAAGAAGGTTATCCTATGAAGGGAAAAAATTTATAATTTACAAACATCACTCTTCATAATGCACCCTGCCTCACTTCTGTCCAGAGTCCAGACTTAGTTCATATCCATTAAAGCTTAACAAGTTATTACCTTTCCTAGTTGCAGTTTCATAATCATCAATACAAAATACAAAGCAAATAGCAATGAAATAGTGATTGCTACCAAGGTTTGTGACAACCAAATATCAAATTCCTACCAAGGTTCAAAAACAAATTTCAGTGATTCCTACCAAGTTCCACACCATAATAAGGCCACAGTCCAGAATTATCAAGCTCAAACGAAACTTCCATACAATTTTAACAAGATTGACAGAACTAACATATAAACAGAAAAAGTAAACCAGAAATTTCGCTCGAACAGAAATTTGATTTCAGTTCCCAAAGTTTTAAGATCAAGAACTTCAATGAACTTAACAAATAAGGCCACAGTCCAGAATTAACAAGCTCAAACGAAACTTCCATGCAATTTTAACAAGATTGACAGAACTAACATATAAACAGAAAAAGTAAACCAGAAATTTCGCTAGAACAAAAATTTGATTTCAGTTCCCAAAGTCTTAAGATCAAGAACTTCAATTAACTTAACAAATAAGGCCACAGTCCAAAATTAGCAAGCTCAAACGAAACTTCCATGCAATTTTAAAAAGATTGACAAAACTAACATATAAACAGAAAAAGTAAACCAGATATTTCGCTCGAACAAAAATTTGATTTCAGTTCCCAAAGTCTTAAGATCAATAACTTCAACAAACTTAACAAATAAGGCCACAGTCCAGAATTAGCAAGCTCAAATCAAACTTCCATACAATTTTAACAAGATTGACTGATCAAATAACTTACCTCTCAACAGGTAGATTTGTTATGCCCCTCTTTATTGCACACACTACATTTGTGAATCTTACCACGCCTAGTTAATCGTTGCACTTGCGGTTGAGGTGCATTGGATGGAGGTGGCACAGGTCCAGGAGTAAATCTCTTCCTTCTTCTGTCAGCTTCCTCAGTTCTTTTTCTCTTCTTTTGAGGCCTTCCAGGTAAGTTACAAGTTGGAGGTGGAAGCATTGGCATGAAGGTTTTCGTGTCCCAAAATTTTTTCCCCCTCACTGGTTGGAGCTTACTTCTATAGCTAGCTAGATAGGTGTCCTTGTGATAATAATGTGAGATATGAGATTTCAGGTATACTTTAGCATGATACATTGCGCAAATGGCATGTTGACAAGGGATTCCTATCAAATCCCATGCCCTACATGTACACATAGACTTAGAGAGCTGAATAGAGTGTCTGTCTTGCCCCTCTACAATCTCATAATCCTAATCCCCATTAAAGAATACTTTACAATTAACTGCAAGGTACCTATTGGCCTCAAAGAGCTCCATACGCTTTGGACTATAACCTCAACTCCATTTCCTATCATTTACCTCACTCTCTGCCCATTTTGTCATCATCTTAAGTCTAATTCCATCAAACATCCTTATGACTGGAAGAAACCTATACTCATCGATCCACGCATTTAAAGACTAACTCAAGTTGTTGTCCACAACCCAAGACTTGCATCTAGTAGAGAAATAAGCTCTTACCTACGCATTTACATTATATGTCACAGCATCTGCAGTAGCTTCTTTTCTCAATGAACCAAGAGCATTTAGGTTGTCTTTAAACTCTTCCACGAATGTACTTCATGCACAAGAGAATTTTTTTTAAACTCATTCCCTCTCCATTTCTTGCTCCAATTTGCATAAATATGCCATGCACAAAGTCTATGCTCAGCTCTTGGAAGTACCTCACTGACAACATTAACCAAGCCCTAACACAAACAAACAAAAATGAAACAACAATTGAAATAGAAAAGACATGAAAAAGAATAATTGCTGATATATAAACAGCAAAGACATGAAAAACGAGTGAAATTAAATATTCCTGGAAGCTAAGCCTAATAAGGAATCTGTAGGGTGAAACTAATTGATTTATGCAACATGAAAAACTAGTAAAAGACAACAGAAGTAAAACTAACTAAATTTGACATGATGGAATCTGCTTTCTATTATATAACAGAAGTAACACAACAGAAGTAATAAAAACCTAACAGAAGTAAAACTAACAAAAACTATAAAACTTTGCATTTGACTTGATGGATATATATTAACCTTTTGCATATCGGACATGAGTGTTATAGACTCCCCATTATGTAGATCTAGAGAGCTACGAATCCTTTCCAAGAACCAAGTCTAATGAAGTTCATTTTCCTTTTCAACCAACCCGAAAGCAAGAGGGTACAATGCATCATTTCCATCAAAACTCACGGCTGTAAGTAAAATTCCCCTTGATTCCCCTTTTCAAGAATGTGCCATCCACCCCAATAAAAGGCCTACATCCTTCTTTCTACCCAACCTTCAAAAACATTGGAATGTACATGGTTGTTAGCAAAAAACAGATTAAACTTTCAAGTTAATTATCAACTGAAATCTTTAAACAGAAGTTCAAGTTCAATTTACCTTCGAAGCATTAAAACTTAAGTACATTCTCTTGAAAACCCTTCTTCCATGTTCTAAAGCCTCTTTGCTCAACTCAACACTTACATTTGACCAGGGTTTGATATTTTCAATTCATTGCAATAGGCTTCTAACTTGGAAAATTCATCTTTGAAACTGCCCTCCATCTCTTTCATGATCTTCCTCTTCGCTCTCTTACATTTATGTATACTAACATTCACTTTTAATTCCCTCTCCACCTCCTTCTTCATATCAGTTGTCTTGAATTTAGGCGCTTCTTGCACTTTCTCCTTGAAGTGCTCTGCCAACCACATGCTTGAAGCTCTTGGGTTGTTATACACACAAGCACAATTATGCTCATCATACAAAGACTTAACCTGAAACCCTATACTTAACCCATACGTTGATGCATATAGTGAACATGGGCATCCATCTTCACATATCACTTTCATGGTCTTCTTATCACTTCTCACTATTTTTAGGTTTACTCCACGACTTATTGCATACTTATCTACATCCCTCTTTAACTCTTTTTTGTCCCCATATGTCATTCCCACTGTAAAAAAAAAGGCATACTACTTGAGGCTTCGGCCTCTTGAAGGGTTGTCACCTCTTGTGGAGGTTCATGGTCTAATTCGGGGCCTAATTCCTCATCATCATCACTAATCCCACTACCCACACTCAACTCCCTAATTTCAAAATCATCAAACGCACTCTCATCTGTATCGCAACTCAAACTTTGCCCCAAATAGGCCACATCATCACTAGCATTATCATCATCTAACATATTATCCTCTCCAATACTAGCATCACTTCATCTCTGTCATCTCCCTCTATACTTGTCAACTTTTGTTTCCCTTTGTAAATTCCACTATCATAACCATCTTCCCTTTCCTCACCCAAGTATTCAATGTCATCAAAATCATCTAACAGTTCAAGATCGTCAATCATATCTTGCTCAACCACTGAGCTATGCCCACCCCTCAAACGTGCCTTACTCTCTTCCCAACCCTTCTTTTCAAACTCATAAACCTCACAAGCTTTTGTTACTAACCTGTCACGATTTCCTTCAATGCTCTCTTCTTCTATTCCCATTTTTTCCTTCTTGTTCGATTCCATCGTCAATGCACACAATATAATGCAATCATCAATGCACACAATGCAATCGTCACTACACACACTGCCATTTCACTTTACACACATCAAAACAAAAGATTAGGGGTCCCAAATGAGACTTACCAAGGATTTCTTTACTGAATTATTTGCCCCAAAATGAAGCCCTAAACTCGCCTCCGATCTCATCGTCATCGCTGATCCAACTCGGTCGTCGTGTATGCCGAGGATATCTTTAATCGGAACCCTCTCCATCCGATTCGTTCATGGTTGTTGCTCGCGCTTGGTATTTTGGCACCATTGGAGATTTTCGCCCCAGGTGTGCTTCAATATTTTTGCCCCAGATTTCTTTAATCAGAACCCTCTCCCTTTGAGGTTGACAAGAGCTGTTTCTGATTTCTTTCACAAAACCTATATTATGCGTTCCCCCCCCCCTCATTTGCACTACGTTTTGGTGACATTTTCACTGAATTTTCTCATTATTTCCAGTTAGCAGCCAAGTCAGCAGCCACGTCAGCAAAGTTAGTCAGATAAGTTGCTTTTAACGGTCAGCATTTCCCATCTAACCCCTACAGTGACTTTTGCACCTTATTTGTAACCACATAGTTACTTTTGCACCTAAAAAAAGCATTTGGTTTTGAATGCACTTTTGATAAAAGCTCATGTGCATTTTTGCACCTTAACCCAAAATTATTTCATATAAAATTATTTAAAAAATTTTTTTTCTAGATATGTAAACATAACAATCCTAAAAATAAGAAATTAAAATGGAAAACATGTGTAGGTGAGGATTTGATTAAAAAACATTGAAGTCTTGTTATCTTTACATATTTCAAGAAGTAAAAGTGAGTATCGCGGGTTAAAAATGAAGAGATTTTTTTATTGATATAATAAAAGAATTTTTATGAACAATAAATAATAAGTGTTTTCTAGAGAAATATTTAACAAAAAATAAATTGATTATTTGAATGGGTCAAAAAGAGTTGCAGACATTTCACCACTCACGAGTCACTGACTAATGAGGACAGTACAACTTTTTTTCCTCTTTCCAATAATAGCCTCTCCATCCTTCTTTTCTTCCTCACTTCTTTTTTTTTTTTTTTCAGACGTTCCGACAATGAAAGATGGGCATGAAGGTTGGAAAACATCCTGGGGAAGATCATATTTCTTGTTTCAAGATAGAATTGATCTTGCGTCATAGATGAGACTTTTACCCCCTTTTCTTAAATAATCATGTTCACTCTTTTACTCTTCGTCTTCTATCCTAATCTTCTTCCTCGCTCTGCTCATCTTTCATTTTTTATAATCTTTGTTTGCCTCATGTTTATGACTCGTCCAGTTCTTAATAATCCATTACGGTTCCCGGCTAGATTCGGGCCAACCGCTCAAAAGGTGGTTTCTAGCAGCTCAATCTGGTCTAACTACGACTCAAACGGTCTCACTATATGAGCCAAAAGGTGGTTCCCTTAAAGTTTTTTTTTTTCAAGAGATGTTCTAAGCTCATAGTTAAATCCCAAAAGTTCTCTCAAGTGAAGGTATATTCAATAATCTAAAGTATTTTTTTTATGAGCACTCAACATCGTAAATTCATTTTTTGTGTTATTTTGCCCTTAAAGCATTTTTACGATTACATTTTTTATTGCTCTTTTTTCATATTTTTAGTACTCATCTTTTATATTTTTTTCCTAGGCACAAGTATCATTTTATTGAAGGCAACTATTTAAAGCATTATCAGGTACTAAATTTGGGCACCTCTCCAAAAAAGAATTCAAACATTCATTTGCCAAAACCTCCCATTGATTTCCATATTTTTAATGCTCATCTTGAACATTTTTTCCCCTACAGACATATAATAAGCTCAAAATTTAGCAGATGACACAGCCACTGTTAGGATACTCTTCTACAGTTCCAACATAATAAGGTGGTGGTGGATAATAAACATGGCTGTAACTAAGAGGAGCTGTCACAATGGCTGTAGCTATATTCTCTATCCTTTCTTCTGCTTTCTTCTCAGACTCTTTGGCTGCTCCAACAGACACTATTTCTGTATGACACAACTTCCTTAGCTTTCCCACTATCTTAACTGGGTCGATCTCTCCTGTTACCGTTAATTTCATATCCTTCATATCCACGTTCACCGACTCAACTCCTGCAAAACAAAACCAAACCGGTCAAATTTTCACCTTTGCTATAATCAGTTTATCCAAATTTGAATTAAATTGGGTTCAAAACTCTAACCACCATGATTTTTTCGTTGACCCAAAAGACTTAAAACTCAGGATTTGGTGACAGGGATATACCTGAAATGCCTGAGGTTGTTTTCATGACCTTTTGCTTGGTTCTTTCACTTTGTAGTTCCACCTTCAACACTATTTTCTGCCAACAAATAAATCATCATACAGCTATATATTAGTCGATGTAAAGGGAATCAATAAGATTCATTAGGACTTGGAAGCAAAGGAAGTTTGAAAGAGCAGGATCAAGTTCTGACCTTCATCGTCATTTGCGAATTATATTGTCGTGTTGTGTTGAAGCTAATAGTTTCACAATAATGAAAGCGAAAGGGAAGTTAGCTAGGTTGTGAAGAAGATGAAGACTAGAAGATAAGTGGTTCAGTGTGGTGAAGTGAAGATTTATACACGGCAGCCAAATTTATAGATGTGCTGGAGACACCGAGTCAAAGCAAGTCAAGTCAAGTTTATCCATCTTTGACGCGTCGATTTAAAGTCACTTTAGGGATCATATCAGAAAAAGGCACGCGAAGACTGAATGAGGACATCATTTTGAATTATTGTTTGTTTATTTTTGGTGGCATTAATTAATGGTTTTTTCTTTTTTTGGAAGTGTACACAAAAAGAGTAGAGGCGACTTTTCCACGAAAGCATATTCCTCCTTCTGGGTTTCATCCTCATCTATCTCATGCGTCATAGTACATTTAACTGTGAGGAAGCTTATAACCAAAAACAAAAGACTTTGAAGAGGCTAAATGCTAACAAACGGCCACGCGTCCAGTATGGGTCAACTATAAGTCAATATGGATCCCACACGAATTCGTGTCTAATCCCTAGGCTACCGGCTTCCATTGAGTTGCTTGAGGGTTTCGCGTTCGGATTCACGACGACAACATGACTTTTCTTTGGCCTCATAAATAAATAGAAAATATATAAATAAACGAGATTCAATTTATAGTTTGATATAGGATGAATCTGTTACAAAATAAATAAAAAAATCCGGTGAACACCGAAAAGAAATTTTTAAAGTGCATCCATTATCTTAAAATCAATGTTTTAAAAATCAGACTGGACATCGAGTCGAAAAGGCCAACGGGTCATGATTCAAACAGTCGAATCGATGCATAATAGTTAAATAATAATATTATTATATAATTAAAGGAAAACATGTGTAAGAAATAAAATATTAAATCCTCAAAAAAATTAAGAAAATTAAATGGTCTAAATATCTATATTTTAAATGTATATCAATTATTATATATTTTGTCAAAAATTATTTCATATAAAATAAATAAATAAACTGTGTTTGCCAGATATGTATATATAACAATACTAAAAATAAGAAATTAAAATGGAAAACATGTGTAGGTGAAGATTTGATTAAAACATATTGAAGCCTTGTTATCTTTGCATATTTCAAGAAGTATAATTGAGTGGTGCGGGTTAAAAATGAAGAGGCTTTTTTGTTGATATAATAAAAAGATTTTTATGAACAATTAATAATAAGTTTTTTCTAGAGAAATATTTAACAAAAACAAATTGATTATTTGAATGGGTCAAAATGAGTTGCACACGTTTCACCACTCAAGAGTCATTGACTTGTGTTCGCCTACTCCCAAAATCATAGTTTCAAAAGCCCTTTTTCATATATCAAGACAAAACTCCTTTAACATATTTACCTCGTAAACTGTAAAAGTTATTCTCCAAAAGCTAATTCAAACACACACACAAGGACAGTACAGCTTTTTTTTCCTCTTTCCATCAATTGCCTCTTCATCCTTCTTTTCTTCTTCACTTCTTTTTTTTTTTTTTCAGACGTTTCGACAATGAAAGATAATGGGCATAAAGGTTGGAGAACAGTCTAAGGAAGATCATATTTCTTGTTTCAAGATAGAATCGATCTTGTGTCATGGATAAACTTTTACCCCCTTTCCTTCAATAATCATGTTCGCTCTTTTACTCTTCGTCTTCTATCCTAATCTTCTTCCTCGCTCTGCTTGTCTTTCATTTTTTTTAATCTTTGTTTGCCTCATATTTAAGACTCATCTGATTCTTAATAATATCCATTCCGGTTCCCCGGCTAGATTCGGGCCAACGGCTAAAAAGGCGGTTTCCGGCAGCCCAATCCGGTCAACTACTCAAATGGTCTCACTATATGAGCCAAGTCGTTTCTTTCTCTGGCCGACAGTCCGGCCGTCCAGTCTGGTCTGATTCCAAAAACATTGCTTAAAATGTTTTTTTATTATAATTTGTCCCTTAAATTTTTTATTTTCAGGAGTAGTTCTAGGCTCATTGTTAAATCCCAAAAGTTCTCTCAAGTGAAGGTACATTCAATAAACTAAAGTGTTTTTTTATGAGCACTCAACATCTTAAATTCATTTTTTGTGGTATTTTTGCCCTTAAAGCATTTTCACAGTTACATTTTTTATTGCTCTTTTTTCATATCTTTAATACTCATCTTCTATTTCTTTTTTTCTAGGCACAAGTATCATTCTATTGAAGGCAACTATTCAAGGCATTGTCGGGTACTAAATTTGGGCATCTCCCTCATAGGGAATTTGAACATTCATTCGCCAAAACCCCCATTGATTTCCATATTTTTAACAATGCCTAGAGACCCTAAAGAAAAGGAGAAGCGCGACTGATCTTAAGTTATATTAATATTTACCAAATTGTTATTGGTCATAGCTTTTGAACCATTTCCGTCTAAAGAGGTCTTGATGTGACAGTCTTATAGGTTTTTTTTTCTAGCAGTGCAATTTTTTACCTTGTTAAGTGGTCATTCGTAACTAATTTTAGAAGCATCAAAATTAGGGATGTTCAAAATATTCCGGTTTCGATTATCCTAGGGCGGTCCTAGACATTTTGATATCGGGAATTTTCCATCCCGGCCGAGACCAGGACTGGGATCAACCTTGAGATCCCGGTTCTAGTCCAGGTCCGGATTTTTACCTTAAGTTATCCTTTTATTTTTGTAATTTTTACTCCATAAATTAAGTTATTATTTGATATAAGATATATATCACATCTTTAGTTAGAATTAAATCATATATAGCGTGATACTAATACTAACTATATAATGTATAAAGATAATAATGACGACGGTATTGGTGATCATGATAATAATAATAATAAAATACTAGTCTTCAATTTTAGATCAATTTATATGGTTATTATGACTTTGTTAAGCATTAAATGATCACTTTAAACATTATATTATAAAAAATTTAACAAATAAAATAATATATTTTAAATTTAATTGAAAAAAATGAGATTTATCGGTCCTAGGATTACCAGGACCGGACCGGCCAAAAATCTGGACCGGGAACCGGGATTGCGAGATCTCGACCCAGTTCCAACGGGCCAAATATCATTTTGCCCTCTTTTAATTTGAAATGGAATCAGGGGATAGGGCTCAATGATTTGAAAATCTCTGAAGTCTGAACTCTTCTCCCTCGTGCTTGCATCTAACAACACCAGGAGTTGTCTACTTCGCTCATCGTTGGTAGTCAGTGTCTACTCCGTTCATCTTTGCCCGTCATCATCTTCTGGGTTGTGTTTGCCCATGGTCGTCTTCATCATTCTGTGGATGGATTACTCAAGTAAGATTTGGAACATCTATTTGCCACACCAATTTTTTTTAATCCTTATCACCAATCTCTATGCTCTCTCCCCAACCCATCAAGAGCGCTCTCTTGTTTCGCCCTTGCAGGCTCCCATGTCTCAAGATGATGCAAAAATATTGTTGAATAAGATCTTAATCTATAGTCAAAGCTTCGTCTTATTAGAGTTCTTACTCTTCGTGCTTCAATATTCATGATGCAACACAAAAAATACCCAATTTCTAATGGAATCAGCCACGATTTTTTTTTTTTTTTTTCTGGTGACTAATTCTAAGACAAAATTTTTTCATGGCTGATTCCGTCACTAATTTCTTAGTGACGGATTTAGATACAAAATTTTTCAGTGACAAATTTTGTTGCCAATTTCATATGAGTGTTTTTAACAATAGAATTAGCCATGGAATTTTTTTGCGGATAATTTCAATGGCAACTTCAGTCGGTAATTCCGTGACTAAAATTAAAAATTTATTGTATTTGTGATAAATTTTATATTAAAAATAATACCTTTGTAAAAATAAAAATATGATATTTATAGTGATATGAATTTATTGTATTTGATATTAATAGTGATATGCCCAATAGTGTTAGGTTTACGTGTTTTCCCTGAGGATATAATATAATGGTCACAAACATATATAACAGATTTTTTTTTTTAAAAAAATAAGTTTCATTTTTTATATATTTATTTTTAACCAATTTTTAATTTACGTAATTTAGTTATTTATATATTATAAAAAGAATTGAAGGGGAGTAACAATTTTAGGCTTCTCTGTACATCAAATTGAACCCCTTGGAGCACCTCAACTTCAATATATATCCAAAACCGTGAGGGGGGAAAAATAAAAGCACACCACATCTGAATAAACATATACTTTCCTATCTTAGTCTCATTTCTCTATTACGAGATAGACGACAAAGCAACACTTCGCTATAGACGACAAAGCAACACTTCGCTATCATCACAACCATAAACAGTTCTTAAGCTCTTCTTTATTTTTTTCCCTACAGACATATAATAAGCTCAAAATTTAGCAGATGACACAGCCATTGGTAGGATACTCTTCTACAGTTCCAACATAATAAGGTGGGCGTGGATAATAAACATGGCTGTAACTAAGAGGAGCAGTCACAATGGCTTTAGCTATATTCTCTATCTTTTCTTCAGCTTTCTTCTCAGACTCTTTGGCTGCTCCAACAGACACTATTTCTGTATGACACAACTTCCTTAGCTTTCCCACTATCTTAACTGGGTCGATCTCTCCTGTTACCGTTAATTTCATATCCTTCATATCCACGTTCACCGACTCAACTCCTGCAAAACAAAACCAAACCAGTCAATTTTTCACCTTTGCTGTAATCAGTTTATCCAAATTTGAATTAAATTGGGTTCAAAACTCTAACCAACATGATTGTTTCGTTTACCCAGAACACTTAAAACTCAGGATTTGGTGACAGGGATATACCTGAAATGCCTGAGGTTGTTTTCATGACCTTTTGCTTGGTTGTTTCACTCTGTAGTGCCACCTTCAACACTATTTTCTGCCAACAAATAAATCATCATACAGCTATATATTAGTCGATGTAAAGGGAATCAATAATATTCATTAGGACTTGGAAGCAAAGGAAGTTTGAAAGAGCAGGGTCAAGTTCTGACCTTCATCGTCATTTGCGAATTATATTGTTGTGTCGTGTTGAAGCTAATAGTTTCACAATAATGAAAGCGAAAGGGAAGTTAGCTAGGTTGTGAAGAAGAGGAAGACTAGAAGATAAGTGGTTTAGTGTGGTGAAGTGAAGATTTATACACGGCAGCCAAATTTATAGATGTGCTGGAGACACCGAGTCAAAGCAAGTCAAGTCAAGTCTATACATCTTTGACGCGTCGATTTAAAGTCACTTTAGGGATCATCTCGGAAAAAGGCACGCGAAGACTGAATGTGGACATCATTTTGAATTATTGTTTGTTTGCTTTTGGTGCCATCTCGGAAAAAGAGTAGAGGCGACTTTTCCACGAAAGCATCTTCCTCCTTCCGGGTTTCATCCGCATCTATCTCATACGTCATAGTATATTTAACTGTGGAGAAGCTTATAACCAAAAACAAAAAAACAAAAGACTTTGAAGAGGCTAAACGCTAACAATCTGCCACGCGTCCAGTATGGGTCAACTATAAGTCAATATGGATCCCACACGAATTCGTGTCTAATCCCTACTCTACCGGCTTGCATTGAGTTGCTTGGGTGTTTCGCGTTCGGATTCACGGCGACAACATGACTTTGCTTTGGCCTCTTAAATAAATAGAAAATATATAAATAAACGATATTCAATTTATAGTTTGATAGAGGATGAATCTGTTATAAAATAAAAAAAATTCGGTGAACACCCAAAAGAATTTTTTAAAGTGCGTCCATTATCTTAAAATTAGTGTTTGAAAAGTCAGACTGGACATTGAGCCGGAAAGGCCAGCGGGTCATGGTTCAAGCAGTCGAGCCGGTGCGTAATAATTAAATATTATTATTATATAAATAAAGGAAAACATGTGTAAGAAATAAAATATTAAATCCTCAAAAAAATTAAGAAAATTAAATGGTCTAAATATCTATATTTTAAATGTATATCAATTATTATATATTTTGTCAAAAATTATTGGGATAAGGTGCAAAAATGCACATGAGCTTTTATCAAAAGTGCATCCAACACCAAATGCTTTTTTTAGGTGCAAAAGTAACTATGTGGTTATAAATAAGGTGCAAACGTCATAGTAGGTGTTAGATGGGAAACGTTGACCGTTAAAAGCAACTTATCTGACTAACTTTATTGACTGGGCTGCTGACTGGAATTAATGAGAAAATTCAGTGAAAATGTCACAAAAACGCAGTGCAAATGAGGGGGAAAACGCATAATATGGGTTTTGTGAAAGAAATCAGAAACAAAGTCGGACGAAGCGATGAAGCAAAGCTGGAGCGAAACTCTGCGACGATGCCAAAAATCCAAGGGCAAGCTACAATCGTCAACAAATTGGAGGGAGAGGGTTCCGACATCAGTTCCGATGACGACGGAATGGCAGCATCTTCGAGTTCGAGTACGAGAAGATCCAGAAGAAGGGTTGTTTTGATGAGGCAGCCCAGTCGTGAGGAGGAGTACGAGGGTCCGACGAGACTGTACCATCACGGCTTTGTTGCTCCATGGTGGACGTCCTGGTCGGAAGGCAACCTAGGTAGGCGGTTCTACAGCTACCGGAATTACTACCAGGTGAAAAAAGATAATAAATATTGTGATTAATCATATGTATAATAGCAGTGTGCGTATGTTGCTTTTCTGGTGCTTAAATCTAGCAATGAAATTCATTAATTTTGTTATAACAGATGTTCATGATGGAGTTTTAGAAGGGATTCCCACGATGTTAATCATAATGAAATCCTTAATGACGGCATTTAATTAATATTATACCAAACCAATAAAGCAAGGCGTGGCATTATCTAATTTATATTCATATATTCTGTCCGTTCTTTGAAATCAGAAGAATGTGATTATCTTTTTTTTAGAGTAGCTTTCCCCCCGTCAAAATGTAATTAAATTTAATTTTTTTTTAAAAAAAATCATGGGAAAAAATCTAAGGCACTTAAGACAGTGGATATGAAATTTGGTGTCGCCAATTAATGAACTGATTGGTGTGGGAGAATCATAGTGAGTAAATTAGGATCCAGCAAGTACTTCGCTAATATACATTACTTCTGCTATTTGTTAATTGTGCAGCAATTTGGAACATAAAGTTCCCATCACTGATATGATATTGCAGGTTAATGGGATGGGGGTTGTGGTTTTTTTGCCTGGCACGATGGTGAATTTGGGGGAAGGGCAAATGAAGTGATAAAAGATTTACTCAATGACATAGACAAGCTATATAATGAAAGAAGATAACTTCAAAGAGGGAAAGATGCTGAGAAGTTATATGATGAGCTTGTTTGAATCCATCGTGAGGTGAGAAAGTTGAAAGCCTCATATGGGAGAGCGGAGATGAAGTTCAAAGTTGCAATGGTCATATTGATTATCACTTGGGTGTGGTTGGTTGTTTTGTAAGCCCATTGTATAGGCTGAATTGTGATTGAACGTGTAGAAAGACAAAATGTTACTAAGCACGGTTGAATATGTTTTGTAATTTGTTATAAAAACTCTTTTAAATTGTAATGTTAGTAAGTGAAGGAAAAATGACTTACCTTTTTTTTCCTGCATATAAATGTTCAATGCAGAATCATTATTAGATTGCAAATTATAAATGTTAAAAGCAAATTCATATTTGCTTATATCAATGTTATTGCCTATCCTCAACTTCAACTATCCTCAAGTTCAAAAATGACTCAAGAGGATACCATACAAACTTTAAGAACAATATAGCTGTACAAGTTTGAGGAGCAAAATAGGTATACTACAATTAACCTTCTTCATAGCTTATATCAATGCACATATTAGAGTGCATACATATAAACAACCTGGCATAAACCTGGTAGAGTGGCATGTAAATGATAACAAAAGCTACATAAAATCAGACTCAAGTGTTTGAGTTTCACCCAGACATATACTCAAAATAGCCTCTACATAAGGTGTTAAGATAACTGAAAAAGTGCAGAGCAAATCAAAATAGCCATATGACTTTTACAAAAGTGCCAAGAACACACAAAAAACTATATATATGTCTTCTTTGATTTGTCTTTGGTCTTTTGAATTTGACTTTGTCTCTGTGCCAAGAGTTGTCTTGTTGTGACACATGGTTGCCCCAACCATTGTAGACCTCGTGGTTGAAATGGTAAGTCTGTCGATTGAGGCTCAAACTGAATCAACCTCGAACCTTCTGGTGCACTAGAGGTTGCAGCCCTTGACATTCTCAATTCCTTTTCATTGGGAATAGGGAATTTTGTTTGTGGGTCTTCATAATGATGCATATATTCTAGTGTTGTCCCCTCTTCAAGCACCACCTCAGATGACAAGCCTGGTTGCAAAATGAGAAGGATAAAAAATATCAAAATAGCCTTTCTTCATATTGTAAACAGTAAGGATAAAAAAATATCAAGAGAGTCCTGGCTGCATATAAGGATAAACTAACATTGTAAACAGTGCGGCCAGTGCTTTCTTCATATTGTACACCAAACCCATATTGAGCCGTTGACTTATAGGAGCGCCTATTTGCTGCAGATTTTTGTTGGGATGAAGCAGTGAGCGTAGGTGCTGTGTGAGAATTCTGGGTTGGTTGGGATGGTTGTGGGGGCTCTTGGGTATGTACAATTTTGTTTTTGCTGTTATTCTGAGGCCTACTGGTAGAAGGAGCCTGAAGAATGTAAAAGCATATAATAATTTAGTACATACCATAACATGAGACATGCTTCTTTTTATGAGTTTCTTTTTATGAACATGAGACATGCTGACTGAAAAACATAATTATGCAACTTCATAATTATCATTTTCTCTTATTTAGTTTGTTATTGTAAATAATGTTCATATGTCTAAATATGAAAAATTACAACAGGTCAACTAAATTTTATAACTAAAATGTGATTGGAAGAAGGTTATCCTATGAAGGGAAAAAATTTATAATTTACAAACATCACTCTTCATAATGCACCCTGCCTCACTTCTATCTAGAGTCCAGACTTAGTTCCTATCCATTAAAGCTTAACAAGTGATTACCTTTCCTAGTCGCAGTTTCATAATCATCAATACAAAATGCAGAGCAAATAGCAACGAAATAGTGATTGCTACCAAGGTTTGTGACAACCAAATATCAAATTCCTACCAAGGTTCAAAAACAAATTTCAATGATTCCTACCAAGTTCCACACCATGATAAGGCCACAGTCAAGAATTAGTAAGCTCAAACGAAACTTCCATACAATTTTAACAAGATTGACAGAACTAACATATAAACAGAAAAAGCAAACCAGAAATTTTGCTCAAACAGAAATTTGATTTCAATTTCCAAAGTCTTAAGATCAAGAACTTCAATGAACTTAACAAATAAGTTTACAGTCCAGAATTAGCAAGCTCAAACGAAACTTCCATGCAATTTTAACAAGATTGACAGAACTAACATATAAACAGAAAAAGTAAAGCAGAAATTTTGCTCAAATAGAAATTTGATTTCAGTTCCCAAAGTCTTAAGATCAAGAACTTCAATGAACTTAACAAATAAGGCCACAGTCCAAAATTAGCAAGCTCAAACGAAACTTCCATGCAATTTTAACAAGATTGACAGAACTAACATATAAACAGAAAAAGTAAACCAGATATTTCGCTCGAACAGAAATTTGATTTCAGTTCCCAAAGTCTTAAGATCAATAACTTCAACAAACTTAACAAATAATGCCACACTCCAGAATTAGCAAGGTCAAATCAAACTTCCATACAATTTTAACAAGATTGACAGATCAAATGACTTACCTCTCGACATGTGGATTTGTTATGTCCCTCTTTATTGCACACACTACATTTGTGAATCTTACCACGCCTAGTTAATCGTTGCACTTGCAATTGAGGTGCATTGGATGGAGGTGGCACAGGTCCAGGTGTAAACTTCTTCCTTCTTCTGTCAGCTTCCTAAGTTCTTTTTCTCTTCTTTTGAGGCCTTCCAGGTAAGTTACAAGTTGGAGGTGGAAGCATTGGCATCAAGGTTTTTGTGTCCCAAAATTTTTCCCCCTCACTGGTTGGAGCTTACTTCTATAGCTAGCTAGATAGGTGTCCTTATGATCATAATGTGAGATATGAGATTTTGGGTCTACTTTAGCATGATACATTGCGCAAATGGCATGTTGACAAGGGATTCCTATCAAATCACATGCCCTACATGTACACATAGACCTAAAGAGCTGAACAAAGTGTCTATCTTGCCCCTCTACAACCTCATATCCTTGATCCCCATTAAAGAATACTTTACAATTAACTGCATGGTACCTATTGGCCTCAAAGAGCTCCATACACTTTGGACTATAACCTCTACTCCAATTCCTAACATTTACCTCACTCTCTGCCCATTTTGTCATCATCTTAAGTCTAATTCCATCAAACATCCTTATGACTGGAAGAAACCTATACTCATCGATCCACGCATTTAAAGACTAACTCAAGTTGTTGTCCACAACCCAAGACTTGCATCTAGTAGAGAAATAAGCTCTTACCCACGCATTTACATTATATGTCACGGCATCTGCATCAGCTTCTTTTCTTAATGTACCAAGAGCATTTAGGTTGTCTTTAAACTCTTCCATGAATGTACTCCATGCACAAGAGAAATTTTTTTTAAAAACTCATTCCCTCTCCATTTCTTGCTCCAATTTGCATAAATATGCCGTGCACAAAGTCTGTTCTCAGCTCTTGGAAGTACCTCACTGACAGCATTAACCAAGCCCTAACACAAACAAACAAAAATGAAACAGCAATTGAAATAGCAAAGACATGAAAAAGAATAATTGCTGATATATAAATAGCAAAGACATGAAAAACGAGTGAAATTAAATATTCCTGGAAGCTAAGCCTAATAAGGAATCTGTAGGGTGAAACTAACTGATTTATGCAACATGAAAAACTAGTAAAAGACAACAGAAGTAAAACTAACTAAATTTGATATGATGGAATCTGCTTTCTATTATATAACAGAAGTAACACAGTAGAAGTAATAAAAACCTAACAGAAGTAAAACTAACAAAAACTATAAAACGTTGCATTTAACAAAAAATTCCGTGGGTCATTACCGACGGAAAAAATTCCGTCGGTAAATACTGACGGATTACCCACGGATTTTTTCCGTCGGTAATTACCCACGCCGAACCCATGGAATTCTGTGGGTAATTTGAATGAGAAATATTACCGACGGAATTCTGTGGGTAATCCGTCTCTAATGACTGACGGAAAAATTTTTTGTGGGTAATTTTCGTCGGTAATTGCCCACGGAATTTTTTCCGTCGGTAATTACTCACGCCTTCCGTGGGTAATTTGAATGAGAAATTACCGACGGAATTCCGTGGGTAATCCGTGGGTAAAACTAATAATTTTTTTATCATCTTTTAATAATTTATATAAAATAATAAAAATAAAAATAATCTATAACAGATAAAAATTTAAATATCATAAAATTAATATTTAATATAATATATTAAATATATATAATATTAATAATAAAAATTTTAAATGAAATAAAAAAATTAAAAATTTTAAAATTTATATCATAAAAAAAATATAATTATATATAAATATATATTTAATATTATATATATATATATTAATATTAAATATTTAAATGAAATAAGAAATTAAAAAAGTTTAAATTTATATTATAAAAAACGAAATATATAATTATTTATAAGTATATATGTAATATTGTATATATTTATATTAATATTAAATATTTAAACTAAATTAGAAATTAAAAAATTTTATATTATAAAAAATGAAAAATATAATTATATATAAATATATATTTAATTATATATATTTATCTTAATATTATATTTGTTTTTTAATTATTACATTATATATATATATATATATATTATTATGTGAATAAATAACGCAAGGTTAAAGCAGCTCAACTGGCAAAGGCATCAGAACAAATACCAAAGGTCCAAGGTTCAAATCCCACCTTAGTCACAGAATGCAACAATTATCTCACAGAGACACGTGGCTCAAGGTTAGAGGGACACGTGGCTCTTGCTCGGGGCCAGATGCGGGGGCAGGCGTTGGGGGGCTTTCGGTGATGTCCACGTGGCCTCTTTTAAGGTCGCCACATGGAATTTTTTTAAAAAAAATAATATTAAATTACCGACGGATTACCCATGGAAAAATTCCGTGGGTAATTACCGACGGAAGTTTTTCCATGGGTAATCACCGACGGAAAAGTTTCCGTGGGTAATCACCAACAGAATTTTTTCCGTGGGTAATCACCGACGGAAAATTTTCCGTGGGTAATTTCCGTTGGCAATTACCGACGGAATTTTTTCCGTGGGTAATCTGTCGGTAATTTCCGACAGAATAAAAATTTCATCGGTAAATCAATTTGCCATGGATTTTTTAGAGACGGAAAAAATTCCGTCGGTGATCCGTCAGTAATTCTGTTTCCTTCCCTAATCCGTGGGTAATTTGATTTCAGAGACGGAATTCCGTGGGTAATTTCCGTGGGTAATATGCTGTTTTTTTGTAGTGTGAAGGCAACTCACTACAATGGTATTCTGTAGCGATGGTATGGTAGCGGTTATATCAAACGGCTACAAATTATAGTTTTTGTAGCAGTTTTAACCTAAACCGCTACAAAATTGTAGCGGCAAGCTACGCGACAAGTGGCGTGACAGATTAGCAGCGTTTTTTGTAGCGGTTAGTTAGACAAAACCGCTAGAAATTTGGCACGAAAATCCCACCAAAACTTGTACCAGTTAAGTTGTAGTGGTTAATACACAAAAACCGCTACAATATTCCCGCCACTTGGCGTGACCAAGACTCGCCAACAGTATAGCGGTTATTTGTAGAGGTTATAGCAACAAAACCACTACAAAATACCAAACGTCAGCTATTTGTAGCGGTTAAAAGGATATAACCGCTACAGAATTTCAGGAGTCTCCACGTTTGTAGTGGTTATGGGCCATAACCACTACAGAATTTCAAAGGTTCTTGTAATTTGTAGCGGTTATTATAAAACCGCTACAAATTACAAGAACCTTTGAAATTTTGTAGCGGTTATTGGAATAACCGCTACAAATGTCTGGCCTATTTAAGGAGGCGCCTTCCTCATTTCTTCATTTGCTCATTTTGTTTCCTGGGGTTTCTCTGAGTGGTTTCTTCAAGATTTGAGCTTTCAGACGTCTTTGTAGGAGATTTTGCTACAGTATTTCTCAGTATTTACACTTGAGGTACGTATATAAAACGTATTTTACTTGTATTTGTATTTTTATTAGATTTTTGCATAATAATGTGACTAAATTTTTTTTTTTGGATTTTTACTGTTGATATGGCTTCAAGAGAGGATAAGGGGAAGGCCCCTGAGGTCCCCAGACCGATTTTGTGGGGTGGCAGCAGCCGAGCAGGGGGCAGAGGGAGGGGGCAGCGCGGAGGCAGGGCGATCGCGGTATTTTAGCCCATCCCCCCACAGGAGTCGGCCCTACCACAGGCACTGTAGACGATCCCACAAGAAACGACTGCACCAGAGGTGCATGAGTTTAGGGGGCAGATATCAGCGTCGAGGACTACGACGAGGAAGAATTCGAGATCCCGATTGGGATCAGGGAGATGGAGCAGTTCCTCGATAAGGAGGAGGCTCGGGAGCAGAACAACCCACGAGGGTCATCTTCGCGGTCCACTGGGTTTGGGGTGCAGGTCCAAGGTAAATAAATTTTTTAATTTAATAAATTATTTATTTGAATTCGAAATGTTAACTTTGAATTACAACTTATCTAACGTGCGGTAAACTGTGTAGATGAGCAGGGGAACATTTCGACGAGGAGGCTAGACGTGGCCGGTGTGAACAGCATGGACCGGACCCTGCAAGTTATAGTGCCGTGGAATGAGGGCACTGACCAGCCCATCGACAATGGGGGTCACCTGTTCAACCGCTTCCTGAACGACCTAGGCGCGAATTGGATGCGGTTCCCCTTTCACTTCAGGACGTAGAGGCACATTCCGAAGAGGCCGAAGGACCAGGCTTGGGAGGAGGTGGTTCAGGTAATTAATAGTATTTAATTAATATTTTTTGTAATTAATTATATTTAATTAATATTTTTTAATAGGATTTTTGTAATTAATGATATTTAAATGATTTTTTTGCAGCTACGGTTTGCCGTCCGGGCCAACCGGAAGAGGTACACCCTAGTGCAGATGGGTGACGGCTGGAGGAACAGGAGGAACCGTCTCTTTCGCAGGGTGGATAAGGACGAGATGATGCCACTGGAGCAGCTAATCGAGAGCGTCCTGGACGGCGTGCCGCCGAATGACTGGGCGGGTTTCGTCCAGCTCAGGAGGAGCATTGAGGGGCAGGTAATGTATTTATTAGATTATTTATATACTTTTTTTAATTGTTAATTATTAAATTATAATTTCAATTCAATTATTTTTAATTTGAACTTTATTAATTTTAAATGTTTTTATTGTTTTATTATATTTAATATTGTTATTTTTCCAGGAGCTTTCTCAAAGGAACATAATATTCACATAGTGGTTTTCATAACCAATTTTCATAAACATTTCTTATTTATCACTATTTCTTATGATTTTAACATCCAAAATCATATTAATTCTCTCATGCTTTCAACTCCAAGACATGATATTTTTGACCATGCAAGTCATTAAAATTAAATATTTGTTCACAATAAGCATGCATGCATATGCCAAGATAAATATATATCCACAAATCATGGAAATTTAAAACACCTTTATCTTAACACCAGATAAATAATTAAAACACCATATCACTATTGTAATGCTTATTTAAAGTAATATGCAAAATTTGATAATTCACATTACAAGATTTGCTCTTTCCAGCAAATAACAAAGCGTTCATTAAATTAATTTTAATCATAACACAAGTCATATATGACAATTTTATAATTTTTTTCAATATATCAATATATATTCCAAGGAGCCCCCACAAGATACTCTATTATCTTACGCACCCCCACACTTGCAAATATTTCAACAAAAAATTTAATTCTAACTAAATAGAATCTCATGATATAATTCCTTTCATGACAGTTAAATTAGAATTTCTCAAATTCTAATTTCACATAAGATAATAGAATTTAAATTCAAAAATTTTTTCCCAGAAAATCACATAAATGTGATCTCATATGTCAAATATATTATATAAATAATATTACGCACCAAAATTTTGTTTTTAAATACTGTAATTACACCTTGCATAACTATTGTAGATACGTTCATGTCAACAACTAATATGCCCACTACACTCTTCCATCTAAATATTTTAAGTATTTATATATAGAGAAACCAAATATATTTATTAAACAATAGAAACGTCCCATAGAAATATTCCAATTATATAAAATTCTAATTCTGATTAAATTAGAATCTCCCAGTATTTCCCCTCTCATTCTAATTAATTCAATTAGAATTTTTCAAATATATCAACATCCTAAAATTTAAGACTTAATATCTTTACTCATAAATTTATCTAATTTATGCAGTCAATTAGACAAAAGGAAAACACAACGATGACATTGAAAATTAAATATAAGGTGAATATTTTTACTTAATAAATTCAAACAATATATCCATGTCCTCATTGTCTAAACCAGTAATAATAATAATCTCATGACCATCAGAATATTATCTTCATAATATCGCTGATAACATTTAATTTTAATATTAATCAAATTCTCATTTAAAAAACTGGAGATATAATAGGAGTTTTAGTTACTACCCAATCAAAATATCATATTCGAAAATTCACTCCAATAGGAAATCCAAAATTTAACAATTAAACAATATACTAATTAAGTTCAATGAACACAAACCTATAACCGCATGATTTTTTTTTTTTAACTGCGTTCCGTTAAATTTTCTTATTCCACATATATTTTTAATATGCCCATCAATATTTCTATTAATATTAAAATAAATTAAATTGGATGCGTACCTGTTAGAAGACTGATTCACATGTATCAATAACAGTAATTCCAACATCTCTCTTCTTCTTTATCTTCCCATACTATTTTAAAGATAGTTTCTTCTGATCAGACTTGCAAACTTCTTTTCTGCCTCTTATCTTCTCTAAGACATAGCCATATCTGCTTTGCCTATCATGAAGCACCCCCACAATCGGGTAATATATCGAAAAAACCCAAGACAGAGGCGCAGCGCTTTTCGTTCGAGTTTTCACAGCCATTTAATTGTTATCACTAACTGGAAACACGGCCGAATCTGTATGGGCGTTGATTTCACCACGAAATTGCCTAGCCCGGAAAATTTTCATTCAAAATCCGAAAATAAGGACGCCATAATTGGTTCCTTTAACAATGGAAGATCTTTGATGTTAAACATGAAACTTCCCAGTAAATATAGCATGCCTTCTTTTGCAAAAATCAAAATTCCAAACAGTTTTTCAATGAATGCACTGTACGGAAACCCCATATTTAAATAAGCCCCCATCATTTGAACCATATAAAACAAAGTCACAAGCCAAAACGATTCTGTATTTCAAGTTAACAAGAGAATTTAGAGGAACCGAACCCATTCATTTAATTCGATCATCGCAAGACTACGATCGATCTTAACTATAATATATCCAACTAATGCAATATCTAATGTCAACCCCACAATCAAAAACTCATTGTAACTCGTGAATTATTTCACGATTCCCAAAGTTAAAAGTCAAATAAAAGGAGGCAGAAATTAGAATAAAACTTATCTGATTTCAATGCTCATCATGATGCACTTCCAATAAGCAAGTATTATATCTTTTAAGATTGTAGGCAAAATCTGTAAAGAAACAAGAAAATATTTGATTCGAGTTGCGTCCGAGGACACTGTTCTTAAGAAATATTCCGCAGTCCTCTTAGTAAATAGGAAGCGGCATCTCTCCAAGATTAAACGAACCCTTCCTGTTAGGATACAGGGTAACAGAACTGACGGAAGATAAAGTAATTTAGTGAGAGATTACCGAGGTTTCTATTTCTCTCTTCTCCAAATGATATCACGGTTGGGGTATTTACAAATATGAATCAATGCTTTGAAAAGGTGCCTCTTAAGACTACATCTTTTCAAGTAGAAGTCATAACCATATATTAAATTCATGAAACCATGTTGATTCATGAACCAACACATATCTCTTAATTTATTAGGACATGACTTTTTAAGATACATCTCTTCATTATTTTAAAATATTTCAAAATATTGGAGAGACTTTTTCTTTTACACACGCATACGCAAACACTTATATTTTACAACACACCTCACCTTCACCTTCAATAATATATCCAAAACCGTGAGGGGGGGGAAATAAAAGCACACCACATCTGTATAAATATATACTTTCCTATCTTAGTCTCATTTCCCTATTATGAGATAGACGACAAAGCAACACTTCGCTATCATCACAACCATAAACAGTTCTTAAGCTCTTCTTTATTTTCTTCCCTACAGACATATAATAAGCTCGTCCGGTTCTTAATAATCCATTCTGGTTCTCGGCTAGATTCAGGCCAACCGCTCAAAAGGTGGTTTTCGGCAACTCAATCCGGTCTAACTATGACTCAAACGGTCTCATTATATGAGCCAAGCCGTTCCTTTCTCTAGCCGACGGTCCAGCCGTCCAATCCGATTCAATTCCAAAAACATTGTTTAGAATGTTTTTTGGTATAATTTTTTCCTTAAATTTTTTTTTTTTTCAAGAGATATTCTAAGCTCATTGTTAAATCCCAAAAGTTCTCTCAAGTGAAGGTACATTCAATAATCTAAAGAGTTTTTTTTATGAGCACTCAACATCTTAAATTCATTTTTTGTGTTATTTTGCCCTTAAAGCATTTTCACGATTACATTTTTTATTGCTCTGTTTTCATATTTTTAGTACTCATCTTCTATATTTTTTTCCTAGGCACAAGTATCATTTTATTGAAGGCAACTATTTAAAGCATTGTCGATACTAAATTTGGACACCTCTCCCAAAAAGAATTCAAACATTCATTTGCCAAAACCCCCCATTGATTTCCATATTTTTATTGCTCATCTTGAACATTTTTTCCCTACAGACATATAATAAGCTCAAAATTTAGCAGATGACACAGCCACTGTTAGGATACTCTTCTACAGTTCCAACATAATAAGGTGGTGGTGGATAATAAACATGGCTGTAACTAAGAGGAGCAGTCGCAATGGCTTTAGCTATATTCTCTATCTTTTCTTCTGCTTTCTTCTCAGACTCTTTGGCTGCTCCAACAGACACTATTTCTGTATGACACAACTTCCTTAGCTTTCCCACTATCTTAACTGGGTCGATCTCTCCTGTTACCGTTAATTTCATATCCTTCATATCCACGTTCACCGACTCAACTCCTGCAAAACAAAACCAAACCAGTCAACTTTTCACCTTTGTTATAATTAGTTTATCCAAATTTGAATTAAATTGGGTTCAAAACTCTAACCAACATGATTTTTTCGTTTACCCAGAAGACTTAAAACTCAGGATTTGGTGACAGGGATATACCTGAAATGCCTGAGGTTGTTTTCATGACCTTTTGCTTGGTTCTTTCACTTTGTAGTTCCACCTTCAACACTATTTTCTGCCAACAAATAAATCATCATACAGCTATATATTAGTCGATGTAATGGGAATCAATAAGATTCATTAGGACTTGGAAGCAAAGGAAGTTTGAAAGAGCAGGGTCAAGTTCTGACCTTCATCGTCATTTGCGAATTATATTGTTGTGTTGTGTTGAAGCTAATAGTTTCACAAAATGAAAGCGAAAGGGAAGTTAGCTAGGTTGTGAAGAAGAGGAAGACTAGAAGATAAGTGGTTCAATGTGGTGAAGTGAAGATTTATACACAGCAGCCAAATTTATAGATGGGCTGGAGACTCCGAGTCAAAGCAAGTCAAGTCAAGTCAAGTCTATACATCTTTGACGCGTCGATTTAAAGTCACTTTAGGGATCATCTCCGAAAAAGGTACGCGAAGACTGAATGACGACATCATTTTGAATTATTGTTTGTTTGCTTTTGGTGGTATTAATTAATGGTTTTTCTTTTTTTTGGAAGTGTACACAAAAAGAGTAGAGGCGACTTTTCCACGAAAGCATCTTCCTCCTTCCGGGTTTCATCCTCATTTATCTCATACGTCACAGTACATTTAACTGTGCAGAAGCTTATAACCAAAAAATAAAAAACAAAACAAAAGACTTTGAAGAGGCTAAACGCTGACAATCTGCCACGCGTCCAGTATGGGTCAACTATAAGTCAATGTGGATCCTACACGAATTCGTGTCTAATCCCTAGTCTACCGGCTTTCATTGAGTTGCTTGAGTGTTTCGCGTTCGGATTCACGACGACAACATGACTTTTCTTTGGCCTCTTAAATAAATAGAAAATATATAAATAAACGATATTCAATTTATATTTTGATAGAGGATGAATCTATTATAAAATTAAAAAAAATTCGGTGAACACCGAAAAGAATTTTTTAAAGTGCGTCCATTATCTTAAAATCAATGTTTTAAAAGTCAGACCGGATATCAAATCGAAAAGGCCAGCGGGTCATGGTTCAAACGGTCGAGCCGGTGCGTAATAATTAAATAATATTATTATATAATTAAAGGAAAACATGTGTAAGAAATAAAATATTAAATCCTCAAAAAAATTAAGAAAATTAAATGGTCTGAATATCTATATTTTAAATCTATATCAATTATTATATATTTTGTCAAAAATTATTTCATATAAAATTATTTAAATAAATTTTTTTCCAGATATGTAATATATAACAATACTAAAAATGAGAAATTAAAATGGAAAACATGTGTCGGTGAAGATTTCATTAAAAAACATTGAAGTCTTGTTACCTTTACATATTTCAAGAAGTAAAAGTGAGTGGTGCGGGTTAAAAATGAAGAGATTTTTTTATTGATATAATAAAAGGATTTTTATGAACAATTAATAATAAGTTTTTTCTAGAGAAATATTTAACAAAAACAAATTGATTATTTGAATGGGTCAAAATGAGTTGCAGAAGTTTCACCACTCACGAGTCACTAACTAATGAGGACAGTATAGCTTTTTTTCCTCTTTCCAACAATTGCCTCTTCATCCTTCTTTTCTTTCTCACTTCTTTTTTTTTTTTTTTCTAGACGTTCCTACAATGAAAGATGGGCATGAAGGTTGGAAAACAATATGGGAAGATCATATTTCCTGTTTCAAGATAGAATTGATCTTGTGTCATAGATAAGACTTTTACCCCCTTTTCTTCACTAATCATGTTCGCTCTTTTACTCTTCGTCTTCTATCCCAATCTTTTATCTTTGTTTGCCTCATTTTTAAGACTCGTCCGGTTCTTAATAATCCATTCTGGTTCTCGGCTAGATTCAGGCCAACCGCTCAAAAGGTGGTTTTCGGCAACTCAATCCGGTCTAACTATGACTCAAACGGTCTCATTATATGAGCCAAGCCGTTCCTTTCTCTAGCCGACGGTCCAGCCGTCCAGTCCGATTCAATTCCAAAAACATTGTTAGAATGTTTTTTGGTATAATTTTTTCCTTAAATTTTTTTTTTCAAGAGATATTCTAAGCTCATTGTTAAATCCCAAAAGTTCTCTCAAGTGAAGGTACATTCAATAATCTAAAGAGTTTTTTTTATGAGCACTCAACATCTTAAATTCATTTTTTGTGTTATTTTGCCCTTAAAGCATTTTCACGATTACATTTTTTATTGCTCTGTTTTCATATTTTTAGTACTCATCTTCTATATTTTTTTCCTAGGCACAAGTATCATTTTATTGAAGGCAACTATTTAAAGCATTGTCGATACTAAATTTGGACACCTCTCCCAAAAAGAATTCAAACATTCATTTGCCAAAACCCCCCATTGATTTCCATATTTTTATTGCTCATCTTGAACATTTTTTTCCCTACAGACATATAATAAGCTCAAAATTTAGCAGATGACACAGCCACTGTTAGGATACTCTTCTACAGTTCCAACATAATAAGGTGGTGGTGGATAATAAACATGGCTGTAACTAAGAGGAGCAGTCACAATGGCTTTAGCTATATTCTCTATCTTTTCTTCTGCTTTCTTCTCAGACTCTTTGGCTGCTCCAACAGACACTATTTCTGTATGACACAACTTCCTTAGCTTTCCCACTATCTTAACTGGGTCGATCTCTCCTGTTACCGTTAATTTCATATCCTTCATATCCACGTTCACCGACTCAACTCCTGCAAAACAAAACCAAACCAGTCAACTTTTCACCTTTGTTATAATTAGTTTATCCAAATTTGAATTAAATTGGGTTCAAAACTCTAACCAACATGATTTTTTCGTTTACCCAGAAGACTTAAAACTCAGGATTTGGTGACAGGGATATACCTGAAATGCCTGAGGTTGTTTTCATGACCTTTTGCTTGGTTCTTTCACTTTGTAGTTCCACCTTCAACACTATTTTCTGCCAACAAATAAATCATCATACAGCTATATATTAGTCGATGTAATGGGAATCAATAAGATTCATTAGGACTTGGAAGCAAAGGAAGTTTGAAAGAGCAGGGTCAAGTTCTGACCTTCATCGTCATTTGCTAATTATATTGTTGTGTTGTGTTGAAGCTAATAGTTTCACAATAATGAAAGCGAAAGGGAAGTTAGCTAGGTTGTGAAGAAGAGGAAGACTAGAAGATAAGTGGTTCAGTGTGGTGAAGTGAAGATTTATACACAGCAGCCAAATTTATAGATGTGCTGGAGACTCCGAGTCAAAGCAAGTCAAGTCAAGTCTATACATCTTTGACGCGTCGATTTAAAGCCACTTTAGGGATCATCTCGGAAAAAGGCACGCGAAGACTGAATGAGGACATCATTTTGAATTATTGTTTGTTTGCTTTTGGTGGCATTAATTAATGGTTTTTTCTTATTTTGGAAGTGTACACAAAAAGAGGAGAGGCGACTTTTCCACGAAAGCATCTTCCTCCTTCTGGGTTTCATCCTCAATTATCTCATACGTCATAGTACATTTAACTGTGAAGAAGCTTATAACCAAAAACAAAAAAACAAAAGACTTTGAAGATGGATCCTACACGAATTCGTGTCTAATCCCTAGTCTACTGGCTTCCATTGAGTTGCTTGAGTGTTTCACGTTCGGATTCACGACGACTACATGACTTTTCTTTGGCCTCTTAAATAAATAGAAAATATATAGATAAACGAGATTCAATTAATAGTTTGAAATATGATGAATTTGTTATAAAATAAAAAACAATTCGGTGAACACCGAAAAGAATTTTTTAAAGTGTGTCCATTATCTTAAAATCAATGTTTTAAAAGTCAGACCAGACATCAAACAAAAAAGGCTAGTGAGTCATAGTTCAAACGGTTGAGTCGGTACATAATAATTAAATAATAATATTATTATTATTTAATTAAAGGAAAACATGTGTAAGAAATAAAATATTAAATCCTCAAAAAAATTAAGAAAATTAAATGGTCTGAATATCTATATTTTAAATTTATATCAATTATTATATATTTTGTCAAAAATTATTTCATATAAAATTATTTAAATAAATTTTTTTTCCAGATATGTAAATATGACAATACTAAAAATAAGAAATTAAAATGGAAAACATGTGTAGGTGAAGATTTGATTAAAAAACATTGAAGTCTTGTTATCTTTACATATTTCAAGAAGTAAAAGTGAGTGGCGCGGGTTGAAAATGAAGAGATTTTTTTATTGATATAATAAAAGGATTTTTTTATTGATACAATAAATAATAAGTTTTTTCAAGAGAAATATTTAACAAAAACAAATTGATTATTTGAATGGGTCAGAATGAGTTGTAGACGTTTCACCAATCACGAGTCACTGACTAACGAAGACCGTACAACTTTTTTTCCTCTTTCCAACAATTGCCTCTTCATCCTTCTTTTCTTCCTCACTTCTTTTTTTATTTAGACGTTTCGACAATGAAAGATGGGCATGAAGTTTGGAGAATAGTCTGAGAAAGATCATATTTCTTGTTTCAAGATAGAATTGATCTTGTGTCATAGATAAGACTTTTACCCTCTTTCTTCAATAATCATGTTCGCTCTTTTACTCTTCATCTTCTTTCCTAATCGTCTTCCTCGCTCTGCTCGTCTTTCATTTTTTTATCTTTGTTTGCTCATTTTTAAGACTCGCCCAATTCTTAATAATCCATTCCGGTTCCTGGCTAGATTCAGGCCAATGGCTCAAAAGGCGGTTTCTAGCGGCCCAATCCAATCTAACTACTCAAAAGGTCATACTATATGAGCCAAGTCGTTCCTTTCTCTGGCCGACGGTCCGGCCGTCCAGTCTGGTCCGATTCCAAAAATATTGCTTAAAATGTTTTTTCATATAATTTTTCCCTTAAATATTTTTTTTTCAGGAGTAGTTCTACACTCATTGTTAAATCCCAAAAGTTCTCTCAAGTGAAGGTACATTCAATAATCTAAAGTGTTTTTGTATGAGCACTCAACATCTTAAATTCATTTTTTGTGCTATTTGGCCCTTAAAGCATTTTCACAGTTACATTTTTTATTGCTCTTTTTTCATATTTTTAGTACTCATCTTCTATATTTTTTTTCCTTGGCACAAGTATTATTCTATTGAAGGCAACTATTCAAGGCATTGTCGGGTATTAAATTTGGGCACCTCTCCCAGAGGGAATTTGAACATTCATTCGCCAAAACCCCCATTGATTTCCATATTTTTAATGCTCATCTTGAACATTTTTAATAAAAAGTTTTTCAGTGTTCTTGAGTAGTCATCGCAATTATTTTCTAAACTTATCTTCCAAAATTTCAACCCTAGCATGTAATTATTTTTAGTACTGAAAACATTTAAGATGATTACTAAAACATATGGAAGATAAGTATTGAAAACATTTAAGATGTTTTAAAGGTTACTCAATTCTCTTCCCCAATAAACAGAAGAGTATTCAAGTTGAAGCAAACAACCTAATTGCACAAAAACGTTTTTGCATTAATCACATATGGTCAAAGTTTTGTCTTCTTGGAGTTCAAACTCTTTGTGCTTCAATATTCATCATCATTCATTCTTCAGTGTCTCCGATTCAAGCACTTAAATCTTATATTTATATTATATGATAGTGAGTGGGGGAAGAAATGAACACCAAGAATTTGGGAAGGTTTTCAAGATACCCTAATGAAAAGGAGAAGTGCGATCAATCTTAAGTTATATTAATATTTACCAAACTGTTATTGGTCATAGCTTTTGAACCATTTCCATCTAAAGAGGTCTAGATGTGACAGTCTTGTAGGTTTTTTTTTTCTAGTAGTGATTTTTACGTGCAATTTTTTGCCTTGTTATGTGGTCATTCGTAACTAATTTTAGAAGCATCAAAATTAGGGGTGTTTTAAGTATTCCGGTCCCAATTATCCTAGCTCGGTCCTAGACATTTTGATATCAGGAATTTTTCATCCTGACGGGACCAGGACTGGGATCAACCTTGAGATCCCGATCTTAGTCCCGGTCCCAATTTTTTTTAAAAAAATTTTATACCTTATAAATTAAGTGATCCTTTTATTATTGTATTTTTTACTCCATAAATTAAGTTATCATTTGATAAGATATATATTACATCTTTAGTTAGAGTTAAACCATATAAATCCTGATACTAATACTAACTATATAATGTATAAAGATAATAACGAAGATGTTGATTGTGATCATGATGATAATAATAATAATAATAATAATAATAATAATAATAATAATAATAATAATAATAAAATTTTAGTCTTCAATTCTAGATCAATTTGTGTGATTATTATGGCTTTGTTAAGTGTTAAATGATCACTTTAAACACTAAATTATAAAAAATTTAACTCATAGAATAATATATTTTAAATTTAATTAAAAAAATGAGATTTACTAGGATTACCAGGACTAGACCGGCCAAAAATCGGAACCGGGAACCGGAATTGGGGGATCTTGGTCCCAGTTCTGACCCGGGTTTTGAACACCCCTAATCAAAATAAACCCAACGCTGGCTTGATTCAAACCCCAGGATATTCTTTATAATTGAAAAATATAATCTTGGTTGATACACCAATTCCCTAATTTACGAAAACAACGTCCAACTCAAAAGTTTCAGATTTTTTTTTTTCTCGGATTCAAACATGGCTTTGCACGATAAGTGTGAACCATGTCGAAGTAGTCATGAACTGTGTGTGTGTTGTTAATTCATTTTTAAGTTTTAAATTATCAAAATTTAAAATATACCAGGAAATAGAAGCATGAGGGTAAAAAAAAAACCATATTTGATCATCAACCCATCCTTTATATATCACTTTCAATATATCCAAAACCATGAGGGTAAAATAATAAAAGCACGGCACGTGTCTAAACATACACTTTCCTACTAACAAGCTAGTTGAAGTGATAAGAGGCTTCATCTTGTAAGAGGAAAAATATAAATTCAAGTTGTAAGAAGCATGCTTATTGAAAGAGACAAAAACCCTTTAAGCTTTAAACCTCGAGAGGAAACCTTAAATTGAATAAAAAAAAACATATACTTTCCAATCTTAGTCTTATTTTTCTCATATGCAAGAGACAACAACGCAACTCATCTGTACCAACCATATACACGCTTTAGTGATCATCTCAAAAAAAGGTACGTGAAAAATGAAATGAATTATTGATTCTATGCTTTGCTGGCATTCATGGATTTGGCTTTTTAGAAAGTGTACGACAAAAAGTAGAGGCGACATTTCCACGAAGGCATCTTCTTCCTTCTGGGCTTGATCCTCATCTCCCATAATAGTAGTACAACTTTGGGAAGAAGTTTACCCTACAAAAACAAAAACTTTAAAGAAGATTTAAGCTAACAATCTGCCACGAGTCCGGTATGGTCAAACTTTAAGTCAATCTGGACCCTACACGATTTTGTGTCTTATCCCTAGCCTTCTATTGTGTTGCTTGGGTGTTTCGTGGGGCGTTCCTGCTTTGGACGCCAACATGACTTTTTCTTTGGATGAAATCGTTATGAAATTTTGAGCAAAAAAAAAAAAAATCGTTATGAAATAGAAAAGGTATAAGGTTAATCCAGCAGCATTTTTTTAACTACTTTTTAAGGAGCAATTTGAATCTCGCTGTTAACTCCTAAAACAACCTATAAAGTGAAGGTTCATGCATCCAGTATTAAAGCATTTTTTCATTAGCGCTCAACATTTTAAATTAAATTTTTGATGCAATTTTCCTTTTAAAGTATCTTATGAGTTATGTTTTGGGAAAATCCCTTAAAAAGAACTTTAAAAAAGTCAAAAGATAAAATGGTGTTTTGAATATTCATAATGTCAAAGAAGTATATTAGGGCATGATTCATAGTTTTCAAAATTAAAAGAAATGACAAAATTGTCTCTTGGAATTTAATTTTCACTTTGATAGAATTAATTGTGAAAACCTTATCCCCATACTTGTGAAACATTTATCAGATTTTGTGATTTGATTTGCAACTTGTGAAATTCTTTAAAAAAGTTGTAAAATTGTTTTAAAAACTTGTGAAAACCTTGCCCAAACTTTTGAAACCTTTATAAGAACTTGTGAAACCTTTATTAAGTCTTGTAAATCAAAATTTACAACTTGTAAAAATCTTCCTCGAACTTGTTAAACTTTTATCAGAACATTTGAATCAAATTTGTAAATTGTGAAATTCTTTAATGAAGTTGTGAAATTATTTTGAGAACTTATGAAAACCTTATCCCAACTTATGAAACCCTTATCAAATATTGTAAATTCAAATTTACAACTTGTGAAATTTTTTAAGGAAGTTGTGAAATTCTTTGAGAACTTGTGAAAATCTTATATGAACTTGTGAAGCCCTTATCAGATTTTATGAATTTTGATTTGCAACTTGTGAAATTCTTATGAGAAATTGTGAAAACCTTATTTAAACTTATGAAAGCCTTTATCAGAACTAGTGAAATCGTGACTTCCTCTCTGGTCTTAATTTTAACATTAGAGGGACAATTCTGTCATTTCTTTTTAAATTTGAAAATGACGAATCAAGCTCTAACACCTCTTTGCTATTATAAGTATTCGGAACATCTTTATGTCGTTTGACATTTTTAAAGTTTTTTTTAATAGATTTTCCCTTATACTTTTTTATCACACTTTTTAATATTTTTAGTTCTTGTCTTTCATATTTTTAGCACTCATCTTTGACATTTCTAATAATAAGCTTTTTTTAATTTTTGGAGTTGTCATCTTAAATATTTTCTAAACTTACATTTCTAGTCTTATTTATAAGGTAGAAAAAGAAGGGTTTTTTTGTCCCATTTATAAGCCACTTCATTAATGTTTTTTCATGTGAATATATATTTTTACCCTTCATTTGTTATTGTGCAGACTTTTGTTCTCATTGAGTATTATGTGTATTAAGTAAGGGTAAAATTAAAAAGTTGTCAAACTTTAATGTGGAGTTAATGAGATTTAAGACTTTCTTTTGTCTACATAAAATATGATGTAAGTGACTTAGATAGCATGAGAAGAGTATTGTGTATATAAAACATGTTGTAAGTAACTTATAAATAGCATGTTAATTAATTCACACCAACTAATGAATGTTAGTTAAATCTAGGGTTAAAAATAGGTTCAGACTTTATCATAACTAGGCTTATAGTCTAGTCTGGTTGGAGCCTAATAAGGCCTATCCTGTTTAGTAAATATGTCAGGCTTCAAACCTATTTTAAGGTCTTTTTGCTTAAACAGGCTAGGTTTTTTTTTTTTTAGGCCTAGCATGTTTAATAAATTATATATTTATATTATTTAGTTTAATTTATATTTTAATCTGGTTTGTTTGATAATATATAATTTTAATTTGTACTATTGTAAATATTATAATTATAATCTTTGTGAGTGCTAGTGTATCTACTATTCCAATCATTTTGTGTAACATCAGTTCGCTTCATATGAGTCTTTTTTTTTTTTTTTTGGTTTACACCCCCCGGTGTCCCATCCCCTTTGAAGGCAGACTAATCCAGAGTTGCCCCCGATATAGAGGAATTTCCCAGGGATCGAACTCGGGCCCTTTAGGCAAATGGCGGAGGAGGCACCTTGGCTCCCTCTTTCAAACCATCCGAGCCACGCCCCCGGGCTCATATGAGTCTGTTTTGTTAAAAAAGTTTTCACTCCTATCTATTTTTTATCTTTTTGAGAAAAAGTTTTGGCATTTAAATTTATATACTTTGATATATTTTTCACCCAAATTTAAAGTAATTTAACAAAAGTTAAAGTATATATTTGATTCTTTATATTTGCATCATGTTTCATTTTAGTCCTTTAAGTTTATAAGTGCACTTTTAGTATTTTAATATTAACACCATTAGGTTCACTTAACAAAAAATGCTGGCTCACCAATTTTAAATGATGATTGTGCAATTAAACGTTGACAAATCAAACTTGTAAGTTAATTCCTTAATTTATTAGGTTTATATTTTAAAACAACAATAAAGCTGTTAGAAAAGAGTTGGCAAAAAATCTGGTAAAAAAGAAAAAAGCAGTCATCCTCTCCTCTTCGACAACGCATATGCTTCTCTGAATCCAGCATCTGTGAATTCACATATGCTTCAATTCCTCGTTTACTTGCAAACAACTGCAGTTCTACACCGTCCTTCCACTTTGGCAACCCGCAAGATCTAAAGCTAATCGATGGTTCTTGACTTTCTCTGTGAACTCCGTCTCCGAAGTGAAAGACTCGTCACCCATCGCCAAGATTTCTCATCAGAGGTGAAGAAAGTTGCTAATAATTGCTGATTCTGACAGTTCCCTTTTCTTTTGTGGATGAAGATGTCGACGGATGGGAAGATATGAAGCACATCTATGGGATAACGGTAGCGGAAGACAGGGTCACTCTCGATGGAGTTAAGGCTTGAGATTATGGTGAGATTTTTGTTCCATTGTTCCAAATCTTTGAAATTATTTGTTGTGGAGTTCTCCAATTTGTCTAAAGCTCAGTTTCACATATTTAGGGCTTGTTTGTTACGCGGAATATAGAGGAGGGAAAGGGAAGATTGCAATGTTTCTCAGCTTGAAACGCGTTTGGCTGCCCAAAGTGCCGGCAACCCACATTCCCGCCAAGGTGAATGTTCCTTTAAATATGGGAAATTGAGTTCCCGCCCAAAATGAGATGAACTTTAAAATGTTCCCGGCAGTGATAAAATGTGGACAAAAATGCGCCTGAAAACATATAATAAAAGATTAAAGACGGAGGCAGAATGCGCGCAAGGATTTGGTGAACCAGCTTGGTACAGTGTCGAAAGCTTGTCTGGAAAAGGGAAGAGGCAAACTGCATGCGAAATAGAACACTACAAAAAAAACACCTGATTTTAGATGAAATTTGCGAAGAAATCAGGGCTTTCAACGGAATTTGCGACGGAATGCGTTTCCGACGGAATAGATTCATTCCGTTAGTAATAATAGCGTCACAAAAAAATTAGTGACGGAATATGTTCCGTCGCAAATTCTGACGGAATTTTCCGTTGAAAACTCCGACGGAAAATAATTCCGTCGGGAATTTCCGACGGAATCCAATTCCGTCGCAATTCAAAAAAAAAAAGCAAAAATTATTTTTTAAAAAATCAAAAAAATTTTTAATTTACAAATACCACGTGTTTGCTCCTCAGAGCGCCACGTGTCCCCTCATCATAATTCCTCCAAATGCCTCTCCTCCCATTCGAACCCTCGTCCCATTCGAACCCTCGACCTCAGGGTGCAGATGCCTTCACGCTCGGGTCTTTGCCAATTGCGTCGGAATGAACCTGTGTTATATTATTACATATTATTATATATATAATATTATCATATATATATATATAAACATACAAACATACATATAATTAATTAATTATATACATATAATTAATTATTAATTAAATATAATATTATTAAAAATAATGAAAATTTTAATAAAAAAGAAAAAAATATTTATATGTTTAAATTAAATAATTTTTTAATTAAAATTACTTAATAAACAATAATTTAATATTATAAATATTATTTTTAATATAAAATTATAATATAATATTAATAACATATATATTAATAAATAATAATATAATAATAATTAAATTTAAATATAATTATTTAATAATTAATATTTTAACTTTATAAATATTAGTTTTTAAAAAATTAATAATTTTTAATTTTTCAGACGGAATTTCCGAGGCAAATTGCGACGGAAATTACTGTAGGAAAACATTGCGATAGAAATTTCCATCGGAAATTTTATTGGAATTTTCCATGGAAAATATTCCGTCGGAAAATTTTCGAAGACAAATTCCAACGGAAATTTCAGTCAGGAATTCCTTCAAAAAAATTTGCGACGGAAAATTGCCACATAAAAAATTCCATTGGAAATTCCGTTGATAAATTTGCCACGAAAAATTCCATCGGAATTTCTGTTGGAAAAATTTGTGACGGAATTTCCGTCGGAATTTGCTACAGAAAAAATTCCGTCAGAAATTGGGTATTTTTTTTGTAGTGGAACTCCAAATCAAGATAATGTTGGTCTAATTACGTTATGGTTTATGGCGTGAAGTGGGCAATATTTTTCCTGTCTGCGTTGTGTGTTGAACAACCGAAGAGAAGCTGAAAATGTGTGGGTAAATTTAGTATGAGCTTATAAATTGGTATGTGTGTGATGTGGGTTGTATTGGATGCACATATGTGAAAGAAAAGCAGAGTCAAAAGCTGAAACGATGACCAATACCACGAGGAAGACGATGAACAGTGAAGACGAGGTCGAGTTCAAACTGGGATTATTAAGTTTGATCTGGGTTGTTAAGTTTGAACTGGAATGTTAAGTTCGAACTTGAACTTCTAGTGAGGAAGATGATGAACAGTGAATACGAGGTCGAGTTCGAACTAGGGTTATTAAGCTTGATCTGGGTTGTTAAGTTCGAATTAGAATGTTAAGTTCGAACTTGAACTTCTGGTGAAGTTTTAGGGGTATTTTAGGTTTTTCACACAATCTTCCCACTTAAATCACTCTCTTTTCTTCCAACCAAACATCTTATCTTCCCTCAACCTATGTTCCGTTCTCATGTCTACCAAACAGCTCACTCTTTTAACTTTCCTCTCAATCTTCCCTTCCTTTCCATTCACTTTCCTTCCTTTCCGTTCCCTCCTAAAATATTCCCTGTACCAAACAGGCCCTTAAGATTATGCTTAGGGGCTTTGACGCCATTAATCCTAGGGGTTTGACGCCATATAAAACAAAAAGAAAGACTTGCACGATTGACGTTTACGGGACTGGCTGTTTCTGCGGATGAGATGTTCAAAGCTGCATCGATGAGTTAGGGATGGATGGATTGGTGATAAGAAACCACAAAATAGTCCGTATTAAATCCTTTTCAATTTACAGGTTTTAAAATATTAATTTATTCAAATATTAATACACTCGTACATGTAAGCATGCTTTGCCAGTGTTTAATTGCTTAGTTATCGCTTAAAATTAATGAATCAACATTTTCTGTTAAATTAGACTCATGATTTAATGGTTGTAATATTAAATGGAGGGGAAGTTGAGAGATAGGTTAGTGGAAACACCCCTCTCCTAATAAGACTAACGGTATTAACACCAAAGAATTAAAAATATACTTTATAAACTTAAGGGACTAAAATAAACATGATACAAACATAAATGACCAAAAATATACTTTAGTTGTTAACAAATTAAAAAGGCTTTTAAAGCCTACGACTTATAAATATGTAAATATGTAAGCTTTGTAGCTTACAAAAAGCCTATATAAATATAGGTTTTAGTAGGCTTAAAACCCATTTATGGCTTTCAAAACTTGAAATATGAAGCCTTTTAAAAGGCATACTCCCTCTTATCCTAAATATAAGACATAATTAATTTTTTTAGAGATTAAGGAAATTAAATAAGTTACTTAATCATAAGATATGTTGTGTATGATATGATTACGTAATAATACACATGATATGATAAGTTACTTAATCATAACACTCACTTTTATGGATTTCAATCTCTTTTCCACTCCTTTTTGCTTCATGGTAGAATTTGAAAATCCAGATGATTCATATAGCTCCTAAAAGAACAGTATATTAGGATTCTTGCGAGATTTAAATTAGTTGCTTTTAGCTTTGTCAAATCCATAAAAGCAAAAGGAAAAATGAACTCTGACCAGACCTTGTAGCGGTGTGGAGGACAGTATGGTATACTACTTTTATGCAGTGACCCATTAATCTTATTCGTAACCTTCAGAGGAGGCAGAAGCAGTACACTTGTGTCAAGTCTAGAATCTGTGTCTCACAGCATAAAGTTTACAATCCCATAAAAACTTAATAGAACTTTGTCAATCATGCTACAGTTAAGTATAGACATAATCTAATAATATTCATCTTTACGTGCGTTAAAAAAAACAAAAACAAAAAAAAACAAAATCCCATCTCTATACCTTATAAACAGACCCAACCCACATATCATACGCTATAAATGGTCAACCAAGAACAAATTATGCGGTATGGGAATTTAGTTTGCAGCCAAAAGTGGAAGTACATTCTTTTTTTAAAGGGAGATTTACACTTAGGTCCCATGCAAGGAAAAAAATGAAAAAATGGTCCTTATAGATTGCAAAATGAAAAAATGGTCCCATGGAGTTGTCAATACAGGCTCCTGGAGTTGTGAATGACAACGCCAGGAGCCTGTATTGACAACTCCATGGGACCATTTTTTCATTTTACAATCTATAGGGACCATTTCTTTATTTCTCCTCTTCCTTGGGACTTCACTGTCATTCTCCCTTTTTTAAATTACAATGACAAGCATCACACTTGAAGATTAACTACATACTATAGGATCCCAAACAAAAGAAAGCTAAAAACAGCCAAGCTATCATCAGCTAACATCAGTTAACATCCGCCTCAAACATTCAGCAGATGGTGTGCTAATTATATTCAACTCCTTGTTCATTCCCCTTGCCGATCTTGCAATGAAGTCTGCACACAGAAGAACTTCTCTATGAGAATGGAATATCTGTAGATCCCATCCAGAATAAATCAGGGATCTTGTTTCAAATATCAGCTGGGAGAAAGGATGATTATCTCCACAATCCAACATCAATAATTGTATTGCTTCTAGTGAGTCTGAATGCAAATGGATTTTATAAAGTCCCCGCATTTTGCAGATTTTCAAGCCAGTTTCTATTGCTTCTAATTCTGCTGTTGTCGAGGGCATGTGGCCGATCCTCTTCAGAAATCCCACTATCCACTCTCCTTGATCACCTCGCACCAGACCACCACAGGCACAGGACCTTGTTCAGCTGTTGAAGAGCCATCCACATCGATCCTTACACAACCCATAGGTGGCGCCTTCCATCTGTCTTCATAGCGCTCCATTGCTTGGAAAATTCTGTGTTTGAGTTTGCCCCCTTCCACCTCCTCTTGTAATAAGTGAGAGCATCTGTGCAGAATCTTTGCTGGTTGTATACTAGCATTTTCAAAAACTTGTCTGCATCTGCTTGTCCATAATAACCAACAGGTTAAGCCAAAGACACATTTCCACGACCATCTCCTGAATTTCCTCGAGTTAGGCTCATTCTTTGCATTCCACTCAAGCCACACCTGCAAATTACCACTAAAAAAACTAGTATATTGTATAGGATCAATTAGTGCAAGCCACACATTATTTGCAATCTCACAATCTCTCTCAATATGTGTATAATGGTTTCCTCATATTGGCACTCAAAAGGACACTCACACAGATCACTCAACCCTCTCTTTGCTCTCAAGGAGTTTGTGGGTAACCTCTCATGAAACATTTGCCACATGAAATATTTAGCTCTTTCAGGAATCGGCCATTTCCATATGTCTCTCCATTTGTTAGTCTGTTCCACGCTACTCCCCTTGTGCACCATATTATATTCAGATTTCACCTTAAAATTTCCATCCGATGAGTTTCTCCACAAGAAAGTATCTTGTCCTTGTTGGCATGGAGGTTGCACCTGTTTAATTTTCTCTACAACACCTGCTGGAAGGAATTGAAATAGCTCCATTTCGCCAAATCCCAATCCCCATTTTCTGTCACAAAATCACGCACTGCACTCTCATGCTGAATGTGTTGGTGATTAAATTCCACATAACTGATTAGGGGCCTCTCTAAAGGTAACCACATCTCCCACCAAGCATTTTTATTAATGCCACTACACAATTTGCTCCCTACACCATATCTGAATTTATCCCACACCGAAGCTATAGTGTTCCAAGTGGCAGATTGCTGTCGCTTCTTTACAATTCTGGGAAATTTCTCATCACCACATCCATACTTGCTTCTCAAACACTTCACCCAAAGGTCTTTATTTTCAAACGTAAAACTCCTGCAACAGTACTGCCATGAAGAATCAAGATTCCTGCATTTTCACTATATTTGAAGCAACCGATGGACAGGGGAATCAAATGTGATAAATAGTGTACATTATCTTAGTAGGAAACAACTTGGGCATGTATATTTTGATAACCTGACGTTCGTTGCGCCCAAATCTCATAAATAACCGAACCAGTACTACAGCTTAGCAGCTTACATATATTATTGCAATATGCATGTCAACTACTCAAGCCAACATGTCTAAAGAGCAATTCCTTCTATCAAAGCCCAGCAAGATACGGTCTGAGTAAGAATGAAACTAATGTTCATTTTCAGCAACCAAATCTCAGGCAAAAAAAGTATTTACAACTAATTCAAACTTCTCTAACAAAAATTTCTAATGCAGGGCAATTGTAATGATACATGTTCTATGGTAAGAGCAGAATCAAGCGTGTCAACAAAGAATAGCATTTTTAGGATTTAATGTGTTGTTGTCTACGAATTTTAGCCTCGAAAGAACCCAATATAATGGTGATTCATAATACTGGTACATGATTGATAAGAGGATTGACGGGCATATAGAGTGGACAACGGAGTTTCTAGAACAGCTGGAGAATGTCTCAGTATTACATCTACATGCCTGAATCACAAAATGGTGGTGATAGGAGACCATCTTCAAATCCTCTGTTAAGAAACAGACAAAGATTTAGAAAATATGCAACCGCACTAAGCAGCAAAACTTCTCAAGACACAGCGTAGAAGAGTTGTATTACAATGAAATTGATAGGTGATCCTCCTCAGGTAATTCAATCGAAACCGTTTTCGCTAAAGAGAGAAGAAACTCTATTGAATATGAAAATTTTGACCGTCTGCAATACCAAATCAACGGATAAATTTCCAAAAGGGAAACGAAAAATATATAGCTCATTGCTTCATTCTTGAGCACAATCAACAAATTAAGAGAACTTCACATCGAGTGATGCATATGATGATACAGTAAATCCAGAGCAACAATGGGCTTTGTCAATTAATTTAACCAGGCGCAATAGGTATCAACACTATTGAATCGAGCTTTATATTAAACAAAATCAAACATATTGCAACTATCTAGCCTCAAAGCCTCCAAAATAATGCTTCTAGAAAGACGCGTTAATATGAAAATAGTTTAATAGCTTTCCAATAAAATATTTTACTCTTTAGGATCTTCGCCAATTGTTAACTCATAGAAATTGATAACATTTTAATACATTTTCTTCTCTTTTCACTTGCTTTTGAGTGCAAATTGTGCATATATAGAAGAAAATGTGATAGAACAAAAGAAAAGTTCAAATCATGACTTAAATGCATATAAGTAGGATTATCTTTTAAAATTAAAGAGCTCATGATGTCCTCCTCCTTATAGGTGAAAGATGACAAGTCAAAACGCTCTAAAAAAGACCAAGGAAAAACTCAATGAGCTAGGAGGGAAGGTGTGCATGTGCTGAAGTCAATGGAGAATTGCCCTTACTGTGTCATATGCTTCAGCCAAAAGCATATGTGTTGAAGCATTTGGGGTCAGAACTTACTGTGTAACATGCTTTAGCACTCGACCCTGTGCCGAAGTCAACGAGGACCAGAACTTAGTGTGTCATATGCTTCAACACACACGTATATGCCGAAGCATACGACAAACTATGCAACCATGTGTTTTACTTACTGAAACGCATGTGGAGGGTATTTAAGCAATGGATAGGCGGAAATTAGGTCATTCTTCAGTTTTCAAGTGTTCCTAGGAGTTGGGTGTGCTAGGGTTTTGCCCTTTTGAAGAGTATTAAGCTTGGGTTGAAGTCTAGAAGCAATTTGGGGCTCAAATCCTTGGTTTTTCTCATTCTTCTTCTCTTTCTTTGTTAAGTTTCTATAATGGCTATAATTATTCTGCATAATTATAGCTGTTTCATGACTTTATGTAGCTAAACACATCATTTTAGAGTTGTTTTGAACCCTTGTATGGATTAAGTACTCATTTTCTCCTTTATATTTGTGATTAATGAAGAGATTATGCTGATTTTACTCTTTACTTAAAGCTTCTTGTTGATTGGCCACCAATAAGATTGTTGGGTTCACTTGATCAATGCTTGAGAGGGCTAGATTAAATGTAGAACTTGAATTAAATCGTGTGAGAGTTTGAAATTTTTGAATTGAATGGATAGCTTTGTTAATGAGGTAGAGATACACTCATTGACCTCACATAGCCAAATAAGATTTGAAATGAAATTAGGGTTTGATTAGTTAATTAAGAGATTAATGAATTAATTAAACTATACACCTATTTGGAGACTTGAGAGAGCACTTATAGGTAAATTAGTATCCTTGGTTAGTATAATCTTTCATTAAGTAGCATATGTTAGGGGGATTTAGTGAGTGCTTTTGAAATACAAGGGGGATAAACAATCCTAAGTTTCATCCAATACTTGAATTCAAAGAATCATTTGGTTTTATAAATTTTCCATTGAAAAGTAGTTTTAAATTTCTTTTTCACCCAACCAACATGTTTTGTTCCAACTTGATCAATTTCAAATGAATCTATTCAACCTAATTAAACACATGATTACATTCGTTAGTTCACTTTCGTCGTAGTCCTCGTGGGAACGATCTTTACTCATCACTTTATTACTTGCGACCTGTATGCCTGCAGAAGCTAAACGGTGAACACCAGTATCATCGGATGGAGACATTGCCAAGTATAGGAAAAAAATAAAGGGGAGAGAGAGAGGACTAGTGTACCGAGACGAATCTATGTTCGGATCCAGGTCAAAGCTCTAATGCTCCATAATAGTACCAACACAAGTATTAGACTACTAGAGCTTAATCAGGATTGGCACAGCAGATCACCAGAACAAGAAAGATAGTAGGAGAGAAGAGATTGCTAGAAAACTCAATAGCAGGGATGAGGAATAACTAAAGGAGACACCTCTTATTTATAGTGGTTTAAGGTGACCACTAATTAGGAAATGATGTCCACCCTTCTTGCCTTCCAATTTAATAATCATGAGAATTAATTCTCAATTAATTTCTTGAATTATGATGACTTGTTTCTCAATTAACAATATCACAATTAATACTAACTTATTCCCTAATCTACAATTAATCTTGATTTGATTCTTATTTGATTAGGCTACTTGTATCCTAATCAAATAGTCTGGCCCATCAAAGGCGGACTTGGACCCAAAGTCTAACATCTCTCACTCGCACTTGATGGGCCTCCCATCATGCATCCATTACTCTTTCCTGTTTCATACTTGGTGTCTACCATGACTGTGTGGGCAAAAGTGTCTTCAAGATTTTGTGCTTGTGATACTAGAAATCCCTCATATCATATTAGCATCCAAGGACACCCTTTATATATATATATATATATATATATATATATATATATATATATATATATATATATATATATATATATATATATATATATATATATATATATATATATATATATATATATATATATCTGTAAGCTATATATTCATTGCTACAGATGCCCCAGATTCTCCCATACATATTACTCATAGTATATCTAATCTCTCTCGAGTTAATATGTTGAATAACCTAGATTGCCCTCCATGCACATAGTATCCGCACTTACAAGCTACACATAAAGCTAGTAAGGGGCTGACCACAGACACTAGCACATCTTATGTATCTAGGAGTAAATCTTCCTTTTTGACTAAATATCAGTCCATCTTAACTTGGTCCCTTTCCTGGTTCTCACTCGTCTGATCAAATCATGTGTGATCATAGAGCTTCAGCTAAAGTGACTGTCGCCAAACCAAGCTTTCATGATGCCGCCTAAGTCTTAAGGACATCGTGGAAGGATTCTTCCTTGCTGGGGGACTCACACTATAGTAAACTAGGGATCTTTCACCTACATCCCATGTTGCAATCTAACTCTCAAGTACATGCAGTATGAATTGCATGCTACGGTGAACGGTTTGTGGTGTACGTCGATTTCTGTCTCTTTCACCGTACAGACATTAGTTCCAAAATGTACTCAATATTCGAACCATAACTCTCTTTTTCACAATATCTCTTTTACAATCTCATTTGTGAAAAAGAGTTCTTTGCCTGGCTACAGGTTTGTATTCATACTTTGATCCATTTTGCAACCCCCGCCATCATCTAGGCCATAATTAGTGTTTAAACTTATTTTATAAGTAAATGGAAGATCGAGGGCAATTAAAAACGTTTTACAAAAACATGTACAATACGATCTCCATTCATTTGAAATAAAAATAGTTGGCCTATTTGGTTTGTCACATATATAATATCAGAGTGCTAACAAAATTCCCGACATTCACCCAGAATAATATCATTAACCCAAGAGTTTTACAGGGCATCATTGCCCATCTCAGTTTCCCATACCAGGGATTACACAATAACTACAAATCTATGGTCAATCCAATATATACAATTGTCCAAATGATAACCAAAAGTACAATAGAAACTAAGACTACCACCGGCAATCCTAGTCGTCCTTGCTCATTTGCTTGTATCGAGATCCACTTGCCCTAGCTAAAATTGTTATTTGGAAAAAGTGAAATTCAAAAGAATCTCAATAGCAACAATTTACATATATGATGCATAATTAAACAAAGCAAGTAAGCATATATCACAATACAGCAATCACAATATTCAAGGCCGGGCTAACCACCACGTCCCCTATTCATTCAAGGTCGGGCTAACCGTCACGTCCCCTCACTCATTCAATGATAAATGCAAACAAGCAATGTATTAAATATGATATAAGAAAAAGTGTCACTACCTTGTTCTTTCTGTTCTTATTCAGGCATAGGCTTTCTATGTTCCGAGCAAATATCAAATCCTATAGTCATAATTAAGGATGACACATTAACACTTATTCCAATCCTCAAATGACTTCAAAACACTTAAATTTGGTTATCATTAAAGACCCTTAGGTGGCTACTAGAAGCCCAAACAAATGCCTAAAGGGTTGGGAAGTACTATCTCAAAGACCATCTTTTAGTGTGCCTCATAAAACATGTCGCTTCTGGCTTCCGACTCGATCCTAAAATATTAAATGTACAAGAAATAGGTTATAACCTATCCATGTATCATTTTAGGCACTACCATAGTGTTTCTTATGATTATATTAGTCCATGGTGAGAATTTACCAAAATGCCCCCAGGACCCAAGCCTAGCCCTGCTGTATTCAGCCCAACTGTACTTTTCTCCAAAATTTTGACATGGGCTATCCCAATACATTTTCACCCAAGGAATCCATTTTTGGACTTGAAATTATCAAATTTAATGTCAAATTACGAAATTGCCCTTGACAGCCCTACTTTTAGGGTTTTAGGGGCGTTTCCGTAATTATGCTTTTTTGGCCTTTTCCAAATAAGTGCCGAACAATTACCCCACCTAATTTTCCCTCCTAAATCTAATGGAATCATCAAATCATTTAAAATCCAACTCCTACCCCTAGATCTAGCCTTGACCAAAATTATGGGATCCTTACGATTTCGGCTCCGTAAACGCGTTCCTTTCTACTCCTAACCACTTTATTAACTATCTAATTGAGTTTTAAAAACTATTTGAACTAAAATTGGGTAGCATAACCCTTAGGCACACACATTTCCAAAATTTAAAATCAATGGCAATCCAGTGAAATTTCACGGATTAAATTGCCCACAGCAACCAGAATAGTTAATATACGAAGGTTTGGAAGTTACCTCAAGCTCCCACTAGCTTTTCCTAAATATGGATGAAACCCTAAAATTTAAACAATAGATTTTTGAGCCTCCAAACCTTAAAGAACAAAGAAGAGTAGCTTAGGGTCGGAATTATAAGCATTAGGAGCTAAATCGTCGGAGAAATCGGTTTACCTTGCAAGATTCCTTCCCTTTCTCTCTCTAAACTCTCTCAACTTTCTCTCTCTTGTTTCAGATCTGGTTTGCACGAAATGGGCTGAAGGAAGAAGGGGGTAATGATATATTATTTCATTTATTTAACCAATTTCCAAAAATTCCAAAATCAATTTTTATGCACATAAACCCTATTTACATATAACCAAGCTCATTAAGTCCAACCAATATTTTCTTCCTCTTGTAACATATAGGAGGCACCTAGGGGTCCCTCCCTATGATCTCAATTGGCTTCACAAACATGTCCAAGTTACTTATACACATAAAGTTTCAATTTTAGTCAAAATTGCACTTTTTGCTCAAATTTTTCATAAATTCATATTAAATTGACCAAAATATTCTAAATACATTTTTTTTATTTTCCTTAATTAATTGAAATTAACTTCAATTAATCAGAAAATAATTAATTGTGTGATAAATTGGCAAAGTTACAATTTTGCCATTACCTTTTTATTCAAATTTCTTTTCTGATTTTTATTTGGCCAATTTCTATCAATTTTTGGACCAAATATTTTCTCTAATTTTTATCCATTTTTGGACATTAATATTGGGCTTTTTAAATTACCTAAATTAATTCCACAATTATTTTGCCTATTTTCTCATGAAAATGAACATTTATAAAATTCATAAATTCTAAATTCATGAATATTCATCATTTTTATTGAATTTCTCAAATAATTACAATATATTTGGTGAATATAAAATTTGGGGCGTTACACATTTTATGTGTATATTTAAACATATGGATCTCATCTCAGTCTAACTGAGGCGACTCAAACGTAAAAATTCTTTTTAACCATCTCATGGTGATCATTTGCTCGTCTTACCCTCCCATGCCCCCAAAAAACATGGGAAGACAGTTGTTCGTGTGAGTGAACCAACCTCTTCAGACCTTTACGACATACTAAATTATATACCTTATATGTATTTACTCATAACATACATACTATTTCTTTTATCTTCATATAAAAGAAGTTCACGACCTTATATTTTATTTGCGCCCTAAAATTTTGTCTAACTCAATGAATATCAAGCTATGGGCTCAGTAAGGGAATCTACCAACATTCCGTCAGCAAAAGGTCATTGAACTTTTGTTTTCCCTCTTTGAAAGCATATCTCTCATAGAGATATATCAAATGTATGTTTCGCCTAACTGTGATACTTGAGATCCTCTTCATAAGATACTATTGTTTGGATTCTTCTATCCACCATTCATTCCCAATCACTCATAGGAACTTCTCTAGCCATATGGCACCTTGAATGATGGTAGAACACACTCTGTGTTCTAATTCCATGGATAACAGAAATACATTGTATTTTTCTTTACTCTATTATCATTTCCTTAGGCCCTATATTGGAGTATCCTTTCAAAGGAAAGTTGTTGCCTTAACAACTTAATCCATGGTTATTCTCATAATCTATTTCATAGTAAGACCAAAAATAGCTTCCAAGTCTGACCAAAAAACATTTGGTCTTACATACACCAATGTGTACATTCATATTACCAACTATAGTCTTACTATGGGACTCTATCAACTTTTTCTATGTTGAATTCCTCGTAGGACATGTAATCTCTCTAGGTTTGTGCCTTTGACTTCAGGAGTGTCCATGGGTTAACAATTTGGCATCTTAAGATACCTAAGGATCACACTTATACATGTCTTAGGTGGTAAAGACTGTATCTTCCTTATGCAATCTCCATTTACCTTGTCATTCAAGATATTATTTGTTCAACCCATGATTTTTTCAACTCAGAATTCAAGGATTCTCTTATCCTTTATTCCTTTAACTCCCTTGACACTTGTTTCAGCTAAACATATGTCATTTGACAAAGGATGACTTCACAAAGAATCATCACTAGACCGTTTGACACTCATGTAATGTTCTTCGATTATCTCAAAGTTGGTGAGGCTTTTCACCTTGTAAAACCTCATATACTACTACCTAGGTGATTATTTCTATGAAGCCCTCAAGCTGCTTCATGTAGAGTTCACTATCCAATTTCCAAATTGAAAAGCGGTCTTCACATCATCTTGATGAACACAGAAAACCGACAACACTTCCAAATTTTTACCCAAGTGTTTCTAATGGTCCCAAACTCTCAACCAAAGCTATCTCCACATAAAATCACCCCAGGAACCCAATGGAATCATCAAAATCACCAAATTCCTATTCTATTATCATGCTTTGGTTTTAGGCTACAATCAATGCAAATTTCCCAAAATCTCCAAACCTAACAATTTCAACTTCAAACCAATTCTATCTATTCAAAACTCATCTCAAGACAACATTACCATAATCATATCATGCCAAACTACCAATGACCCTAATCCAACGAAAATAGGCCAAAAATTCCAAGTTCCATTATTTAGCATAAAACATAGATAGAAAGCTTTGTTTCACTTACCTCTTCAACTTTTCCAAAGAGGTTTCTTGATTCTCAAAACTTCAAATTTTCTTGAGGCCACAAACCACCACCAATGGACAATCTAGAACCATAGAATCGAAGCTCTCAATCCAAGGAACAAAGTTAAAGAAATGAGTTTTGGCATTTGAGGTGATTAGCTTACCTTAAATCAAGCTTTCTCTTTCTATCTCTTGGCCAACAATAGAGGACAAAAATAGAGAGAGAGAAAATGAGAGAGATGAGTGAGGAGGATGAAGAAATGATTATTTCTTCCTCCCCCATACCATTTCAGCAAAAAAGGAGGGAAGGGAGAGAGAAAATATTGTTAGATCTCTCATATTTTGATGATAATAAAGGATGGTATGAAAAAGATTTGATAAACAAATAAGTTTGAACAAAGTAATAACAGGGCAAATCATTACTTGAAGTAAGCATTGGAGTAATGAAGAAAGGCCAAGAGAAAAAGCTGAGAAACTTCATCACTGGCATGTTTTCTAAAGCGTTACTCGAGTAAGTATTCGAGTACTGAGACAGAAACTTGGAGTAACCAGGTCAACCTTCAAGTAACCTGCCAACATTACTCTAGTAAGCACTCGAGTAAGAAGGTAAATGATTTCTAGTTGCTCTCGGCCTGCCAACGTTACTCGAGTAGTTACTCGAGTAACCAGGTAAATCACTTAGAGTTGCTCTCGGCCTGCCAACGTTACTCGAGTAAGTACTTGAGTAACCATATAAAAGACTTCCAGTTACTCTCGGCTTGCCAATGATACTCGAGTTACTCTGCTTCAAGAAATATGTTGCTCTCGGCATTTTCAACCTTGCCAATGTTACTCGAGGCGCTACTCGAGTAACTCACTGTGGTAAGCAAAACCTGAAGGTAATACTCGAGTAACATTATATGTTTTTTATCACACTTCACTCGAGGCACTACTCAAGTCTGTAGGTATTTAATCAATCATTTAAACTAGATTACTCGAGTAAGTAATCGAGTAATCTGCAGAGATATTTACACAGAACTTCAAGTCGCTACCCGAGTAAGCAAAGCAAAAAATTTATGTTTACTCAAGTAACAAGGTAAGAAAACTTGAAGTGCTCTCGGTGTTGAAATCCTGCCAACATTACTGGAGTGAAGCATCGAGTAACCTAAAGTTTATTTGAGAGTTTACTTGAGTTGCTACTAGAGTAACCTATGAAGTAAAGGGTGCCATAATCGAGTAAGTACCCGAGTAAACAGGTATTTTCAAAGGTTTGAAATTGTGTTTACTCCATACACTACCCGAGTAATGTAATGTTCATTTGTTAACTTGCAGTTTGTTAATATTTTCACGATGATACTCGAGTAAGTACTCGAGTAAACTTAAATGAATACTCGAGTAGCTACTCGAGTATGCAAGTTCAGATTTTGAGAATTCATTCCAACGTTTATTGATTTGTTTCCTATATGATTAACCTTTCATTGTATTAGTATTCTTAGCATATCCACAGATAAACAATGAAGAGATCTTACCAAATAAGGAAATTCAAATGCAACATTCAAATGTTACCTACCGCCACCTATAGCAAACGGATATTTTTCAAATACTGGAAAAGTCAATAGTGGTTGCGCACTCTCTAACGGACATGAAGAAATATGTTCCAACAATCATTACCGACGCATCTATATATATGGGAACATCCAAACAGAGAAAAATAACAAGAACACACACACGAACGCATTATCAAGTTCATTACTCTGTTTTACATTATACTTGTAATTCTATGCTTCAGTGATTCTTGTTCACTTTATGAGAGAGATATTTCATTCAAACTCAATATTTGTTATTGAGGTAACTTAAGGTTGTGGAACCTTGAGTTGGGATTGGATTACAACTTGTAAGGGGAAGCGAGTGTCTAGGCGAAGGAACTTGCTTGTACTGAGGTGCCAAGAACCCACTAAATCTTGGAAGTTATAATGAAACTCTCAGAGAAGCTCTGAGGACTAGACGTAGGTCAAAGTGGTTGTGGCCGAACCAATATAACTCTCGGTGTACATTTCAGTGATATTTCTCCTTACTCTTTATTGCTTTATATTCACCGTCAAATTTTTATATTTGCAAAGAAATTTTAGTATCACCCAATTCACTCCCCCTTTTGGGTGAAACGCGTGCTCTAACAAATATAATTTAAAATACCCATTTGACTTTTCTCCCTTCCTTCTCATGATATAAGCTTGCCAAGTGTCCACTTCTCATTGGCTCTCCTCAAATAAGTAACTAATTAATTACTCTAACTACTCTATTAGCCATTTAGTCACACACCTTATTTCTTCTTAGTTAACAATTAATTTCCTCATTAATTACCAACTAATTAACTAACAATTCTCCATTGATTTTGGCACATTTACCAAAATTGCCACAAAACACACAATAATTCAATCTTTAATTCACAATTTATTCTCAATAATCTTTATTAGCCCATAATCAAAATTTGGGGCATTACATATGTGACAAAAAAAAAAGCACAGTTGAGGTAAGTTGGAGTGTTTGGATTCACATTAAATGGTACTGGGCTTATAGGAAAAGGCTACTTCTTAGAAAAGCCTACCGACCTTGCTTTTTTTTCCTCCGTGCGGTGATAGCCAGTCATGGTAGTTGAAAGAAGACAGTTAGAAGAGCATTGGTAGGCACTCCTCATTCTTTCACTCTCTTCTCCACGAGTTCTCCCGCTCCTCTATCCGTCTCTTTCTCTCCGATTACCTCCATCGCACCGGCTTCTTCCTTCCGCCTCTCAACTCTTCCAACACTTACTGGGATAATTTCCAAAAATTCATCAATCAATACCGCCCCAATCTAGATGTTCGCTCCACTTGTGGCTTCCAAACAACCTGGATCTCCTAGGGATGCCAGAACATCACAACTAAAGATGATTTCGTGTCCCAGATTCCATCCTCGGTGATTCAAGACACCAGCTAGAATTGCAATTAGTCACTCGAAAGTAACTCCCTTTATGCCCTCTGTACCATGAGCTTGTCGGCTATGCAATCCTTCATGAAAGGAAATTCGACCGAAAACGTCTCCGATTGAACGGCCTATCCCCCAATTTACGTCGCCGCCTTTGCCAATCAGGCTGGACCCACCAATAGAGGCGTTGCCAAGTGCATGTTCCTTCTGAGCTTCAATTCGCTATGTTCCCCCCAGTAATAAACGAACGATTGTTATTGTAGTGGTTGTTATTGTTTATTTATTGGCTTTGTCGCTGGCGATTGTTGGGCTCTAGCTTCACCGGAGATTGAAGAATAAGGGCAAGAGGGGTATTATTAGTCAAACTGAAATGGGTGTTGTCGTGCCTGAGTTTGATTCTATGAAGGAGAGCACCACTTTTAAATATAGATTTATCCATTTTTAATTAATTATTTTAGTGTATTTTTTTCAATAATAATTGAACTTTGTTTATTGGGAAAATTTCAAGAAAATACTACTTAAACTTCAAAATTTCAAATAAGTGATTTGACAAAAAATTGAGTTGTCAATCTCATTACTCTTTTTGTTAATAAGACTAATCTAGGATTTTGAAGTTCAAGTGGTATTTATATATCTTTTTTCCTTTTTTATTTTATCAAATTTTATTTATATTTTTTCACTTTAATTATCACAATATATACAAGTAATACATATATGTAGTATTCAATAAAATCCATGCCATTTTCAGTCATTTTTCATCTAAACTCACTTTTCAAAAAATAATCCAAATAGGTTTAAGGTTAGAAAAAAGGTCACTTCTGCCACAGACAACACAAATCACATTTACAATATGACTTTTTTCTATCTTATTTTTATAAAAATCAAATTATAAAAAAAATCACTTCTATCACCGCCAATCCAAACAGGCACTAGAAAGAAAAATGAAACCAAAGTAGCTATGAACTCCGTATTTTTTTTGGTCAAACAAAGTAGTTATATTGCCTGCAATACTTTTTAACAATTTTGTATCTTTCATATAATATTATATTATTTATATTACTAGCTCAAATTTGGAGTCAACATTGCCTTGGTCATAGACACTCTCGGTTATATGACCACCCTCGGTTAATGAGCAAAATTAGAAAACCCATTAAAACAAATATAAAAAAACAAAGAAAACGCGTTAAATGATGTGAGAGCAGTAATGAAACGACTTCATATTAATGTAGGCTTTTGTAAGCCAGATTGAGTTAGGGGTGGCATAACTTATTATTTTTAAACTGATTTTAATAAAAAGTTATATAAGATAAAAGTTAAACTATAAATATGATTTGTGTTTAGATTGGTGGTAATAGAAGTGACATTTTTAAAAAAAGTTAGACTTTTGAGCTTCTTCTCAAAAATTACTTTTGGACTAAAAAAAACTCATTTGCTAAAACACCAACCCAAACATCCTATTTTTTCCAAAAATCAATTCCATTGTGCTTCCTTTTTTTTTTTCATAAAAAGCCACATTTGGATGACGGGGACAGGTTGTTCGATTATGAAAAGGGTCCAAATGGGTCAGATACTAGCAAGGACCTGGAATATTCGTGTCTCCCTCCCTTCCTCAAGGGTGGTTCCTTTTATAAAGGGAACATTTTTCTTACTCTTTTCCCTCTACTGTTTTAACTATTGAGACCCAATTTTAATAATTTCAATTTATTTATTTATTTAGCTAGTAGTTGTTTATTTTAATCAAGTGATATTTATTTATTCATTTAACATAATATTAATTTGTGAGATATTTAGATAATCAAACTATAGCTAAACTGATAATTCAAAGTTAATTTTTTTATTCAATACGTGATATAGTTTAATATAAGGGTATTTTAATCATTTAAGGACTTGAACACAAATAAATTTTGCGGATTTTCTCAAAGTATGATGAAATCCCAAATTGTTCACATCTCCAAGTTTAACACTGTAAGTTGCTCAATTTACAACTCATTAAGCGTGTTTTTGCAATATGTTGAGTTATTTTAACAACTTTTTTCTCATATCTAAATAAACTGCCTTTTTACATCTCTAAGTTCAGCACTGAAAATTCTTTAGTTTTCAGCATTGAGGAATTTTCAGTGCTGAACTTGGTGGTATAAAAAGGTAATTTATTCAGACATGAGAAAGAAGTTGTTAAAATAACTCAACATATTGTGAAAACATGCTTAACGAGTTGTAAACTAAGTAATTTACAATAGTGAACAGTTGTTAAAAAAGTAGTTTCATTGTTATCTGAAAAATATATTGTAAAAAATACTAAACATGTTATAAACACAAACATAACTAGTTGTTAAATAAAGCATATGCAGTTGTCATATTTGGATTTTTAGAAAAGGTCATTTGATTTAGGCAACAAAAAAAGTGTAAAAAATTCCTCAAGTAGTTGTTATAACACGTAATAATAGTTGTGAACGTAGGAATTTGACAAACTTGAAATTAATTCATTGAATAAAAACATGTTGTGAAAATAACTGATGAACTAAGGGCAACTTTGTCATTTGACATTGAAAAATAATCACAGAAAAATCCCTATTTGACTTTTTTTAAGAACTTTTCTGTTATTATCTTGCTTTTTTTAGTAATTAGGAGTGATTTTCCCTAAAGTTTAATCAATTGTGTAGTCACGTCCCTATCAACAATGTGACTAGTTGGTTTTTTTTGCTCAAAATTTGACTAGTTGGTTTGAAAACAAAGCGAAGGCACATTTTTATGTCGTTTAATTTATTTTACAGAAGCAAGAAATGAGAGGCTAGCAGTCACGAGAGCTTTTTATTTGAAGGGGGGTTAAATTATTAGTGGCGGTTCCCACCAGCACAACCCTATTTGGCAATTTGCAGTATGTTATGCACAAATCCCTGTGGGCGGCCACTTCCTTTGAAAAAATATCTATTGGTGAGTAGGTACGCGTGGAAGGAAAAGAGGTTTGTTATATTTTAATTTGTTTTATATTTTATAATATATCATTTTCTTGGAATTAATTAGTCTGTTTTCATATTGTGAATATATTAAAACCCAAAAGGCCCGATACCTAATTTTATGGGAAAATTGTTCAAAAGTTTCTGATTGATAAAATCGGTCAAATGATCATGTTGGATGTCAGTAGCCACCAAGACTCAGGTTCGGGATATCTCTACATTTAATTTTATCTTAAATTGGCCAACTAGGAAATTAATTGGCCCAGGGTGCCTGAAAAATACGGAAAAAGTATAAAATATTTTAAAATACTGTTACTTTATACGTATGAAAATATATGACGTCAAATTCACGGTGAAAAAATGGAGAAAGTATAAAATACTTTTTACAATTTTAATTTCCTAATTTTATGAACCGGAACTAAGAGCATTTTTTTAAGGGAAAAAAAGTACAAAGACCGCTAGATGTTGTGATTCATGAACTCAACTTGGAGGCCTATGTTAAAAGCAAAGTTGATTCATTCTTGCATCTACACATATAGATATATGTACCATATCCCAACAACTTGTCCTTGACTTGACTATTTAGAGTAAATGTCCATTAAATTGAGTTACATTTTAATGAGGTAATTTATAATAATAACTAGAGTCAAGAGACTTAAATTATCAATTCATTTGTTTTCATATTTTGAATATATTTAAACCAAAATACACTATACCTTACTAACTTCATAACATAAGGTGCAGAAGCTTGATCTTGAATTCAATACTGCTCTCAAACTTGAAGACGGTGATCAATGGTGGAGGTCGGTGGCTATCTAGACTTAGATTTAGGATATATCTTCTTAATCAACTCAAACTATATATAGGTAATTTTTTTATAAAAAAAAACAGATACAAAGACAGCTAGATATTGTAACTAATAAATTCAAATTGGAGGCTTTGATTAAAATTAAGGGTTAAAGCGTAAATCTATCATGAAGCATTTCACTAGAGGCATCAGACACCATAATTTTTTTTTTGTTTTTGGATGCGAAAGTACATATGAAGTTTTTAACATAATGTAAAATATTATAACCGTTAAGTCAACTAATATTAACTATTTATGAAACAACTAAGAAAATGATGTAAAAATACACATCAAGCTTCTAAAATAGTGCAAAAATACATGTGAAATTTTCGGCTTCATTTATATTTTTGCACCATTAGTTAACTTAACAACTGTGACATTTCTGCATCATATTAAAAACTTCATGTGTATTTTTATATAAAAAGAAAGTTTATAGTGGTTAGTACCCCTGTCAGAATAAGGGGAAGTTTGCTCGTTAAATATACTTACCTAATATCAAATCATCGCTTCTTTCTTTATTTCTTCTACACGTTTTGATATGTACTAGTAGTATATCCAACAAGTGGCCAATATTATATTTGACTAATCATATGCATGAATCTTTGTCCAAAAGTTATATCTTAATATATTATACACTGGCCCCTTTTCATAAATCTCAAAATTGGGCTGCGATGCCTGCATTTCCTTACCAACAAATTGTTTAGTTTATGGAATCCAGTGTCTTTAAATTTCTATTTTTAATGAAACTCTAATGATACATTGATACCAAATGGTTTGTCCTTGACTTGACTATTACAGTAAATGTCGATTAAATTGAGTTACATGTTAATTAATCATGAACTCCATCCTTAAAAACTTGTAATACCTAGTTTATAAGAAAATGAATCGGTTTGGATCCATTAATTAATAAATACAATTTATTATTGATTATTTCATAATTTCTGATTTTTATATTTCTTCATAATTCACTAGTTTAGTAATCTTAAGTTTTTTTCAGCAGCATATTTCTGTAGGAGATGTAATTTATTTATATCTTTGACTATATTACTTTCCTTATGTGATTTTTCTTGAGATAGGGGGAGAGTTACAAAATATACTTCTAATTTCACCATCATTATTGAATTATATTCATCTGTAACTAACACAAAGATAATAAACACTTATTTATAATAACAACTTGAGTTAAAAGAGTTGAACAAATTGGGGGACAAATGAAATTTTAAATTTAAGAGGAGGACAAAGAAAAATGAAACCACTTAAACAAGACAAGAGTTAGAGCCCAGAACCTCCCTAAACAGTAATCACTAATTTTCAAACATTGAGTCTTTGGTCAATTTTTTTCTCGAAGAAAAGACGAATCTTCTTCTGCAACTGAGTGATGGGTCCTTTTCAAAGAAGATAATTCCTTTACAACTTCCATTAAAACTTCTAAACTAAAGTAATGTGTACATGTTCATTATTTTTGTGTAGTCATGGACCAAATTATATATATGTATATAGGCACTAGCTAGTAATATAACTTTAGCATTATCAAAACCAGACATTGTTCTGATCATTTTTCAAAAGAATGAAGATCTTGAACCCAGTTTCTCTCAAACTCCTTCAACTCATACTAGTTTTGGAGCTTCATCTTCTTTCGCTCAATGATACTTTAAGAGCTTCAGGCGCTGGAGTTAGGTGTCCAGAAAGGGAGAGGCAAGCCTTGCTTCAGTTCAAAGATGGCCTCGTGGACAACAATGGCCTTTTGTCTTCTTGGGGAAGTGAAGATGAAAACAGAGATTGTTGCCAATGGGAGGGAGTTCGCTGTAGCAACCGAACCGGACATGTAGAAAGTCTCGACCTTCATGGAGAATTCGATGAAACGGGAGAACAACAGTTCATTTTACAGGGCAACATCAGTGAATCATTGCTTGAGTTGCAGCAACTGAAATATTTGAACCTTAGTTACAACGATTTCGGAGACAACCATGTCCCTGAATTCTTTGGCTCTCTCAAGAACCTGAGATTCCTTGATCTCAGAAGTTGCTATTTTGGTGGACAAATTCCAAACCAGCTTGGAAATCTCTCCAACTTGCAGTATCTTAATCTTGGAAAGATTGGTCTAGGAGGTGAAATTCCATATCAGCTTGGAAATCTGTCTCAATTACTGTATCTTGATCTGGCAGAGAATGTTCTTGAAGGTACAATACCTTATCAACTTGGGAATCTTTCAAAGTTGCAGAATCTTGCTCTTGGATTCAATTCTGCTCTCAAACTCAAAGATGACGACCACGACGGCGATCAACTTGGTGGAGGTCAGTGGATATCTAGTCTCACTTCTTTAACTCAACTTGATTTGAGCAAGGTGATTAATCTGAATTATTCTCACAACTGGTTACAAATGATTGGGAAGCTTCCAAACATAAGAGAAGTGAGCCTTACAGGTTGTAGTCTTTATGATGATATTATAATTCCCCTGACACCTTCAAAATGGGAATTCTCAGATTCTCTTGCAAGTTTGGATCTTTCTGACAATGGATTTTCATCATCCATTATATTCCAGTGGCTGTCCAATGTGAGTTCAAATTTGGTTCGGCTTGATCTTAGCAATAACCACTTACTATGTCTTATCCCAAATGAATTAGGTAAAATGACTTCTTTAGAGTATTTAGACCTCTCTGAAAATACACTCCATGGTGGGATACCTGAAACTTTTAGGGATATTTGTACCTTAAAGTCATTGACTTTGAAATATAACCTTTTGAATGAAGAACTTCCCACAATTCTTGAGAATTTGTCAGGGTGTTCTAGAATTTCTTTGCAAAACTTGGACTTAAGCTGGAACCAAATCACTGGAACACTACCTGATCTTTCCATATTCACTTCTTTAGAGACATTAATCCTTACAAAAAATCATTTGAACGGGTCGATTCCTGAAGATATTCGATTCTCGTCTCAGTTGGTGACTTTGTCCATTAATTCCAACTCTTTGAAAGGTGTCATCACTGAGTCACATTTTGCAAATGTGTCTAACTTGAAGACACTAGACCTTTCTTACAACTCATTGGCATTGAAGTTTGGCAAGAATTGGATCCCATCTTTTGAAATGGATCAGATATTTCTTAGATCTTGCAAGTTAGGTCCTGATTTTCCTAATTGGTTGCACACTCAAAACAACTTCTCTATACTTGATATTTCTGATGCTGGAATTTCTGATATTGTTCCACAATGGTTTTGGGGTTTATTAACACCAAATTTGTTGTGGCTCAATGTTTCATACAACAACTTATGGGGTACAATTCCAAATTCCCCAGTAAGATTTTCTGGATCCCCTGATATATCTCTAGCTTCAAATCAATTTGAAGGCTCAATTCCATCTTTTCTACGTAGTGCTTCAGTTGTTGAGCTGTCCACAAACAAGTTTTCAGAATCTGCCACCTTTTTATGTGATAACAGTTCAGCCGATTCGTTGGCCTCGTTGGATATTTCGAATAATCAATTATCTGGTAAACTTCCTGATTGTTGGACTGGTTTCACATCATTGTTCTATCTTGATTTGAGTAACAATAACTTATCAGGAAAAATTCCTCCTTCCATTGGATCTCTTCTTGCACTTCAAGTATTGATCATGAGAAGCAATAGGTTCATTGGGTTGTTGCCTTCCTCTTTGAAGACTTGCACAAGCCTTAAAATGCTTGATGTTGGGGAAAACAAATTGTCAGGACCTGTACCTTCATGGATTGGAGATGAATTACAACAGTTGCAGATGTTAAGCTTACGAAATAATCGTTTTTCGGGAAGCTTATCGTCGCATCTTTGTTATCTGACAAGCCTTCAGCTCTTGGATCTCTCTCTGAACAACTTATCTGGGCAAATGTTCAAATGCTTGAAGAACTTTACTGCGATGTTTCAAGAGAGTTCAACATCAACAAATTTAATGAGTCCTTCTTTATCCAGTAATGGATCAACACCTTTCTATCAATATGATATAAATGCATTGCTGATGTGGAAAGGTGCACCACAAATGTTTAAGCATAGCAAGTTGTTGAAAAGCATTGATCTTTCAAGCAACCAAATAAATGGAGTGATTCCAGAAGAAATAGTGGATTTAGTTGAGTTGATTTCTCTGAACCTATCAAGAAACAGCTTATCTGGAAGAATCCCTTTTCGCATTGGTAAATTAATGTCTTTGGAATTTCTTGACTTGTCAAGAAACAATTTATCTGGACCAATCCCTTCTACCCTCTCTCAAATTGATCGTCTCACCATGTTGGATTTATCAAATAATCACCTATCTGGGAAAATTCCAATTAGCACACAGTTGCAGAGTTTCAATGGCTCAAGCTATGAAGGAAATGCTGGTCTTTGTGGAAATCCACTTGTTAAATCATGTTATGAGGAGAGCAAACCTCAAGAACCTAGTGAGGTCCAAGAAGATGAGGATTCGTTGATATCAAAAGGATTTTATTGGAGTATGGCACTTGGATTTATATTCGGATTCTGGGGTATCTTCGGCTCGATACTTTTCAATCGTTCTTGGAGACATGCCTACTTCAAGTTCTTGAGCAATGTGACAGACAGGATTTATGTCAAGGTAGCTCTGAGTGCAAGAAAATCCAAGAAGTGACTCAGAAGCTAACTGGTAATATACTTATTGGTCTCTCTCCATTTTTTTGCTTTTAACTATTGCTTTCTTATTAATTAGCCTTGATCTGATTTTAGACCTTTCTGCAGGAGAGAATATCCCTCAAGGAATCTGACGTTGGAGATGAGTCAGGGACAAGTGTTTGGTGTGTGAAAAAATGGAAATAATTTCGCTGTTCTGCTAATTAGAAATTTAATTAGTTGTTACAGTATGTGAAATTTGCTTTGGAAGTGTATGATTAGCTTTTGCCCTGTTTTGTGTCATTACAATCACAGAGACAATGGATTAGCAATCTCCAAAATCTTGCGCAACATTAAACAACAGTTTGTATGCCCATTTACAGTGGATTATATTTATAGTCTGAATAATATTTCTAAAAGCACAACGAAAAAAAGGCCACTTATGTTAAGAACATGATCAAAAGTTTTTCTTCTATATATAAGTACTTGAGGGCAGACTTTTTGAAAAAACATTAGGCATGATGAAATCGAAGATAAAAGGTTTTGTCTGAATAATATTTCTTAAACTTATCATCTATCAGTCCACGAAAGGCTTTGTCTAAGTTTAAAGAAGCTTAGAAAAAAATTAAAAAATATATCTGTTGTACAATCTCTGCACCTCTTAAATATATCAATAGAGCATTTATGAAACACATAAAATAATTAAATTTCTTATAGATAGCACACACAAAAAGTTCTAAATAAGATAATGTTCAAAAACAATCTTCACCACTCAAGCAAACAAACATTAAGGCCTTGTTTGGTTCAATGGATTGGAGGGGAGAGGGAGTTAAATAAGGGGAGGTAGGAGGAGGTAGGGGTAGGTTATAAGCTTTGTTTGGTTGTAAGGGCGGAAGGGGAAGTGAATTTTTTTTGTTTGGTTTAGGAGGGGAAGGGAAGTGAGTTAATTAAATATTAACAAATATGCCTAGTACTTTAATTAGATATCAAAGTTATTGTTTCCTAATTTATAAATCCCAAAAAACTCATATATGATAAAAAAACCTTATTACATTTGACATGTTGATTTTATTAATTTTAATATGTTAACTCATCCAATTTAATATTTTTTAAATTTAAATATTAATATAAATCAAATTATAATACTAAGATAACAAAGATAATTATAGTATAATATAAATATCATATTTTATTGAGATACTTGTGATCACGTTAAAAACAAACAAACTTATCTAACTTATTTAATATCATTCCAGGTATATACTTGTGATAATGTTATAACATTAAAACATATTTAATTATAAAATAAATCAATAAACAGATTCTTCGTAGCTATGCACAATTTGAATTTGGAATGTAAATTGCGTGTTCGAAATAAGGACACTTTTGCCTTATGTTCCACATTTGTACTATTCTCTCATGTTCTTAATATAAGACATATTTACCTCATTTGATTAGATTAATAAAGTTAGCTAGATAAGTTAGTTAATATCACATGTATTTTCTAAAACACTATAGTGATCTTCATTAATTCCCCATTCCCTCTCCGCATTGATTATTGTTAAGAGAGCATCAATAAGAGTAAATTAGGAAAATATTAACAAATTTGAAAAATATGTCTTATATTTAATACCAAGATCAACTCCTTAAATATATCTTATATTAAGGACTGCCCTTTCAAAAAGAAAGCTGAAGTAATGTGATATGCCAGATATAGTCAAAATATATCATGCATGAATTATATGCTTCTCAGTCTATATAATCAATTCTTATTTGTGATGAATTACTTCATTACATATAGGTGATGGATTTGCCAGTAGGATCATCAATCTGGGTGAGATACAAGTGGCTCAGATTTCAACATTCAGTAAAGTATGGATATCTTATGAAGGTGGCTTAGACAATCTTGGGGCTACAATCTTTGAACCAACAAGATTACTAGAAGGATTCTCTATGTTGGGTTACTATAGCCAACCTAATAACAAGCCCCTTTTTGGATGGGTTCTTGTGGCCAAAGATAGCTCTTCAACTAGTAAGCTTGCTTTAAAGGAACCACTTAATTACACACTAATATGGAGCACCAACTCTATGCAAATTAGTCAGAACAGCCCTGCTTACTTTTGGTTACCAATACCTCCTGATGGCTATAAAGCAGTAGGCCATCTTGTGACCATCACACCAGACAAGCCTTTTCCCGATAAAATTCGGGCAGTCCGGTCAGACCTTATTGACCATATTGAGACATATAATTGGATATGGGGATCAGGAAAATTCAGTGACTCCAATGAGTTCAATATGCATGAAACAAGACCAAGAAACAAAGGAATTAAAGCTCAAGGACTTGTAGGTACATTTATGGCTCAAAATGGTGGAAACATCAGTCCTCTATCAATATCCTATTTGAAAAACACCAATTTAAGCTTAGCCTCTACGCCAAATCTACAACTTCAAGCTATAGTCCAAGCTTATTCTCCAATAATGTACTTACATTCTGACGAAGAATACCTTCCTTCCTCTGTAAACTGGTTTTTCACCAATGGTGGATTACTCTATAAAATAGGACATGAATCACAACCTACCCTAATACAACCCAGTGGCACTAATCTACCTCATGATCATAACAATGCCAGTTCATCTTGGCTGGATCTTCCAGAAGATGAAGCCGACAAAGAAAGAGTTAAAAGGGGTGACTTACAAAGCTTTCAAGCATATCTACATATAAAACCCATGTTTGGCGGAACATTCACAGACATAGTCTTCTGGGTATACTACCCATTCATTAATGGACCAACAAGAGTGAAAGTTGAGTTCATCACCATTTCACTAGGGAAAATCGGTGAACATGTGGGGGACTGGGAACATGTGACACTGAGAGTTAGCAATATCAATGGAGAACTCAAGAGAGTATATTTCTCAGAACACAGTGTAGGTACCTGGGTGGATTCGTCCGAGCTCGAATTCGAAAACAAAAACAAACCCGTCGTTTATTCTTCGTTCTACGGCCATGCGTTTTACCCCAAAGCAGGAATCCACCATCAAGGGACCGATATTACTTCAAAGAGTGATATGGTAATGGATATGGGATTGGGGTATGAAGTGATTTCTGCGAATTATTTGGGATCAAAGATAGTGAAGCCGCCGTGGCTGAACTGTTTCAGAGAATGGGGTCCGATAAGAAGCTATGACATTGGAGAAGAGCTGAAGAAAGTGAAATGGTTGCCTAGGAAGTTGAAGAAGCTTGTGGAGAATATAGTGAACAGTTTGCCAAGTGTAGTGTTGGGAGAAGAAGGGCCAACAGGTCCGAAGATGAAGAAAAACTGGAATGGAGATGAAGTTGATAATATTCATCAATGTATATTTCAATATATATGTCAGATGTACAGCAATTCACGCTCCTCGTGAATGAAATTCACACGAAAACATGTTCAGTTGATCCAAATCTCTTCAACTGTATTGTTTGGCATGAATATCAGTATGCACAAATTTGAATTGCATGGAAATGCTAATTGTTGTGTTTAGCCAAAACTAATAATCTACTTGATAAGTCATTAAGCCTGTTGAATCCAAATGACATATCATTCAGCAAATAAACATTTTCTTCACCTTTCTTACCATCTTAGTTTCCATTTAAAAAATAAATGAAGTCTCATTCTTTCTGGACACCTCCCTTGCGTATTGACTCCATCCGCATTCTTCAAATGAAAAAACTGAATCATGCTCCACACAAAAATAGCTTGAATACTTTTTTTTTTCCTCAATTTTTTGTAGAAATTTTGTTCCGTTCTTTTATCCAATACTTTGAGACTTTTGTTTAGAACCCATCCCGCCATATACAATTTGTTTGGGCCTTAGGTAGGGAATACCCCAATCCCTATTAGGCGAACTACAGTTTGACTTGATTAGGGCTGGGCCTAGACTGACCTATTTAGCAAAAAAGTCAGGTTCAAGCTTTTTCAAAAGCCTTAAATAGGCTAAGCTTATTTTTTAAAAAAAAAAAAAAAAACTGCCCTGCAAGCCTACAGGCCTGACCTGATTAAATTTTTTAATACACACTATTTAATTTATTTATATTTTTTTTGTGTAATTTTTCTGACTTGGAAATGTCGGTTGAATATGGTTCAAATTTTTGACATGGTGTTTTTGAGTCATTTGTTTTATTTTGTTGCTTCCTAAAAAGTTATAATAAGATGTTTATAAAAAAAGTTTTAATTAGATATGTATTATATTTGATGCTTATTTGATTCAGGCACTTTACCATATATTTAATTTCAGTTCTCTCATAAGCCTTCTCTTATTTTTAATGTATATTTTTTTTTGAAATAATTTTTTTGCCAACGTTTTTTCTAAAAGAGAATTGATCAATATAATTTGTAATGCTTTTTTCAATTTTATTTTTATTAGTATATGAAAATATTTTTATATAGGCATTCATAGGCTAAAAGGCTTTAAGGCCTGATATCCATGTCAGGTCTTTAAAAAAAAACTTCAAGCCTTATAAAGATTTTCAAAGTTTTAAGCTTGAGTTTAAAAAAAAAAAAAACTTATATACAGAATTTGGCCAAGGCTTAGGCTCAGGCGTATTTGACCAAAACCTAGCCTATTTCCCCCCTACAATTTGTGTTCATATTTACTTAGGAATGAAAATAATTCAGGTTTCATCTAAATAAATTAAACTATGTTGGTGGACGTACTTCTATTTTCCGATTAAAGGCCAATTTTGTCCTAAAAGTTTTTAGGCAGAAAATGGGTATCTAGAAGCTTTTTGTATCAATATTTAACTGTCAACATTAATTTTTTAACTGTTATTTTTTTTTTTTTGAAAGATTAGGGCCATTTTACTCCATTTTTTTAAATTACCGAAGCTATGATTGGCTAAATTATACAAAACTTCCCTGAACTTTGAAGCAGTTGCATATAGCCTTCCTAACATTTTAAAGTTTAAATTTAGCCTAAAAAATCTTTTTTTTAATCACGGGTTCCTTGTCGTTAACTTACTGTTATTTTTTTAACTGAAATTGTCACGTCATATGAATAGCTAACACCTCGCATCCTACATGACTTCTTAACATTTATGTAAAAATGATATAATTACTATAAAATTTTTTGTTTAAAAGATTGTCAAGTAGGATGCCACATAAGATGCGAGGTGTTTCTATTTATATGACGTGGCAATTTCTATTAAAAATATAACAGTAAGTTAACAGCAAAGGGTCTGTAATTAAAAAAAAGATTAGGTAGGTTATATTTAAACTTTAAAATATTAGGATGGTAATATGCAATTGCCCTAAAATTTAGTAGAGTTTTATATAATTTAGCCTCTTTGGTAGCTTAAATTTACTTTAAATTTAATTTAATTAAAGTATAAGAATAAGAATATAGTGTGTGTGTGTGTGATATTGGCCCGCTTGTTTGGTTCTGGTTCTGGAGTTTTATATAATTTAGCCTCTTTGGTAGTTTAAATTTAATTTAATTAAAGTATAAGAATAAGAATATAGTGAGTGAGTGAGTGTGTGTGTGTGTGTGTGTGTGTGTGTGTGTGTGTGTGTGTGTGTGATATTGGCAATTTAGCCTCTTTGGTAGTTTAAATTTAATTTAATTAAAGTATAAGAATAAGAATATAGTGAGTGAGTGAGTGTGTGTGTGTGTGTGTGTGTGTGTGTGTGTGTGATATTGGCAATTTAGCCTCTTTGGTATAGTGAGTGAGTGAGTGTGTGTGTGTGTGTGTGTGATATTGGCAATTTAGCCTCTTTGGTAGTTTAAATTTAATTTAATTAAAGTATAAGAATAAGAATATAGTGAGTGTGTGTGTGTGTGTGTGTGTGTGTGTGTGTGTGTGTGTGTGTGTGTGTGTGTGTGTGTGTGTGTGTGTGTGTGTGTGTGTGTGTGTGTGTGTGTGTGTGTGTGTGTGTGTGTGTGTGTGTGTGTGTGTGTGTGTGTGTGTGTGTGTGTGTGTGTGTGTGTGTGTGTGTGTGTGTGTGTGTGTGTGTGTGTGTGTGTGTGTGTGTGTGTGTGTGTGTGTGTGTGTGTGTGTGTGTGTGTGTGTGTGTGTGTGTGTGTGTGTGTGTGTGTGTGTGTGTGTGATATTGGCCCGCTTGTTTGGTTCTGGTTCAGGATCATTAAAATCCGGTTGGTTAGTTTAACAATTGAAAAAAAAAAATTAGTCATCTGTTTAATTTTTATCTGCAACATTGCCAATTGTCAACACATAAAAACAACACTAGCCTTGTTTTTGCTTTATGTGTCAGTCTGTTAAAAGGGTTTGTTTGTTACTTGTGATTTTCGTAGTTGGAACTTCCACGAATATCAAAGTATGCTGTAATTCTTAAGTATGTATAACACATTTCCCAAACTCCAAGTTTCACAAAGCCAAACACCACAATCAAATTCTCATGGCACTTAAACACCTTCCCATTCTTGCCTTCCTCTTCTCCTTCTTAGGTACTAATATTAATGTCCCATTCAGACATGCTCTAATAATAGATTATTCTTGAAATTTTTTTATGTTAATTTAATGACATTTTATTTTCTTGATGGGCTCTTTTTCTATAGGATCAGAAGCAGGGAAACCTCGACTAATGGATGGTGGGGTTCAGTTAAGACCTAACCAAACCATAGAAGTCATCGCTCCAAAAGGGTGGTCCGACCGGTTCTAGGGCTAGTGCTATTGCTCCTTTGGCACCTCCGGCAAAGGAATGTGCGTCACAAGAGACTACGGAGGCAAGCTCAAATGCAATGGAGCCGGAGGAGCGCCACCAGTGACACTCACAGAATTCACTCTAGATAGTCCCATGGATTTCTATGTTCTTAGCCTAGTTGATGGTTATAACATGCCAGTATCAATTTTCCCTTCTGGGGGATCTGGGACATGTAAGGCTATAAAATGCCTTAAAAATTTGAAATTAAGATGCCCAAAAGGATTAGAGTTGAAGAACAAAGGAAGAGTTGTTGGGTGCAAGAGTGCATGTTTGGCTTTTAACAAGCCAGAATATTGATGTTCTGGAGATTTCAATAGCCCTAGCAAATGCAAGCCATCAAGTTATTCAAAGGCCTTTAAGGCAGCTTGTCCTTTGGCTTGTAGTTATGCTTATGATGATGCAACCAGCACTTTCACTTGCCAGGGAGCTAATTACTTGATCAGGTTCTATTAAAGGAAGGGATTAAGAGTAAACTTTGCTCAAGTGGATACATCAACATTACCTCACCTGTAAATATTATAGACATTACTATGTAAAGACTGAAATAAGTATATAGATACCTTAATAATTTCAAATAGAGGGTTTTCATTATTTCTGCCTGAAATACTAGACAAGAAATCTATTATAAGAAATAGACAAACTAATACCAAAATTTATTATGCATATCTTTATTCCATTATGTAATAAGGATTATGCGTATCTTAATCAAAAGGGTTAGTGTTGAATTTTTCCCTATAAGTTTTCACATAAGAGTTGTGGGTATTCGGACATTTTTTTAATCAATCTCACAAAAGAAGTTTTAAAAATGGAATAAAGTCGTCCTAACTAATAAAAAACTAACATTGACTATCAACATTTTTAACGGTCAAGTGTGATATTGTTTCTATGTTGACAATTTCGAAATGAAATAAAAAACTTTCTAATACTCACAATTCTTACACAAAACCTTTTGGGGCAAAATTAGATCTTAACACTAATCAAAATTATGTATGATATATAAGGTAATTTTATTTTCATTATGCAATCAAATAAATGAAAGAATAATGTCCTATTTTCATGTATAGACTGCTCAATTTCATCAAACCATCAGAAGTTGAGTTCTCTTACATGCCAGCAAACCCAGCCAAGAGTCCATCAACAATCTCCTGAAAATTACAATAAACTATCACCCTATCTGCTCTTGGGTGGCTGATTCAGGCTATAAATCTCATGCTTTTTTTAACACTATAATTTTTTAAGAAAAATTCCTTTTAGCAAAAACTAATCAAGTACAATAATAATATTGATAAAAATACTAGTAGAATAATTGTATCAAACATAAATTAAAATGTTTCCTTATAATGCCTTTTTCTAAATTGGGAAAAAAGATATTCGCGTTAAAATAGCTTAGTTTTGGTATCCTTTTTTTCTTGTTCGTTAAGCAAGAGCTCAAATTCATTAGGACTATAATAAAATAACCTTGTTACCCTTGAAAAACGTCTAATAAAGATGAGGTCATGTTGTTGCTTGGGTTATAGAGGTATTACGGAAGAGGGGCGTCTTCATTGATTTCCCTCTCTATTTACTCTCCATTAAATGTATCTACGATTAAATTAATTTTTAGTAGTTGAGATTTAATAATATTAAAGAATATTATTATAATAAAAATTTATCATGATAAATCCCAACCACTGAAAGTTGATCTAATGGTAAATACATTCAATGGAAAGTAAATGGAAAGGAAAATCAATGGAGACACTTCCTCCGCCCCTCGATACATAGCCTGGCTTAGTTTTGGTATCTTATTTCAAGTGAGAGCTTGTGTATTTGTTTCTTGAGTAATATTTAATTTGTTTGAAACTTTCAATTTATAAAATTAACATGAGAATATATTGCATTTTTTAATAAACATAAGATTTAAAATTTAAAATTGTACTATTCCATTGGCCTTTTATTAAAGTGATCTGGGCATAAGAAGACATTTGATAGTTTTAAGGAGTATAAAATAATTTTTTCCAGACATACTTATTTAATGAAGATAGTGATATAGAGAGTAGAAATTAACATGATGTTGAAGTTTAGTGTACTAGTAAATAAAGATAATATTGAAAGAAAAAATTTAATATTTTTAATTATTTTTATTGATAGGTGTGAATTAAATTTAATAGGAGGGCGTGTATATTTCAAGCATGAATGATATTTATCATATAACATGCGTTAAATATTTTTAGGCTCAACAATTTATTTGTTTGTGAACGTACGAACCAAGGAAATGAAAGCCGGCCCTCTTGGCTACAAATAAACACAAAGCAGTGAAAGAGGAGAAATACTTATATATTATAGGAGCAACTTCTCATTTAACTCTTGAATCTAAATCTGAATTGAACGTCGTCACTAATGGGGGTATTACAAAGCAACCAGTAAATTATGTTTGGAAATGTTTAGATGACTTATCTATTGACCTCAAATCAGTCGAAATCACCTGTGTGGCCGTTGAGGCCCCAAATGGATGAATTTGACAACAATATTAGGCATTCTTGAATCCTCATTAAAAATCATAAAGTGCTGGGGCAACCTATGGCGATACACTAAGTCAAATAAACCCTTCTTCTAATAAACACATCCTATGCGGGACTCATTACAATGCATCACCTTTGAGAGTCGACGTCCTGATAGCTTTAATTTACGGTTCGACGTCACGGTGGCTCTACTCTATGGTACCTCATCTATATTCTGATTAATAAAAAGGCAACAACTCATCTTATTTTAATATTAAGTGGCATATAAGTCATATGGATAAATTCAAATTTTATGATTTTTAAAGACTAAACTTTTTAATTTAGAAGAGAATTGCATTTTTTGTTTTTGTAAATTAAAAAGTTTATATTAAAACCATAAAATTTGAATTTCTCCATATAACTCATCTGCCATATAGGATTAAAATAAGATAAACTGTTATATTTTTATTAATCAGAGTACAGATGAAGTCATGCTCCTAGAATATATAAATATTTCTCGTGGAAGGGACCATTGTTTTTGTCTTTTTTAATGTCCATCAAAGACAATTCTTCGTCAAATATAAGTATATAACTCTTGAACAACGTGGGAGGTCGGCAACTGATATTTTAATTTCCATGGCTTTAATGAGACGAAAACAACGATCCAAGGCTATGTTGCAAAATTTAATTCATCAATTAAATTATACTAACTCCTGGATTTAATATGAGAACTAGTTACAGTTGGATGTAGTCCAAATATAATATTTCTATGTATTATATTTTTTATATTTATTTTTTCTCAAATTAATTTACCTCCTTTATAAATTGATATATAATATATAATCTAATATTATATAAAAATATTTTAAATAAATTAAATCACATTTTTGCGAATTAATCAATTTATTTTATTCCTTTAACCCAGCCAAATTAGTCAAGCGGCTTTTATATTATTAGACGGGAGGCAGTATAAAATTATGAATAGAGTTCACAATATAATAAATATACTGTGGATTTTGAATCATATTTATTAATTTCTTAAATTGTATTATGCCAACAAATGGGGAACTCAATAAAAGTCTTGATATATTTAATCGTTCTTTACTCTTTTTTTTTTTTACCTGATTTAATCGTTCTTTACAAGTTGCTTGTTTTAATCAAATTATTGAGTGCCTTGCTTGTTCTTAAAATTTTTTTGGGAAAATCCATGGTAAATACCAAATAAGCAAATTAATTGCTCTTTGCCATCAACACAAATGGGATACCTAACTGTCATTAAAAATAAACTTAAAAAGACAAAAAATCCCTTAGTTTAGTTTGAAAAGATCACACAAGGCAGAAAAAAACGATTAAAGTTTATGACAGTGGCTTGTTCAGTTATCGTGTTTGGTGGAGTGCGGTGATGTGAGTCTTTTGTTGTTGCCGTCAATCACTGTGGCGTCCATCGGAGGTCCATCACTGTGGAGTCGATAGATCACTTTGAAGCCCTTCTTCATATTTCAGTTTTTGATGGAGGTAATGATTTCTATATTGCTAGTGAAACTTAGTATTGTGCATTGCTGTGTATGTGAGTAAGGAAATAGTAAATATAATTGGGGGTTCCTTAGATATTATGAGTTTGGCCATTATTGTGAAGTTTTTTATATTAGTTGATGGGAGTTTGTATATTGTGTATTGTGTATCGTGTATTGTGTGTAATCGGTTTTGTTACCTGAATGTTGCTGGAATAATGATTCTGCAATGGAGATTCACATGTGATAGCCATTATGTGAAACTGATCTCCCATTTTGTGCACCTACACCTATCCCTGAGTAATTACACATCATGAAAGAGTAATTGCATATAATGGAAGATCATTGGCACAATGGATCATCCTTTACACATGAATCAGAAGATCCATTGCACTTCATGGAAAATTAATTGCACAAAATGGAAGATCAATTGCACAAAACGTAAGATCATTGGCACATCATGGAAGAGTATATAACAATGCAAGATCATTGGCACAATGGATCATCCTTTGCACATCATGGGAGAGTATTTGCACAAAACGGAAGATCAACTACACAATATAGAAGATCAACTGCAAATCATGGAAGATCAATTGCACATAATGGAAGAGTGATTGCACAAAATAAAATATCATTGACACAATGGATCATCCTTTGCACATGGGAGAGTAATTGCACAAAACGGAAGATCAATTGCACATTATGGAAGAGTAAATGCACAAAACGGAAGATCGACTACACTATGGAAGATCAACTGCACATCATGGAAGAGTAATTGCATAAAATGGAAGATCAATTGTACAAGACGGAAGATCATTGGCACAATGGATCATCCTTTGCACATGGGAGAGTAATTGCACAAAACAGAAGCTCAATTGCATATCATGGAAGATGAATTGCACATCATGGAAGAGTAATTGCATATAATGGAATATCATTGGCACAATGGATCATCCTTTACACATGAATCAGAAGATCCATTGCACAAACCAAAGATCAATTGCACTTCATGGAAGATCAATTGCACAAAATAGAAGATCAATTGCACAAAACAGAAGATCATTGGCACATCATGAAAGCGTATATGACAATGCAAGATCATTGGCACACTGGATCATACTTTGCACATCATGGGAGAGTAATTGTACAAAACAAAAACTCAATTGCACATCATGGAAGAGTAATTGCACAACATGGAAGATCATTGCACAAAACAGAAGATCAACTACACAATATGGAAGCTCAATTGCACAGAATGGAATATCAAATACACAAAACGGAAGATCATGTTTTGAACACAAGGAACATGTTGTGCACGTATGTCAAACTTTATCGACATTTGGATGATCTAATGTATAACAAAGTCATATATATACAGACAGTTTAGTTTGTTGCAAAACAAAATACAAACGTCCCTAGTTAAAGTAGTTAAAGCATTAATGACACTTTGTCTTCTTCTTATATCTCCAAACTTCAATGTTATTCATTATCCATTCCCGATGTTTGTTCTTCGCATGGGTAATTAGCCACCACACCACATCCACCCTCTTTTGATCCATGTCTTCCTAAACATAAAAGTTTTAAGTTAGATCTAATCATATTGTAACATGTAAAGTAAAAATTTACTCACATCAAGCATTGTGAAATTGTTCCACTCAGGCCTTCTAATATTTCCCCGACGGTTAAGGCATAACAATTCGGTTTTTCGTAGAAAGAAGTCTTTAATTTCTACATAGATTTCTTGACTAACCACGGGGTTTGTCCTACAAGTATAGTATTCCTGCCTTCCCTATTTCTGACAAGAATGGTGAATGTATTGCAGGTTTGATTATTCTTTGAGACCTTCTTAGAGGCACCCTATCATCGAAGCCTGCATCGGGAACTTCATGACCAGCAACTTCAACTTGGACATGGCTGCAACTTGCATTGTCTTTTGTCCCTTGACTTTTATCCTCACTGCCCCTTCTTTGCACATCAACATCTTCAACTTTTACATGGTTGTCACTTTCTTTGTCATCCCCAACAATGTTCACCTCTTCGTCGGCATCCCTTCTAATATGTTGCTCAAATTGTTTTTCCATATGTAACAACTCAAATGCAATAGTTTGAGCCACCTTTCCCATAATTCTACAATACATTTGTCTTGATATCTGCAACAACAACACATATAAGCAAGTATAATATAAAACTGCCAAATATGCTACTAGGATAACAAATTGTTAGCTCACTGATTCTTTAAATATTGTCACTTCCGGAAGGTGGAGTGTGTAGTCAGTGTCATGTTTTGGTGCATCGCCCTCATGATTTGAGTTGGATCCTATGTCATACGGGACTGGTGGCACACATTTGAATAGAATCCCTTGCTCACTCTCATACTCTCGTTTCACGACTTCCTTGATTTTTGCATCGGTCCAAAACTTAATGGCACGGTTAGGCAATGGCGCATCTTCTGCCAGCAACGGAAACACTTGGAAAAACATTATCTACAGCAACATAAGTCATTTTACAACCACATAATAAGCATTCAATTTTAAACAATGTCAAAACATTGTAATACCTACCATAACAAAATAAATGCAACCTCCAATATATTTGCTTCTCACCCCTTCTTTTAATGCATTCTTGTACTCTTTGACCTCATTCATCAAGTCTGTGAGAACAAACTTACACCAATTGTAACCACCCAAACTTGTCATATCAGCACAAATAATTTTCAACAATCGGTTGGAAATGCCTCCATTTTTAGGAGGAGATATTAACGTCCCTAATGTGTACAAAACCAATAATGGCTCAAACATTTCTTCTTCTTCCCTTGAAGTTATCAATTCCTTTATGTCTGACAACCTTTGTCTTGCAAATTTTTCCTTCAACTTGACAAATTGCTCACTTGTTGTATCAGCTACCTCTATGATGTCAGTCCCTTCATTAGGCAAGCAAAGTAAATCTTGTACATCCTTTGCAACTATTTGCCTCCTACGGTTTCTAATACATATTGAACAGGTTTCGGGGTCAATTGCTCTAACCAATTGACTACACAGTGCATTAGGAATTTGTGTACATGTGACTTGTAATAATTTATCAAAACCAATTTTTTTAGCCTTGGCCCTCAACCTTGCATCACTTCTCACAAACTTTGCAAATTGCACAAATTGTTTTAGTGACGCTCGTGTTCCCACCTCCCCTTCTTTGATTGTAGGAGAACATCCTATACGATCTCTATCCTCCTTTTCCTTTTGGGCATACTTACTCTTTTCCTTTGTTGACAATTTTTTCCAGGCCTCCCTTACTTCTTTATCTACATCTTGCATTGTCTTGTGTTTTCCTTTCCTCGTTTTATCAGCCCAATACTCTTGCTTAAACACTTGTGCTCCATTCAACCTTGGCTTCACGTCTTTCCCTGCCTTCCTTCCTTTCCCCACTATTCTTTTCACCATGCTTGTGTACAGATTTTTAAATCGACAAGGGTAACTCAAAACACATGAACTTGAAAATGCACTCAACAACTGCCTACATCAAAAACTCTGCTTATCAATCTATTTCAATATGCAATATGCAGTAATTCCCAAACAGCAAAATTTCCTAAAAAATATATGTTGTACACAGTTAGCAACTAATTGATAAGTTGAAAATAAATGTTCTACACCATTGGGGAAATATAAAAATATTTGGCTAAGATACGACATATTTAATTGCAGAACCTGTTAAAAACCAGCATAAAAAACTTTGAAAGTGTAAGCAGTAATAAAAGACAATGCTGTAAGAAAAAGTGGCCAAAAGTGCACAATGATATTTCTGAAATTGTGAAACTATCATGCAACATAGTTATACAAAGATCCCAAAAACATATGAGTAAACACCAAAATGAGTTCAAACAAGAAGGAGAACAGAAACACTTGCCAAATGTCTGTTACATACCAACAACAAGTTTTGAATTAACATGCTTTGCAGAAAAGATAGGTTATTCAGAATCCATATTAAGTTGCAATAAAGAAGCACCATATGAACAAAGCATAAACTTCATGCACAAATCCTGATTTTGTCATCTAGCACAGTGAACCACAGTCTTAAGAGTATTTGTCATAGGTTGATTTGAAGGTTCTTAATGATATATCACCAAGCATAAAAGGAAAATAGAGTACAGTAGAGTTCAAACAGTCCATGACATCTAAATATACTCCCATTATAATAAGCATGCTCCAATTACATTGTAAAAGGGTTCAAGACAATAAACTCAGCATAGTTTCAACTGAAATTTATCTCTTTAGAGAGCTTTACTAACTCTGAAATTTACTTCTTTATAAAGGAAAATTCTTCCACTAAACCATATTAAATTCAAAAGCCCCATCCTGTTGATTTATTTTAGAAAGCACCATATAAGCATAAACATTGCTAGTAAGTAAGGCATTTTAAATTATCTCACCGGATTTTGGGAGTAAGAAAATCCCTAGGATTCCAAGCTTCTTCACTACTTGCCCGAGAACAACCACAGACGACAGACAATGGTGGACGGCGTCCAAATGAGTGTGGAATGCAAGAACAACCTGATGACGCGGGGAACAAATTAAAATCGAGATGCAAAGGCAAACTGAGCAAATCATTCTCACCAGATTTTGGGAGTAGAAAAATCCCTAGGATTCTGACCTTCTTCATTGCTTGCCCGAGAACAACCACAGACGGCAGACAATAGTGGACGGCATCCAAAGGAGTATGGAAGGCTTGTTTGATGAAGATTGGATCTGCTGCACTGTACTCAAACACCGAGTTCCTCTGCCTTTTCTCCTTCCTCTATCCCGCCTAAAATGTTGTCATCAAACTAAGGGCTTTTTAGTCTTTTTAAGTTCAATTTTAATGACAATTAGGTATCCCATATGTGTTGGTGGCAAAGAGCAATTAATTTACTTATTTAGTATTTACCAGCGATTTTCCCAATTTTTTTTGAGGATATTAATTACATTTGAATACTGTTGTCAAAATAACTACTCCAATACACAGACTCGTGCGATACATTAGCGTGTTGCCGAACACTAGGACCTTTCTCTTTTTACTTCTCTGCAGCACAAAACCATGCTTAGAAATTAAAAATTAATTCTCACAAGGTAGAAGTTTGAAACTAATTAAATTAAGGATAAAGCAGCTCTAGAATCTGATGTAATTTCACAGTCACATCAAGTACTTTAAATAATTTTTTTAATTGTTCATTTAACATACTGATGTTATTTTACCGATGCATCCATCACCTTGATTGTTATTTTTCTAATGCATCAAGCACTACATTAGGTTATTTTTCAATTCCATCTAGTACCTTGATGTTATTTTTCTGAAAGTATCAGAAAAATAACATCCGGATGCTAGATGTCTAGTAAATAAGATTAAGGTGTTTGGATGTAATTTGAAAACATATTAATTTACCTTAAAATTAATATATAGTAAACATATGCTCCTTATCAGTAAGGAGAACATCAAATGTAGGGACTCCAAAACTCATCATGATATAATGACAACTATTGAACTTTGATCCAACTCGATGCATGGTATTTGGATAAGCTTATTTTTTATCACAGGTGGTAACACTAGTATATAAATGGTGTTTAAAACTGGCATATTTAGACCGGTTATAACAGATAAGGTTTTAAAAAAAGACCGATGACATTTTGGTTATTATGATCAACTTCTAAGACTGGTTATACTAAAATAAGGTCTTAAAAAATTAATCATTAAAAAATTTAAATGTATGTATATATTTTCTAGACTGGTTTTAAATGTAACAAGTCTAATATATTTTCTGAAATAAATAAAATTAAAAAAAAATTCAAACTGGTTATAAAAAAAAACCGGTCTTAAATGTTAAACTTTTAAGACTGATTGTTATTAGGAACCAGTCTAAAAGTTTTTTAAGACTGATTATTTAGTATAACCAATCTAAAAACTAACTTTAAAGACTGGTTATTCAGAAAAATAGGTCTTAAAAGTACCCTAAATATTTCTGCCACTTCACATCGGGCCTGATTTTAACTCTGAAATCTTATACTCAAGCTTCTTGCAAACCCCTCCCTTCATGGCAGCTCCTCCTTCCCACGTCGCTCCTCCGTCCTTAACTTTCACCGCCGTCAACATAGAGGTACGGTTGAATACATTACCATAAGGCTCAGCGTTTGTTCCCTCCGATTAGTTTCTTCTTCAAGCACGGTTTCTTGTCTCCCCTAGGTTTCTTCTTTAAGCTTCTCCTTCATTCTTTACTAACGCCGCCGGTAGACGCAGGGGTACGGTGGACTGCATTCCCACCTCGCCTTTGCTTGCCTTCTTTGGGTTTCTTCCTGAAGCTCAAACTCCAAGTATTTATGAGATACGTTTGGCTTTTTTCGTTGCTTGCTCTGAGACATTGTTCTCCTTTTGAATTATCTTAACTTTTGAGCATTAATGTATAATATTATATGTGGATTCAAAGCCTCTTTTTTGTTTCTCAGAGCTACTTCTATGTCTCTTAGCCTGGATTCTGTGACTTTGTATTGTTGAATTATGTTTTCTTTATCCCTTTAACACTTGACCCCCCTGTGTCCTTTGTTTTATTTTCACTAGACAGAATTATGTAGAATGTTTTATTTTAACATTCTAGACAAAGTTAGTTTCTGTGACACTGGATTATATGTTTTAGCTAGACATATTTAGACAAAGTCTCAGCCTTAATTCTGTGACTCTGTATGAATGAATTATGTGTTCTTTATCCCTTAATTCTGTACTGTTTTATGGCTCCAATGAATTTTGGAGGTTGAATTGTATAGGGAGAGCATGAGGAAGAAATTTCCAATTAAGTACCAACAAGGATATAGCAAATAAAGTCTAGAATATTAATATAGTGCTTGAAATGAAAATTAGAGCCTAAAATTTAAAGTTTCATGACCATAGAGGAATATAAATTAGCTCATTTGATTTCAAGTGAGGAAATGAATCATCCTAATGAGGATACTTCAAAGCCACCGGCTAGTGTTAATCAGAGTGAGCCTAGTAATGCTCCGAGCCAAAATCAAAGTGAGCCCTATAACTAATCCATACTATGAAGGGGTAGAAGAGGTACCCGATTGAGAGACATTCTCTTTAATTGGAATACCGGGGAAAAGATTTTGATTGATTTTGATAGATGTTGGAAACCAATCGGGCCTAATGCAAGCCAATATAGGAGTTTTATCGGCCTCATAGCATGCAACAAGCCTAGCATCTTGATAGAGGAGTGGAGAAATGTAGATAAATGTGTGAAGCAACATATTTGGCAAACTATCCAGGTATAAAATGATTGCCCTCATTAACTATCAAATTTGTATTGTTGAATCATTAAATTTGTCACTAACTATCCAATACATGCATTACATCTCACTTACGACATTCCTGCGAATGAAATATTGTATAAGAAGATAATGACGTATTATGATTAACGCTGAAGGAAGTTTAAGACAAGTCTAGCTAACAATTACATGCATATCGAGGTGGAAGATGGTAAGCCTCACCCTAATCCATGCAACAAGTATTCTTATATTGACGAACACACTTGACAAGAATTTAGACGGCTTCAGACTACTCCAGAAGCTTTAGTGAGTTGACATATTTTATATTTTATTTACTTATGAATTGTCTTTAATTTATTGATTGTAAACTTTTTTTTATTTCTTATTTGCAGGAAAAAAGGAAAAAGGCACAAGAGAGTGGAAGAAAGATTGATTGCCCCTATATAATGTCTCATGGGGGTTATGCGAAGGCTAAAAAGAACTCGTTGGTCGCCAAACAGAAGAGATTGGAAGAAGCAGGTCAATCAGATCCTTCTATTCTTCTTTCTCCATCATCTCCAATACGTCACGAAGAAATATGGAAGTTTGCTTACTAAAAGAGGAGCGGGTCTTGTACGAGTGAACAATCTCGTATAGTCGGTGAAAAAATTATAAGTATTGTTGTTATTATTAATTAGTTAGTAAAAAAAATTTGATTACTTATGTTTGTCTTATGTGTCTTATAGGAGGAGCTTCAAAAAAAATAAGCCGATGGATCATTTAGGTCGAATGGGAAGAATGACATCCTAACCGTTGCTACAGGAAAACACGAGCATCCCGACCGTTTTAGGGGAGTTGGAGGTAGGGTAGGCATAAGGGATTACTTTGAAGCACCCCTACGCCGTTCCTCAAGTATGGTGACTAGGGAGGAGATGGAGCATATATTGGCCATTGTGAAGGTGGAAGCAAGGGCCGAGGTAGAAGCATCATTTGATGCACAATTAGAAGAAAGGTTGATTAAGATGAAGGAGGAAATTATTATCATTGTGAGCACAAGACAAGATCCCAGTGCTCCCTAGGCATATTCACTTGCGCCTAAGCAGAGCACTAAAGGGAGTTGCTGCAATGTTGGTCAGTCATCAAAGGGTCCTGGAAAAGAAATTGGTGAGCCTTGTAACTTATATGTTAAGGATCCTCTGAGACGATTAGTTACACAGGGGAGCGTGCACAATTTGTGATCAACTGTCCACCATCAACAAATAAAAAATGATCAAGTCAGAGTGGCAGTTGAAGAGGTGATCGTTGCAGATGCACTTCTCCCTATCCCCGTTAATGACTTAAAGATTGTAAGCAATATCCTCAATTCTTTCATCTTGTGGCCAAAGACCCTTGTTTCTGATCAAACTGAGGAAACTCCAATCACAACCCCAGTTGCACCTCCTCCCACTCAAGAAGTTTCACAGCCTCCAATGAATGTCATGCAATAAGTGATTTTGATAACATATGATACATCTTTTCAAACAAGAGATTGGCCTATGAATTCAGCTATTAGCAAGTTAGGGGTGCAATGCTATCTTGAGAGGGATGCCTTAATGTCTCTGGTAGCTCCTAGACAACAGCTTATGGTTTCGATTGCCTAACTATTTTTAATATAAGTATCTTTTTCAATTGGTAGTAAATATTTTACAAATTATGCCATTAAACTTTGATTTGTGTGCTTGCATTATTGTAGATACATGAATCGTAGGTTGGTTTTCTCTAGCAAAAGCGATAAATTTGAATTCATATGCCCAGTTCAAATCCATGACAAAGGAACCACTGTTGCTATCAGACACACATACTTATCGGAGAGGCTTAGTGAAACCCCAATTGAGTGTTTCTTGACTCCATATGTGCATGGGTAAGAAACAAATTTATATTTTATAATATATAAAATGTTTTATATTTGCTTAAAAGTCATCCCTTTTTTCAGTGATAATTGGCAATTGGTTATTCTGTGCAAGAAGAATTATACTGTCATCATCTTATACTCCCTCTACTACAACAAGTCAGGGAGTGAATTGAAGAAGACCATGAACTTTTAAGTTTTCTTGCACTATTACCTTTCGTGTGCAAAATTTATGGAATTTGTGTAAAATAAGTAACCTTTATAATTTTGATGATAGGGTTATGCGGACATTCCTACACGCTGCTTGTGGTAGGCATTTTCATGACATAAAAGACCATACATGGATCATACCAAAGGTTAGTTACAAATTGATTTGTTTTAAGAATGTATTCAATAATAAGCCATATATGCTTTAATTTTATACTTGTTTTAATGATATTTGTCCAACTTGTGTGGGTTGTATGTTTTGAGAGACATTTATAATATTATTATCCTAGGCACGACAGAATTTACTCAAGAGGTAAATATATATATATATATCAAAAATTTTATATTACTTTTATTCTTTTTTAAGTTAGTAAGTTAATGTTTTGTTTGGCTTTGGTGTTACGAATGTTTGATCTTGCTGACTCCCTTCCAGAAGAAGATATTGATTACATTTGCAATTGTTGTACTGAATTCATTTATGAACTTTTACAACAACAATGATTTTTGTAAAACTAAGGAATTTTCTGTATATATTAAGGAATTTTTCTTCCTTCGGTTTTTCTGCAAAACTTGCTGGTGGCATGAATTGACATGCTTGTTGTTTTTGTGATTATGTGAAACTATGCATTTATACATGTGAACCTGTTTAGGACATGTCATTGGCCTGTGTTTTACAGAATTATGCATATATAATAATTTTAAACAACACATTACATGAGGATGAAGGCACATGTTATGTTATAAGTTCCCAATGAGAAGGTTAAAGAAAAAAGCAATGGTAAGTGGAAGGAAAATGAACACCTTATAGTACTTAATAAGTATGGCATTGGAAACAACTTCTAGGATGTACCTAGTAACTAACATAATCAAAGACAAGTAAAAAAAATAAATTATAATACTTTTAAGACCGGTTATATAGATATCCGGCCTTAAAATAACTTTTAAGACCTGTTTTCCATACAACCGGTCTTAAAAGTAAAGTTTTGAGATTGGTTGTCAATTCAAACTTTTATGACCGGTTATATGGACAACCAGCCTTAAAAATGTTTCTGTATAGCTTACAAAAGAGGTCTTTTAATATCGGTGCTCATGACAATCGGTCTTAATGGTTTATTTTAAGACCGGTTATCAATACAACCGGTCTTAAAAATGTGACTTTTAAGCCGGTTTCATAATCGGTCTAAAAAATATTAGACTTTTTAGACTGGCTTATCAAAACTTGATCCAAAACCGGTCTAAAAAATCATTTTTCCACCAGTGTAAGTATGTATTATGTCAAATGAGTTTTGTCTCCTAAAACGTAAAACAACTTTTTTATTGATTGTGGGATAAAACAAACACCCACGAATTATTATTAAAAGAAAAGGAACATAGAAAAACTACAAAAAAAAACACTCAATCTCTACCTGAATTAGCCATGGATTTTTTCTTTTCATTACTAATTCCATCAGAAATTTTGTTGGAAATTTTTCTAATAAAATTTCCGATGGAATTATTTCGTGGCTAAATTAGTCATGGAATTCCATGAAATTTTTTTTAATTAGAGTTATAATATTATTATATTTGTTAATTAATTAATTTAATTAAAAATTAAATTCAATTGCAAAGAATTGGCTAAAAATATTTTTGTAAGAAGACTTATTTACAATTTAAGATTTTTTAATTTGAAACTATTTATATTAAGAAATTATAATGAATAAATAAAAATTATGTCAAATTATTATTAATTTTAAATATTATACATATATATATAATAAAGTATTATGGTAATATCATAGTATATATAATTTTGTAATAAAATAACGCAAGTCTATTTCAGCTAAATTGGCAGGTGAGCACACAAAGCCGTGCATTCGAGATGAGAGAAGTCACATTTTTAGGAATTATGAGTAAGGAACACATGTGCACAGCGAGGTTATGACATGTGGCGGGCGCTGGCAATGAGGGGTGGCTGATGGAGGTGACATGTGGGGGAGCCAGTGAGGGGTTGGAGATGACGTAGCTTCCTATGAATGTGTCACGAACATGACACATGGCTTTTCTTAAAAAGGTTCACATGACATTTTAAAATTAAAAAAATAAATTAGCGACGGATTTTGTAGGAAATTTGCAATGGAATTCTATTGGAAATTTGTGATGGTATCAGAATTGTGTCAGAAATTGAATTGCCACGGTATAATCAACGAGAGAATTGATTCTACTAGGAATTTTGTCAAAATTTGTTCCAGTAGTAAATCCGTCGGAAACTTTGAATTCCATTATTAATTTCATAATAAATTTCGTTAGAAATTGAGTATTTTTGTTTTTTTTTTGTAGTGAAGAATCTTAATCGTGATGTTCTTATACTCTTTTTACCTAGAAGAATCTTTTTACCCACCCACACTAATCCATTTTGTGATCATGAACTAAAGCATTATCATATGGTGCTTGCCTTTTAATTACCATCCGATGACAATTTTAAAAAGCTTCAAGAAAACACACAATAAAACATTAAATTTCAGAAAAAGGAATTGCAGAAGAAGCCATACAACTACGAAGATGATTTTGTAAAGAGAAGACCAAAATTAAAGAATACTAATATTTATCTGAATATAAAAAATATAAAACTTTGATTATTACTCCATTGAACGCCGGCCGGACGCGTTAAACACTTTAATTAAGGAACAGATGGAGTTTACATTGGATCGTAGGAAGTGTCACATGAGTCTATTAAGTCCAAACAATAACAAGCCAAATATAAGAAAACAAAAGCCGATAAAAAATTTAGGTAAAATTATTCCTAAGTTCCAAGCAAGCAATATATTATCAGAAAGGTTCATGAAGGTTGTAAAACACACTTAACAGATTGTAAATATATGTAGAAGAGTTGTAAATAGGGACCTTTCTGATAATATGTTATTTGCTTAGAACCTATGAGTGATTCTCCCAAAAAAATATAACAAAACAAAAGCTACATGTTCACACACACACACACACACACACACACACATACATACATACATACATATTCACCACTATTCTAATTTCTATTTACACCCATCTATTTTTAGCCCGTTATTATTCTTATAATACTCACTTTAGTAGGCTCAACGACATACATTATGCTCCAAAATATAAGTAATATTTGATATATTAATGATTTTTTAATTTACCCTTAATTTTAATTATGAATTTAATATAATGCACTTAATAAGAGTAGTGATATAAAAGGAATGTAATATCTCTGACACATTTATGTATTTTTATTCAATTTTTAACATTTGCTATCACATGTGTGTCTTGGGATGCTTCTTGAAGATAGCCGTCCATATACTGAATGCCATAAGCGATTAGACTCTTTTCTTATTTGTATTCAAGGCATTAAGCTAAGCTTGCTTTCATAACCGATTTTTTTTTTTTTTTTTTTTTTACTTTTGGATGTGCGTCCATGTTGTTTTATAACCAAAAAAAAAAAAACTACAATTTAAATTAGAGAAAACCGGTGAAAAGTTCTTATTCAAAAATTTTATTGGGAATAAGGATTTGAATTCGAGTACCTTCACCTTTTTTGCATACACAGATACTAGGCCTTTGTAGTCAATAAAATTGTTAAACATGGATGTTTTTACCAATTTTCTCTTAAAATTAAAATAATATTAAAGAGTAGGTGCATTCTTAAGAGTAAAGACTGTTTTTAAATTTTTTTAAAACTAATTTTAATTAAAATTTATTAGGAAAATAAACTTAAGATTGTGTACACAAGTATATAACGTTTAGGATCAATCATGCCACTTAGTGCTCGTTTGGAATAGTTTATTTTTGGGTAATAAGTACTTATAAATCGTGATTTATGGTATACGAGGTAAGCATGTGAGAGGAGTTTTATTTCGATTTGCATAATAAGCATTTATATTCAAAAAATAAGTGTTACCAAACATGCACTTATACTTAACAAATTTGGGTTCTGTGAAGTATATCATACAAGAAGAGAGAACTGCTCTAATTATTCATTTTATATTTTATTACTAATAAATATTTAGAAGAATTGCACTCAGGTCTTAAGAAAAAAAAGAAATAAAAAATTGGTCCTTAAAGGTTACAAAATGAAAAAATGGTTTAAAAGAATTGTTAATACAGACTCTTGAAATTGTTAAAGAGTTGTCAATATAAACTCTTAAAGTTATTAATGAGATCATTTTTTTATTTTATAGTCTTTAAGAACCATTTCTTCATTACTTATGTATAATTCTCCCTAAATATTTGAATTCGAGTCGTGGCACATTTTTAGAGTCCAATATTTTCCGTAAACAAAAAAAAAAAAAATATTAGTATATATATTGAATTGAAGCACCACCAAGTCCACCGAATTGTCAGTCCTGCCAACAATGGCTTTCAATGCACCCTTCTTGTCACTTCTTGTAATAGCTCTGTACCTGTTCAGTTCTCCGATAGGGAACGTACAATCTGCTGCTAGCACCACCACTGGCATTACCCTGTGGCCTCAACCAAGAATTTTCAAATGGCCTTCACCTGAACAAGCCACTCTCCTCTCTCCTTCCTTCACCATCACCACCAACGTCAACCACCACATACACCTCGCCGCCGCCGTCAGCCGCTACCTCAGTCTCATCCTCACCGAGCACCACCGTCCTCTTGTCCCTCCCTCCGCCGTCAATTTCCCGACCAACACCCCTCCCTTACAATCCCTCACCATCACCGTCGCTGAATCCGCCGCTTCGCTCCACCACGGCGTCGATGAGTCCTACTCTCTCACAATTCCAACCACCGGACCCGCCAATCTCACCGCCGCGACGCCGTGGGGCGCCATCCGAGGCCTGGAGACGTTCTCGCAGCTCGTATGGGGAAATCCGACGCGCGTGGCGGTGGGAGTGTATGTCTGGGACGCGCCGATGTTCGCTCACAGAGGGGTTATGCTTGATACGTCTAGGAATTACTTTCCGGTGGAGGATATACTGAGGATGATATCGGCGATGAGTATGAACAAGATGAATGTGTTTCACTGGCATATTACAGACTCGCATTCTTTTCCGTTGGTGGTTCCATCAGAACCAAATTTGTCCGATAAGGGTTCGTATGGCTCCGATATGCTGTATTCTCCGGCCGATGTTAGAAGGATTGTTCAATTTGGGCTTGATAATGGTGTCAGAGTTTTGCCTGAAATTGACTCACCTGGTTAGTTTATCTAATTTGACTCGGTGCCCCCAACTTTTTATTATTATCTTTTTGCACTCGATTGAGAAACAAGATACATTTGCCCAAGAAGCAAGAATGTTTTCGTTCTTTTGAATTTGAGGTCCCTACCCTGGTAAATAATTTTTAGACCACGGGCTTGGATTTTTTTTTTTTTTTTTTTGGAATATGAGATTATGTGACTATATTTTTACATAGCTAAAAAAACTTTCAACGTTTTCAGAAAAATTCAAGAAAAAATATTTGTGAAATTGAATATTTTCATCCCAGAAGGACTTAGAAACATACTCGGAAAAGACAGACCATGAGATGATTGACTAAGTCAACTTATCCCTTTAATTTCAAATATGTAATCATCTTTGTCCAAATCTGTATGATGAAATAAAAAATAGAAGAATTTGATTTTATCTGTATATAAATATTTAGTATTTTTATATTCCAATTGAAACTAAAACGAAGAGGCTGATCGAAAGTAATGGTTTCTATTGGCATTAGCATTTTTCTTTTTGTTATTATCATCCGATATCTGGTTTAAGATTCGTGGCTGCCGCTTCTAACATAAGTGACTCTGGAACTCAAATTCGAGATCCAAAGGATGTAACAGGGCCTTCCACAGCATTAGCATATTATTACAGTAACATAATTCAGCTTTATAAAACAGCACTAGTTCTGAGGATTATGAGACCAGTCATATTTTGTGTTTGATGTGTTTAACATTCATGTCTAACACTTCACATTATACTACTCAGTTGAAGTGTTTTTTGTAAGTAGCGTTACTGTAAATTTAGGGATTGCCCAATTTATTAAGTTGGAAAGTGCGCACAGAATCATCAGGACTAATTATCATTCTACTCACAAGGCCTTTTTATTATTAGTATATTACAACTTTTGGGATACTGATACTTTATCGTAACCTTTATTCTAATATGAAAACATGCCCTTTTCACATAATGCATAAAGCTTGTATTCTTGAAAAGGCATAAAGCCTTGTACGACGATGATTACTGTTTGAAAGAAAAATGTGAATTGGCAAGCTGAACAGGATCTTAAGTGCTTTTGCACTTTACAAAGCTACTCTCTTCACATATTTACCTTGCACAGTACAAAACCACGCAAAATAAGCTGTGATCCAAACACGCACATTGTTGTTTATAATTGTGAGATTACCATGATTACTGATTAAAAGGAACTGTGAATTTGACAGGGCACACAGGATCTTGGGCATTGGCATACCCTGAAATTGTAACATGTGCCAACATGTTCTGGAATCCGCCGGGAGGTGTTCCATTTGCTGCAGAACCTGGAACAGGACATTTAAATCCCTTAAATCCTAAGACCTACACTGTACTTGAGAATGTCATCAATGATGTTACCTCATTATTTCCAGAACCATTCTACCATGGTGGTGCTGATGAGGTCATCCCAGCTTGCTGGCAAACAGACCCTACAATTCAAACCTTCCTGGCCAACAATGGAACCCTCAACCAACTCCTTGAGACATTCATCAATTCGACTCTCCCTTATATCTTATCCCTGAACCGAACCGTCATCTATTGGGAAGATGTTTTCGTGTCCGACCAAGTTCATGTTCGCTCCACAATGCTTCCTAAAGAAAACGTGATTCTGCAGACATGGAACAATGGACACAACAACACAAAGCGCCTCGTTTCTTCCGGATACCGAACCATTGTTTCATCATCAGATTTCTATTACCTGGACTGTGGACATGGGAACTTTGTTGGGAATTATTCTCGGTATGATATTCAAAGTGGGAACCAAGGGGATGGAGGGTCCTGGTGTGGGCCCTTCAAGTCCTGGCAACTTATCTATAACTATGATATCACATATGGTTTGAGTGAAGATGAGGCTAAGCTGGTTCTTGGTGGGGAAGTGGCATTGTGGTCTGAGCAAGCAGATCAAACCGTTTTGGATTCAAGACTTTGGCCAAGAACATCGGCTATGGCCGAGTCACTTTGGTCCGGAAACAGAGATGAGAATGGCATGAAGAGATATGCAGAGGCCACAGATAGATTGAATGAGTGGAGAAGCAGAATGGTAAGGAGAGGTATTGCGGCTGAGCCAATTCAGCCACTTTGGTGTGTTAGAAACCCAGGCATGTGTAACTTTGCATAAGAATGGACTGATCATAAACACTCACCGAAATTGGTGTCACTATAATTCACAGATTCAAACACTTATTTTGATATTTTATTGCTTCCTTGTACTCTGCATCTCTTGCCAATTCATGCCTCCTTGACATTGTTCGATATTGTCTGTTGAGCTTGTTTTGAATGCGATAGTTTGATTCAAGTCATTGTTAATGTTCTTCTTTCAAGAATTATTGTTAGTGATTGTTTTGTATTAGGACAGAAACCCTGTTTCAGATATTGAAAGATGGTATCAATGTGCCATTATCGAATTGATATTTCTGATTTTTTTTTATTACTTATGAACAATAAAGTTTGAATTTGTCTCATGTCCCTAAAAAAGTATGAGTTTGTTTCCGCAACATAAATATTTGATTATTCAGAAACTGTACATGACATTATTGAGCATTTCTCCTCCATCACAAAGACATTCAATGGTTATCCATTTTCATCTATCAAGTTAAAGTTCTTATAGCTTTTTAGGCCAGAGTTTTTATAATTATGGAATTGTGTTTTTTGAAGGACTGATACAAATTATGTATGATGTGTTTTTGGGGCCAAGATTATGTATGATATTTGCATCTATTTTCCCACTTCATTTTTTTATATCCGCCTGGATTCAAAAAACTATAGATGTGATTCATGCAAAGCTTTGAAATCATAATATTTAAATTTTTGTTTATAGACTTGCTAATGCTTTTCTGACCTAGTGATATGAATTATGAAGTTTTTTCTATGAGTGGGAGGTTGGGTATGTCATTTAAATAAGAAAAAAGATAACTAAGGCAAAAGAACATAAAAGGCAGAGGAAAGATACACTTAGATCCGATTGAACCCGAGTCATAAAGCGGGACCTATGGTCATAAAGTGGGCCTTTGTGGCCCATAAAGTCATAAAATGGGCCTTCTAACCCGAGCCATTAATATCTCTTATTGTTATGTGCTTTCTAAAATATCCATCTCATATTAGTCAGATGAACAAGTTAAATATGCATTGGGTTCAAGGCTGCAAAATTGAAAAAGGCTTAAAGTACAGTTGAAGTAGAACAAGTATTTTGCATAAAAGAATCATGTATATGAAATAGGATTTGTTGAAAGAGGCAAAACCAATTTCGGTGATTTTTACGTTTCAGGAGGATTAGTCTCTAGCTTTATGACTATGAACATCTCTTATTGTTATATGCTTTCTAAAATATCCATCTCACATTAGTCAGATGAACAAGTTAAATACTCATTGGGTTCAAGGCTGCAAAATTGAAAAGGCTTAAAGTACTGTTGAAGTAGAACATGTATTTTGCATAAAAGAATCATGTATATGAAAAAGGCTTTGTTAGAAGAGGTAAAACTAATTTTAGTGATTTTTACGTCTCAGGAAAATTAGTCTCTAGCTATCGGCTGAGGATATAGCCTGAATTCTACAACAAGGAAAAAAAAACTAGAATAAAGAACAAGAATGTAAAGAAAATGACAATATGCCCCTTACTTAAAACGTAATAATGATAAAGATGAAAAGTTTTAGAGAAAATTAATTCTTTACTTCCCAGCTATCAACTCAGTTATGGCTCAGTCCTCTAATCGGAAGTGACCTTAACTTTTTATCACATGGTCTCGCATTAGAGATGATTCTAAGGCAGAGGAATAAAATGGCAAGAAGAAAACAGGGGACTGTGGGTGATGGAGTTTTCTGTGGAGCCGCATCAACAGCGTCTTTTTCCATGTAAGATGAATGGCTGATGTGTCAAGATGAGTTGGGTATGGCAAGGATTAATTTATTAATTAACAAAAAATTAAGAACTGAGTTTTAACCGAATTAAAAATTTATAGACTGAGTCATAGCAAGTCATAATTGGAGAACTGAGTCATAACTGAGTTGATAGTTGGGGGACTAAAAAATTAACTTTCCCTAAATTTTACATAGATTAAACATCATAGTTCTAATATGATAAAAAAAAAGGCAAAAGTATATATTTTAAAGTAAATACTCTAACGACCCTTTTGTTTTTGCATTGATAACACAATCCTTCTCTTTATTGTGAAAAATCATATAAACATTCATTAAAATCAAAATATATATTATACAAACATCCTTTATATTTTTTAGAGTCATTTTCTATCCATCCAATTGTTAGTGGATCGTTAAATTTGACTCTCAAACTTTTTTTTAATCAAAATTCCCTCTTTTACATTAGCATTATTTAAACATTTATATCTATCAAAAAAATTATACAACCAAAAATAATTTAATATATATTTTCAAAATTTCTAACATGTTATAAAATTTATTAATTTTCATTATAGTATAAAATTTTATAATTTTAATTTCTAATAATATTTATTAAAATGTATTTATTTTTTGTTTTTTAAATAGATAAAAACATATTTCAAATGCATATTTTTGTTATCATATAGTATACATAATAAAAGTCTAAGATATTATATAAAAATTCATCGTTGCTGCCATTGATTTTTTTTTTCTCGTAAAGTATGAAAATATTAAAAAAAAATTAGGGATTTAATATGATAAATGAAAATTAGTAAATAAAATTTATTTTAATTTAAATTTTAATAAAAAAAAATTAGATTCTTTTTGGAACAATATTAACAGAGTTAACAGTTTGGACTTAAGTGTACATTTTTAAAATAGAAGAGCATTTCATGTAATTAAGACAAAACAGAAGGATAAAACATTATGTATATTTTATTTTCTAACTTGATATAAGGTTTCAATCTAATTCCTTAATTTTTTGTTAGATATCTTTTCTGATTTCTCTATCCCTAACACCATTTGTCTCAAATGATGATTTTTTTTTTTTGGCAATCATTAGTATTTTTAAAAATTTAATTTAATATGCTAGCATTAGAGAGTGTTTTGGTCAAAATTTAAAATTTCAATTTCCTCATTTTTTATTAAAGACGTTAGGGTTAAAGAATTGAAAAAATACATTATAAAATTAAGGGACCAAAATAAAACATTGTGTGAAGTTAGAGTGGTAGAGATGCACTGTTAACGGTAAAAAAAAAAAATCATAATTTTAAGATGTTAATACTTTTTATAGTCTCTATTATAAGGCATCTTCTAAAAAGTATTCTTCATAATTTTTATAAGATATTTGTTAGTTTCAAAGAGTATTAAATATTTTTTTTTCATATATGTTTATATTTGTGAAAGAGAGGGTAGGAATCAATGGGGGAAATTACTATGTGAACACAAGGATAGAATGTAATCACAAAAAAATCCCACAACAATCGAACAATATGCAATGACAAGTTCTAGCGTAGGAAACAACAATAAGTTTATGTTTTTCATTTGTTATTGAGACTTTTTTATTATTATATTTCTTCCTTAGAACCTCATAATAATTCTCTTAAATTAGTGTGATAGGAGTTTAATATAATTAATAAGAGTAATATTAAAAATCATTTAAAATTTATGATAAATTTAATAATTTTAAATGTTTTTATTAATACATGGAAATTAGTTAGATGAAGTAATTGTTTGAACGACCTATATTCAATACGGAACTAATTATGGTTCTCGGTCTATTTAGTGCTCGTTTGGATGAGCGATTGGAATGCTTAAAAGCAATTTTTCAATCGTAATTTACGGTATACGAGATAAGTATGTGAGAGGAGTTGTGTCTCGATCTACATGAAAAGCAATTTATAAACAATCTAATCGTTGAAACAAACATTTAATTCTCTCCGAACCTGCTTTGACTGAACGTTTATTGACTTTTCTTTTCCCGTTTTTTTTTGGATATACGAATGGTTATTGGCTTGTTGCCACGCAAGTCATTTTTTTGTTTGCCAGATGTCATGCAAGTCATAACTAAACCTTTAATCTCTAACATCTATATATCACCGCTTAAACCCCGTCAAAATATGAAGATACCGACATTATTCAGTTTCCTTGCTTATTTTAGCGGGTATTTGTGTAAATTTGTCCTGAAATTATTTTGCAGAAGAGTAATGTTTCCCTTAAAATTTTTTTAGGTTTAATATTGCTCCGAAAATATTTAAATATATAAATGTTACCTTTTTCAGTTAAAAAGTAAATAGTCAATGTCAATTTTTTAATAGTCAATATTACTTTTTAATGGTATAATAGGCCTGTTCGGGATTGGGATCGGGAAATCCCATTCCCGATCCCAAGAAGTGATCGGGAAGGGATTTCATTCCCGATCCCGAGAATTTCCCGTCCTAACGGGATGGGAAATCCCAAAATCGGGATTGGGAATTTCCCGAATTTCCAGAGGAGGGAGTATTTTGATAGAAAAAGACAACGTTAATATATATATATATATATAGATACCTATATCTAAAATTCTAACAATGATAACATTACATACAAAGTATTGCAGAGAAATAATCATCAAAACTCTACTCCATCATTTTTAAAACTGATAAAAGAAGCTAAATCAATAAAGCAGAAGAAACAAATCAGAAAATGGAGTAAAGATGATCCATCATCATCAGTCAAAGCGTGGAAATGCTTCGAGAAAAAGCGAATTCAAACGAACAATTAGCCAATTACCACTTGTGGAGTTACAGATCTTCTGATATGGAGATTGGTGATTTGGAGAATAAATTCAGAGAGGGATGCGCGCCAGGAGCACAGTCGGACGCGTCGTCCCTCGCATAGGGAGGGGATGAGAGACCGAGATTAGGGTCCTCAGGTGAAGTCACCGTCAGTCCGTCACCGACGCCTAGAGATCGCGTCGTCCGTCGCACAGGGAGGGGATGAGAGACCTAAATCAGGCGTCCTCGGGCAGATCTACCGTAGCCGACGCCGACGCCAAGAGAAGTGGGAAAGGAATTATTAGGGCTTGAAACTTTGAACCAGAAGGCAGACAAACCGCAGAAGCTTCGGAGTTCAGATGAGATGAGATGGGTTTGTGACTCTGTGTCGAGTTCGATAAGCCTGAGATTGAGTATAGTGTGGACGTGTGGTGTCTGGTGTGAGTGAGTTAGGAATAGATGCTAAATAATAATAATAATAATTTCGGGATCGGGAAATATTCAGGATCGGGAAATACCGATCCTGATCCCGAACTGAAATTTCCCGATCCCGATTTTTTCCCGTCCCGAAACTTTCGAGACGGGATTTTCCCGTCCAGATTTGCTCTGGATCAGGATGAGAAAAGAATGCACACCCCTACGGTATAGTATAAGGCAACACTGATACGTTTTGAAACTTTTAGGGCAATTCAGTGAAAACTTTCAGAACAAATTTACATCTTAACCCTATTTTAGCAAATGCGGCAACTAGTCATAGCCTTTATGAGCATCACTCGCTAAACGGTGCCTATCATTCTAGAACTCCATTACTTCTCACTTAAGACACTTCTTTGCTTCTTCTTTCTCTGTTTAGCTATATATAGAGAACGATCCAAGACAAATCAAAAACCAAAGAAACTAAAATAATCTCTTATTTCTTCTATTATCGATCAAACCATGAATCCATCTCACTATTGTGTGGCTTTTGTTGGTTTTGGTAGCTGTTGCTTCATCTTCCTGTGAGGCTATAATTAAGTGTGACCAAGCGATAGGCTACCTGAATCCATGTGAAAGGTACTTGATCGGCCCGACCAGAGCGAAGCCACCACTGGAGTGTTGTGACGGAGCGAAAGCTTTGGTAGCTGTAATGCCGATGCCGGAAGATAGAAGGGCTACATGTGTATGTCTCAACGCTTTTGCACAAACCATCCCAATTAATCCTCAAAACGCTCATGATCTTCCTCATAATTGTAACATCCATTTGCAGTTTGAGATTACTCTCAACTTCGACTGCAACAAGCATGTTTTCATCTCTTTGGTTTATTTATTTACTTCTCTTTGGATTTGTTTCATTTTTTTCCCTTCAGATTTAATCTGAATGGTTCAGATTTGATTTTTTTTAAAATAATAATTTTTTAGATTCTACACTTATTCAAATAAGGATTTTTTTGAAAAATGTAAACTTTTAAAAAATTAAATTTGAACCATCCAGATATGCTTAACCTTTTCAATTAGTAGGAAACCGGTTCCCTTCAAGTTTAAGCAATATTTGCTTACTAAGGTTTGTTTGTGAGAAATTTTAATTAAAAATATTGATTTATAAAATCTAGAGGTAATAATAAGTTAAATCAATTATAAAATTTCACCCAAAGGAAATATTATGATAGAATAATGTATGATTGATTCAATCCATTTAATTATGTATTAAAATAATTTGATATATTTACAATACATTCTGACAAAAGAAAGATGTATTTTTCTTGTGTTTGAACCATTGTTGCTTGAAAAAAAATGAAGGCAAGGTAATTGGTTTTAAAGAAAAGAAAAGAGAGTTAATTGGTTTTGTCTTTGTCTAGCTAAATACGTTAAAGAAGGGCAGCTATTTGGGAGGCAACCCAAAATTTCTTTTCCTTACTCTCTCATTTTTCTTTCCTACCCATTAAAACACACTACACTATGTCAGAAATTTTAGTTTTCATCAGTTTTATTTCAAGTTAATATGGAGGAATATCTTGCAAAGTTTAAAAACAGGTTCCCCGCTCTTCCCAAAGATGTACTCAGAAAGATCTATAACAGTGAACTCGAAAGGATGAAGATATTCAATCATTTGGGCCTTCTTGAGGACGTATGCTGGATCATTGAAGCTAATGTACATTTAGCATGTGAGATTCATAAATCATTTATTAGACTTATGCCAGGAATGTGAAGAATTTCTTGCTCTATAAAGAGAAGAGTTAAAAGAATAAATGTCTGTCATAAATGTGCAAGGTGGACAAGTGATCAGTGTAACCCCCTGCCTTGAAACCGTAATTATAATTCAAAATTCATAATTAAATGAAATAAAGACCAATAATCATCAAAAAATTCTTTTACAATCCCTTCCTTACGGGAGGGTTTTCGCAAATATTTTTAAAATTTATGCCTTCCCTGGTCTCAAATTCCATAATCCGAGTGTAATTACCTATGCAGTTAATTCACATTTATATATTAAAGTGTACAACAAAAATCCCGGCAAACCCCGAGTTATATATATATACTATATATCATGTTTATAATTCCCAACTAGGGGATTACATACCTTGTCCAAAATATTATTTACATTTCAAAACAATATACAATAATCACATTCCAAATCAGATAACCAACAGACCAAATTAACATTCCCTACAAATCCTAGCTGCTCCTAGTCGTCCGTTTCTCCTTGAAGCCATTTGCCCTGTCTGAAGGTTAGTCAAAGGAAAGATTGAGATTCAAAAAAATTACAGTAGTAACAAATCACTTATACCACATATAATCACATAGTTTGCAAGTAAATTATCACACAGTACAGCAGCACAAACACAGCATACAAGCTGTCACATATACATGTTGCCTCACTGGCATACACATATCGCATTGTCTCTCTGACAATGCACATAGCCACTCTGGCTTTCATATTGCCTCTTTGGCATTCACATAACACATTGCCTCTCTGACAATCACATTCAAAATCATTGCAACACAATGAAAAATCAAACATACAATGCAGCATATATAGTATAAGAGCAGGAGTTATTACCTTGTTCTTTTCTAACGTCCTTTGGCATAGTGGGCTCACGAGTATGGCAAATGTCAAACCCTATAACCAAGATCAAGGACGACAGATCAATCTCTTTTCAAAGTTCTTAATTTCATAACACTTAAAGTTGGTTGTCATTTAAACTCTTTAGGTGGCTACTACAAGCCTAGACATATGTCTAAAGGGTTGGAATACTAACCCCAAAGATCTCTCTTTCAGAAGAAAAATACTGATTTTTAGTTGCCTCACTCGAGTGAAGAAGGCCTTACTCGAGTGATGGATGTCTTGTACTCGGGTGAAGATAGCTCACACTCGCGAGTGCATACAGAAAGCGACAACCAGGACAAAAAGTGCTCATAGCACTTGAGCACCTAGGACAACACTTGAGTGTTAGCTTCAGGCTTACTCGAGTCCTATAGAGTGTGGCGCAGAAAGTGTTTGCTCGACAGCATAAAAGACTTTAGAGTGGGAAGTTCACTCGAGTATTATTCTTGGCACTCGAGTGATGACACCTTTTCACTTGAAGCCCATCGAATGAGGTGCAAAGAGTGACTACCTAAGAGCAACTCTAAGGTGAAACCTACTACCGCACTCGAGTGAGATCAAATTCACTCAAGTGATGACTCATATCACTCACAGGCGAGGAAGTGCATCTTTGCACTTTGCCTGAGAATTCTACTGAAATGCTGAAGGAAAAGAGGAGATATCATGCTACACTCGAGTGAGACCTTACCTCACTCGAGTGAGGCTTATCAGAAGCCAAAACACGGCAATTGCAAAATTTTTCAAACTTGTCAAACTTGATTCCAATGGTTCCAAAACTTATACCATAGTTTATTCCCACCTATAATTTCATAAGGAAACCATTGGACACTCTAAAACAACCAAAATCACACCATAACAACAATTTGGTCTTGGGTCAACACACTACACCCTAACCACTCCACAATCCAAAACTTCCTTTTCCAAATTTTCAAACCAATTCTAATGGCTCAAAGACTCAATATGCCACTAATTCTACAATCATACACTATTCAATTCTTACATTCCAAATTAACACTAAATTCAAGGCAAAGTCCCAGAATTTCCAAAACTTATTCAGTGGTTACACAATTCAGATCAAAATACTACTAACTCTTACCTCTTCCTCTTCTCAAGGTTGGTTTCTTGATTTCTCAACCTTTAAATTTCTTCAACCACTAAAACACCACCTTTCAAAATCTGAAACCATGGCAATGAATCCCTCAACACCATAAACAATATTAAAGAAGAGCACTTGAGCATTAGAAGACATCTAGTTAGTCAAAATCTTACCTTTACACTTTCTCTTTCCTTCCCTTGCTCAATGAAAATGGAGAAATGGAGAGAGAGAAGATGAAATGATAATGATGCATATTTTTCCCTTATTTCCATGCTCAAATTCGACTTGGAGGGAGAAAGGAGAGAGAAAATGGAGTTTGAACATTTGACCATCATCTATGGTCCAAAACATGCTACTTGTCATGATCTTGGTTCACCTTCCATGATCACATATGAACTCTCATGTATGGAATTCCACCCCATTGATCACTCAATCCTAGCCATTGATCCTTAAATTACCGAAGAGTTTCCTCATTGGTAACTAACCAATTGGTCGGCAATTTCCCATTTTGCCCCTAATTATCACAACATTTACTAAATCATCATCAAGCACATTTTACATCACAATTTACATTGTTACATCAAAAGTGTTTAATTAACAATAATTACACCACTTAGGAAGTCATTAGCCCTAAATTACAATTCAGGATATTACAATCAGCGCTGTAAGAGGAAAGGTATGGTTTCTATAAATCGAGAAGATAAAATTAAATTCATAAAGGATGGATTGAGTAAGGAGTCATTAGATTATGTCATTCAAACTCTTGACGTGCATCCGATTAGTGATGTTCATCGTATTCTTCTCAATTTAATGAACATATTTAACAAAGAAAAAGAGCGCTATTGTCTTAGGAATCTGATATTAAAAGACCATATTTGCCAGTTTATAAGAAACTGGATGGAAAGCAAATCCTCGTTTCTTATAAGCGTTTAAGCCATTACTGGATGTAAAGCCAGAGGAAGATGTGAGCCAAAACCAGAACTACTATACATAATCATGCTTTTGTCTAATCTGTCTTATCTTTTCAGCAGCTTTTGTCTAAGCTGTTTTATCTTTTCAATAACTTTTGACTTTTGTTACTTTTTTTATTTAATTTCTTCACGCAAATTATGCTGGTCATTCGTGTCGAAAATTTTTCAAATACCTTTGAAAAATGCATGATTTGTATGATTTTGTTGTCGCTATTTTAGTAATATAAATATGCACTCTTTACTTGAAAATATGCATTCTTCTACTTATAAACACAAATGGTCCAAGAGAAAAAAAAAAAGAAAAAAAGGGTATCACACAAATATGTAGATTTACATCTATTTGCATTTTTGGTGAAACTGATTTGGGCAATGGGGAGTTTGTCACTGCAACAAAAGAACTTGGAATTGTATTAGCTACCAGAAAGATCAACTTTATATACGAGGAGGCATCCAGGGCCTAAGGGAAAGTGAGGTCATTTCTGCATCCATGAATGGAAGTAAGGGTTTGAGTATAGGGGTGAAGGAGTTGGAAGATCACACATTTTCCTTAGGACAAGAGTTACAGGTTTCAAGCTTGCCTGAACAAATGGGACGAATGTTCCACCATGCTGAAGCTTTTATCGCTTTACCTGGTGGTTTGGAGCGTTGCATATTTGGGCTAAGTTAAACTTTCATAAAAAGTCATTAGGATTGTTAAATGTTAATGAGTTTTATGATGATCTATTGTCTTTTTTATCATGCTGTGGAAACAGGATTTATACCCCAAGCGACTCGTCATTCCATAATTTTTGCACCAACTGCTAATCATCTGCTCGATCACCTACAAGCCTATAAACCTACACCAAATCTATTAGTCAAACAAATAGGTAGGCAATCTTCAGATAACATTCAGAAGCATAATCCAGATACCACTCTTTGGTTGTAACTCTCCTTAATCTTTTGGTTTTACTTTTAACATTTTGGTTTATTGTGTGTTTATGTTTTTAAAAAACAAACCTTTCTCTAAGCTCAAGAAGACATTGAGGACAATGTCTGATTTAGGTTGGGGGAGGAGTAGTGAAAAAAATTAGTTAGTTAGTAAAAACCATTAGATGCTTGGGGTGTGAAAAAAATGGCAGAGTAAGGAGTTATTCTTAACTCTTGAGACTCATTTTTTTAGTTACATGTTTTTGTTCCTTCTAAAAAAAGTAAAAAAAAATCATCTTGTTTAGATGCTTTGTAATGATTTTAAGAAGTATATAAGTTTTAAGGATGGATCAATTGAATTTAGAGATTTCATAGCATGAATGAACAACTGATTGTTGCAATTGGTGATGAATTTTGAGATTGAATGAGCTGAGTTTGAAAGCCTCTAACCGTGAGTTTTTTAGACTATAATGATTATTTCTCTTATATTCACCTATTAAATTGTCACTCTAGAACTTGCTTTACATCTGATTGAAATTACATCTCACATGCACATTCAAAAATGATAAAAGCTTTCATTTTTTTTAGCCAGAGCCAAATAGTCAACCTTGCAATTATATCGTTGATAAGCCCCTTTGAGCCTAATTGACTATTTCTTTGTTCTCAACTCATTAACATGTGTTTTAATGATATATCAAGTGCTTTTACCTAATTTGGAAGATTAATGGAACATTTGAAATTCTTGTGAAATGGGTTTTTAACAAGTGTGGGGGTGTATATATGATCAACTTTAGAATTGTAAAATTATGAAAAAAAAGAAAAAAAAGGAAAAAAAGAGAATATATATATATATATTAAGTATTTGAATTGTAGGTTACTGTGATGAGATAAATTTATTCATAAGTTGGCCCATCTTTCAATTGTGACAAGACGAGGCTCAAGGCGGTAAGACCCAATGTGCAAGGTTGCATAGGGCGGTGTCCCTAGGCTGTAAGACTTGTGTATCTAGCACTCCGGTTGATGCCTAGTTCGATGACAATGGACCAATGTGTCCAAGGTAATGTTTTGAGATTGACAGAACATTCAAATTGTACCAGATTGTAGTAGAGGCAGTAAGACCAGTGTGACCAAGCGTTTTGGTGTCCAATGGTACCATGTCTCTCATGAGACGCTATTTTATCCCTAAGGTCGTGGCTTCGAGACGTGGGGAGGCGAAAGAAACCCACTTGGGGAGTGGAGATATTATGCCATGGGAGGAACCTAATGTTAGCTGTCTAGCTTTACCGCAAGCGTATAGGTTGCAAGTAATTTAAAAAGATGGTTCCCATGAGGACTATGACAAAAATGAATTAATTATCTTGATTAAGTTCTCAATCATGTTGAGCAAGAATATTTTGAAATTTAATTTGTTTAAGAAAATATTTATTTGAGAATTCTAAAATTAAGATTTTTCTTCAAGATCGGAGGAACCTAGGATTATCTATCCCCTATCTATTTCAGGAACTAATTAATTTACCCTCAATAAGCAATCAAACAAAGATATGTATTTGTCTAAGATTCAAAAGTATTTGATAATACTCTCTTGAGTTAAAACCAAATATTTATCCTAATAAACTAATCAATCTGTTGTATTAATTTATAAGGACTAACTTTAAACACCAATCTTAATATGACAATACTAGGTTAGTAACTATATCTCTATGATACCAACAAACCATCCGTTTAATACCTAAACTTCAAGTCTAACATGATTTTACCCAAGTTCTATACTTAAATTATCTTTCTCAAGAGTAATTCAAATGAACAAGACAACTAAATGGTAATCAGGCAATTAGAGGCATTAAGAGCAAGATAAAATCAATGCGAAAACTCCATTCGATGCAAAAAGAGAGTAACTAAATAATTCAATCCATAAATAGGTTCAAAAAAAATCCTAAAACGAGAAAATTAGCTACTCATGTTCATCATAATCAAATAATAAAAATAGCAATTAAAAATTATAGAGTTCATATTTAGAAAGGAAAAACTGATACAATTTATCTTCAAGTTCAAGCTCTCCTTATCAGTCTCCAAATTGATCACAGCGCGTCTCTTTCTTGTTGATAAAGGTCACCTGCAGCTTCTGACGTGTTCACTCTCTCGTCTGATATCTGACTCTGCTTTCAGCCCTTCTGCACGTCTCGGCTTTTCCTGTCTTGCTATTTGGCTTCTGTTCGGTTTGATTGCACGCTACATACTGCATACAGAATAGATGATGAATGTTGAATACTATCTGAGATTAGTGAAGGGAATATGAATATGGTGTTACATGGCTTGTGAGCCTACACATGATAATATAATGAGATATGTTATAAGGTTAAGTATATTGGGGCAATGTTCCAACAAGGCAATGAGGCCTAAGATAATATACTGAGCATCCTGATGGACAATTAGTACAATCATGGGTTGGGTGACCCATGAGTACAGAACGTGCTGAATATGTAAGAGTTGATAGGTAGTTCAACCACATATATCAGTTAATATGTGGTGCACGCTCTATAAGTATATATAATCTAGGGATGAGTTACATAGTGAGATAGGATTAATCCCCAAGCTGTAGACGTTTAAATTTCGGGGACAAAATTTATTGAACGGGGTGAGAAGTGTAACATGCTAAATTTTGGGATTAGAAGCTTGGGAATAAGCCTAAATTAAGTGAACTGCTAAGCCCCAGTTTATCAGGTGCCCCAAATCTATTCCATAATGTCACTTATCTTCCTACTTTCTCTTTCGCATTACCAAGCATGCTGTCGACACTGATGCCTTCCATTTTTCTGGATTTTGCTTTTAGTTGGCCTTCATTCCATATCTTATGGATGACCTTTGCTTTTTTATTCAGGAGCTTGACCTTATTAGAACGAATCGACAGGTCAAGAGGATCAAGAAACAACCAGAGCTTTTGAGGCCAAATTTGAATTCAAAGTTGTTATTAATCATTTAGATACAAGGGTATGTTTTTTATGCTTTGAGAATATGATATTCTTTGTGTATCATGTCTCTGATCCTGACTATACCAGTAACCTCTATTGTTTATCAATGATGTTGACAACAAAATAACACCTATGAATTTATCATATAAAAAATTGTGACAGTTCTCTATTCTGATTCTTTCTAGGAAAAATGACATGCATCCAAAAAGCCGAAAGGCCTTAAACAAATTGAATTTGAGAATAATATGCAGTTCTGTCTTTGTGAAGGCAAGTGTGGGAATCATCACAAAGCTGCAAAGAGTGGAACCATATGTCAACTATGGGTGAGAGATGAGTTTTCTTGATTTTATATTTGTTAGAAAAACCTTTTTTTAACTCTAATATGTTTAGGTTTGGGATACAAGTGGTTTAGTTGAGTTTAAAATGTTTCGTGTAAATGGTATTAGACCATATAAAAGGTTATTAGACCACCCATGCCTGTGTTTTGTTTGGATGACCCAGCTATGGGTCATTGTTGGACTATTTTAAGTCTACTTATGTTTCAAGAATTTAGTCTTCTATTATTTTGTGTTTTGTTCCTTTATTTTTTTAATTTACTTGGCCATTTAGGTAGAAATTGGTGTTTGCTGGATCGCTTGCTGAAGAATTGATGGATTTTTGTGTAAACAGTTTTATGTTTGATGATGTTAAGATCTAGATTCCATACTGATATATGGTTGTTTTGCTTAGGTAAATGTAATTCATTTTTAAATGACTTTAGCTCAACAATTTCATGCTTGGTTGACCTTAGTTCCATGATAATGTCCCCTTAAGAAGAAAGTTGGAGGGTCATATTAAATACTCTATTTCTGTTATCTCCTCACATTTTTAGACATTTTAAAATTTATCATAATTTTATATCATTACTCTTACTAAATTGTTAGTTATATTAATTGTTTTTATACAACTAATGTTGTGGTTCTGTCATATTTAAATTCTTCCCCTGTGGATTATTTATCAAGTCAAAAATCAGTTGTATATATTGCAGAATCAAAGATAGAACCACGCTGCTTTTTGCAGAATTATTATTGTTCTTTTTGCCAGTTCAAGTTAGTTTTTCTTCCATTTTTGCTCAATCTTTGGGCTACTTTCTAAAAATTGTTTAACAGACTTTCTACATGAGGATTTTGATACTGTGCAACCAACAAAGAGTGAACATTCTAAGGCCTATAGCCTCTTAGTTTTTCACAAAGATTAAGAGATGGATAAGGAAGAATTTGATAGGGAAAATATTTTTATCTACCTTTTAATATTGGTGGCTATGATTAAATCATGTTCTATTATTGTCAAATTTATTTGCTTCATAGTTTGTCATGATAATATGATATAACATCTGTGATTGAATCATGTTCTATTCAAGTTATGGTCTTCATATGCATTATTAGTTCACAATGAAAGGGTTTCATGGCATTTAAGTTATGGTCATGGAAAATAAATCATTTGTTATTTCATATTGTACAAACCATTTGAATGAGGTTTTATGACAGTAACCCATTGGTTGTATACATATATGCCTTCTTTGATATTCAAAGTGCTTTTATCCTACCTTTACCATTTTACCATAAAACTTTTAAAGCTTTTATGACCTGAAAGATTGAATTGGATGGGTTTCCTTTTAATGCCAAGTCAACTAATAATTTGTGAACTCTTTACTCAGACTGAACTAATGGAGAATTAGATTCAATGAAGGGGAATCATTTTTTTCAATTAGTCATTTATCAACCTTTTCCACATCCTGAAATCTATGTTGAATAGGTGATTGTTTATAATTTAACTGAGTCATCTTAAAATCTTGTCATTGAATGTGCCCTCTTCAAGATTTTTTCCCTAATATGTTTTAAATGCATGACAAGTTATACGATGTGACGATTACCTATAGCTTTTGTCTATGATGTCTAAGGAGTAGGTGATGCAGATGGTCCATCCTTGAGTAGGTGTGAACAGTGACCCCATATGGTATAGTTTCAACCTACTAGATATTTTTTTAAAATTTCCTAATTATAATTCCTAATGCCTACCGTCTACTGTCCAATGTCATGTATGTACAAATTATATCCAATTTTTTATAACCGGAACAGTATCATATTTCAGTTAATATATGAAAATAAAATCACAAGCAGCTCTGCAGTATTTATGGGAGGCATAATAGAGATAGAAATAGAAGTAGCTGTATCGCAGTGGGCAGTTTACTGTGGTTTGCTACTTTTATTACAATTAAATTAATATACATTGTGATCTGACTTTTTCTACATAAGTCTCATTAGTCTTCAAGGTTTATCAATATTGAGCAGTCTGGTGTTAATCATATAATGCCAAGTAAACTGATAATTTGTGAACTCTTTACTCAACTGAACTAATGGGGAATTAGATTCAATGAAGGGGAGTTTTTTTTAATCATTCATTTATCAACCATTTCCACATCCTGAAATCTATGTGGGATAGGTGATTGTTTTTAATTTAACTGAGTCATCTTAAAATCCTGTCATTAGATGCATTTATTTAGATTTTTTCCCTGTATATTTTAAATGCATGACATGTTATCCGATGTGACAATTGCCTATAGCTTATGTCTATAATAGCTAAGGAAGTAGGTGATACAGATGGTCCATACTTGAGTTGGTGTGAACAGTGACCCCATATGGTACAGTTTCAACATATTGCATGTTTTTTTTAAATTTCCTAATTCTAATTCCTAATGCCTACTGCCTACTGCCTATTGTCCAATGTCCTATATGTACAAACTATATCCAAATTTTTATTACCATAACAGTATCATATTTCAGTTAATATACGAAAATAAAATCACAAACAGCTCTGGAGTATTTATGGGAGGCATAATAGAGATAGAAATAGAAGTAGCTATATCGTAGTGGGCAGTTTACTTTGGTTTGCTACTTTTATTACAATTACATTAATATATATTGTATTAGTCAATGATGATGAGGAGGATTTTATCTTCATGGGGAATGCCACTACTGAAGATAAAAGAATATCTTATACTTATGCATGTGTTACGCTCTCTGAAACTTTCCCCACCATGGAACTAGATGGAGTTTCTGTTTTGGATGTCATGCCTGCAGTACCTTTAAAGGGCAAGAGGAAGGTTTCTTCTAAGAAACCTGCTGGATCCAGTTCAAAGAGTGTTAGATTTGGACCTGACTCTCCAGCAAAATCATCCTCAAAACCATTAAAGTCAATTAAGCAGGAGAATAATTGAGTAGATTACTCTTCTTCCTTTAGTATTTTAAATAGGCTTTTTCCCAATGTTGGTTGTATTGCTTAGCTTTTTAGTGGTTATATTACTGCAATGTCTTTCTCTATGTCATTAGTGTAACATGAACCTCTTTACGAAAGCAGTGGTCTTTTTGTTTATGTAGTGAATGCTATAACAGCTCTTGAATGGATGTTGTGTTTTGTAAGTTCTTTTGTCATCAATCATATTAATATACTACCAACTTTTATATATGAAGGGTATATACTATTTATTCGTTTGTTACAGTTCTTAGTATATTAATATCATTAAGTAATGCTATTGCTGTCAAATACCTATATTATGATTTGGAAAGTTCATTTAACAATGTTAATAGGTTTGATAAGGTTGCCACAATGTCATAAACACGATTACCAATTCTGAAACAATCTAATATATGTTTAGAGTTGTCACAAAGGGACCTGGAGCAATGTACCAACTTCAAGAAGGTTCTTCATTGTGGAGTAAGGTTAGGGGTGATGTTTTAGATGTACTTCCTCAAGTATGAAGAAGATGCCTTGGTAATCTACTCATCGTTTTTGTGTGGATGATATTACTCAAATTAGCTGCCTTCTAATATTGGTGGCTGTGGTTAAGTAATCTTCATTTGTCTTCAAACTTATATTGATTTATACTTTTTGATTACTTGTGGAATATTATTAAATTAGGTTACAAATTTGTAGAAGTGTTCTGGAATATTTACTAACACTATATAATTTCACATTTTCTGGTCAGCTACTTATATTATGATCTCTATGAATTCATCTATGATCTTTATATTAGTACTGATTAGGTATTTAAAAGATGACTTTTGAACGTGTGATATTGGGCATACAGCACAAAATTATCTTCCAACACTATAATATCAGTACTGGAATTATTGTAGATTTTTAGGAGTTCTGTTTTTTAGAGTACATATATGTGCAATGAAATAATTTGATAAGTTATACAATTGTATGTTGAAATCAATTTTTTAGTAGCTCTGCAATAGGTGTACTGAACATTTTTTATATTAGCAAGGATATTGGGAAAATATGTTTCCAGTAGAAGTCAAAACATGTTGTAGATCTGATTGATAATGGGGCATTTTCCTTGGTTCTGTAGCCTCAATAGGATCTATATTTTATGGTCTGGATAGGCATAATGACGCAGCTAGAAGTGGCATTATAACTTTCTATTTATCATTTAATTAATAGTTCCATGTCTGGTAGTAAAATCTTTCAAGCATCCATTGGAAATTGTTATAGCTAAACCTTGAAATGTTGACTTTGGGAATTGCTGTCTATATTGATAATGAGGCTCAACTGACCTAATGTGACTTACAGACTACTATGTTTGCACTGTCAATAAGGTAATCCTATGATAGAAATTAGGTTTGCACTAAATGTGATGTTGTAGATATACTTTTTAACTATTTTTATAATATGTTGCAGGATGACTTCAACGGTATGGGACCAATTCTTATACTTGAGAATCTTCAAATGGTATATGAATGTGTATGAACACTCATGAAGTTCTGTTGTCATTTACCTGATTCATGAAGTTTGTTATATTAAAGTGTTCATGAAAAAGTGATAATGAGTTACAAGTTTTTGCGTTTCATACTAACCATTAAGTTCTACCACAACTTGGTATAACACTCATAAAGTTCTGTCCCATCTTAGGTTTGTAATATGCTGCTATTAAACATATATGATGCCATTAGTTTGGTATACCTATTTTATCTATAGTATTCTTTATGTTTTGACATTAAGCTAATCCTTCAAACTTAAACATTACACTCCTTCTTTTATGGTCTTATTTGTGGCAGTTGAAATGCTATTGAAACTTATGTTTTAGGATTGTATAGCTATTTGTTTTTGCTATTATGTGGTCAAATTTTTGTTTTTCCATGTTTATCAGGTTACTTCATCCATACCAGACATATGCACATGTTACGTCCTTTTTTTTCCTTTCTTTTCTGTTAATCACTTTGGATGTGAAGTAGGTAACTCTTTGCTTTTGTTTGTTGTATTTGTTGCATTATGAGAATTTGAAATAAGAGAGAAAAGAGAAAAGATGACTAGAATCAGAATTTGTAACTCCGGATCCAAGAAAAAAAAGTTCACAGCTTAATCATTCTGTTCATACCATAATTGTTGTCAAAATACATACATTTGCCTTCTGACCGACACTTTGCTTCCCTTAAATCAGTTGTGCTCCACCTTACCTGCTCACCATAATACTCAGCAACCTACAGATAGACATAACTAATATAAGCAAAATAACATGAGGTATGTTCCTTAAATTAAGTAGATATGTTCCTTCATAGCAGAAGATTTCCATAGTCAAAGATTTTCATTGGTTTTCACCACTCAGTAGCTTCTACATATTACTAATTGGATAGACATAATGATGTAAGTTAAAGTGGAGTTATATATAACTCTATATGTTTTCATAGGAAGTCCAATGTATGGTAGGATACTTAGTGATTTCAATATTGAGTTATATATGAAGGGCTGTCAACGTTAGACTGATGCTACTTTATGTATATTCTAGAATTCCCCAACTTATAAGCAGTGTTATTAGTGAATAAGTAATTAATTATTATTAACAATGTCAGTTATGGGTATTTGTTTTTCATTAGTCCCTCGCACACCCACAAATAGCTAGAGTGGTTACAGTTAAGTGTGATCGTTGTGTGCTGTTAATTTGATTACCAAAAGGCATTTGTTTAATTTGAAGAACGACCATGTCAAGGTTTTGTGCTGTTAATATTGGAGGCAATGGGTTTCCATTTAAGGGCTTTAAAGCTCAGGTTGTTTTTATTTTCTCAGAAATAACTAAGGGAAAAGATCAATCAGTGAAGGGTAGTCATTTTCCTTCCATAAAGGTATTACAATCCATAAAATATCAGTATATTCTATAATTGTTTTGTCTGAGCACAACTTATATGCCTGTTAATCAATCTCTCATAAAAAAGGTTTTCCTACTGATTCTTTCTAAATGCATTTCAATGGCTGCGTTGTGTACAATTTAGGCAGAGACTACTTTTTGTAAATGCATCACAATATTGTAAACAGGGGAACATATTAAAAAAAATCATGCCTATGTTGACAAGTACACCTTCCTGACTTAATGTGACTTGCACTATGCTTTCACTCCACTATGATGGAAAAGGTGATATGTTTGGTATGATGTCAGTTGGATAAGTCAAGTTGTAGTTATATACTTCAAGGATTATAATATTATGTTGGATGCTAAATTCCATAATGACGAAAAAACTTCTGCCTCAAGGATTTTTGAAGGGCAATTGATGTAACTTTGGTGATTCATCTGTCTCTTGTAACTTAGAGTCTGAAACATTTCATGAAAAATTTTCCTTTAATTTCAAGGTGTGTCATATATTGTCTACATTTAGTTTTGTCCCAGCATGGTGGTATGCATGTTCTACCTATTAGACTCCCTCACTTTTTCCAGTTAGAACGTTGCTTCCCAACATATAAGACGATATTAGACTGATATACATGTTGTACCTTCAATACAAAATCATGCTTTGTCATTATTGCATGTATTTTCTGTCTTTTAACATTGGTGGCAGTGGCTAAATCATGTTCAATTATTCTCAAACTTATATTGCTTTATATTTTCTCATGATAAATAAGATTATACATGGAAAAATAGGATTCTATTTTATTTGTTGTGGAATTTTTTTGTCAAATATGATAAATACATCTGCTGAAGCTGTATTGAAATTATTCTTTTATTGCCTTAGTGTGATGGAAAATTATATATGCATTAAAATAAAGAATAAGTCTCAAACCTTTTTTTTAATCTGTCATAACCCTTCCTTCTTTGGCCTTATTAATTTCTACATTTTACAGTATGGAAAAAAATTTTGACTTAATCTTTATTAATCCATTGGACAGAGGTAATTTATGTTAGAAATGAATAGTTTTGATGATGTCAAATATAGATATTAAATATGAGCAAAAAGTTTGTATAATATACTTATCTTCCACATTGACTAACTACCATATTTAATGTTGTATATCTTGTAGATTAGTCATAGACATCATTGTGGGTTGATATTATAATGCCTCATAAATGGAGAATAATCATCAAGAAGAAAATCAAGAGGCAAGGAATTGAAGAAAGAAGAAAGAAAGATGAAGATTAAAGATATTCATCAAGAAGATTGAAGTTGGGTTATGAAGAATGATCATCAAGAGGAAAAAACAGGAAGAAAGAGATTAAAGAAAGAAGAACTTGCAAGATCACATGAGAATATCAAGATTCAAGCTCCTAGAAGTGATACCGGAGGTTTCTATGATCATACGGAAGTTGGAATGGGTCAATACGAAGCTAAAATGATGTATACGGAAGCTATGGTACCTTTGGGGATGATTACCCGAGTAATCACTCGAGTAATATGGCATTGTCTGATTTTGGAGGTGTTTACTCGAGGCCTTACTCGAGTAATCTTCCGGGTTATTTGATGAATCACTCGAGGCGGCACTTGAAGTAATGGGCACTCTGTTTTCGCGCTGCAGAACAGAGGTTCGGTATTTTGATGATATCTCTTCAACCACATGTCAGATTGAACTGAAACCGGTGGCATATGAAACTAGACTTCCAACACAAACTTTTGACATCAAGATCACATTCAAAGGAGTTCAGATGAGAGAGATATAAGCTTCGAAAGTTGACACATGAATCAGCATCATATTCCTGGACAGCTTCAGTATTTTGGACATAACTCTCAAAATACATATCGGATTGAGACGAAACCGGTGCCATATGAAAGATGACTCAAAGATCTTTCCATGGATATATAATTTGTCATATTTAAAGCTATATCCTAAGATCTATGCCATCTGGAAGTTGCGGCTCGTGATTTCAGAGATTGTCTAAGAACAGTAGATACTCTTTGGATCATAACTTTCTGTACACAACGAGTTTGGAGCTGATTCTTGTTGCATTGGAATGTAGATAATGAGGGATTTCCAATGATATATAATTTGCCATGTTTCGAGTCAAAATCAAGAATTCACTTGAAGGCATCACTCGAGTAACTCACTGTGGTAAGTAAAAATCTGAAGTTCATCAAAGATTTCACGATGATACTCGAGTAAGTACTCGAGTAAACTTTAATGAATACTCGAGTAGCTATTAGAGTAAATCACTGTGCTAGCAAAACTTGAAGAGTTATTTAGATGAGAACTTCAAGTCACTACTGGAGTAAAGCACTGTGCTAGCAAAACTTGAAGAGTTATTTAGACGAGAACTTCAAGTCACTACTAGAGTAAAGCACTGTGTATGCAAAGTTATTTAGAAGAGAACTTCAAGTCATTACCCGAGTAAGCTATGCAGAAAATGGAAGGCCACTCGAGTAACCTATGAAGAAACTTGATTTTTACTCGAGTAAGTACTCGAGTAACGCTTCCCAGGAAAACAGAGCAACGTTCCGAAGATTTTGGAAATCAATGGAATGATCATATAACTCATTCTTATTGCTTCTAATCACTCTAATACTTCATTGTATTATTGTTTAATGTATTTCTCCAAGAATACAATGAAGATATGATGTGAAGAGAGAAAAACTGAATTTACGGAAGCGGAGCGTCAACATTCACAACAGCTAGTTTTCAAAATTGAAGAACAGTCAAACAAAGCTACGCCACTCTAACAGACAGGTTGAAATGCTTCCAACGGCTATCTCAATTCATCTATAAATATGGGAACATTCAACGAAGAGCGACACCAACGGGAACACTACAATGAGAAACATGCAAAGATCATGAATCATCTACTCCAACCCAACTACTCTCTGTTCTTATCCATTTTCTATATCATGTATATTTGAGAGAGAGATTATTTTCATTGTGCTTCAGTATTCATCTATTCACTTCTGAGAGAGAAGATTGACTGTAATCTTTCATCATCAAAGTTGTATCCTTACGGGGTGTGTAAGGAGAGTGACTTGGTTGTAATCTTACGGTGTGTAAGGGGGAGTAATCTCAGTGCGAGAATTGTAAAGGCTTCACAAGTGCCCGGATCAAACTTGTGAGATTATAGTGGTTCTCAAGTACCCGGTCAAACTTGAGGAAGATAGTGGATTGAAAATCTCAGGAGGAGCCTGGGGACTGGACGTAGGTCATCGTGGATTGGACCGAACCATGATAAATCACAGTTTGCATATTCTCTTCCTTAAGCTCTTATACTTCTAGCATATATCATTTAAATATCTAACTGTGATTTATGATTCATTACTTTCATATTTATTGTTTCCTCTAAGATGCGAAAAGATTTTCAAAATTCTTAAGTTTTTATCTTACACCCAATTCACCCCCCTCTTGGGTGTCAGCCGGTTCTAACAATTTAACCCTCACTTCTTTAGGCTCAGTCTTACTTTGTAATTGTTACATGTTTTTCTATCTTTTAATATTAGTGGCAGTGGTGAAATCATATTCAATTATTTTCAAACTTATTTTCCTTCATACTTTGACATTATAAATAGAATAATGCATGGTAGATGAGGCTTCTTTTTCATAACCCTTACTTCTTTAGCCTCAACAGGTCTGCATTATACTGGATAAAAGAACCATGAATATGACTTCATTTTGATTATTCCATTGTGAAGAGATTCTTTCGCAGTAATTTAATTTTGGTATTTAGAGTTCAACTATGGATATCATTTACAGGGAGATATTCAGTAAGATAGAGGAGCATACTTGAGCTGTACTATGACGGCATATCACATTTACAAATGTTGTATGTATTGTTGTGGAAATATTTTGTTATATGGTTCTTTCCTTTCTTTTGTTACATGATGGGGAATATGTTTGTGCTGAATGCAGGTGTGTTGCTGGATCTTGTCCTCTTTTTTTATGCCCTCAATGTTTTTATCTTTGTAAGTACGGACCTCAATATTGTAGTGGGTGTGTTGTGATGCAATTATGTTGTGAGCCATATGCATAGGTTACTACTCAATTTTTGTCCCTTTTTTTGTTCCTTGTCCGTTGATGACATTGCATTAGTGGAAGCTAAGTGTTTGCTTTTGTTTGGTGTCTTTGTTGCAAATGCGCAAAGCGTGGGGGAATTTGTGCTTATTGTGGAATAAATAAATAGGAGGGAAAAATAATTATTTGGCTCATAAACATGCCAAGTGGTATCATATTAAGCCAAACAATTAAATATAAATTTGTGAAAAGAGATGAGCATATGTGGAAATAGGATTAAAATAATGTTTCTTATGCATGTAGTAAGCTTAAGTAATGAAGCCCAATTGGGTCATATAAGGGGACCCTAATGCATTTTCATGTGCTAACCAAAGGGAAGAGAAAATAGTTCAATGCCAATAAGAGGTTATGACACTAATTGGAAGATGATAGACTCAAGTACAAGACTTGTCATAAATTGAATTTATGATTAGAAGTTAATTAAGGGAAAAGGTAAGATATTTTAAGTCTTGGATCACCTTTTTCCTTGTCATTTCTCACGCCTAAACACCCAAGAAGAGAAAGAGAAAGTGTCATAAAATTGAGCCAAGTACATGTAGTGTCATAAAGTGGATTTTTGTAATAAACCTAATTAAGGAAAATGGTAGGATATTTTAAAGTGCTAGGTCATCTTTCCTTTCCCCATTTTCACATCCCAACACACCAAGAGAGAGAGGGAGGAGCTTGAGGAAAATCTAGAAAGAAGGAGAGCTCAAGAGGAAGAAAACCAAGATAAACCTTGTTGTTCTTAGTGATTTAGCTTCCAAACTTGTGTAGTTCCCTCTCTAAGCTCTTATTCTTCATGAAAATCTTGGTGGAGCAGGCAAAAACATCAAGGCTAAGGGGAGAGAGAGAGGGGTCGGTTTTGAGAGGAAAAGTGAAGCAAACCAAGGTAATCTCAAGAACATCAACTCTTGTGGTTTATTATTGTTCTTGGTTGGTTTGGTGTTTGTTGGTTGAATTTGTAAATTTGGAAAGTAATAATCCTAAGGGGCTATGTTGCCCAAATTTTCTCAAATCATGGTTAGTATATGTTTAAATCGTTTAATAAGGGATTAAGAGTGGAAAGGAGTAAGCTTTAGGTATTGAAACATAAAATTGCATTTTTCCCTTGACATGTTTCAGCCAAGAGAAGTTCAAGGGGAAGGAGGTGGATTTTTATAAATTTGATGATTCCATGGTGTTCAGGAGGAAAAATTAGGTGGGGGTTATAGTTGGTCACTTTTTCAGAGAAGTCCGAAAAAGCATAATTATGAAAACGCCACTGAAACCCTTAAAGCGGGGCTGCCAAGGGCGATTTCATCTTTTGGTAGTGAATTTGGTAATTATGAGTCTGGAGATGGATTATTTGGACAAAAATATATCAGAATAGCCTGGGTCAAAATTTTGTGAAAAGTACGGTCGAACCGGGTACTGTGAGGTCGGGCCAGGCCGAGGTCCTAGGGGCATTGTGGTTGTTTTTCAATATAGACTTGTATAACCACAAGAAACAATATGGAAGTTTTTAAATTGTACATTTGATATTTTATGACCAAGTTGAGAGCCAGTGGTGTCACGTTTTATGAGGCATGCTATTCAAGGATCAAGGAAGGTGATTGAGGTAGGGAACTTATCTCCCCTATGTGTATTTGATATTTGTGCTGGTGTATTGATGCATTTTATTGCTTTGCTTGATTATGTGAAACATATATTAATGATTGAAGCTCTTTTTCTATTTATGCTATGGTCATAAGTATGTTGTTTGAAATATTGAGCACGCGGATATGTCATTGTGTGAGCATGAGTTATGTAATGCAAGCATGTCATGCATTAAGCACTTATCTTGCATACATATTGGTATTGTTTTTCTACTGAAATTCTCTCGAATCTCACCCTCCCCTACCAACAATTTAGATAGGATGAGATAGAAGATATGCTGAAAATAATGAAGAAAACCATACGAGGGGGATTGCAATGGTGGTACGAAGATGAGAATTTTTTTTGTAATCATGCACATATTATCAATATATTTACGCTATTCATGTGTTTCCTACCAAACCGCATATTGTTTTTCGCAAATACTCTGAAATAGTTGAATTATGATAAGGGTGTGACAAGAAAGGAGACCTAAAATAGACCCATGGAATTGAAACAAGACAAGGATGCGCAGTTGGGAAAAAAGTGAAATTCACTGTAGCAGATAAAAGACTATAGCATACAGAGGCACTGTAGCATTCTGCCTACAGTTACTATAGCGGAAGCACTGTAGCTGTCAAGTACTATAACACCATGGGAAAAAGCGCCAGGTATTGTTCACTCGTGGCAGACAGGTCATTGTAGCACGAAAGAAAAAATGTGTTTACTGTTCATATGTGGAAAAATGCACGATTGCTTGCCTATATATATATATAGGTATGTATTATCGCAAGGAAGGGAGAAGTAGAGTCATCTTTTCTCTTACAGGGAGAGGTGTCTCTCTCTGATAATTCTAAATAAAGTTTATTATATCTTAGATTTAATTTCATACATTGTATTACTTTTTGCATACCTCCATCTTGGAAGACTTAGGTAGACCTCCTTTATGGACAGTATAGGTAGTCCTCCTTTATGGATGGTATAGGTTGTCACCTACATGGACGGTTTTACCTCCTAAAGGGACGGCTAGATTTCTCCATTTTCATGCATCTTTTGGTTATATATTTATGTTTTAGAATTTAATATTCAAGTTTTGTGCAATGTTTATGAAGTTTCACATTTATTTTGGTTTTGTTTTTAATTTCATCATGAGCTAAATTTTCCTTTTCCTAGGGTGATGATGTAGTTTGCTAATGACAGATTGAATCTTAACTTATGAAATATAGTTTTAATTTTTTCTTCATGATTGAGTTTTAATTATTAGTCTTAATGCTTTCGATTGATTGACCAACTTTTGAATAATTTCAATATGTATGTTGAGACCGGAAGAAGATACATGTGTGTAAACCCTATAATTAAAACCATAATTTACATATGAAATAGGAATATATTCATATGAGTTGTGCAGTCTTACTGAGTTCCATAAATCTTAATGTATAATTAATTGCTTAAATTTATGTAGGAATATATTGAATTAGCAATTAATTATAGAATTACTTGACCTTGGAAGAGGCTAGTAATTAAATTAGGGAAACTCGTCTATCCATCATGTGAAATAAATTGGATTAGAATAGATAAGTGATTCAATCCAAAAACTTTTTAGTGAAATTTGACCCTTAGGGCTTTTTCTCATATTTGCTTTCATATTATTTACACTCATATTTAATCATTTTATTTTATATTCTCAATCACCAACTAATTGATCAACTAAATAGAATTAAAATTACCCATTTTAGTACTTAGTGATCAATTCTCCTGAGAATGATACTTTACTCACTTCTGTATTACTTGAATATGACAGTGTACACTTTCACTATTTAATAAATCATTTACACATGTAACAATGCATATTGAAGAAATGAAAAAAATATAATTTAATAAGAGAAAGTAGATCAGAATATTCATCACCAGCAATGATTAATAAAACATAATGAAGAAAAGAGAGGAAAATCTAGAATAGTAATAAATTATAAAAAATTAAATGATTTAACAATAAAAAATAGATATCCTATACTTAAAATGGATTTGTTATTTAATCTAATAAGAGGAAAATAATATTCACTAAGTTTGATTGTAAATCAGAAATTTTTTTCAAATTAAATTGGAAGAAGAAAGTAAGAAGTATACAGCTTTTGGTACTTCAGAAGAAGTATATAAATGGAATGTATTGCTAATGGGTTTTCATGATAGTCTAAGTATATTCCAAAAATACGTGTCAAAATTATTATTACCAATAAAAGATTTTGTAGTAATATATATTGATGATATACTAATATTTTTGAAAGATGAAAAAGAACATGAAGATCACTTAAATAAATTTGTAACATTAATAGAAGAGAAGGGACTAAACATAACACCAAAAAAGGCTGAATTAAGAAAAACAAGAATACCCTTTTTAGGACAAATAATATCACCAGATGGAATCGAATTACAAGATCATATAAGTATAAAAGTTTTGGAATTCCTAGAAAAAAAATTAAAGAGTTGTAGTCATTTTTAGGATTAGTAAATCAAGCTAGAAACTATATACCAAATTTATCAAAATTAACAGCTAGAATATCTAAATTAGCAGGAGATAAAACTATTTGGAAATGGAATAAAGAAACCCAATAAGGAGTAGATAAAAAAAAAAAACTATTATGTCAAAATTTACCAAAATTAACTATACCTATAAGTGAAGATATAAATCGGATTATATATATAGATGCTTCAGATAATTATTGGGGAGTAGCCTTATATTATGAAGACAAAAATGGAGAAGAAAAAATAACCAGATACTCAAGTGGAAAGTTTAATGAGACTTAGAGTAAGTATCATTCTAACTCAAAAGAATTTTTGGCAGTAGTCAAGGCTGTGGAAAATTTTGAATTGTTCATAGTAAATGCAAGATTTAGAATAAAAATAGATAATACCCAAGTAAAAACATAGCTGAGTAAAGGAATAGGAAATAATAAGTTAAGTAATAAATGTTAATGAAATGGTTAAGTGATTTATCTTATTATGATTATGAGGTAGAATATATATAAAAGGGAAAAATAATTTTGTTGCTGATTATTTAAGCAAATGGACAGAGGAAATGTGAAGAATAATGAAGAATCACCAGTATTAAATCAATTAATAATGAAGGTGAATATTCTTGAGATGAATATTAGCCTTCTTAGCAGTCAAGTAAGCTCGAGCATCCAGAAGAATTTGTCAAATTCTGTTGCAAATATATCAGACTCTATTGCAAACATATATTCTTAGATTGAGAGCTTGACGAACAATGTGGAGTCAAATGAAAGACCTACACCCATAAATATATATGTGGCCGACGCTGCAGTCCAGACATGTATATCATAAGTATCTGTAGCAGAAGCTACTATTCAAAGTCATATAGCTGGGTCATCAAGATCCAAAAGGCCAAACAATCCAAACAAAGAATTCATACCTTTAGCCGAAATCATAAAAGCATAAAAACCTAGAAAGCCCAAGAAAAAGAAAAAGAAGTCCAACTCCAAAAGTGCAAAAGTCAGCCCAAGAAAACCCATCATCATCAAGAACCACCTCTGATGCAACTTTTGAAATTCCCAAACAATATGAATTCTACGAAATCCTTGTCCAAAAATTAAACCAAGTATCATTATCCCATAAAAATATAAAGTAAGTGTCTCATTATGCCTCAACAAAGCAATTATATACCCAGGAACTCCACCAAATGTTGTAAAAACCCTATATAGTTATGGTTTAATCCAAACCATATATCCTTCACCATCTATAGAGGAAATATTTGAACTACCTATATCAATAAGAGATGCTCTGAAACATTATTTTGGAATAGTAACTCAACATAGAATATTCATAAAGTGTTATTCAACAGTAGCAAAAGTAACTCCGGACAGATTCTATCATCCCATAAATTTAATCAGACTATGAACAACTAAGAAACTGATCGTGTATGAACCAGAGATTAAAGAGGACATCCAAAAAGATGAAGAATTTCAGTATTGGGTATCTTGGACAAGAACCCAAGATTATCATATAATATTCTAAGAAATGAACAGAACCTTATCAGCAAAAGAAGCCCAATGGGTCTATTATGCCCGCCCAACAACATGTATATATTCTATAGGACAAAAGGGCAAACAAGAAAAATCATTCAATAATTGGTATGACAGAATAAAGCAAAACAAGTTGCACTACTACAAAAAGATAATTCCACGACAGTTAATAACGACTGTTTTTAGAAAACAGTAGTCAAAAAATAGGCATTGGCATTTTCATAAATAAACATGAAGTTTCAACTACTACTTTTATTAAAACCAGTCGTTGAATATGATTTCAATGACTGTTTTTCAAATGACTAGTTTTGAAAACCATTTGTTGAAAGTGGTTAATGTACCCCCAAATTCATCCAAGAGCTTTGTGATTGTCGTCCGCAAGCTCTCTTCTGTCACTCTCTTGTCGTCCATGAGCTCCATTATGCCTGTCTTTCTTGGCCTCTGTCTTTCTCCTACATTGTGTCTTTTATCCCTCTCTGACTATGAAGGTTCGACAGCTTCTCAGTCCCTCCATTCCCTCTCGCTCGAAACTCCCTGTTTTCCCTCTTCTCAGTTTGAGCAAGCAAGGTAAGGTAGCTAATTCCATTCCCTATTTTCTTCCTCTGCTTTGCTATATGTTTTCTCTTCTCAATCCCTATTTTCTCTCCTTCAGTTCATACAGGCCTCTCCTCATACGGTTTGTGAAGAAGACAATGAGGGTTCTTGGTCTATTGGGGGTTTTTTATGCGAATCTCACTAGCGCTTCTTCTGTGGAAGTTCTACTTTTATGTTTCTTGTTTATTTCTACATTTGGATGTCAATTTCTTCTCTTCTGGGACAAATTTCGGCATTTTCCACTTTTTTTCTGAATCTTGAGTTTCTGTGAAGACAATGTGGAATATTTACACTTGTGATTGCAAGAAGAAACTGAAAATAATAATGGCAAAAACTTGATGTAATTAATCTTCAATGTAACTTACCACTTAAACAATTATGCTCCTCATTACTATCATTTATTTAGGAAGAGCAATTTCCAAAATGCAATTTTTTTGTTGGCTGAAAAATGTAGAATATTTTAGGCAATTAGGCTGACAAGACTGTTAGCCATTGGATATATAGTAAGGTTCATCCCATATGGGACTTTTTGTGATCATTTTGGTTGAAAAAGGAAGAATTTTTTAGGTAATTAATTCCTCTATTATATTCATGAAGAGGTGTCAATGTTATGTCCCCATTTGATCAGAGGAAGATACCCAATAAGACATTGGGTATATATTCCTCCCCCCAACTCTTAAGGTATATTATAAGTTTAAACTTTAAGCAATTATTTTTAATATTGTAGGTTTAGAGAAAGCTCCCTTTATATAGAATATGAAGCATACAATCTAATTTATCAATCAACATATATAAACTGATGATGCTGTTAGCATCGCACTAGATTTATAAGTGAAATTAAAGTAGATGGATCGAATACTTTGTTAATTTATCAGGTACCTTAGGCTTAAATTCACTTGTTGCTTTCACTGTAATTTAAGTACCTCAAGCAAAAATGCTTTTATTTTTTAAAGTGACTCAAATTTTTCACCATGAAATCTACTGATCAGCTGGTGTTTGTATTTCCGTTTCTCCGCTTTTGCTTCTTGTGTTGAATATGTGAATGCAAGAGTAATATATATAGATTTTTCCTATGCGTCCCCTGACATACGGATTTAATGTATTTATTATACACATGTCTAATAATTAATTAATTGTTTTGTTTGCTTCATTTTGTGCAAGTATGTTGTATTATGAAGGAGTCACATGTTTTCTTTTTTTTATTCATAATTCACATTCTTCTTGCATGTATAGAGCTACCAAGTAATTGTATCAAATTCCAAAGCCTCAAATTCATGAAATCTCATCAACCTAACCATCATACCATATCATATGAAATTGATATTATTATAACTATCATTTCAACATCTTTGTTTAAATAGTGTTATTTGCAAGCAAATGTGTGAATTAATAAGTGCAAGATTAGTGGCGTACATTTTCTATTTTCCAGTCAATCAACAAGACCAGTTCAACAATGCCCTTGAAGTTCATAAAAGATGTAGTATTTTAAAATTAATATTATAATGTTTTGGGTAATAACTCTCTCATCAACCTGCAGGTCTCACTGCCATCCTTGTCCCTTGGGTTGTCGGCCTACTACATCCTTACCTCAGCAAAAACTTCTTCTAAATTCCCTTCAATCACAAGCACATTGTCCTTGGAAGATTAGTTGGTATATATCTAAACGAGCTTTCATTGGCCAACTAAAAGATTTGACCACCACTAGATTAATGATGATAAATTGTTTTGCATGTGCGTGCATGTGGCAAAATGTTCTATGTGTGTTGCTACTCCATAATTTTTTGAATCATTGGTCCCCATTTGTGTGTGTAGGTGTCAGATTCCCTAATGTTTGCATATTCGGATACTTTGTCTCCTGTTAGTTTCTTAGTTTCTTGTTTATATGAGTACTATGAATTTGTTAGAGGCATTATGATTTATAAATAAGACTTTGAAAAATGATGATGCAGCAATGGTATATTATTGGCATATTTTAATGAGATGATAGAAGCTGTTGGTGAGTTCTTTTCTTTGAATTTCAATAGAATCATATACAATATAGCATTGCTTTCAACAATTTCCATCATTATTATTGACTTATTTTAGTGAGATGATATAAGTTGTTGGTCATGAATATATGATAACTTAGTGTTTGAATTGGCTTGAAATTTCAATATCTAATCATGGCCATATCTTTACTACAATGTAAACAATGTCCTTTTGGCCACACTAGCTAGCTAATAGAGTACTCTCATTTTTTGTTTATGTGAGACTTGGTTCTCACCACACTATATCATGTGATTGCAAATTACCATGAATTTGTTTTTAACCTTGTTTAAGTTCAATGATAGCACCTTTTATATCAAAGCCATCACTTATGAATTCATTATGGTTTCTTTTGTTTCAATGTGGGAACTATAGTGCAGAAAAAGAAAACTGGTTAATGAGGAAAGAGGATAATGGACTTAAACTAGTACAAGTGGATTTTCTATAACTGTTGAAGTATTAAACAAACATCTTGCCCTTCAATTAATTTAGAATTTGTTGTGGTCAAACTGATGCCTTCATTGCAGCAATTTTAGCAAGAATATGTTTCAAACAAGTTTTAGACACTTTGTTTATATATAGTTAATTGTTTTAGATAGTAGTAGTAGTAGTAGTTGATGAAGTTTTGATGTTTCTGGATAGGGTTTATTATAAAAAATGAATAATAAGTTAAAAAAGGGGTTACAACGACTATTTTTTCTAAAACAGTATTTCTATTCCTCAACATACAATGACTATTTTTCAAAAAAAACAGTTGTTGTATGTTAGTTGCATTACAACACATACAACGACTGTTTTTAACAATAGTCGTTGTAACTTCTTGAGATTCAACGACACTCACATACTCATCCCCCTGAAAATGGTTGTCTAAAGGCCATAAAAGCGGTCATTAAAAGTGCCTTCTCTACTAGTGATGGCAAGTCCTGAAGAAACAAGAAAAAAGATTTGTCATATATTATCTGATTACATCCAACACCAGTGTAATTATTGTAATGATAAAGACAAACTACAAAAGGAACAGGGAATCCCACCAATATATCCTAGCCTTTTGAAAAGAAGAAGTGTCGCAGAAGAAAACAAAGAAGAAAGATGAAGAAAAAGCAAAAAGAAAAGAAAGAAGAAGAAGACAAAGAACCCGTGAAGCTCGGAAAATGCGAGGAAGCGGAAAATAATATCTTTGTAAAATAACCATGGTTGTGAGAAAGTAACTATGGTTGTTAGAAATGTCCGGCTCTATATAAAGTCCTATAATCTTCATTTGAGAACAAGAGCAATCAATATATCCTGTTTTCTATATTTTTGAGTGTTATTTCCTTGATAGTGTCCTTACTTTCAATTTTCGTGAACAACAATCATAATTTGAAGAACATGAAGAACGGTGTCTAAGGTATGAGGAACTAAATTTTTCTCGTAGGAATTAAGGAGGAACCTAGCCTTTAATCAGTAATGATCCTATAAAGGGGTTACTGGTTATATGTTCATACAAATTGAAAGCCATTTTATATTTATGATTAGCCAGTTATGCCTCCAATAGGAAACGAAGGAAAGTTGTGTTGTGAAGGTCTGAAGGGAGAAGGTCTAAGCCCTAAAGAGGGAGGCTTTGTAATGGTATCTCTATATCAAAGAAGACAAAGATTCTTCCATCACCCGGATCATTTATGGTCAACCACTAGTTTGTTGTTTATATGATTATGGCTTAATATTTGTCAAGAGCATATACCCAGTCCATCCATTTATGGTATCAAATTAATAATATAACATTTTTTTATAATTAATATAATAATATTTTTTTAAAATAATTCTATAATAATATGTTTTTTTTATCAATAATAGTATTTTTTTATTTATAATAACATAGATTTATTTTAAATTCATTTCATAATAATATATTTTTAATATAAAAATAATATAGTTATGAATAAAAAATGTTATAATTATAACATAGGCTCATACAAATTTAAATAAAAAATATTATTATTAAAATAATTTGAATATAAATATATTTTTATCATTAAAAAATATTATTATGAAATAAAATTTTAAAAAATTATATTTTTACAAATAAAAAATATTATTTTAAACTTGATTTAGAATAAAAAATTAATTTTCATAAATAAAAAAATTATAATAATCAAATATGTTAATATAATTTTAAATAATGAAATTAATTTAAAATAAATCTATGTTATTATAAATAAAAATACTATTATTGTTAAAAAGTATATTATTATAAAATTATTTTAAAACAAAATATATATTATTATATTAATTATAAAGAAAAATTTAATTATATTAATTAGATAAGATGTAAATTTATTTATATAACTCAGATCAAAAAATTTTATTTATATAACATATAAATAAAAAAATATAACTAAATATGTTAGGGTAGAATGATAAATTGCTATCATTTCTCCCATTCAATTTTAAACTAAATAAGAGATCATTAAAAACTCCTCAACTATTCTCCTACCAACCAGATTAAATAAGGTAATCAAACAGGCCCCAATAGTCCATTTGGTAGTGAAAACATGTGAAGGGAAAGGAAGCCAGCCACGCAAATGGGCCAGAAAACAAAAAATCAATCAAGGACCAAAGGACATAGGACCCATCAAGTTGTAATAGAATGCTTGGAACAAGTGGCCTTGGGAAATAAGCCTATGATTTGAAAGTTGCTAACTGCAGGTTGGAAGCTTTAGACCAATTCCCTCCACTTGATGTCATAAAAAATATGAAGCAAGAAAAAATTCCGAAGGCCTCTTCGTCAAATGCATTAGTTATTAGGAATCCGAAGCCTCCAGACCCTGTTGAATCGGATTTTGCGGACACTGATGTCCTCATGGAATGATATTTTTGCCTCCTTGAGCCACGCATCAATGGTTAAAAGTCCAGACTTTAGTCATTGGATTAGAATGGAATCAAGTGGCTTTGCAAGTGATAACAGCAGTGTAGATTTTATTCCAAGGATGTTACTACATGGATGCCTAGCCATTGATGTAGATGATAAGCAATGTTTAGACTTCTTCGTAGAATGATCTAGAATTTTAGTTGACGTTTGTAGGAAGTTTTCCTTACTTTTTCATCTCAAGCTCCGGCTTGCCATTATAACTCAAAAAAAAAGGGAAGATATGGATGTTTCTGTGTTTAGTTGTCAAATCTTCAGACAACCTATTTTCCGGCAACGCTAAATTTTCCCTTAAACATTGGAACATCGGTTCCCACCAACATAGGTGGTAACCCATCTTCCATAGCAGGTGGCAAAAGGCAAAAGACAAATTTGTCCTCCGAGAGCCCTCTTGAATTTCCACAACTTCCATTGCTACATTTTCACTCTCAAGTTAGATATCCAAATCCATCGAATGCTTGTGCAAGTGCAAACATCCATTGTCTCAGTTGGCCTTGTGATGTGTCCCCACTTTATGATATACTTTTTATACATATTTATGGGATTTTATCATTATTATTGTATTTAAATATAATTATTATGATTATTTTGGAGTAGAAGTTATTGCACAAATGAAATGCTAAAAATGGTGAAATTATCATATTTTTATTTCCCTAGATCAAATTAATTTACATGAAGGTATTTTTGGTTGTGTTGATTACAGAAAAATTGAGGAATTAAAGTTGAAAAGATAATCAACTATGGAAAAGAAGGCAAAAAATAGCATGGGCAAAAGAATCCATTAAAAACAAGGCATTAAGATTATTTTTGGGCCAAATTACAAAATGGTTAGGGGCCATATGTGTTAACTTATGCCTTATGTTCCTTAAATGGACCCTATGACCATCACTTAAGCACAAATGCATGTCTTCCATGACCTATGAAGAGCAAAAATGTGACTAGGTACAATTAATGAAGGGTAGGAAGATGATTTCACAAGGTTACCTGCTCTCCAACATAAGAAGGTGTCACCTCATTAATGAAGGACATAAGGGTCATTTTGCATGGTTTCTTTTTCCACAAGCTACCATATGGCACCACCTAAGAGGATGAAGACCAAGCCTTGCACCCCAAGTTGTCACATGTCATCATGAGAATTAATTGGAGGCAATTCATAAAAAAAAAAACCAAAAGATATTATCAAATCTCAATTCCCATGATGTCACATGTTCTTATACCACTCTATTCCTATTTATAAGTCGAAATTAACTAACTTTCATATACCAAAGAGAATTAGTTAACTCATTAATTATGAGCTAAATTTTCAATTTTGTCTGTATTTTTTTTTTGTTCCAAAAGTCAATCTGAATAATTTCTTTTTGTTTATTGAAGTTAAGAGGGGCAAACAAGTAAAAAAAAACACATTTATTATCTGAAACTAGACTTATAATAAGGACCAGATTTTTATGTCAAAATAGACATATAAATAGGACCAGAGTGGTAATCTTAAAGGATATAACTAATTATAATTCAAAAAGGAATTAATTTCAAATTATTATGTCTTTTTATCCCTTGAGAATTAAATCCAATTCTTTTCGTCAAATATATTTAGAGGAAAAAGTAGGTGTCTTTATCTCTCCAAATGTCAAGGTTCAAATCATTATCGTTCCAATATCTTTTTCAAGATATCACGCTATCTCATCATCCTTTATTCAAAGCTCAACTTCAAATGCATGAAAAAAATAAAGATTCTTCAAAATAAGGAGCAATCATTTAAATTATATTATCTTGATTATCTTTTTCTCCTTCAAACAAGTCATTAATGCCTATAAAAGGGGCATAAGCCTTAATTCCAGGAGCGTGACCACACACCACAACTACTTTCTTCTTCCATCACTATGTGTGGCTAATTAGTCCTCCTCTTAAGGATAGATCTTGCGACTTGAGTTCTCTACTCTTTAATTGGGATTGGTTGTTTAGTTTAATCTTTTCTTGTATTTTATGATTTCCTAGTTCTATGATTAAATTTCTATTTTCAAGACTTTAATTTCCATTCGGATAATCTCTATGATTAAACTTTTGTGAATTTTATCAACATTCATGATTTGTAGTTCTTGATCTCTAATATCATTTTCCTCTTATGATTAATCTTGTTATTATTTATGCTACTAATTGAATTGCATGGTTAATTATATTTTATTGACTATAGCATTTGCTTATTCTATTAGGGTATATCATTTGATTGTTCTAATTAGAGGAACAAACTGTAATTGAGAATTTAATTCACATGATAAGTGGTATTTAACGGTCATTTAAATGGTAATTATATGCTCTAGGTTCTTAGGTATAAATATTGATTATATAGCTAAAATCAATGGCATTCGTCTAGATTTTTTCATGTGTAGGACTTAGTAAATTAATAACTCCATATCTATTAAACTATGATAGCCACAAATATGTTCTTAGGAAATTCATTATCTCTTTTCATTATTTTCTTCTATATTTTCATTTTTATTTTATTAAAACTCAATTTCTTTTGATTATTTTACATTTAATTAAAATAAGAATTAAACAATATTGCATGAGAGAATACGACTTAAGTTGTGCTACTATGCTGCATTATCTAGTTATGAATTTGAGCACTAACGACAAGCGTGATCACCATGCTTCTTCCTATGTGCAACGTTGATGATTTATGTTCTATTCTCTTTCACCTTTTTAGTTGACACTTTTGATAGTAGAAATAAGAAGGGAGGTTTCTAGGTTGCATCTTCTTCCATTGAGTTGCACCTTTTTAGTCAACACTTTTGATGGTAGAAATAGGGAGGGAGGTTTATGTGCAACTGCACCAAGTTCGTTTGACAAGAATTCTTCTCCAATAAATGTATTCTTTTACTCGATAATCAACAAATAAGTACAAAACAAATGAAAGCTTATGTTTGCCTCGTGTTAATGACAATATGCAAATTATTTAATTGGAGGCCTTCAATGATGCTCTGTTAGCTAAACATTTATGGTGTGTTATATCCAATCCCTTAAGTTTACTCAATCAAATAATGTTGCCGAAGTATTTGGATCCTAACCGACAATATTTTTTCAAACTTGCTTACTAAGTTCATCTTTATGGAGGCAAATCCTTAAAACTGGTAACATGATTAATGACCATCTTACCTAGCAGGTAAGTGAGGGATCCTCTATTTCTTTAAGAGGTTGACTTTGGTGGCTCTTGCAACAGTCTGGTTTGGCGTTCCCTAATCTTAGAGTGTCGAACCTTATACTGTGCTCTTCTAGAAAATGGAATTTTCCTCTTTTATCAGCTCTCTACCCTAGGCAAGTGGTGCAACAGTTTGCAAGATACCCGGTTCCCATTTATGAGGTTCCTGATATTGTTCATTGGTCAGGCAATAGTGCAAGTAATTATAATGTCAAATCTAGATATCTATTGCTTCAGTCCACTAATGGGACTTCAAGTCAAGCACAATGTGAGGTATGTGAATTTATTTGGAAGTCCCTACTACCTCCACGACTTAAGTTATTGCTGTGGAAAAATGTTTGATGTATCTTACCAACAACTCATTTTCTCAAAGCTCGTCATTTAGTCTCTTCAGAAATTTGTTATTTTTGTGGATGTGATAATGAGTCTTTAGAATATATATTTTGATATTATCCTTTTTCCAGAACCCGTTGGTTTGGAAGTGTTGCAGGTTTTTGAATTGATAACCACCCTAATATGGAGCTTCGACAGTGGATAATGACATGGTTTATCAACCATAGGGATCCTACTAATTTTATGACATATTTGCCATTTCAACTACTAGAATCCCTGTGACTTGCCAAAAACAAAGTTTATCATGCATGAATGAGACTTTTTCCTCAACAGGTGATTGCAGAGGCACAAACTAGAGCAAATGTTGTTGCATCTTCGTCCATGCATTAACAATATCAACTTCTTCACATAGAAGATGACCACATACCCTTCACTGACAGTGGCCATCATAATATGAGAACCTTCAGCTCCTCTATTCAATAGGATGTGATCTTTACCATTAGGAATCAAAAGACAGGTTCCTGCAGTGTAATTATTAGGATATATTTTGACCACCACACCTTTCATGAATGGACATTTACTCCATCACTTCAACTAGGCGTTTTGCACAAACAACTACAATCTCTACGATATGTCCTAACCTCCATACTTAACCAATCTCTACTGCCCCATCTGACTACTTTTCCCATTCACTGTAAGCTTCTTAGAAGTTCCCATATAAAAATTATTACTAGGACTCATATTTCCTTGGCACCTTTCTTATCTTTTACAAGATATATGTATATTACTAAGACATTTTGTAACTTATAGGTTCTCATCATGAATGTATAGTTACATTTCATCAAAAAAGAATGAAAGCTTATGTTGTGGGCAAAGATGATAAAAGCTTATGTTGTGGGTGCTCAAGTTGCTCTTTGTCCTTCAAGGATTTGGCTTCTCTCCTTTTCCCCCCATCCGCTCCCATCCTTTACCCCTTAATAACCATTAGATCAAGATCTATTGATCCATATTTAATATTTTCTTTTCATCCCTCTCTCCATTCCTTTCCCATTCTTTTCTTTATTATAATAATATTTTTATAGAATATTAAATGTAGACAATTAGATCTTGACCCAATACTCATGAAGGGGGTAAAGGATAGGGCAGACGAGAAAAGAAAAGGAGAGAAGTTAAGTCCCTATTTCAACAACGATAAAACAAGGGTGAACAGAATTTAATTCTCAAATTCAAATTTATTTGGCAAATTTACATTTGGTTAACCTTGGATAATAAATTCAAATTCAAAAGTCATTAATAAATTCAAATTTCATTCAGCCCAAAAAAGAAATTCATATTTCATTAATAAATAAAATATATTTGATTCAATATCTTTTAAAAAAAAGGCAATCTTCATACTATTTATTTATTATTAATTTTTTAATTTTTTTAATAATTAATATCTTAATAAAATGGAACCTTTCAAATAACCTTGTACATTGGTTTTGCTCATAGACAAAGTGTCTTTGGAAGTAGTAATATGGGGGAGATCTTTGGGATAGTTGAAGCCGCAAGTCTCACACTAGTTAAATTTTTGGCAAGTTACTATTTAATTTAACTATTTATTTCATTTTTCTATTGTTAATTATCATTGTTATATAGGGTGAAGGTGCAATTTTAACAACAATGTTTTATGCTAGGGGCGTCTGGCACCATTAAGTTTTTAAGGGTGCTAAACTACACACAAACTTTACAAAATGGGGCAATTTTACCATAGTAGTTAACTTTAGGGTAACGGACGTTACTTTGTTGTGTGTGGGTCCCACACATGGCACACCTGTAATTTGTTTCTCCCTTCAATCGTTTGAAGGCTCTCCTCCTCCTCAGCTTCTCCATCGTCTCCATTATACCTCTGTCAACCATCTTCCCCTTCATCTCTTCTTCCTCTTCTTGACCATCATCACCTCCTTCTCCATTATCAGTTTCAAATCTTCTCCATTATCAATTTCAAATACCACCAGATCTATTTCATCTTTCACAGAACTACATCCACCCACCATCATCGATGTCGAAGAAGGAAGTTAGAACCAGATTTCAAGAAGAAAAACAAAAATCTAGATATTGAAATCCAATGGAAAAGAAAATAGAACCAAAAGCAATATGCAATATTAATGTAATAATACTACTGATTTCTAACTAGCCCATGTTGTTGGATGCCTCACAGACATTGCACTCCACCAGAGGTTTCAACCCCTGTTCACTAAACTTTGACCAGGCCATGTTGCCAAAGGAACACCCATCAAAAAATGATGAAGTGAAAAAAGAGTTTGAAGGAGTTCTCCATCGCTCAAGAAGATGAGTCATTGCTGGAACTATTCTGCTCTTGAGCTTCCAACTTCGGATCCTCCTTCTATGACTACATCGCCTCCAGTTGGTGGTCGAACTCGCTGTTGTTGGGTTGGTGCACAATAGTCTGGCAGTGGTAAGTGGTAGCTGGGTATTTTGCTAATGATGAGAACTCATAATTAAGTGTTTCATTTTTTTAATAGAAGAGATGAAGGGGAAGATGGTTGATGGAGGACGATGGAGGAGCTGAGGAGGAGGAGGGACTTCAAACGGTAAAAGGGCGAAACAAATTACTGGTGTGCCATGCATGGGACCCACACACAACAAAGTAACATCTGTTTCCCTTAAGTTAACTACTATGGTAAAATTGCCCCATTTTGTAAAGTTTGTGTGTATTTTAGCACCCTTAAAAACTTAATGGTGCCAAATGCCCCTGGCATAAAACATTGTTGTTAAAATTGCACATTCACCCTTGTTATATATGATGATAAGTGTCAAAATAAAAACGATTTGATTCATTAACTTAACTAAATATCATAAACAACTCCTGTTATTATTTATATTTTTTATTTTATTTAATTTTTTAATCATTTAATATCTACTATTATTTTTTCAAATATTTATATTTATTTATTCATTCAAATTATAATTTATTATTTATTATTTATTATTTTATTTTATTTTTAAATTAGTGTACTGCTAATTATCAAATTTATGAATTGAAATATAAATTTGATTAATAAATAATCATCGCTTCATTTTAAGGGTAAAATAGGTATTTTCCTTTTCTTTCCCCAACTGTCACCACTCAATTTTCTTCCTACTAAACAATCCATCTACCCATCAAAACCTTCACTTCCCTCCTTTTTAAATCACTTCAATTCATTTCTCTTATCAAACTTTCTTCATATCAAACGGGTTGTAAAACTTCAAAAGTTGGGCATGTGATTTTCTAATTAAAATATTTTTTTTTTGCGTTCCTTCGGTCACCTATTTGTGTAACTAGCATTGCGTGGGGAGCAAATTGTTAGGGAAAAAAAGTTCACTTCAAAGTATAATATTAGAACTTTTTGCTATTATAGTTACTTATATAAACATATTTTACTATGCAACGAAGTCATAATGATATAATTTTTTCATGGCCCAAACAATCTAAAATTTCTCTTGCTTAGAACCTTTTTAAAGGCTTTGGAACTAAAAATTAATGGATGTGATAAATCCAATTGTTGGCTGCATTTGTCACTTTTATTATTTAGCTACTTGAAGGTGTTTTAGCAAGCTAATCGGCATGGGTTCACCATAGGCAAATCATCAAATTCTTCTTCACTTAATGACCTTTATATGATTTTAAATGCTATTGCAGCACTGAAATTTGACAAAAATGTTCCATTATCTCAAATAACAAACAATATCGTACATATTATATTGAAAGTAAAGTGAATAAACAGATAGAATTACATTTATTAAATGAAATAATTAAGCAAAGTACAAGAGTACAGCTATAAATGAAATAATAATAAAAATATTGCAATACAATAAATACAAGAGGCTGAGCCCTTGAACAATTTCAAACAACACATATGAACTGCATTTGTTAAACTAATATAGTACAATTTAGTCATTAAAACTTGCAATTCTCTACAATACTATGCATAACAATAAGGTTCAAGATAAGTCACTCAAATCTCATTTAGCCTAAGGTTTGATGTATTTGCCCTCAACTTTGTACAGTGTACACCCAACCAGACTCCACAAAAAAAAAATTCAGCTTGAAATGCTCTCATGTTCTCAATAGTTTTCTCAATGGACTTTAAGTAGTACGAAATGCATATATGTATTTTTAGAGAGAAAAAATAAATATATCATCATAATCAAAAAAAGGAAAAAAGAACTATAAGTTAAACGCTGGCAATATGGCTACCCATATTATTATACACTAATTACTTATCTGTAACATTACTAATGTTAACTATCTGCAGTAATGCAGCTGCGTACGACAATGGCAAGGGAGAAAAAGAGTAGAGGAAAGTTTCCTATGCCTAATAAACATAATAATTTGAACTGAGAGTGTACTTTACTAGAGGATCTTCTGACCTATTTAAGGGAACTGTCGGCATTGTCCTTCACCTAAGTTGCAAATGAATTGCTTCTTATCATTAAATTACTTATAAGATAATTCGGAACAAATTGCAATGTTTTGAGGTCCATTTTGTAGACTAATTACTTTTGCCTTTCTAACTCGTGTTGTAAGGAAATTTATAAATATATTTTTATAAATAGAAATAGCCTTTAGTTGTAACTTTTTGATCCAATAATCCTTGCGACGTGTATTTTCACCCCATGATTTAATAGTATCAATTGAGCACAGATTAAAAGTGGTTAAGTGCTTAAGGGAACTTTAGAAATTTTCCCTCATCTAAGTTGCAATGAATCCCTATCTACTGCAGATAAATGTTGAATAGAAGGATATTGTAGTAGATTGATAAACTTATATGGAACCTTGAAACTAAAAGTAATGTGGAAATTAAAATGAGGGGTTCTACAACAAAAGACAAAACAACACCTAAGATAAACACTAAAAGTACTTGTAAACAACTGAACCTGCACATAAAATGTCTCTTTCAAACATCTCATGTTCTCTTTAACATAAAATGTCAGATAAAAGAGGCATCAAAACATAAGGACAAATGAAACATGTAGGACCAAAGCTTTAGACTAGCATATCAATGAATAACCAATTTTAAACATGTAGGGATTCTACAAGCAACCAATGAATAACCCTCAATATCTTCTAGTAACTAACTTAACTGCTAACATAAAATTTCATTAATTCATGTACAAAGCGTTAGACTGGCATTAGAAAAAAATTGCCCTTCATATAACTAAATCTTCATGTTACCAAAATTGAGGTTCTCTTCAAGCATCTCAAATAACTAAGTCCATTGTAACTAAATCTAATTCCAACATTCTAATTTCAAAATACTATGCAGGTTTTGATTATTTTATTATAATTTCTATTAAGCAGGTTATAAAGGACTTATGTTGATTCATGAATCTACAAATACTTGGACTGAATTGACTCTCATATATTGCGAAAGAGATTTAATGAAATTGGTAATTTTGATCAAGCATAATTTTGGCAGCAATTCAAACTGGATAATAAGCAAACAACTAGGTGGCCTAACTATTTCATTTGGGAAAGATAAACTTAAAAAATATGCGGTTCCGTATGAGAAAATGATCGGTCTCTAAGGGAGTGCATGCCTTTAGGTATTCACATAGATAACAATATTATAAAGCAGCTAGGCATGTCTTAGCTTGCAAATGATAGTAGCATTGGCTATAACATGTTTAAGGAATCTGCAAGAGCTAAGGTAAAAAGATAATAAAACACATATACAACATTTAAAACAAAAGGGACAAAATGTTCATAACATATTAATGATAGCATCATGGCCACATTTCATGTTTTAAGGACCTGCATATGCAACTGATGAAAAAGAATCATGCAAGTGCATGAAGAAATGTTATAACCATAACCATATAATAATATACCTTATACATGACTGTAAAAGACAAATCATATGATATATAAATTAATGACATGATCAGGACAAACTGACTGCACAATGTTTATATACTTTAAATCTTAAAAGGGACATCTCAGCCTATCTTTTTTATAGGTGGTCATTCCATGTATATCATAATGGTCAAAGGATACAACACAAATTGGATATGCTAGCTTGTAAAAGGGTTAGAATTCATGCTAAAGACATCACAAATCGAAGTGTTTAGTTGCAGCTAGGCATTCATTATGATATATGACAGTTACATTCAATTTTTTCATTTTTGAGGAAGCAACAACTGCTAAGGTGAAAAAAAAAAGTGTCTAAAAAGGCATCATGATTGAAGAAAACTTATAAGCATTTATACTACAAGGACAAAAGGGTGATAGCATAGTAATGACAGCAAGATGGACTAATATCATCCTTTTAGGACCTACACATGCAAGGGTTTAAAAAGAAACATGTAGGTTCATGCAGAAACGTTATACACAATACCATGAAAAGATCATCTTTAATCATGTCGATAAAAGATTAAAAAATATGATACATACTACATTAACTTCAAATGGACAAAGTTGACAAGGAAAAAGACAAATTTAAATGTGAAAGGGATGTTTCATCAAACCTTTTGTATAGAAAATCGTGCCGCCTGGACAAAAGGAAAGGCAAAAGTTATGTTTAAGAAATCTTAGATATCCATCCTGCAAAAAAATTTTGAATATTACCCTTGTGGGTCAACATCGAAATAATCTTTTCAAGATATTGTTTCATTTCAGAAAAAGACAAAATATTATGGCTAGTCATTGGATCCTTTCAAAGATGCAGGTAGATACCAGATAAAGCACACAAATCTCGGACCCCATATAAGGAATCGATATTAACCATAAGATAAAAATAAAACCCACATAACACACTAATAAATAGACTTGGTAATTTATGGTGCCACATGAAACAGAAAAAGACGACTTAATGATTAGAGAATTAGTGAATTAATAAATATGTATGAAATAGAAAAAGGCCACTTAATGAATCAAGTATTACATAATAGTATAATTATTACTAAGGCCCTCAAACAACATGAAAGTGCTCATAATGGGATAGCCACACCAAGCTATTCTCCTGAGTCATTTCCACGTATGAGTGCATTCCAAACCTTCTTAGAAGAGGAGTGCTACTATATGCAGTCCTCTCATGCATCTAAGCTTATGATTTTGACCGTAGTTTAGTATAATTTTCCAAGCTAGCATATTAAAGATAAGGATGGGAACCATGTTCAGGTCACCCAAGGATATCTTATATGTAGAAGTATTAATTAAAGTTGTTACATGTTCAATATAAATGAGTTTTATGTATTATTGAATTATGAAATATGGATATGAGTTTTATATATTATTGAACCAAACCTGTCATCTTTCATAAAGTAATACATATAATGTTTCCTTAATCATGAAACTTGTAGCAGTATCATGTTTGATACATTGCTTAATGGAAAGTAATGAATGACTAATGTTAATGGAACATATTTGCCTTCAACAGAAAACCTTCTGAATTGTGTGTGTATCGACAGTCCATTAAATAAGCTTATATGTAACATTACTTTCAAAGGTTATAGTAACTAATGAAAGATAAACAAAGGATGACTTCTTTATTTGTTTTGGCTCCTTCATAGAAGATGCAGCTTCTTAAGAGAGAATCCATACCAACAAAATTTATAAACCTATGTTACAACCTATAAGAAAGACAGCCTATACCAACATAAGCATATTAAAAAACCTTCACTTTTTTCATCTTTACTTTTTCCTATAATCAACCATAAGAGAAGCATTATCGTAGTCACACATAAGCACAATATATATTATGTTGCATGATGCCAAGTGCCAACATATGATAATCAATGGGTTGTACCATGTGATTGGATAGGCATCTATAGGTTCTTTTTTTCAAGTGAAAGACAACCATTACACTTGGAAGTTACAACATGGTATTATACTATGCAACACCTAAAGAACTAACAAAAACCCCGATCCAATCTTAGCCTAGGTCAGCTAACATTAGATCCAAACATGGAGCTGGAGGTATATTTATAATACTTAGCTCCATGCTCGCCTCATGCGTCGTATGAGCTAAAAAGTCAGCATAACGCATTACCTCCCTATGAGCATGTACAATCTCAAGATCCCAGTTTGAAAAAATAATCAATCTAATCTTAGCAACTCTTGTTGCAATAGGTACCGATAGATTCCAGATGTTAAAAATTTAAAACAAAAAACAAAAAAAAAAAAAAGAGGAAGAAATAATCTCGTTTTACCCATAACAAAAGGTAGCAACATAATCCGGAAGCAAACATGCATATTAGTTTCATTAAGATTTCTTTACACTGATTAAGAGGACATCATCAAGTGAAATATCCATGTCCCAATATTCCCTCTTTGTTTAAGACATGGAAAAGTTTGATCAAAACACTTTAAAAAAAAATGCTTTAGAGTTCTAAACAACTTCAAAGAAGAGATTAGCTCACAAAAAGTAAAAAAGAATAACAATTTCACCTAGAACTAAAATACTTCAAAATAAGGGATAAGTATGATATTTAATTATCAGTTAAATGTCATGTCACTTAACGAATATTCATCAATAGAAACTTGAGTATAATAGTATGCATATAGCCCTCAACTTAAGAAAAATCCAGAAAAACAATTTATTCAAAACCTTAAGGAAAAAGAAATTAATCCATCAAGTAGTGTTATGATTAAACTAAGCAAGAGTTGTTTAGTCATAAAATTATCCCATACAATGAGCGTTATTGAACCTAGAAGTTTAATCGCAAATCAGGGGGAACAATAGTTTCTTGCAACCATTGGTCTATCAAGGTTTTGACCAAGTATCCCTGATTATTGCTTCTTGCAACCAGCAAAAGAGATTTCACCAATACATCCTGAGATTCAGAGATCGGCGAGAAATAGAGTCATTGCAGGAGAGGATGAACCAAACACACCTGAGACCCTGAGCTCACTTTCTGTCATCTCCATCACCACCTTCACTTTCCTTCTTCGGTGTCACCACACCCATCACCTTCCACACCTTAGAAGGAGAGACACAGGACCAGAGACACAGCAGAGACAGAACAAAGTCGTGGCGAGAGACCTTAAGAAGTAGATAGAGTAGGAAGGGTTGGACTTGGGACTGTCGATCTCTCTCTCTTTTCTCTCTCTCTCACCATCACAGACCAACCTTCACTACCATTTTCTGCAGATTCCAGCATTGTTTCTACCTTTTATTGGCTAAGGTATACCAAGTTTAGGACCACCATCCGCTGCCACATTCCTGCTTGCTGCTTTTATGGTGGAAAACTTGTGAATCAATTAAAAAACTAATAAACTTATTAAATGAAAGAAAAAGATAAAATCAAAAGTAGAGTGGTTAAGATCAGATCCAAACCTTCTAGTAATGAACCTTGCAAATCTCCTTTTCGAAAGCTAGTGTATTGGCACAAAGAATATTAGCATACTCTATTTTCTTCATCATTGTAGAATAGCAGTTACTAGATTATAATACTCTGTTTAAGGCTAACGTACTGGATGGAAGAAGGTTGGGCAAAAATACTCCTACAGACACCAGATTCTAATAAAACGAAAGGAAAAGGGTTCGACGATAGTTCTTCCTTTCTTCATCAGTGGCGGTTCTACCTTTCTTTGTTGGCAGTGGTTCTTCCTCTCTTCCGCCTCCGTCACCTGTAAAAGAATAATGGATTAATTGATTAGAAATAGAAAAAGATGAAGGAGGCTTTGAAGTTAAAGAAGACTCATTCATCAACGAAGATGAAGGAGAATGTGGAGAGGAAAAAGATACCCATGGAGAAGAGGGGTGGGGGAAGAGTTGACGGAGGGCTACAGAGATAATTATAGCCCCTCTCCTGAAAAGAATATTGAAGGTGAGAGGTCGGTAGAAAGCGTATTTGAATTTCAAACCGAGGCAACAAGGGCAGGTATGCTTTATGTAATCCCCTATCTTGATAACCGTAATTAAGATTAGAAAATACGTAATTTAAAGGAATTAGAGACCAACGGATACGTTTTTCTCAAATCTCTTTTCTAAAATTCGTTCAAAATGGTCTCATATTCATCTTCTGAATCTAATTACTCTACGCAGTTCAATCACATTCTTACATATCAGAGTGCATAGCCAAATTCCCAGCAACTCCCAGGTTTCATACATGTATAAACTAAGGGTTGTAAGTTCCAACTATGTGATTACATGACCAACATTAACGTAATATCCACATTTCAAAAATAAACAGTAATCCCAAGTCCAAAATAGATAACCAAAAACCTAACAACACATCTCTACAAGATCCTAGCCGCTCCTAGTGGTTTGTTTCTCCTTGAAGCCACTTGCCCTGTCTGAAATGTTAGTCAATGGAAAGAATGGGATTCAAAAGAATCTCTGTAGTAACAAATCACTCATACAGTGTATAAACACATAGCATATATGATCATGTTAAGCACCATCACAATGTATCATGGCTTTCGCCACAAACGACAGCACTCATGGTTGTAATCTCTATGCGTCAGCTTTCACTGTGATCTCTATGTATCACAAAGTGTCACTATGTGTCAGCTTGTGCTGTGAACTCAAAGCATCACAATGTATTCACAAAGTATTCTCAATGCATGGCAAACATACATACAATGTTTCACACACAGTATAAAAGAAAGAGTCATTACCTTGTTTTTTCCGATTGTGCTCTAGCGCATGTGGATCATGAACAGGGAAAATATCGAATCCTACAATTCCAAATGCACCATTTAGACACTTCCATAGTGTTTCTTGGGGTTATATGAGTCTATAATGAAAATTTATAAAAAAGTCCTCAGGGACTTGGCCCGGGCCCACCATACTCGGTCCAGCTGCACTTTTCCCGAAATTCTAACCTAGGCTATCCTAACAAATTCCTCCCAAGGAATCCATTTCCGGACTCGGAATTATCAAATTCAATGTCAAATTACAAATTTACCCTTGGCAGGCCCACTTTAAGGGTTTTAGGGGCGTTTTCGTAATTATGCTTTTTCGGCCTTTTCCGAAAAAGTGGCCAACTGTAACCCCACCTAATTTTTGCTCATGAACGCAATGGAACCATCAAATCATTGAAAATCCAACTCTAAGACCCATTTCTAGTGTTGGCCAAAATTTATGAGTTCTCCGGGAAAAATCGGGGTTTTACGATTTCTGCTCCTTAAACGCGTTCCTTTCTACTCCTAACCACTTTATTAACTATTACATTAGGTTATAACTACCATTTGAACCAAAATTGGGCAGCATAAACCTTAGAAAACTCAATTTCCAAAATTTAAAACCAATGGCAATCTGGCAAAATTTCACCGATTAAATTGCCCACAACAGCCAGAATAGTTAATATATGAAGGTTTGGAAGTTACCTTAAGCTCCCACTAGCTTTTCCTCAAGGTGGCTAAACCCTAACCCTTGAAACACCAAATTTTGAGCTTCACAACCTTGAAGAATAAAGAGGAGTAGCTTAGAGTCGGAGTTATACGCGTTAGGAGCTAAATCGTCGGAGAAATCGACTTACCTTGTGAGATTTCTTCCTTTTCTCTCTCTAAACTCTCTCACCTTCTCTCTCTTGTTTCAGGTCTGGAACAACACGAAAATGGCTGGAGAAAGAAGGCTGATGGTATTTAATATCATATATTATATGATATTTAATTATTGATTAATTTCCAACAATTTCGGATTTTTTAGAAATTCTGGCAGATTTCTGCCCAAATTTTGAAAAATCATAACTAATTCTAGAAAAATTGAATTGGAGTGATTCCAAAGCCTATGGAACCCTTATTGAGTCTAGTTTTAAGGAAAAATATATAATTTTTCTGGATGGAATCACAAAATTTCCAGAATTTCAATCTTTGCACACTGTTCCAAAAAATAATTAATTTCGCTGGGCAAACTTCAAAAATCCATAACTCTTAGCTCACAAATCAAAATGATACAAATTATATGTCCATTTTGAAGCTTGACATGTGAAATTTAAGACTAGAAAATTTCAGAATTTTTAGACACCATTTTCCTGTTTAAAATGTCCATACAAATTGGCTGCCTTGTACAGAGTTTCAATAGACAGAGTTTTCAACTTTTGCACAATTGTTCCCAATGGTTCCAATTTCACAATAAACACTCTCCCCACACGAATTTTCACAAGGAAGCCATTGGAATCATTAAAATATTCAAACTCCCATCACACATTCTCCAAAAGTGTTTATTCAACAATAATTATATCCATTTTTAAAGTCATTAGCCCTTAATCACTTTTTGGGATATTACACTTTAGAATTCATGATCTTGAGCCATTGGTCAAAAGAGATGAGAAGAAATCGCAGCCGTAGAATCCTTATGAACAGTAACTTTGGTGGACCAGTATTATTAGATATATATAGATTTTGTTGCATGTATTACTTCAATAATGATGAAGGAAGAAGTGTAACATCATTAATGCCTTAAGGCAATTGATACAATACAAATATTTGAGATAATGGAGTGGTTAAACTAATTTTGGAACACTGATCCACTATCTTGTGAACTAAAGTTGCAATACCAAAATAAAGACCTAATTAAATACTCTCATATTTCTTACTATAAGATATATTTACCTAATTTAATTATATTAAAGAAGTTAGTTAAAGTAATTAGTTAATATAACATGTATTTTCTAAAATATCATAGTCATCGTTCTTAATTCCATCCTTTCCTCCCATCCTTAATTATTGTTGAGAGGGCATTAATAGGAATAAATTTGAAAAATATTGAAAAATATGTCTTATATTTAATATCAAGATTAATTCCTCAAATTTATTTTATATTAAGAATCAGAGGGAGTAGCTTCTATTATTTCAAGCAATTCTTAATGTGTTTTTTTCAAAAAGGAAAGAAAGCAATTTGTGGCCATTAGTCAGGCGACTTATATTAAAGATCATAGTTTCTCAAGTTAATATAAGTATATATGTCAAGAACCTCTCAATTCAATGGTATCTCACACCCCACTTATTGGAAGGGGTTGTGAGTTCTATCTAGAGTTATTAAGATTGGACTGGTTGGTTCAACCACGAGAACCGTTGAACCGGTCATCTAATCGGTCCAGTCCAACCGGTTTAATACTTACTAAAATTTTCTTATTTTAAAAATTCATATTTAATTCTACAAATTTTCAAAAATTACAAATTAGGACTCTATGGAAAGTTTGAGATGTCTACTTTCTAATACAAAAAGAATCACTCAAAAATATTATCATTTGATCCTAAAAAATTATCAAATTTTAAAACTATTTTAAAAAATATTATCGTTCAAGTTCACTTCCTCACCAGTTTAGCCCAGGTTTGACTCAGATTTGACCCACTGACCCTTGACCCACTACCCATATCGGTTCAATGGCTAGTTCAGGTTCAATAAACTTGGTTCTATCCCTCAAAGTGGCGTATTAGCATCTCTGTGTGGGGTCCCCCCTTCTTTGGTAAGGGTTGGGACAAGGGGGAAAAACAAATAAATATAATTATCCAAAAAATTAAAGGATTGGAAAAAAGAGAGCAGAATTGGACGCACACTTATCATTCCATATATTAGATTTTCTTTTTTTAATTTCCATATGACATCTTTTGTTAACCAAGCTTCCCACAGTGACGCAGTCAAAACCTACTACTAGTAAAGAACAATTTGTGAATCGACCATTTTGTCATTGATCAGGAAGATGCTGAGAACGCGAGAAATATTGTGTGATCATGATAGTATTTAATAGCAAAACTAACCAAAAAAAAAAAAGAGCTTCAAATGTGAATAAAACACCATGCGCTTATATTCCCAGTGAGAATATTCCTTTCATACCACATAGTACATACATGATTATATATAAACTCCAAAAAAGATTGATAAGGTCAACTTCTAATAAGTCATTAAGAAAATTAAAAGATTCAAGACTTGGCACCAACAAGAGAACTTTGGGGATTTCAAGCGTTCTCCATGCCTTTTAAATAGCATGAGCTCGTATCATATCAGCTGATACTACTTTTCAACCAAAACATATAATAATGTCATATAATAAATAATAAATTAAGCCCCATTTGAGGCTTTCATTGTGCGTGTTTATAATTAAGCAGATAGCATATATCTTAGAGCAGAGAAGAAGAAGAAGAAAACGAGAGGGAGATAAAAAAAAAAATGGAGGATGATCAAAGACACGAGTCGTTTGATTACAGAACGGAGTTTCTTTCTCCAGCCTTATCAAAACTGCAGAATGGGACAATGGAAGCTAGGCAACCCTCATGGAGGATCAACATGGATCAGTATCACTTGCCTGAGAGAAACATGAACTCTCATTTTGGTTCTGTCTTCTTCCTCAAGACACTAAGTAATACCTTCATTTCATTGATCAAAACCAGTACTCATATATATTATAGTATTCTGCTACTTTGCCTGACTTTGTAACTTTGATTTTCTTACCATTTTCATTTGTTCTATAAGCAGGGAGAGAGAGGAGACTTGCAAAGTATTACAACAGGCAGGAAAAGGTTCTGCAAGGGTATCAGGAAGTGGATTCATTTACTGAATTGGGCGTATTACCCAATAGTTTAACAGAGGTTTGGTTCAAACTTGAATTCTCTAATGTTAGGAATTGAAAGGAAAAATAAGGAAAAACAGGTAGAAAGTTCATATTTGGAAATTTTATTGGTAAAAAACACTTGTTATATCTTTATACAAAAAAAAAAAAAAAAAAAAGACCTGTTTTATCTTTATACATGAAAAAATAGATACTTTGCAGAATTTTATGTACAGAAAGTAGCAGTACTCAAATTTAGGTCCTTCTAATCAATAAAATTTTTAAATAAGGACTTTTTAAGGATTTTCTCAAAAAACAGTGAAATTTTATTAATTGACAACAAGATGCAATGAAACCTCTTTAGGGCCTCCAAATCCTTCTTTGAAGGATGACAAACAATCCCCAAAACCTTGGGGACTTGAGGAAAAGACCTCCGTGAACCTCCCTCTTCGAGGATTACATCATCCCACACACCTACACACATTCATAATAGCCTATCTTAAGTAACCAGGTTTTACAAGCAACTAGATATAGATATAGGTCTTGTGTTTTGCACAGATTCTGAAAAATGAGTTGTATTGAGTCAAAGTTTGTGATTCATAGGAAGAGACGAAGAAACTAGAGAGGGGGGAGAGAGCAGCAATATATGCATCAAACATATGCAACATGTTGCTGTTTGTGGCAAAGGTGTTTGCTTCAATAGAGAGCAGATCATTGGCAGTGATAGCCTCCACACTGGACTCTCTGTTGGATCTCTTGTCAGGATTCATTCTCTGGTTCACTTCTTATGCAATGAACAAGCCCAATCTTCAACAATACCCTATTGGCAAGAATCGCATGCAGCCTGTGGGAATAGTGGTTTTTGCATCAGTTATGGCGACTCTTGGCCTGCAGATCCTGTTTGAATCAGCAAGGCAGATCATTACAAAGGTATGTGTATGAATAAGCCTGGGATTAATATTTGTGAAAGTGACTTTTATACCCTATTGACTCTAACAAACTGAAGTTGAGACAAAAGTCAATTAGTGTAGTGGGCTTTATGTTTGGATACACTTTTATAAAAAAGTCAGTTGGATGAAAACTTGTTTGAAAGGTATATTTAATAGTCAATTTTAAAATGTTCAAATGTAAAGAAAAGCCGAAAGAAGAAAAAAATAGCTTTAATTTTAAAGTGATTTTCAGACAAAAGCTCATTTATTTCCATCACTATCCCAACTCCCAAACATACATTTAGGCAATGTTTGGCATTATGTTGAAGCTCCAAATGATGTTTAGATTAGTTTTTGGAAAAATTCACTTTTAAACCAAAAATCACCTTAAAGCCAAAGCAACTTTTTCTAACTTTCCTTCTTATTTAAACCTTTTGAAATTAACTTTTTCAATATATTATTGAAATAAGTTTTTATCAAACTGTTTTTTTTTATATATAAATCTAATCAAACATAAATCATATTACACTAACTAACTTTCACTTCAACTTCAGTTTGTAAAAGTAAGCTGACATAAAAATCATTTTTGCAAATGTCAATCTAAACAAGCCTTCCTCTCATCCAACTAACTTTTTTTTTAATCCCAACTATAGTTTGAGTCTTCCTAGGGTTATCTAAAACATGTTATAAAGCATGGTTAGGAAATTAATTAGGAATGATTTGAATGAATGGGAAAATATGGAGTGCAGGCAGAACCAGATAGGGATGAGGAGAAGGAGAGATGGATGGTGGGGATAATGATAGGAGCGACGGTGGTGAAAGTGGTGCTGACGTGTTACTGCAGGAGGTTCAAGAATGAGATCGTGAGGACGTACGCACAGGATCATTTCTTCGATGTCATCACCAACTCTGTTGGCTTGGCCTTTGCCGTTTTAGCCATCAAATTCTTCTGGTGGCTTGACCCTCTTGGCGCCATCCTGGTACTCTCTAACCCCTTACATTATTTGTACATGGTTGAATTCAATACTCCCTCCTATCCTATCCTTTTTATAAGATACTACTTCTGATCTTAAATATTAATTTTTTCTTCAAACTAATTTATCTGGCTTATAAACTGATATATAATTTATCATACACAATAAATAATATAATTAAGTAACTTATTATTTCTTAATATCTCCAAAAAAAAAAAAAAAACAACTATGTCTTATATTTAGAATCAGAGGTTTTAGTATTGTTTAAATGGACATATTCTTTTTTATAAGATCCCGTTTAGAAATATCTAAATCTTTGATGCTTTTTTTTCCCTGTTTTACTCTCAATTAATTATATATCTTTCTTCTCTCTCTTTTTTCGCTCATTGTTTCAATACAACTTAATCCCTATAGTTTTATCTAAGTTGCATCAAATCAACCCTTGAATTTTAGCTTACTACAATTCAATCCATATGTTTTCGAAAATAAAATCATCTATATAATAAAGTTCAACATACTAACATAGGGACCAAGTTATGAAATTATTAAGGCTATAAGGACCAAATTGTAACGGGCCAAAGTTCAATGACCAAAATACAAATGAGTTAAAAGTTAAAACTATAGGAACTAAAACTTACTAACTTTCCCTTTATTTTCTTGATACAAAAGAGAAACACACACACACACACACAACTCTTCTGATTAGGAGGCTATAATTTAGATAAGTGAAGGCCCATTAGACAAAAGGCCGACCCAGAGACCTCATTGAAGTTTTTTTCGGCCTTGGACATGCAGATCGCAGTATACACGATAAGCAACTGGGCGAGGACGGTGATGGAGAACGTGTGGTCACTGATCGGAAGGACGGCGCCGGCGGAGTACGTGGCGAAGGTGACGTATCTGATATGGAACCACGACGAGAAGATCGAAAACATAAACACAGTGAGGGCCTACAGCTTCGGCTCGAACTACTTCGTAGAGGTCGACATTGTGCTTCCTCAACACACTCCTCTCCCTCTCGCTCACGACATCGGCGAGTCTCTGCAACTTAAGCTTGAGAAGCTCCCTGAGATTGAACGAGCCTTCGTTCACGTTGACCTCCACGCCGATCACGGCAAGCTCTCGCACAACCAAAATTGATTGGCTTTCAGTTATATTTTCGCATCATATTATAATTTCCAGCTAGATAGTTCAAGATTCAAAAATTTGGGCCGAAAGTATCAAATTGTTTGACCTAATTAATGCGGGGCCCCGACTCTTACCTTACAGAAGAATATATGTGTATGCCAACGTGTTCTCCAATATAGCATCTCTTTTTTTTCAAGTGTGAGCATGCTGGAGATCCTTTAGTTGGATAAGGATGCGATGAGACATGAATATTTCTTTGTTTAAAATCTTTTTTTTTTTTTTTATAAATTCTTTGTTTAAAGGGAGAATCCCCAGAGAAGAACTTAGAAATTAGAAAATGATAAATCAGCTTTTTTATCAAGAGTTGATTAGAAAATGTCAAAACTAAATAAATAATTCTTAATTTTTTTTTGTTTAGAAATATCTGATTTGTCATTTTCTATTTTCCAAATTTTTTTAAAAGATTCTCCTTTGTTTAAACTTTTATATTCAAATTTTTTTTTTTATAAAATGAGAAATTATAGCGATAAAGTTAGTGCAAGAGGTAGCATAGAATAGGGAATCAGCAACACATCTGTTATATAAAGAGAGTGATTGGAGAAAGATTGAAAAATCTTCAATTTTATTGGTGTCATAAGGAAGGGAGAATTGCCCAAAAATACCTTGGAGGCAAATTAATTACTGATTGCTACCAAGCGTGCAAGCAATCTTCCGCGTGTGCAAACGATCTTTCGTTTTGTGCAAACCATCTTCCGTGTGTGCAAAAATCTTCCACATAAATGTGCAAACAATCTTCCGTTGCGTGCAAAATATCTTCTATTATGTGCAACAGATCTTCCATGGTAACAATCAACAATTAATTTACCTCAAATGTATTTTTTGACAATTCTCCCCATAAGGAATGGGGAATGGAAAATTAGTGATACATCAATTATATAAAGAAAAAAAAAAGTGACCGGAAAAAGATTGACAAATCTTCAACTTGATAGGCGTGCTATTGGAGTGAGTGTATTGATTATGTTTTAATTTATTTGTTGAAACCAAATTGTTGTTTCTTAACTGAACAATTATATCCTCCATAAAGAGTTCGAAACTCAGAGCTTCAAAGATCTTTAAGGAATGTATTTGGTGTCATTTGTTCTATAAGACTTGACAAAAAACAAACAAATGTTAAATGCATTCATGCTTTTTTGTTTTACTTCATAATTTCATATGGAAGGGCTTATGATGTAACTCATGATCAATTCTTATCATAAAAGTAATTTAAATATTATTTCACTCTAAATAGCTTATTCACTTAATCCATTTTATATAATTTGTAACATAAATGAACTTAAATACAATATAAGCAATTTAATTTTGAAAAATTAATTCACACAATAACACATGTCATATTTACCGTTAATAATGTTTTTTAAACAATGCATTCATTTTGGAAAGAATATATTTATTATTTGTATTACAAAAAAAGAATGTAATTATTTAATACAGCTTTATATTTTCATTGGAGGATTAATTTATTCTACTAAAGCCTTTTAAAATTTTTAATTTTGAAAATAAATCAAAATCTTTTAATATCATAATTCATAGGGTTGGTTCAATATAGATAATGATTTCACTTATAACCAAAACATCACAAGTTCAAATTCTGTTGCCAAGGAGACTTTGTTAATAGGCAACATATACAGTACTATTTGAATGTGGAGGCTAGAATTATATCTTCACTCTGATAAGCCCCTAAAACCCAATTCACCTAAACATTTTAGAATAAAAATCAGTAAAACTAAGAAATTTTTAGGATTAATAATACATAAATATATATAGGGGTGAGCAAAACACCCGCTACCCGCCCGCAACCCGATTATTTTTCCCCGTTTGAGCCCGCCCAAAATTGAGCCCGTAACGGGTACAGGTTACCCATACCTATTTATTTAAAAATGGGCAGGGTACGGGTGCACCCACAAGTCACCTGTTACCCGTATATGTATGTGCTATGTTTATTTTTTCCTTCTTAGTTCTAATCTAATAATCTTACTCTCGCCCTCGTTGCTCGCATCTTGCGTCTTGCGTCTTGCCTCACCCTCACTGCCTCGCACCCTCGCTGATCTCCCTCACCGCCTCACGCCCTCACTGCTCTCCCTCACTACCTCGCGCCCTTGCTGCTCGCCCTCACCCAGTAACCCTTATTAGTCACGGCCTCACTATCAAATCGCTCTCCCCGACCAGTCATCCTTGGCGGACAGCTGCTCAGCCCGTTGATCTCAAAGCCGACGGTAGACCTAAGCAAGGTCTCGCACTCTACTCTCACCACTCGTCAAGGCCTACTGCAGCGCTACTGACCTAGGAGTGCCTTCCCAATCCCATTCCTCTCCCTCTTTGCTGTTAATCGAGGAGTCTCGACGGTGGACAGTCCCATTTCTCTCCCTCTCTGCTGCCAAGTGTCGATCGAGGAGTCCGAAGGACGGTGGATAGTCACCGCTCACCAATTTCTCTCCTTTTTGAATTCCTCTGGTTCAGCCTTCAACATTAAGGTCTTGAGTTTTCGATCTTGTGTTTTCAGGTCTGCTTCTTGTGTTTTCAATCTTCTTTTTCGGTAACAATGTAACCTTTGAATATGTTAATCACTCTTGTCCTTTGAATATGTTAATCTCTTCTTTGCATTCTGTCATTCTAGGGCAAAAAGAAAGAAGGGTTGGATGGTTAAATGGGCTCCCACTTCTACAAGCCCAAAAAAAAAAGAATCTGGGGTGGTTAAATGGGTTCCCTGGACCAGTTTAACACAACCCGTTTAAGCCGTACCCGTTTAGGAACGGGTTAGACGGGTTCCCACACGGGTACAGGGCAGCCCATAACCATGTAAATTAAATGGGCGGGTGGCGGGTTGACCCCCGGGTCATACCCGCCCGCCCGTTGCTCACCCCTAAATATATATTTGATTTTATCCATGGTTCCAATCAGATTCAGCCACTTGTACTATTTTAATCTTTGGTTTCTCGAGTTTGTCCTTATTTTGATTTTAGTCCCTCCAGTTTCATTTAGCTTAAAACATTGATCTCTATAACTTAATAAAAACTTGGATCATTTTGTCCCTAAAGCGACTAAAATCATTGGTTTGAAACTTAAAGGATTAAAACCAAAATGAGAGCAAACTTGAGAAACCAAATTAAAGATACTATTAACCCTTCTAATAAGCTTGATCTAAGTTTTATGAATATGTTTATTTCAAAGGATTCTCAAACTCCTGTATTGTTGTGGTTTATTATGCTTAATTCAATTATGTTGTGCTGTAAACATGAGTGTCCATGGAAAAAAAAAAAACTCATATACTACTACTATTTATAAGTTATAAATTATAAATTATAAAAGGGAAAATTAGGAAAAATGACTAAGAAAACGAATATATATTAATAATAATTTTAAAAATTGTAATCATTTTAAAGGATTAAAAATTAAAATATAAATCTTCAGTTACAAAATTAACCCTCACCAAACTTTCCATATTTTCTTTAACCCTATTTCAAATATTTGACAACTAGTTATCGATTGATATTCCCTCCTCAAATTTGACAGCTTATTTAAAAATTTATTATTGAAGAATTTGAAATTTTAGTATTTTTCATTTTTATAACAATTTTTTTAGGGTGCAACCCGTTTGTTTAAGCTTTTTTTTTTTTTATAATGAAAAGCACATATTTTTATTTTTATTTTTATTTTTATAAGTTTTAAAAAATAATCTAAACTTAGAAAAAGGTCTGTTTCTAATTATTTATAGATTTTAGAGTTTATTTTAATTTATGTAACTTTTAAGATAATCAATGTGTACGAGAGAATATCATAGAAATATTGGGTTGCATATAGATGTTTTTTTTATCAAAATATACATGGAGATATGTCAAATAGTTGAGATGGGATTAAAAAATTTTAATTTTGTAATTGGAAATTTATATTTCAATTTTTTATCCTTGAAAATAATTAAAATTTTAAAGATCCTTTATAAGAAATATTTTGCTTCCTTAGTTCTTCGCTCTAATTCTCCTGATAAAAATTACTTTAGGTCAAACAAAATTATACAAATTACTTTATATAACGCATAAATATACCTCGAATTATATCTAAGCATGATTTATAAATATCTGTTTCAGATAATAATGAGTTTTTAAGTACAATAAATAGACATCTTTAGATTTCCATGTTAGGATAAAATAAAATAATTATTATTTGGCTATATTTTACTTGATTGTTAATGCATGTTTGGATAATGTTGAAATCGTGGTTTCAGAAGCCCTTTTTCCGTAAGTCGAGATAAAACGTCTCTCACATATTTACCTCATAAATCGTAAAAGTTATTATCCAAAAATTAATTCAAACATGCAAAGTCCTATCCCTCCAACCTAACTTTTTTTTTTTTTTTTTTTTGGTTTAGTAGAACCTAAACTTTTTTAATGCAAGTAGGAAGTTACTTTTTGCAAAACTGAATTTTTCAGGAAGGCAAAAAAAAAAAGAAAAGAAAAGAAACAAAACTTAATTTTCCAGATAGTATTATATGTCACTGATATCCATCCACACACTAAATCCGCTACAAAAAGATCTCAAAGGATAAAACCAGATTAGAGTTAGTGTATTGAAAAGATTAATTAATCCTTCTGTCCATTAAATTTTAAGTTTAAAGCTAAGCGATGATCTACATAAGAAACCACTTTCTTAATGGTCATCTCTTTACAATATCAATGAAACATATATATTTTCTTGATATAAAATTAGTTCTATTTAATTATAAATACTTAAATAGGGCCAAAAGCCCAAAACACTATGAATGATTAAGTAATAATTAGACAGATCAGATATGATAATTAAATGATAGACTTTATTAGTGAGCAATTGTGCTTGGATATAATAATGGTATTTATCTCTTCCTAAGTGGGGCGAGTGATGTAATTTATGGGAGTATTAAACACAAGAAGAGAGTGTCTCTATTTTAGAGTGTGTTTGAATTAACTTTTAGAAAATAGCTTCTGGAGAAAATTGATAAAAGTGATTTTAGAAAATAGATTCTGAGCTGAATAAATTATGAAAAAGAAATGATTTTGACAAAATGAGAGTGTTTTGATATTGTGATCGAAATAACTTTTTTTATTGTCAAATTACTAAAAAGGACATTATCTTTTATGATAATTACATATAAAGAATAAAATTATATTCTATGTATTATTTAACATTAAATTTAATATAAATACCAAAAATAAAATAAATTTATCTAAAAAATTTAAAATTATAACATTAGTCAATTATGTAACATAAAAAAAATAGATCAAACACACACACACACACACATTAATAAATTGTATAATAAAAAATCATTTGTAAATAATAAGTATCTAAAATAATATATTTCATATTGAAATACATAATTTATTCTTAAACTAATTTAAATATTCTAGAATCAATTTAAAGATACTACTTTGCAAATTCCATTGCCATATTAAATTGTCCAGATTCCATTCCAATCCATCAGTATTCTCAATTCTAATCAGGGTCATATTGTCCACAACTTCATTCACATAATTTATCAACGAAAAAATTCAGGACACAAGAACTGTGCAGAGTTTCATTAACAAAATTAATCATAGAAAAATTCCATTGCAATCCATCAGTATTCTCAACTCTAATCAGGATATATGTCATAATGTCTAGAGCTTATTTCTCGTGTGTTAAATTTGGAGATGTGATCAAAGGTAATTTCATTCACACACAAGAAATAAGTTATAAAAATGACTTAATATGTTATAAGAACACGCTTAACTTGTTATAAATTGAGGAATTTTCAGTGTTGAACTTAGAAGTATAAAAAGGTAGTTTTATTCGGACATAAGAAAGAAGTTGTTAAAATAACTCAACATATTGTGAAAGCACGCTTAACGAGTTGTAAACTAAGTAATTTGCAATGGTGAACAGTTGTTAAAAAAGTAGTTTCATTGTGACCAGAAAAATATATTGTAAAAAATACTAAACATGTTGTAAACACAAACATAACCAGTTGTTAAATAAAGTATATGCAGTTGTTATATTTAGAGTTTTGGAAAAGGTCATTTCATTTAGGCAACAAAAAAAGTGTGTAGAAAATCACTCAAGCAGTTGTTATAACATGCAATGATAGTTGTAAACGTAGGACTTGGCAAACTTGAAATTAATTCATTACATAAAAACATGTTGTGAAAATAACTAATGAAGTTATAAATGACTAATGAACTAAGGGCAACTTTGTTATTTGACTTTGGAAAATAATCACAGAAAAGTTTCTAAGGACTTTTCTGATATTTAAATTTTCCCAGAGACTTTTTTATTATTATCTTGCTTTCTTGGGAATTGGGAGTGATTTATTTTTGTCTCTTCTTCTACATCAACATGCTCCACCATATAAATATGATAATGATAATTAATGAATGAGCATATTTATTCCAACAAAAAAAAAAAAGCATTTGTAAGTCTATCCACATATATAAGGAAAGCAGATATTTTTTTAAAAAATGTTGCAAATGGTGCCCACCACTCAAAATGAAGATGAGGGATGACAAGATATTTTATGAAGACTTGCTTCATCTTTCTCTTACCTTCATTTTCATCACTTGCAACAAGAAAAGGAGAGAGAGGGAGAGCTTGGGAAATCTAGAGAGAAGGAGGAGAAATCTTAAGGTAAGACCTTATGGATCCAAGTTTTAAGGCTTCCAATTTGTATAATCACCTCTCTAATCTCTTCTTCTCCATGAAACACTATGTTTAGCAAGCCAATCTTGAGCTCAAAGAGAAAGAGAGAGGAGGACCTCTAGAGAAAGGAAAAGAACTCAAGAAGGTAACTTCACAAATCCTAAGATCATGCTAGTATGTGGTTGTTGTTGATGATTATGGTTGGATTTGGTTGTATTGTTAAGTTTGTAAATTTGGAAAGTCCTAATCCTAAGGGGTTATGCTGCCCAAATTTCTTTGAATCATGGTTAAGAAGTGTTTAAATGAGTTAATCAAGGGTTAGAAGTGAAAAAGTACAAGTTTAAGAAGCTAAAACACAAAACTCCATTTTTCCAAATTTTGACCAATATTTCGGCCAGACCAGATCTGGTAGTAGGAGTTGGATTTTCATGAAATAAATGGTTCCATTGGACTCAGTGGGCAAAAATAGGTGGGGTTACAGTTGGGCACTTTTTCGGTAGAGGCCGAAAAAGCATAGTTACGAAAACGCCACTGAAATCACTAAATATGGGCTGTCAAGGGTATTTTCGTAATTTGACCATGAATTTGGCGATTTTGAGGCCAGAAATGGATTCCTTGGGCGAAAATAAGTCAGAATAGCCCTAGTCAAAATTTTGGGAAAACGTGCCATCGGGCCGGGTACGGCGGGGCCAGGCCGGGTTCCCGGGGGCATTTTTGTAAATTTTCACCATAGACTAATATAACCACAATAAACACTATGGAATAGTCTAAAATGATACTTGGATAGGTTATGACCTATTTCTGGTACATTTAATATTTTAGGACCGAGTCGGACGCCGGAACAGCACGCTTTACGAGACACCATTAAAAAGGGATGTTAAAGCTCTGAGGTAGGGACATTATCCTTCATACACTATGCCATAAGTTATGTGATTGTGTGGATGCCATTGTTTTGTAAATGCACTTTATTAATCAACATGATTTGCCTAGAGAGGGAGCAGTTAGTGCCAGAGGTGCACTTACACTGGGAGTTGACAGAAGTCTAACCGGTGTAGATTGTGGGGCTGGGCCCTACTCATGTATACATGACAATGATGTGTTTATATTGTTCATTAATTTTTGCATACCTTGGTGCATGACATATTTACTTTTCGCATTTTCTATGAACGATATTATGTCTCTACGGAGATTCTTCGGAATCTCACCCTATTTTTAAACAAATACCTCAGCGAGTACCAGTGGGCCAAAGGGCAAAGATGTTGACGCCGAAAAGTGAGTGGCACGTGTCTCGAGGCGAGGATATGAACGTGGTTATGCCTTAGTCTATGCCTTAATATTTTGGATAATTTGTAAATATTAAAACTTCCGCTGTATTTTGTTTCCGTCGTCGAACAATATTGGAATTATAAATGAACGACGTTGGGATTGTAAGTGAATATTTTATCAGTATAATTGTACTTTTCTGTATGCCCAATGAATTCCGTCGTTATTACTCTTTGATTATCGAAATGGAAACGGGTGTTGACACAGAGGCTGGTCAACAAAAGCAGACAAGCGCAAATGACTCAAATATGCAAACAACCATAAAATCAATATCAAACATAATGATTTCAAATCTCAAAGAATACACCATAGAAGATCAATAAGTGAAGCTGGTTCATGGACCAAACAAAAATTGATTGCAAGAAGAAGGGGAGTAATAGATCGCTGATGGGGCGCTGGCAGCAGAAATGACTCTATGAAGGAAAGTGCAGCGGAGGTCCGACTCCGACATATAGGTACGATGCGGCAGAGGTGGAGATCCAAGAGATAGGAGAAGACATCATTACTGGTTCAGTTAGAATAAGGGTGAAATTGAACCAATTAAAATAAATTAGTGCTAAAATTACACACACCCTGCATACTTTTGGATAATGATCGCACCTTTGCCCAAAAAACAAACAAAAAATCACTTTTTTAGGAAAGTGTTTATAGAGCCGGGAAATCGAGCCGAGCCCGTCGGGCCGGACCGTTTAGGCCCGAGCCCTTCAAGGGCTGTACTTATGATTTAGAGGCTAAAAAAATGAAGTGTGCCTAGGGTCGGCCCTACATGCCCGTTTAATATTTTTTAAAAATAAATTAATAAATATAATATCATTATATCAAATTATCAATATGAGACACACTTAAGTACCTAATAGAGTATTAATAATAAGCAAATGCTTATTAATTGATTTGATTTATTTTATTTTCTACAATGGTTTATTTATTTAAACTTTTAAAAAAAGGCTAATTTGGACATTAGATGATTATTTTAACTAAAAATTTATGAGTTTTAAAAATAATGTATCTCAATTTAAAGCAAAATAATAAATAAATTATAAAACTTGAAAAAAAATTGAATTAAAATGAGTTAAAGCCCGTTTAGGCCTGAGCTTATGAAGGGTCAATCCTGTAGGTCCGCGGGCTTAAAAAATATGGGAATTTTTAGGAGGCGGGACTAAACGGGCCGGCCTATTTAAGCCCGAGCCAGTGAAGGACCGGCCCATATTCCCAACTTTAAGTGTTTGTGATGACCTAACTTCTCTGTGATTTTACTGAGAATTTGAGGAATAATGTTTCTCTCTTGTCAATCACTTTAATTTTTTAAAAAAGTAATGTACATTTATTTTCTTATTTTTGTTGAGATTATAGAATATTTGTAAATTTTACAATAAATATCATTATTCCAAAAAATTATAGGAAAAATCCCATTTAAATACCATTTCAATTGTCAAAACCCACAAAAGTCTATTATAATTTGAAAAAGACACACAAGACATGTGGTAGGAATTAAGGATAGTGAAGTTTAAGACTAAAGACCAAAATATCCTCCACACTCATTTACTCACACACACGGATTCCTCATACTGGAGGAAGGCTGCAAAAGGGTTCAATAATTTCAAGAGTCACAGGAAAAAACCGAACCCCTAGCCATCATCGTCGTCCGCAAATCGACAAGCGTGGGTGGAAGCCATCCCCAAATCAATGAACGTTTGATCTTCTTCCTTAAACAAAGTGGTTTCCATTCTCTTTTCTTTCCATCGACATCGATGTGGTGAGTGATTAGATATTTGGGATCCCGATCTGTCTCTTTCTAGTCCACACATCTATGTCGCTTTCTACTCAGGTCACCTTCTCCGAGCTATCTTCCCTCTATCGACAGCACAGGCGCTTCACCGTCTCAGATCTATCCTCCTATCTTGCCAGACGCGGAGAAGAAACTGAACTGAAACTTAACGCTGAGAGAGAGAGAGAGAGAGAGATCATATACAATGTGGCTCCCTCCTGAACAGCGTGCTTGAATTTCAGCATGTGGAATCGTAATGTTAACTTGTCATTTTCTAATGTATATTGTAGTTATTGTCATGAAGGTTCTAGTGTTTTGTGAATTCTATTGATGCACTTATCATTCCCAGTACAACTGTTGTTAATAATGACAGTTTATTATAATTAAAGCATACATGAAGGAAAACCTTCTTTTGGGTTCATGACTTGCATGGATTGGATGTACGTGGAATGAGTAATGTCAGGTTGCCATTTGATACTTTGTCTAAAAGTTGCTGTCATGAAGGTTCTGGTGTTTTGTGAATTCCATTGCTGCACTTGTCATTCCTATTACAACTATTGTTAATGGTGACAGTTTATTGTAATTAAAGCATACATGGAGGAACACCTTCTGGGTTCATGACTTGCATGGATTGGATGTACGTGGAATGGGTAATGTCAACGTCCAAGCCTTTTGGTAAAACACACACACACGTTTTGTTAGATTAAGTTGTCATTCCCATTATGAATGTCATCAAAATCATTAAAAATTTTATCATTCTTATTAGTGGACTTGTCAACGTCCAAGCCTATTTGTAAAACACACAACGTCCAAGCTCATTAAAACACTTGAATTTTATGGTAATTCACTAATTCAAAGCAAGTTTAAACCATGAATCCAACTAAGAGTAATCAAGATACTTGATAATGACTGAAAACTTCAAAAATCTCAGTGAATTGGACCAAAAACAATAGAGGACACAGGTAAGAGATAGAGGCATATGATATCACAGTGAAATCCATCATGATAATAAACACACTCCCCCATACTCAATCCTTACATTGCCCTCAATATAATGCACAAAAACAAAGAACCTAGACACACTTATCTCTTGGGTGAAGTGAATATTGTGAAGTCTAATTCAAGATTGAAGCACAACACATCATCGTCACAAGGAGAGAGGGAAGACAAGACATAAGTAGAAATAGTTCTCAGAAATTAGGCATAAGGATATAGACAAAAGAGTAGTGTAGGATAAGGCTAAGCACAAGAGTATGATTCACAATGGAGTTTATTCAATTGAAAAATGCAAAACAAACAAACTACCTTTTACTACTGAGAAGTCCCTCCCCCATACTTCTTCAATAGTATATCATCAAATAAAACAAGGAACAAGGTAAGGAAAGAGACTACTGTATAATCATGGTGGCTTGTAGCTAGATAAGAAAATCAAAAGGACGCTCAGTATTTTGATCCTCAATAGTTTAGGCCCAAGTAGGAGTAGAGGTTCCCAAATCCAAAGATAATAGGAATGAGGAGAACCACCAAGAGAATTAGCCTGCAAAGAATTAACCAAAACAACAGCAGTATCTACTCTAAGGATGCCACATAAATCAAAATACTTAAATCCATGGAAAGTATTAGGACTAATTAAATGACATAATGGTGTATGTAATGTGAGAAGACTAGAGTCAGGTGCATTTGATAACAAGTTCTTCTCACAACCAATAAAGTTAACTAGTGGCATAACACAAGTAACACTAGGTGTCAAAGAATCAATTTGGATTTCAGTAATGGTAGTGATATAGTCAAGCACCACTGTATCATGTAAAGCACAATCCAAATCAATAGAATCACGAACAACATCAAATCCTAATAAATCAGGAGGTAAATCACATGATAAAATTTGGAAGTAGGAGTCATGAATATGCTTGACATCATCTAGTAAAGAAGCATGATCATCACATAGCACAAAACGAGGTCCAAGCAATTCAAGTGAATCAAGGTGAATGTCTTTTGCCAAATCAAAAGCACTATTAATTGAAACAATGAGTACATGCTTGTCATCATAAAAAATGTGTACATTGAACTCTTACAAACAAAGATTGACCTTAGGATTAGTGATCAATTGCAATTTAACAACTTTATCATCACTCTTGTGTGAAGTGAAAATTGCAAAATCCAATATAGGAGTTTGATTCTCAACATCATGCATGGCATGCATATCACTAAGTTCTAGAGAATGGTCATCTCTACTCCCATGCATTTCAACAAATTTAGGATATTTCTCATCAATGCAATCCATACACATTGTATTTTCATCACAAGAACATGTAATTTCAGCACTAGCATCATCATTATCATGCAAATCATCACTCAAAGTATCATGCAAAGAAGTAGAATCATCACAAGGCATAGGCTCATCCAATCTACCACTACTATAATCAACGGGTGGAGCAATTACATGTTCAAGCATTAGAGGGAATTCAACAATTATTTCCTCATCCACCTCATCATCACTCAAATCATTAATTACTTCATCAATCAAAGTAGTAGGAGAGTCAACTTTTATAGGGATAGGATTATTACCAAAGGGTAAGAAAGACTCTTCATTGCTCTTTTGTAATTGCTTCACTTCTTGTGCTTGGATGGATGCATTGGATGGAATCATTGAAGGTTGAGAACTCTCCACATGTGAAGTAGCATAAAGCTCTTGATTTTGGGTTCCTTGTTCCTCCTTTTGTAGGTCTTGAGGCTAATGGGTTCCCACTTCACCTCCTGTCTTTACCTATAACATGTGATCATAGTATGCCTTGAAGAATTCATCAATATTTTTCAATTGCCCTTCTCTCTCCTTAGAGCTATCAATTGTTCCTTGATACATGAGTAACTAAAGGTATTGCTCTTGGAGTGTCTCATACTTTCTTGTTAAGGCACTTGTTAGGGAATCTATTTTGTGAGGTGAGACAATGGTATCCAATCCACTAGGTTGTGGGTCATGAAATGGAGGTGGATTCAAGGTAGGATGGTGGGGAAGGTTCACAAAGTGGTAGGTGAAATGATTGGAATGAAGATTAGAATGAGGGTTGGTATGGTGAGTAAGAGGGTAGATGGTGTAAAGGAGGTGGTTCATAGGGTAGTCCTTGTGGTGAAGGGATGAGGTCAAAATTTAGGTTGTAGGGTGGGAAACAAAAGTCATGTTGTGGTCTATATGGGAGTTGTGGTGGGAATGAAGGGCTATGGAAAGTTTGGTGTGGTGAAAAAGATTCTTGGAGATAGGGTTCATGATATAGGTTGTGGAAGGATGAATCATATTCTTGACCATTGGAACCTCTCTCTAGAGTCTCCAACTGGGTTTGAACAAGCTCTAATTGATGTTGTATGGCTTTAAAGCTTTGTGAAAGAGGATCTTCCATTCTGATAGTATGACCAAGAGCTTCCCAAGGATGAAGAATGCAAAGTTTCTCACCACAAAACAATAGTAAACCACACAATGGCCACTAAGAACATTATAGCAAAGCAACAAAATGCAAATTTTTTTTAGAAAATTTTATATGCAAATGGAATGCAAAACAACTATTAAAATGAAAATTGACCTAAAACACTACCTAACACTTCAACAACTAACAACTAATTAAGACAAACTCAAAAACACACTAGCAACTAAGAAAAATTAAAGAAAACCCAAAAAAAACCTAGAAAAATACCAAAAAAAAAGAAAGAAAATTCAGAAAAGTATAGTAACCCTTCGAATTTGGCTAAAATCTAGTAAACCTTGTTTAAAATGCTGAAAAAAATTGACCTGTCAAATTTCAGAATTTTCTGAGCAAGAATATTTCAGTTCCAGTAAGACAGTGCTAATCGAAAATCAAAATTTCGCCAAAATTCAAATGAGTGCTACACACTTCCTACCAAACTAAGACACACTATTACAACTAAAAAAAAACACTTAACTACTTAAAACTTTGGCAATCATCCTCCCCGGAAACGGCGCCAATTTGATGAACCAATATCGTGTGAGTTCGTAAAATAAAACTAGGTTTGAAAATGTAGCGTAGTAGCTTAACCTAGGTCGTTCTTGTGAGGAGATTAATTTTCAGGTTTCTAAGTAGTAAAGTGATAAATACCTTAAAATTATTAGAAATCATTTTGAGAATTTGATTTTTAAACTAATGAAGGAATATAAGCTAAAGCAATATTTTTGTATTTTTCGATTTTTAAGACAAATAAGCAAACGAAATCAAAATTAACAATAAACAAGCTAAATTAAATAAACTAGAATAATTATAAGACGAGATTCCCTTAAATTGAGGTTTTAGTCTTCCTTGCTTGCTAATGATATGAATTCCATAATATGAGTCAAGAGAATGGAACTAAGCTACCACTAGCTCCATACTTGCAATAATCATTTAATTCATTCTACCGAAGCAATTAAACGAATACCACCAAATAATTCCGACTCAAGGAGATGAATAATCAACTTCCAATTCTAACTTGTAATTACCATTACAAAAGTTCAAAGCATTCAGTTAAGTCATTTACAATCCACTTAACCGAGTTGGAATAAACAACTCAACCTACTCCTAAATTGAATCATACAAAGCTTAATTAATCAACTCCTAACTCAACCACCAAGTTTATTCACTTGGCATAGAACAATCTAGATCACAACCATATACTTTACCAAGCTATACAATTATGAAATAGAAAGAGAGCTTAAAGGAATTCCATTGAAGTTTAAAAGCTCAAACCATTATCCAACTCAAGGAAATCACCAAAGCTTAGCTACTCATGGAGGAAGAAAATGAAGCTTGAAGAATAGAGCAATCAGCCATTTGATAAAATAATGTGCACCGAATGTCTTCAATTGCAGCACCAATTATCAATCCCTTTAAAAAACTCCTTGGTCTTCAATTCTCGGTCAAGCATTCTCCTCTTTCACATTCAATGCTCTTTTCTTCCCTTTCACACTCCTTTTGTCTAGCCGCCACTCACTTCTCTCCTGCTATCACAGCCGCCATCTCCCCTCTATTCTTTGTCTCGTGTCTCCTTTCACACCCAGCCGTCAAACCCTTTATTCCATTCGGTGCTCCTCCCCCACTCACACACAGTCGCCACTTCCCTTATTCTAATCTCTACTTCCCCTTTTTTTCTTACGTGGTCAGCCCCCTTTTATTCAATTAGGTGTTGTTTCACTTTTTCTCACAGCTTCCACACGGTCCAACCCATCATACCCACACTTATCCCATTCGGTCAAGCTCCCTTCGGTCCTTCATTCCCTTGTTATCCATCCTGTGGTCTTTGTTTCCTCATTTCTTTAATTAATTCAATGGGTCCAGCCCATTTCCTTTCCCTTCTTCAATTCAGCTGTTGTCCCAAAACGTTTTGCAGCTTGCTTCTTCTTTTATTATTCCATGTGGTCCCCTTCACCAATTTGTCCAGCAACCTTTTCTCCTTTTCTTCAATTATTCCCAACACCACTTCCTTCTTCAATTGCTCCCATCTGTCTAACTAGCTTCTTTTCTTTCAAATACCCCTATTGGGTCAGCCCATTTTTCTCAAATCAATTTTCTCTAGGTTAAATGAGTAAGTTGTGCCACATCCTCATCTATAAAATTAGATTCACAAAGTAATATCTTTTGCTCACAATTATAGAATAATGGGAATAACAAATATTAATTAAAAATATAACAATTTAACTACTTTAATTCGCAAATTGTTCTTTCACTAAAATCTCAAATTAACACTTGATTATGCCCAAAATATTCAATTAAGTCCCAAAAAAGCCTAAGATTAATTAATAAAAATATATAAATATTGAGCTCTATTAGAAGGAGATAGGAGGAACGAAGGGTAGTTTAGGAATTTGGGGAACCTAAACATTATTAATTTTAAAAACAATAACAAAATAAAAAAAATACATGGATGACAAGTGAGATTATAACCATTGGAGATAAGCATGCTTTGTAAGCGCCAAATTGCATATTCATTATTTAAATTTGATGAGTAAGCATTTTTTTGTTAGAGGGGACTAATAGTATTAAGATTGAAAAAGTAAAAATACACATTATAAATTTAAGGGATTAAAATGAATCTTGATACAAATATAAATGATTAAATGTATACTTTAACCTATTAAAAATCTTTAAAGTTGACATTATATTTTCAAGATTTTAGAATTTAAAATCTAAAATAATAACATTTTTGCATCGATATTATATTTTTAATATAAAATAACATAAGCACACGAGGTTGTCTTTAACTTGTGCAAGAGGTTATGAGTTCTTGGATTCAAAATTCAAGGGAAAGCATGGAAATGCACTAATAATTGAAGTAAAGGGTATTTCTGTCACTTCATGAATTCCTTTTATCCTTCTTTTTCTCCCAATAGGCAATTGATTAAGGGAAAATCCCTCAAAAAGAAACTGGAAATCATGAAAAGACAGAAAAGTGCTTTGAATTTCTGAAATTTTGCAGAGGTGCTTTGTGACTGATCAGGTGTAACCCCTGTCTTTAAACACGTAATTATAGTTCGATATCACATAATGGAATTGGATTAGAGACCGCCAGATAATTTAAACTCATTTCAAATTCCTATCTTATAGTAGGATTTTCATAAAGTGTTTGTAAAACTCTTCCCTGTCCTGGTCTCAGTTTCAAAACTCGAATATAACTACCTGTGCAGTTAATTTACATTCACATATATCATAGTGTATTACCAAATCCCTGGCAACTCCCGGGTTCTATTCATGTATAATCTAAGGGTTTCATAAGTCTCCACTAGGGGATTACATCACCCAAAATCAAAAGTAATATCTACACCTCGAAATATACAGTAATCCCAAGTTTAAAAGTAGATAATCAACATTCCAAAATCAAATATATTCCGAAGGGTCCTAATCGCTCTGGGTTGCCCGCTTCTCTTTAGCGCCACTAGCCCTGTCTGAAATGTTAGTCATTGGAAAGAACGAGATTCAAGAGATTCCCAGTAGTAACAAATCACTCATACTGTGCATAAACACAAAGCATATAAGGTCATGTTAGCAGCATCACAATGTAACGTGGTTCACACCACAAACGACAGCACTCATGGCTGTAAACTCTAAGCGTCAGCTTTCGTTGCGATCTCAATGTATTCACAAGGTATTCACTAGGCGTCAGCTTTCACTGCGATCACAATGTAATCACAAAGTATTCACTAGGCGTCAGCTTTCGCTGCGATCACAAAGCATCACAATGTCACAATGTATTCTCAATGCACGACAAACATATATGCAATGTTTCACACAAAGTATAAGAGAGGAGTCACTACCTTGCTCCTTCCTGACGTTCTTCTACACCGTGGGCTATCGAGGGCGGCAAATATCAAATCCTATAAATCAAATCAGGGACAACCCGTCAATCTCTTTTCCAAGTTTTCCAATTTCCTAGTACTTTATGTTGGTTATCATTTAGACTCTTTAGGGTGCTACTATAGGCCTAAACATATGCCTAAAGGGTTGGGAGAAACTACCCTGAAGATACCTTTTCCGAGTAAAGCACACTCATTTTGGGCTGCCTAACTCCAATATTGCCCTCACCCGTGCTCGAGTCCCAACGAGTGAGCCACAGGAAGTGTCTGCCCGAGAACAAAGCTCAAAATATTCTCACACTCACTCGAGCACAGGAAGCTGCACTCGAGCAATGACTACAAGTGCACTCGAGCACCAAAGAGTGACTACCCGAGAGCAACCCAACTCCCAGGCGACAAGTGCACTCGATCACCAGCCCTAGTGCTCGAGTGACTTCCCAATGCTCGCGAGTGATGACGCATGTCACTCAAAGATGAAGAAGTGCACCCGTGATTTCTGCCTAAAGACTCAACCAAAATACCCAGAATTTCATACCGCACTCGAGTGAGACCCTCCCTCACTTGAGTAAGGCTTATCAGATGCCAGATTCACAGTAACTGACAAGGTTTTCCAGAATTGACCAATTTGCTATCAATGGTCCTAAAGCTTGTACCAAAACCCATTCTCACTTATTTTAACACAAGGAACCTATTGGTAACCTCAAAACAACCAAACTTCCACTCAAGCAACACATTCCCATCTCTAGACCACAAGATCACCAAAAACCATAATTTTCCAAACTTCCTTACTCAACCTCAAATCAAACTTAGTGACATTATAACACATCTTACCCCATTTCCTACACATTACTACACCAAACTCTTTCATTATTCAATTCTCATGAAATCAGGGCAAAATTCCAGAATTTACTAAACTTAACCAAAAATCATAACATATATACCAAAATTCATCAAAAGCTTACCTCTTAAACTTGCTGAAATCAAAACCTTGATTCTTCCACTTTCAAATTTCCTCAAGTTTCCACACACCACAAATCAAAAATCTGAAAACATTGGAATGAATCTCTTGACCTCTTGAATAAAATCAATGAAGGTAAAGTGAGCATTTAGAGTCAAATACTCACCTAAAATTCAAACCCTTCATTTTTCTTTCTTGCCTAGATCGCCGGAAATTGAGGGAGAATGAGGAGAGAGATGAGAGATGAAACCGTTTTTTTTCCTTGCCCCATACACACACAGAGCCGACTTTGAGAGGAGGAGGAGATAGGGAAATAACTTTTAACTTTTTGACCACTCTTATGGTCACCACAATGCCACTTGTCAAGATCTCCTTTCCCCCTTCCATGAACTCACATATTCCCATACACACTTGATTCCACCTCTTGCTTAACAAATCCTAGCCATTAATCTCAATTACCAAAGAGTTTTCTATTCGGTAACTGACCAGTCGGTTGGTAAATTTACCGTTTTTCCCCTGATCGACACAATGCTTTACTAAACCATCACTAAGCAATTTTATATCACATTGCACAACATATACTTCAAAAGTGCTTAATTATCATTACTTACATCACTTTGAAGTTATTAATCCTTGATTACAATTCTTGATATTACATCAGGGATTTACAAATTCAGAGGAAATTACCAATTTTCCGTTACTTATTTTTTTATTAAAACAATAAATTTAAGGTACTAAAATGAATCTTGATACAATCTCATATCAGGAATTTGCAACCTTAGATAAAAATTTGTAACCTTATCTGAGCTTGTGAATTCTTTATCTCAACTTGTTATTTCTTCCTTATTGCAACTTGTCAATTTCTTATCTGAACTTGGTAATTCTGTATCTAAACTTGTGAATGGCCTGAGAGCGTAAGTGAATCTTTTACTTAAATAAAAGTTATGAATTCATTATCTCAAGTTATCAATTTCTTATCTGAAGGCAGAAATTATTCATCTAAACGTGTGAATGACCTGAGAGTGAAAGTGAATTTTTTGTTCAAACAAAAATTGTGAAATCCTTATCTCAATTTGTTAATTACTCATATGAACTCAAGAATTCCTTATCTAAACTAGTGAATGGTCTGAGAAAGTAGGTGGATTTTTTGCTTAAAAAATGAAAGTTGTGAAATCCTTATATGAACTTGTTAATTTCTTTTATCAATTTGCCAATTCCTTATCTGAGTTTGTTGGTTGGCTTAGTTAAAAATCAAAGGTTACTATATATATATATATATATTTTTTTTTTTTTTTGCAATATATATATATCAAAGGGCTTGGCTAGCCTGGTGGTTGCTCGCTACCGTAAGTGCATAGATCGCTTCAAGTAATAAAGTGATAAATAAAGATCGTTCCCACAAAAACTATGACAAAAACAAGTTAACTAATGTAACCATATGTTTAATTATGTTGAATGGAATCATTTGAAATTGATCAAGTTGAGCCAAAATATGTTGTTGAGGTAAAAAAGAAATTTAAAACTATTTTTAAACTAAAAATTTATAAAAGCGAATGATTCTTTAAATTCAAGTATTAAATGAAACTTAGGATTGTTTATCCCCCTTGTATTTCAAAAGCACCCACTCAAATCCCCCCATTATATGATACTTAATGAAATGTTATACTAGCCAAGGATATTAAATTACCTATAAGTGCTCTCTCATGTCTCCAAATACGTGTGTTTAGTTCAATTAATTAATTAATCTCTTAATTAACTAATTAAACCCTGATTTTCATTGCAAATCCTATTTGGCTATGTGAGGTTAATGAGTATATCTCTACCTCATTCACAAAACTATCCATTCAATTCACAAATTTCAAGTTCACACACGATTAAACTCAAGTTATACACTTAATCTAGCCCTCTCAAGCATCAATCAAGCGAACCCAACAATCTCATTGGTGGCCAATCAATAAGAAGCATTAAACAAAGAGTAAAATCAACATAATCTCATCATTAATCACAAATATAAAGGAAAAATGAGTACTTAATCCATATAAGGAATCAAAACAATCCTAAAAGAAGAGATACTTAGCTGCTCAAAATGTATAGAAAAACTAAGCATAACAACTAAATAAACTATAAAAAAAGGGAAAAGAGAAGAAAAGAAATGAAACCAAGGTAGAAGTCACAAAATCCCTCTTGGAACCACCACCCAAGCTCCAAAACTATCTAAAATCTCCTCTCCAAGGTGTCTCCTTTCATGCTTCAGCTTCCCAGGGTGTAGAGTGTATGTTTTCGGTGCTATTCCCTAGGTTAAATAGTGTTTCACAACTTCTGACATCAAAACGGGCAGCTGCACTTTTTCAGGACTTGTTACGGCAAGTCTGTCAACTTGCCTTAGCTAGTTACACAGAGAGCCAAGTTTCCTTCAGATTCTTGACTTGCTACAGCAAGTTTGTCAAGTTGTTGTGGCTAGTTACACAGAGAGTATACAAAAAGTACTTGCCACAGCAAGTTTACCAACTTGCTGAGTCCAGTTACACAGAGAGCAAACAGGGATAACTTGCCACGTAAAGTTTATCAACTTGCTGAGACCAATTGCAGAGGTTCCTCTATTTTACATTGCTTCACTTCCTTTGTTCTTTTCTTGTTTCTTGGTTCTTATAGGGCTTCAAAACTTGTCTTCATCCTCCTACAAAAGAGAGAGGATTTATAAATTCTCAATTGAATCACAAATATAACAAGAATTCCTTTGATTTTTGTTTGATACTTTGATATACACATTTTATTCTATACACTTCTTTCAATGTACATTTTGAACCCAAAAGTAGGGGAAAAGAGAAGAAAATGTATTGGAATGTTGACAATTTCTAAGAGTTAACAGTGGTCATGCACTTTTTGTACATGAAAGTGGTGGGGGGTTTGAACCCCTACCCCCACCACTTTAGGAATTTTCCCCAAAGCCAGGGAATATTCCAGGCCAGAGCCCTTGTTGGCCGACGCGGGCCGGCCGGCCAGTAAGATAATTATTATTTTAATAAAAAAAATAAGTAAAGGAAAAGTTGTCATTTCCTCTGAATTTGTAAATCCCTGATCAGTCACAAAGCACCTCTATAGGATTTCAGAAATTCAGAGCACCTGTCTGTCTTTTCATGATTTTCAGGTGCTTTTTAAGGGAGTTTCCTATAACTTGTCTTAATCAACCATCAACATAACGTTTAATACTCCATAAATATGACTATATTAGTATTAATATAATTAAATCATTAAGATAGATAATTAAGACCTTTATGTGTGCTTAAGTGCTACTTCTTCATCCAGATGCAATTGAAGTGCATTGCATATTTTACAGGACACCTTAGCACTTGTTTCTAAGGTTACTAAACCTAGAGCAACCACTGGACCAGTCTGGGTAGTAGGTCAAGATTTAGTGGGTAAAATCGGAGTCAAATGGGAGATAACCTAGAGCCAAACCAGTGAGAAAGTGAACTTGAACGATACTACCTCCGGTCCTAATTATAAAACATAGTTGACTTTTTTTAGAGAGATTGAGGAAGTTAAATAAGTTATTTAATCATATCATATATTGTGTATTCTTATATTAGAAATCATTTTATAAGTTAGGCAAAATAGTTTGGAGAAAAATGATAAATATAAATACTTTAAAATAATTTAATTAGTTTCCTTAATCTCTCCAAAAAAGTCCATTTTGTCTTATATTTAGGATCGGAGGGATTAATATTTTTTTTATAGTTTTGAAATTTGAAAATTCTTGAAGATCAATTGATTATATTTTTTAGTGATTTTTTTTGCATTAGAAAGTAGATATCTCAAGCTTTCAATAGAGTCTTAATTAGTAATTTTTAGAAATATGTATAATTAGATATGAATTTTTGAAGACATGAAATTCTTAATAAACATTAAACAGATCAAACCGGACCAGTTAGGTGACCAGTTCATGGCTTTCATGGTCCAATCGATCAGTCAAGTCCGATTTTAATAACCATACTTATTTCATTATGTTCTGATCTTGGATTCTCTTTCGCCTTACGGAAAGGGAACTGTGTGGTTGATTCTATTGTAGTTTCTATGCGCAGGAAGGTATGCCTTTTGGGGGTGAACTCACTGTCACCTTCTTCGGTTCCCCTACTCTCATGTGATGTCATTAGTTCTATGGCCACTATTTATCAACAGTAAGGTGCAACCACAATTAGGGGTGAGCATGGAGCCCAGTTGCCTAGTATGCCCACTTGAGTCCAGTCAAAAATTGCCCAGCCCAACCCAACCCCAAAAAAGTGGCCCAATTGCACCTAATCATATACAAACACATATTGGTTCATAATTTGTCGTGTAATTGTGAAGATATATGATAGTTTTGTTTGTTTAATTTCAAGACTCAAGTTATAGATTTATTTTGAAATATTTCAAGGCATGAAATTATGGAATGTATTTTAATTTTTTAATAGTATTTATTAGATACAAGTGGACATTTTTTTTTTAATATGGTATCTGCAAAGGGATTACCACTTAGGCAGGGAAGTTTGTCCTACCCAGCCTACCCTTACCCTGCTTGAAATGGTAAGGACTTCTATTGGGTATGGTCGAGTAAATGGCTACAAAATACAACCCTTTCATCTTCCAAGTAGGGTGCCCAGCCCATGCCACCACTAACCACAACACATGATGGTTTCATTCGTAAAGGGATTGGTTGAGCTCTCATACAAATTAGCTGTTTTTGTTTTTGTTTTCTTATTCCTAGAAGTTTGTTATTCCATTTGCTATTGTTTAGGCATTGTTGGTTTGTATCTTTATCCTTAGTTAAAGTATAATTTTAGTTATTTAAATTTGTATAAGGTTTACTTTTAGTTTCTTAAATTTTTGTTTTTGTTTTCTTATTCCTAGAAGTTTGTTATTCCATTTGCTATTGTTTAGGCATTGTTGGTTTGTATCTTTATCCTTAGTTAAAGTATAATTTTAGTTATTTAGATTTGTATAAGGTTTACTTTTAGTTTCTTAAATTTATAAAATATACTTTAATTCTTAGAAATTAACATCTTTAATGTGACTAACAGAAAATGGTGACTGTGCAATGCTCACAAATCAAACTTATATTTTTTAAATCGAGAAATACTGATATATCATTTATTCAATTTATCTTATTTGGTTTTGCGAAAAAATAAATTAAATTTTTTCATCTACCCTTCTTTCTTCATGGTCTAGTGATAAATCACAATTTTAATATATTTTATCCCACCTTATTCATTTATTTTGGAGATTATTTTAGGCTAATTTGGATTTATTAGATGATATTTGGATAATTAGCCAATTTTGGGAAATAATATAAATCTGAATTGATTATGATATTATTGGGCTCAAAAAAAGATAATATTATATTGTGATTGAAAAATATTTTCAATTATAAGAAAAATCACGATTTTATTATATTCTTGCAGAAAATCCTACGGTGCAGAGCTTTTCTTAGAAACTCAAAAAGGATCCAATGGTGGAATTTTATTGGGCTTTTGGAATTTTAATAGGCCCAAATTAGTACCCAAAACTCTCCCCTCCCTTCTTAAAAATACCCTAGCCGTCACATAGAGGGGAGGAACGCGCAGACACCGACACAGCCGCTGGACACACTTGCAGAACGCTGACGCGAGCTACACGGAGGGACGATATTGTGGAGTTCTTGGCTTGAATGTAATTGACGCAGTACTCCAGAGGATAGATATTGATTCATTTAATTGCTATTCTTTCTCCACGCGGGTCCCACGGCATTAAGCAATTATCAACTCAAAGTCCACAAGGCGATTTTCATGGCTGTGTCATGCTGAGCGAGAGAAATGAGGAGGGAACGCGGACACACTGACGGACTGACGAGCACAGACACGACGCTGAGACAGGGGAGGCGCTGAATACGCAGAGACGGAGATACACGAACTGACGCGGAAGCAGGCTGAAGACTCACGCATCTCACTATCATCAACCCCTTGAATTGCATCCCTTCCATTCCCGTAGCTTTTCCCTTCATCTCACCAAAACACCGATCTTCTCATTCAATTCACACCACGGGCCCACCTCCACATTTGACAATTCAACCCCTTTTGAATTGTCATCAAATATCATCGCACAGTGAAGGAGATTGCACAGTGACGGAGCTGAGTTAATCAATTTCTTCTCAATATTTCTTCATGGCCGTGACTTTTATGAAGGAGTTTGAGGAGGAAAATTCCATGGAAGCTTAAGTTCTTTTGGGAGGCAATTTGGGAGAAGCATGGAGGAAGCTAGAGCCTAGGAGCTTACACTTGAGACCACAAGGGAGTGTCTTTCTTTTATCTTTTTGATTCAAGACTTGAGATTGTTTAGTTTTAAATAATTTTGGGTTGTGTTAATTGAGAACAATTTAGTTTTAGATTGTAAACTTATTTTTATTTGGATTGAATTGATATTTTGGATTTGCTTTATTCTTAAATGATTATTGGGATTTTTGTTTGCAAACCTTTGATTGTCGATTAAATTATTAATTGAGTTTTCATTATTAATTTAATTGTCGATTTGGGTTTAATCGCTTGATTGTTTAATTAGGTGATTAATTGTCGAATTGTTTAATTAGGCAATTGTGAACATAATTTCCAAAACTATCTTAAGCAATTTTGATTGGTTTTTAATAGATTTAATTAACCAGCATTTTTCCATTATGAGTTCTCTAGTAGATTAGGTGTTATTGAGCATGAGGGTTTCCCATGTCTTGATTAGGTGATTAAATTTATTGAATCCAATTTTTCATGAATCTCCCTTTGGTCTAATAAATTAAATGGCTAAGAAAGCTAAATCCATGTGAATCCCAAGTTGTCCCCTTCATTATCATAACTGAACCAAATCCCTGTTGATTGTCTTGCCTTTGATTATTTTCTTTGCTTAGTATCTTAATTCATTTTTCACTAAAAACCCCCTAAATATTGCATTCCAATTCATTTAGGTTAGTTTCATTCTCATATAGATTTTAGAGTCATTTGCATTTAGGTAGTAGAATCTTGCATTATAGTTTAGGTCCATTCTATTGCATCTTTTGTTACTTAAAAATCAATCCTAAAGAAAACCCATAGCTTGCTCCTTGGGAGAATGACCTAGGTTGACCCTAAACTGCATAATAATTTAGGACCTAGTTTAATTGATTGCTTTAGCGACAGAAGCACGCATCAATTTTGGCGCCGTTGCCGGGGAGCAGCGGTTAGGCTTTAGGTTTGAGTTTTTAGGCAACTTCTTAGGTAGTTGTTTATTGCATGACCCGATCCTCTTCTGAAAAATTGTTTGAATTTGATCCTGAGATTGAGAGGACACTTCACCAACGAAGAAGGACTAGAGCTAGTACTTTTGTAGGCAATAGTTCCTCTGTTGAGCCCATTGTTGATTCTTCTGATTCTAAGGTCAATATGGATGTTAATAATATTGTTGTTAATGCTGATGGGAATGTTAATGTTAATGCAAATGCAAATGCAATTGTAAATGCAAATGCAAACGCAAATGCAAATGCAAATGCTAATATTGTTGATCCTGCTATGACTATTAGAGAATTGGTTTCACCTGATTTGCATTTTCAAAATTGGTGTATCAATTATCCTGATATTAATGCAAATTTTGAATTGAAATCTGGATTGATTCACTTACTTCCAAAATTTAATGGCCTTTCAGGTGAGGAAGCGTACAATCACTTGAAGATGTTTCACATGGTTTGCACTGCTATGAAACCTGTTGGTGTGACTGAAGATCAGATTAAGATGCGTGCCTTCCCATTCTCTTTAGAAGGATCTGCTAAAAATTGGTTGCTTCGATTACCTCCTGGATTCATCACTTCATGGAACCAATTGAAGAAACTGTTCTTGGAAAAGTATTTCCCAGCTTCTCGCACTTCATCTATCAGGAAGGACATATGTGGATGTCGACAGGTGGTTGGAGAATCCTTATATGAATATCTAGAGCGTTTTAAAATGCTATGTTCTAGCTGTCCCCACCATCAGATTCCGGATACATTACTGATCCAATACTTCCATGAAGGTCTCTTACCTCTAGAGAGAGATTTATTAGACTCAGCTGCTGGTGGTGCACTTCTACACTTGACTGTGGATCATGCTTGGGAATTGATTGAAAGGAAAGCTGAAAATAGCCAACAATTTGGTACTAGACAACAGGTCAAAGTTAATGAAGTGGGACGAATTTCTTCTAATTCTGAATCTCGCCTAGAGAGCAAAATTGATAGACTCGCATCTGCTATGGAAAAAATGGTTATGTCTCAGATGCAAAATTCTTCTAATATGGCCACTCCTATGGGGTCCTCTACTTCTGTTACCCCACAGGCTAACTCTTCTGCTTTAGTAGGGCCATTCTGCTCTATTTGCTCTCTAGCTACTCATGGTACTGACTCTTGCCCCTACATGAATGATGGAGTTGAATCTTGTAATGCTATTTACCCTTCTAAGCCTTTGACTCAAGGCGGCCAAAGATATGATCCTTACTCCAATACATACAATCCTGGATGGCGTGATCATCCAAACCTTCGATATGGAAATGGCCAAGCTCAGCAAGCACAATTCAATCAAAGTGGGAATTCTAGTGGCAAGATGTTTCAACAAGTTAGACAATCAATGCCAGTCCAAGATGAAGATTCAGGGTTAGCAAGTAAGGTGGACGCTATGATGAAAATCCTGATGCAGCAACAGCAACAGATGCAGGAATTTCAAGCTTTTAAAACTCAAATGGGTCAATTTTCTAACCCACTCAGTAATGTACAGAGTCAAGGTTCAGGAAAGCTTCCATCTCAAGTGGTAACCAATCCGAACGTTGGACCTCAACAAAATCCTAATATTGGTGGAGTTAATGCTATATCTCTTCGACGTGGAAAGATAATCCCTTCTGCAGATCCTATTACCACCAATACTTCAAATGATGAGGAAGTTGTTGATGACTCTCCTTCTACTCTTCCTTCTACTTCCACTTCCACATCGCAGGATCAGCCCACTTTATCAAAAACACAAGTGGCACCTCATGAAGAACAAGAAAAGGGTGAGGAAGGACAACAAGTGATCAAACCGGCCCTGCCATTTCCTACTGCAGTAGCTAAGGCTGAAAGGAGAAAGAAGGAAGCTGAGATGTTTAATGAAGTCTATGATATCTTCAAGAAAGTGGTGATCAATGTTCCACTAGTTGACTTAGTCGCACAAGTGCCTAAATATTCAAAATTCTTGAAGGAGTTATGTACTACAAAGAGAAAATTTAAGCATGAAGGCAAGGTTGACTTAGGAGCAGTTGTCTCCTCTCTTTATCAAATGCCAATGCCAGTAAAGTGCAAGGATCCTGGTAGCTTTCTCATCCCTTGTACTATTGGTGACATTGACTTCTCAGATGCCCTAGCAGACTTGGGAGCAGCTATCAACGTTATGCCAAAATCAGTCTTCAATCAACTCAAGGGTGTGGAACTTAAGCCCACAAATCTCATTGCATCCCTTGCTGATAGACGTTGCACAGTCCCAGAAGGCGTCTTGGAGGACATCTTGGTCAAGGTAAAAGATTTCATATTCCCTGCAGACTTCTATGTTCTTGATATGGATGATGGTAGGTTTAGGCAGAAAGGACATTCATCTTTGATTCTAGGTAGACCTTTCCTTAAAACTGCTAGAGCTATGATAGATGTGCATGCTGGTAGCCTTACTTTGGAATTTGCTGGTGAAACTATTAGATTTAATGTGCTTGAATCCATGAGACATCCCCTTGATGATTGTGCTGAGATAGATGTTAATGCTATTGATGCCATTATGGATGATTCTGTTGTAGATCTTAGAGATAACATGCTTAATAGACCCGGTGATATTACCTGTTTAGATGATACTATCTCTTGTTCATGTGCTGAAATTGGTAGTTGTGATACGTGTGCTGATCTTGATAGTGCTGATATTGATATTTTCACTGATGCTATTGAGATTATGAGACATTCTAGACATGATCATTATGTGCCTAATTGTAGCATTAGCAATTCTAGTGATCACACATCTACTACTTCTATTGATTCTAATGGACTTTCTCAGTTACTTAGTGTGATTGATGCCATGAATAGAACTAATTTATCTCCACTACCTGACTCTGAATTATTGATTGACATTGATCATGTTTCTAATAGTGAGATTTCTGATTATGATTCTATCTCTGACATGAGTGCTACTGATGGCACTATTGCTGATGATTGTGATGTGTTGCTTGATTCTGCTGCACTTGCAGTTTCTACTAATACTCCCCAAGATGGGAAAGTTTGCTCTTCTGTTTGTGAATCAGTTGTGCAGGTTTCTAGTTTGAATGATATAGATTTAAAGCCGCTCATACCTTCAATTGAGCAAGCTCCAATTTTGGAGTTAAAGCCACTTCCTGCCTCCTTGAAATATGTCTATTTGGGGACGAATGAGACACTTCCTGTGATTATAGCTAATGACATAACTGCTGATGAGGAGACCCGCCTCTTAGAGGTGCTTAGGGGACGGATGAAAGCTATTGGATGGACTCTTGCTGATATCCCTGGAATCAGCCCAAATGTGTGCATGCATCGGATCCTGCTAGAAGATGGTGCCAAAGCTGTGCGACAGCCACAGAGGCGACTCAATCCATTGATTCTTGATGTGGTAAAGAAAGAGGTATCTAAACTTCTTTCTGCAGGTATAATCTACCCTATTTCTGATAGCCAGTGGGTAAGTCCAGTTCAGGTAGTACCTAAGAAAACTGGTATTACAGTTGTGCGTAATGACGAAGGTGAGCTAGTTCCGACTAGAGTCCAGAATAGTTGGAGAGTATGTATTGACTATAGAAAATTGAATTCTGTGACTAGAAAGGATCACTACCCCCTTCCCTTCATAGATCAGATGTTAGAAAGACTGGCTGGTAGATCACATTACTGTTTTTTGGATGGTTTTTCTGGATATTTTCAGATTTCTATTGCCCCTGAGGATCAGGATAAAACCACATTCACATGTCCATTTGGAACCTTTGCATATAGACGCATGCCATTTGGCTTATGTAATGCACCAGGCACTTTCCAACGTTGCATGGTTTCCATATTCTCTGATTTTCTTGAGCGTTGCATGGAAGTTTTCATGGATGATTTCACTGTTTACGGTGATTCTTTTGATGCATGCTTAGCTAGTTTGGACAATGTTTTGGAAAGATGCATTCAATATAATCTTGTGTTGAATTTTGAAAAATGTCATTTCATGGTTAAGAAAGGAATTGTTTTGGGCCATGTTGTTTCACATGATGGTATTGAGGTTGATAAAGCTAAAGTTGATATTATTTCATCCCTTCCATACCCTTCTTGTGTGAAAGATGTACGTTCTTTTCTTGGGCATGCTGGATTTTATAGAAGGTTCATCCAGGATTTTAGTAAGATAGCACTGTCATTATCTCGTTTATTGCAGAAAGATGTGGGTTTTGTTTTTGATGATGCTTGCAGGTATGCATGGGATGAGTTAAAGAAGAAACTCACTACACCCCCCATCATTCAGCCACCTAATTGGAGCCTTCCATTCGAGCTCTTGTGTGATGCTTCAGATTATGCATTAGGTGCTGTTCTTGCCCAGAGAGTAGAGAAGAGACAACATATCATAGCCTATGCCTCTCGAACACTAGATGCTGCTCAGGCTAACTACACTACCACAGAGAAAGAGCTATTTGCAATCGTCTTTGGGTTAGAGAAGTTTCGATCCTACATCCTTCACACCAAGGTGACCGTCTTTACAGATCACTCAGCTATCAAATACTTGTTCAAAAAATTGGACTCCAAACCCCGCCTCATTAGGTGGGTGATGCTGATACAAGAGTTCGATGTGGAGATTCGTGATAAGAATGGTGCAGAGAATATGGTAGCTGATCACTTGAGTAGGATTGAATCGCCTCCGGTAACATCTTTACCCTTAGACGATTTTCCCGATCAAAGGCTCTGTGAGGTTGTTGTTTCTATCCCTTGGTATGCTCATATTGCAAATTATTTAGTTGCGTCTGTTTTGCCAGCTGACATGAATACACATCAATTGAATAAGTTTAAGAAAGATGTTAAATTCTATATCTGGGATGATCCTTACTTGTGGCACATTTGTAGTGATCAAATTATTAGGCGATGCATTCCTGATGATGAATTTGAGTCTGTCTTAACTTTTTGCCATACTCTTGCATGTGGGGGACATTTTAGTGCTAAGCATACTGCTAGGAAAGTTTTGGAAAGTGGATTGTTTTGGCCTAGTCTATTTCGTGATGCCCATGAATTTTGTAAGAAGTGTTCTAGGTGTCAATTTGTGGGTACTATTTCTAGGAAACATGAGATGCCCCAACAACCCTTATTATTCTGTGAAGTCTTTGATGTTTGGGGAATTGATTTCATGGGACCTTTTCTCACTTCATTTGGTTATCTGTATATCTTGCTGGCTGTGGATTATGTGTCCAAGTGGGTTGAGGCTATCCCCACTCGTACTAATGACTCTTCTGTAGTGGTTTCCTTTGTTCGGTCTCACATTCTTTGTAGGTTTGGCATTCCCAGAGCTATCATTAGTGATCAAGGAACTCATTTTTGCAATCGGAGTTTGTTGAACTTGCTTAGCAAGTATGGTGTGATGCACAAGGTAGCCACCCCATACCATCCTCAGACGAATGGTCAATCAGAACTCTCTAATAGAGAAATCAAGCTCATTTTAGAAAAGACAGTGCAACCCAACCGGAAGGACTGGAGTAAAAGGCTTGATGATGCACTTTGGGCGTATCGCACAGCATATAAAAGTCCCATTGGCATGTCTCCTTACAGGATTGTCTATGGCAAAGCATGTCATTTGCCAGTAGAGGTGGAGCACAAGGCGTATTGGGCAATAAAAAGGTGCAACCTCGATCTTGCTAGTGCCAGTGCTGAAAGGAAGTTGCAATTGCAAGAGCTTGAAGAGTTAAGAAGGGAAGCTTATGAGAATGCGAGGATTTATAAGGAAAGAACTAAAGCAGCCCATGACAAACTCATTATGAAGAGAGAATTCCAAGTGGGCCAAAAAGTTCTACTCTACGTCTCCAGATTGAAACTCATGCCTGGAAAGCTCCGCTCTAGATGGGAGGGGCCCTTCATTGTCATTGATGTTTTCCCATATGGAGCTGTGAAGATCAAGAGGGAGCCGAATGGAAAATGCTTCACTGTCAATGGACATCGCTTGAAGCCGTTCTATGATGGATTCCCCACTCAAGCAGTGGAGGTTACCGCACTACGAGACACCACGTAGACCCCGGTTGTATTCCTTCCTTCACTCTTTTATTTTGCATTGTCATATTATTAAGTTGAGTAGTGCTGCATATTACCTGTCTTTGTGCTTTGCTATGACTGTTTTGCATTGAGGACAATGCATTGTTTAAGTGTGGGGGAGGGATCAACCGTTTTGAATGTGAAAATTGCAAGTTTTAAGTAACTTTAGTATGATACATCCTTGATTTGAAAGGTGATTAATCATGTTTTGAGACAATAGACTAAGTGGCAATGAATTTGACTTAGGAGAATTTAGGCTAGTAATCACATAGACCTAGTGAGATTTTGAGCCTAATGCAATTTTTTTTTTCAGTGTGTACCCCCTATCTCTTTACTTGATCTAGAACTTGACTTGAATCTTATTTGAGGCCACATTTTATGCATGTGTATACATGAAGATGATAAAGGCATTGATTTCATTTTAGCCATATAAGCCAAACAGCCTATCCTTTCCATACATATACCCTTTGTTTAGCCCCTTTGAGCCTATATTTTATTTTATTTTATTTTTTTTTCTCACCCCATAACACAAAAAAGGAAAAATCCTACCCTTTTGAATGTCTTAGAAGTTGAAGAGCATTGCATTATATCTATTTTGGATGGAAGAACGTGTATAAAATTGGGAATTGGGTCATTGTGAAAAGTTTGATATGTTATCTTAAAAAAAAAAGAGCAATAAGATTCCGTTCCGCTGGTTTAAGCTGTGCTTAGTAACCGGGGGTCTTCATCACCAATGTTGATCTTCGCGTCAAACGGCCAGTAAGAGCTATGAGCGTGCTAGTAGCATCTTGGTGCTATTGAGTTATAAATGTTTGAGTAACCGGGCCTTTGTATCACCAATATACAGGTTCGCGTCAAAAGAACATATATATAACAGCCCAAGAGAATTGCAAAAAAGAAAAAGAAAAAAAAAGAAAAAAAAAGAGAAAAAAGAAAAAAAAAAGAGAAAGGAAAAGTAATGACCCAGTTCAAGTATGATTTGGTTTCTTTCATCCTGTTTCATCCTATTGCATCATTCTCTTCATCTTCTGGGATATTCAACTTTGTTTTTCCAAACACTATACCCTTTCTTTCTTAGCCTTAGCCCCATTACAACCTAATAAAAGTCCTTTGGATTTATGTTTGCATTTGCTTTGCTAGTGGTGGAGAACTTAGATTCTTGTCAAGCCTATGGAAAAGAGTACTGGATAGGGTGGATTTGAGTGTAAACACAAGCCTATACACTTTTGAGTGATGAGAGACATACACATATCCTTGGTGAGGGATTTCTAGCTTAGATATTCCTTTGTCAAGTAAATTGCCATGAAGTTTGTTTTCTTGAGTCATGAGAAAATCACTTGGATAAAAGAGGTGTTGAAATGCTTTTGTTTACTTTTTACTTGTGATTGGAACATTCACTTTTGAAGTTTTGTTTTATTTTGTCTTGTTATACTTCCTTGGTCTTGATTTGTTTTGCCCAGGAGTGCAAATGATAAGTGTGGGGGAGTTGATAAATCACAATTTTAATATATTTTATCCCACCTTATTCATTTATTTTGGAGATTATTTTAGGCTAATTTGGATTTATTAGATGATATTTGGATAATTAGCCAATTTTGGGAAATAATATAAATCTGAATTGATTATGATATTATTGGGCTCAAAAAAAGATAATATTATATTGTGATTGAAAAATATTTTCAATTATAAGAAAAATCACGATTTTATTATATTCTTGCAGAAAATCCTACGGTGCAGAGCTTTTCTTAGAAACTCAAAAAGGATCCAATGGTGGAATTTTATTGGGCTTTTGGAATTTTAATAGGCCCAAATTAGTACCCAAAACTCTCCCCTCCCTTCTTAAAAATACCCTAGCCGTCACATAGAGGGGAGGAACGCGCAGACACCGACACAGCCGCTGGACACACTTGCAGAACGCTGACGCGAGCTACACGGAGGGACGATATTGTGGAGTTCTTGGCTTGAATGTAATTGACGCAGTACTCCAGAGGATAGATATTGATTCATTTAATTGCTATTCTTTCTCCACGCGGGTCCCACGGCATTAAGCAATTATCAACTCAAAGTCCACAAGGCGATTTTCATGGCTGTGTCATGCTGAGCGAGAGAAATGAGGAGGGAACGCGGACACACTGACGGACTGACGAGCACAGACACGACGCTGAGACAGGGGAGGCGCTGAATACGCAGAGACGGAGATACACGAACTGACGCGGAAGCAGGCTGAAGACTCACGCATCTCACTATCATCAACCCCTTGAATTGCATCCCTTCCATTCCCGTAGCTTTTCCCTTCATCTCACCAAAACACCGATCTTCTCATTCAATTCACACCACGGGCCCACCTCCACATTTGACAATTCAACCCCTTTTGAATTGTCATCAAATATCATCGCACAGTGAAGGAGATTGCACAGTGACGGAGCTGAGTTAATCAATTTCTTCTCAATATTTCTTCATGGCCGTGACTTTTATGAAGGAGTTTGAGGAGGAAAATTCCATGGAAGCTTAAGTTCTTTTGGGAGGCAATTTGGGAGAAGCATGGAGGAAGCTAGAGCCTAGGAGCTTACACTTGAGACCACAAGGGAGTGTCTTTCTTTTATCTTTTTGATTCAAGACTTGAGATTGTTTAGTTTTAAATAATTTTGGGTTGTGTTAATTGAGAACAATTTAGTTTTAGATTGTAAACTTATTTTTATTTGGATTGAATTGATATTTTGGATTTGCTTTATTCTTAAATGATTATTGGGATTTTTGTTTGCAAACCTTTGATTGTCGATTAAATTATTAATTGAGTTTTCATTATTAATTTAATTGTCGATTTGGGTTTAATCGCTTGATTGTTTAATTAGGTGATTAATTGTCGAATTGTTTAATTAGGCAATTGTGAACATAATTCCCAAAACTATTATGAGTTTTCTAGTGGATTAGGTGTTATTAAGCTTGAGGGTTTCCCATGTCTTAATTAGGTGATTAAATTCATTAATTCCAACTTTTGATGAACCTCCCTTTGGTCTGATAAATTGAATGGCTAAGAAAGCTAAATCCATGTGAATCCTGAGTTGTCCCCTTCATTATCATAACTGAACCAAATCCCTGTTGATTGTCTTGCCTTTGATTATTTTCTTTGCTTAGTATCTTAATTCAATTTTCACTAAAAACCCCCTAAATATTGCATTCCAATTCATTTAGGTTAGTTTCATTCTCATATAGATTTTAGAGTCATTTGCATTTAGGTAGTAGAATCTTGCATTATAGTTTAGGTCCATTCTATTGCATCTTTTGTTACTTAAAAATCAATCCTAAAGAAAACCCATAGCTTGCTCCTTGGGAGAATGACCTAGGTTGACCCTAAACTGCATAATAATTTAGGACCTAGTTTAATTGATTGCTTTAGCGACAGAAGCACGCATCATCTGGCAATGCCCTTCTTCTCAACCATATCGCTGTCTTCTCCAAGAAGGTTCGTTGCCTCTTAAAGAAGCTCCCGTTGAACCCATAGGAGCTTGCTAAGTTGATCTCTCAACATTATCACTGCACAATTGGGCTTTTGTCTAAAAGCATTAGGGCTCAGATTTGAACTAGGCGTGGCGTTGCAGAGGAGGTTGATGCTCACCATTGTGCTTAAATATTTAATCATGGACTAATGGCAGGAATGGAGGAAAGTGATTTTAAAATTCTTTCTTTTCTCTAACTTTGGGATTGACGGACAAGTGCTAATTGTTCTCAAAAGTTTTCCAAAATTCATCCAAGGTGAAAATTTTCTGAAATCTTTGAAATGGTTGTGTAAGTATTTTTGAGATTTTTCTGGAAATCTATGAAATGGCTTGTGACAAGGGCCAATATTCTAATTAGCTTTGCCATTGTGATAAGTTTCTACAAATTTCTGAAAGTGGCTTGTTTAAATGTGTTCTAATTTCTTGTATTGATATGGATTGCAAAGGAAAAGGACTGAAGATCGAGAAAAGAGGGCTAAAATGGCAATACAAGTGTTTTGGGAGATTTCTAAAAAATTTTGTGATGATCACAAGCCCAAAGGGAGAGCCCATCCCAAAAGACTAGCCTATTAATAGGGAGAGCCCCTTGAACCTATAAACCACACTATACTTGTGAGGCTTCCTGATATGGGATTCATAACTTAGTCACCCCCTTAAGAGCCGACGTCCTCGGCAGCTCCACACCACGGCACTTCACTCAACCTCCTACCGGTCAGAACCCTCCATAAGTAACCCTTTCCGTGAACATCAGGCTCTCAATGAAAGCACCAATGAGATGATCACAAGCTCAAAGGGAGAGCCTATCCCAAAAGACTAGCCCATTAGGAGGGAAAGCCCTTTGAACTTATAAACCACACTACACTTGTGAGGCTTCCCGATGTAGGACTCATAATATTATTTGTGAGGCTTCCCGATATGGGACTCATAACATAATGTTATAAGTCCCATATCGGGAAGCCTCACAAGTGTAGTGTGGTTTATAAGTTTAATGGGCTCTCCCTCCTAATGGGCTAGTCTTTTGGGATTGGCTCTCCCTGTAGGCTTGTGATCATCTTATTGGTGCTTTTATTAACAGCTCGATGTTCACAAAAAGGGCTACCTATGGAGGGTTCTGACCGGCAGGAGGTCGAGTGAAGTGCCATGGTATGGAGCTGTCGGGGACATCGGCTCTTAAGGGAGTAACTATGTTATGAATCCCACATCGGGAAATCTCACAAGTGAGCGTGGTTTCTAAGTTCAAGGGGCTCTCTCTCTTAATAGGCTAGTCTTTTGGGATAGGCTCTCCCTTTGGGCTTGTGTTCATTACATTTTTTGATCTCTTTATCCAACAGCACTGAGAGTTTTCTGTTGAAGAGAGTACATGAAACATTGATTAAAATAATTTATTCAAGTTAATTTTTTAAAGAACCAAATAAGATAAATTGAATAAATGACATGTGAGTATTTTTCCATTAAAAAAATTTAAGTTTGCCTTCTCAGTATTACATTGTAACCACTTAGTTTTACTTAGGTAGCATTTTTTGTTAATGTTGGATTTTATGTCCAAGTCCACCCTTGATGGGCCTGACTATTTGATTAGGATACAAGTAGCCTAATTAAATAAGAATCAAATCAGCATTAATTGTAGATTGGGGAATAAGTTAGTTTTAATTGTGATATTGTTAATTGAGATACAAGTTATCACAATTCAGGAAATTAATTGAGAATTAATTCTCCTGATTACTAACTTGAAAGGCAAGAAAGGTGGACATCATTTCCTAATTAGTGGTCACCCTAAAACACTATAAATAAGAGGTGCCTCCTTCAGTTATTCCTCACCCATACTATTGAGTTTTCTAGCAATCTCTTCACTCCTACTATCTTTCTTGTTCTGGTGATCTTCTGTGCTAATCCCAATTAGGCTCTAGTAATCTAATAATTGTGTGGGCATTATTATGGAGCATTGGAGCTTTGACCCAGATTCGAACATGGATTCGCCCCTGTACGTTAGTCCTCTCTCCTTATTTTTCCTACATTGATATCAGAGCCCATGTTGATCCTGTGGCTGTGATTTATTCTTTGTGAATAACTAAATGACATAATTTTTTTATATCTCCATCACAATTTCTTTTTTCCGCTATGCTATCATATATTATATGATGATAATATATATGTAAGTTTTCCCAACTCAATAGTGAGCAAGTATGTTTACTGGACGAATATGTACTTAATATTTTCGCTACTTTCTGGGTCTCTTGATATTACTTGTGCAAATAGTAAAGATAGTATAGACATTGCTTGATTTTTGGGATGTTTATCATGCCATAATATGTTTTCATCTTGGATCACGTTCTCCTTTTTTTTCCCTTGCTATACCAAATATGATCTTTTATTTGCATGGTTTCTATACCATTATGCGTTTTTTCCCTTCACTCTCTCATGATTTTCGAATATATATACATATTTATGCTTCCTCTTCTCCTCACTTCTTCAAATTTCATTGACATTGAGTTTTTGAAACCTATGTGGAACTAACAGCAAGAGACTTTAACCCTCAAAAGCTAGGAAAGTTTTTGAAACACAGAGGACACACATCCAAGTCATGTTATGCAGCGCCGTCCATGTTGAGAAAAAAATTGGGTGCTTGAAACTGGGTGTTTTTGCCTCAGGTAAGGCCATGAATGTGTAGAACTCAAAGAGACGATTCCAACGATGCTTAGAACGCATCAAACGTAGTTCAGATGAGAGAGAAACAAAGGAAAGAAATTGGTGGGTCGTTTGTTGCTGATGCTACTTGACTCATGATTTGATCAATGAAAAAGATGTTTTCAGATCAAATAAAAGCCACGGATTTGTAGTTTGTTCAACTACAATTCTAACGACACCAAGAACGCGAAAAACAGAGCTAAAAAGATGGAGATATAGCCTTCTGAAGTTGGCGGGTCGCGATAAACCACCGGAGCTCCAACCGGGTCAGGTTGACCCGGATGGAGGTTGAAGACAATGACGTGCCAGTCAACTGCCACGTCATCTGTCAACCAAGCCACATGGCACCAATGAGAGAGTGCCACGCCAGCATTCAGTCACATGTCAGTATCGGTCAACGCAAGCCACGTTATCCGATGACCAGCCACGGTGACATAGACATCATCACCATGTCAGCAGTCAACAGTCAGCATTGATTGGTCAATGGTTGACTAAAAAACCCTAGAAATTGACAAGTGGTGTGTGGGGGCCCATTAGGGCCATTCTTTGACACGTGGCGGGCACAGTCAGAGAGAAGACGGCGAGTGGCGTCAGGTGAGCCAGTGCGTGTAGCTGACTAAAGTCAGTAGGGTGGCGCGTGGCTTACATGCGCCACTTCTAAGAGTGGGTTTCACTGGAATTTTCCAATTTTTCAGGATTTTTTGATCCAAACACCTTCTAGGGCGCGTAGGACCTCCGATTGAGGCACGGCTTATTCCTAAAAATCCCTAAATTTGAGAGCTCCAATTTGATATATAATTTGCATATATTTGAAGCATGTTTGGATATGATTTGAGTCAAAAAGGTGATTATATGAACTAAGAAATTCCTAAAAATGTTAAAATTGAGTTAATGATGATTCTATTATTTTTGGGATAGGTTGGCTTACTTATTAAGAGTATTTCAGCTGCAAAATAAGGTTAATGATGAAAGATTCTTCAAAGTGAGAAATTATTCAAATAAGGTTTTGAATATAAGATCCTATCCAACCTTGACTCAACTTTTAGAGATGAAACCTGAAAATTGCAGCAACTTAAAATTATTGAATAATAATAGGTCTTCCCATACTTCTAACCATATTGATTCAATTGGGATTAAAGCAGTGACTTCTAAAGTCAACCATTTATCACAAATGTTGTGACAAAGGACAAGACAGATAGAGATGTGAGAATCATCTCATCAAGTGGGAGGTATGCTACAAACACATCTAAGTGAGTGGATGTAAACATGGCAAAGAGGAGCTTGACATTGTAGTTAGATGCTACATGAGTTCATATGGTCAGAAGGACCTATGAGAGGGAGAACCTAGTTAAGAGACAACAAAATGAGGCAAAGTTTTGAATGTTCTTTTCTCATTAAATTTATGAATAAATTCTTTGTTTTTAGAATTGAATTAAGAATATTCTCTTCCTTTTCATAAACATTCATATTGATTAGATGATATTATGTTATTATCTTGTTATTACAACCTTCTTTGATTGAGTGAGAGTTTCTAGAATGTGTCTAGAAATCCAAAGAGGAATGTGTTTAATGAAGACTATGGTTAAAAGGGTGTTGAGCTAACTAGCATGATTAGGATGGGAGCCAACATAGTTGTCTCCTGAACATGAAACTAGTAAACTTATTATCTAATTATCCTTTATCTTGTTTGAACAAATATGATTTGTATATCATACTCGTCTAAGTGACCAATTATGACCAAGTCTATTTGATTGAGCTTATGAAGACAAGTTCAATAAGATGTCTATAGAGTTAGAAACTCTCAAATCTGTTTCATTCAGGAAGAATGAAATGTCAAGGATATACTACCAACTAACCTTCATCATTTAGAGGCTGAAGCAACCAAAGGATACAGAAAGTTTATGCTATCAAGTATATAAAGAACAACATTGCTCAGACTTATGATGGTATGAGCAATGTAACTTTATCCAAGCAATTTTGATAGTATTGGAAGTAGTGGAATTAATTATCTTCTTCCATAAAGTTAAAACTAAGTTAAGTTTTAACATAGTGTATTAAGTCCTAACATGTCGTTTAGGCAATACTTGAGGCAAATGTCAAACTAACAAGTTGAGACAAATACAATGCCAAGTTCTTTCTAATAAACAACAAGTGTATGTTATGATAAGACATCTCCCAGTGATTGGGAGTAAGCTATGTCCCCCAATGACTGGGAGTAAGCCACATCTTCCAGTGATTGGGCATATACGAAAGCAAATATTGCTTCTGATATGCATATTGTGACCTTCAGCAATGTGATTTGCCACATTGAACTTGAGTGTGAAAGACTGAAGGATCTAAGGTCCATCAGTCAGATGAACTTAGCTAAAGAGCGGGAGGATTCATCATCTAAGCCTAAGGGCAAGAAACCTATAAGGTAAACTTGATCTGGAGAAGGTCAATGGTTTCTACAAAGATGAAAGGCTACATTGATAATTCTTTGAGGGTTGTAAAAGAAACAATCCACATGAGCAGTGGATGTTTCACAGAAGCATATGGCTTCATGTCGGATGCAAAGCAAGAAAGAGATAGAATCTAGGGATTGGGACTAGCACGTTAACTCTACATAGATAAACCACCCCGATTCACTCCATACAATTGCAACCGAAAAAATCACATCTTTGCTATCTCTTTAGTTAAGGATTAATGGGACTGTGACTCTCAAATCCTTTATTGGATTTTGATATTTCTTTTTGGGGATAATAAACTCATTTCTTGCCACATGCACACATTGATCAAAAGAAATGATCAAACTAGTAATAGAGAATTTGCTAAATAACGTATGCTAAAGGGTTAATACCCTTGTTAGTAAGTTAAGAACTTAGTCTACTTGGCAAGAAAGACAGAGAAACATTTTGAGAAAATCCACTGCAATTAAATTATGACGTTTGTGAACTAATGAACGTGAGGGCAAAATACAGACCTTGGTGTTTTATTAACGTCGTAGACGTTTACTCAAAATACAGTAATGTTTACTTGATTTTAGACAAGTGTGAAGCTGTTAGATAATGATTGAACTAGTCAGGAATCAGTTACACTAAAAGGATAAGACCTTTCGAACTTAAAAGGGTTAAGGACACCCAGGTGATTAGTTCAAGCTACTTTGTGTACAAGAAAGGGATTATGAGGCAACTATCAATACCTATAACCTTCAACATAATAGAGTTGTTGAAATGGAGAGATATACCTCTCCTTGACATGGTTGAGTAAATAATGGCATAAGTGAAACTATAAGCAATATGTTGGTATGTAAACTCACAGCTAGTATCTTCACACTTAACCAAATGCCCTCTATGTCAGTCACGACCTTACCCTGTGAATCATATATAGGCCTTAGATCAGGCTCAAGCTCGTTAAGACCATAAGGGTCAGCAACTTCATATCCATAATGCTTCCTATGAGTAAGGAAGATTAGGGCCAAGGTATACAAGGTATCTCTTTATAAGATGGCTTGAGAATTTGACAAGACATGACTTCATTAGTGAAAATGATGGCAGCTCAATGACTGTGAGAGAACCGAGGGACGCAACTTTCATAAAACCCAGATTTTCTAGCAGGAAATGAGCATTAATCATACTGAATCTCTTTAAAAGGTTCACAAAAATAAGAAATAACCAAGTGTTCCTAAGTTCATTGATCCGAGTGGGAGAGTTGAGACCATTTTCACAATGAAAGAGGTAAGAGGTAAGTTACAAGAGGATTACCTTACCCATACATAGGAAAAGAATCTTATGAAATCCACCTCGGAGTAAAAAGTCATCCAACAAATGACTATAAAGGGATAAATTCCCTAATGGATTGAATGCTCTCTTCATCAATTAGAAAGTGATGATAACTACCTATAAGTGTCTGAAAGACACTAGAAGGACCTACTAAGAAGAATTGCAAAGTGTCATGCATGAGGATTTGGATTCTTTTTTAAATAAGCCAAGTACATGTTTGGGCATTTTGTCACCTAGCCAAGAGGCGATTGGGAACAAGTAGGTTCTCAAATTTGTTGGGGGCATGTAAAAATTAAAAAAACTTAGTGGCTAAGGAGTACTACAATGGAAGGTTGTTCGTTGTGCATTTTAACTCTAAACTTTGGCTATGACAACAACTTAGTCTTGAAATTACATCAAGATGATGTGAAGACCGCTTTCCAATTTGGAATTTTGGAAATTGGATGATGAACTCTACATGAAGCAGCAAAAGGGCTTTGTAGAAACAATCATCTAGATAGTAGTATATGAGGTTTCACAAGGTGAAAAGCCTCTCCAACTTTGAGAAGAACACTACATAAGTGTCAAACGGTCTTGAGATGATTCTTTATGAAGTCATCCTTTGTCAAGTGACATATGTTTAGCTGAAACAAGTGTCAAGAAAGTTAAAGGAATAAAGGATCAAAGAATCCTTAAATTCTGAATTGAAAAATCATGGGTTGAATAGATAATATCTTGAATGACAAGGTAAACAGAGATTGCACAAGGAAGATACAGTCTTTACCAACTAAGACATATACAAGTGTGATCCTCAGGCATCTTAGGATGCTAAACTGCAAACCCATGGACACCCCTAAACTCAAGGGCACAAACCTAGAGAGGTCACATGTCTTATGAGGAATCCAACATAAAAAAAAGGTGGATAGAGTCTCATGTAAGACTATAGTTGGTAATATGAATGTACACATTGGTGTATATAAGACCAAATATTTTTTGTCAGACTTGGAAGCTATTTTTGGTCCTGCTGTGAAAAAGATTATAAGAATAACCATGGATTAAGTTGTTAAGGAAACAAATTTCTTTTGAAAGGATACTCCAATACAAGGCCTAGAAAAATGCTAAAGGAGTAAAGAAATATACAATGTATTTCTGTTATCCATAGAATTAGAACACAAAGTGTGTTCTACCATCATTCAAGGTGCTATATGGCTAGAGAAGTTCCTATGAGTGATTGGGAATGAATGGTGGAAAGAAGGATCCAAACAATAGCATCTTATGATGAGGATCCTAAGTATCACAACAAGGCAAAACATATTTTTGATATATCTCTATGAGAGATATGCTTTCAAAGAGCAAAAGTGATAGTTCAATGACCTTCTACTGATAGAATATTGGCAAATCCCCTTACTGAGCCCATAGCTTGACATTCATTGAGTTAGTGAAAATCTTAGGGCATAAATAAAATATAAGGTCGTGAACTTCTTTTATATGAAGATAAAAGAAATAGTATGTATGTTATGAGTAAATACATAAAAGGTATACAATTTTGTGTGTCGTACAAGTACAAAGAGGTTGGTTCACTCACACGAACAACCGTCTTCCCATGTTTTACAGAGGCATGGTAGGGTAAGACAAGCAAATGATCACCATGAGATGATTAAGAAGAATCTTTTCGTTTAAGTCGCCTCAGTTAGACTGAGATGAGATCCATATGTGTATATATACACATAAAATGGATCGAAGTATGGATACAAACCTGTAGCCAGGCAAAGAACTCTTTTTCACAAATGAGATTATAAAAGAGATATTGTGAAAAGGAGAGTTCTGGTTCGAATGTTGAGTACATTTTGGAACTAATGTTTATACGGTGAAAGAGAAAGAAATCGACATACACCACAAACCGTTCACCATAGCATGCAATTCATACTGCATGTGCTTAAGAGTTAGACTGTAACATGGGATGAAGGTGAAAGATCCCTAGTTCACTACAGTGTAAGTCCCAGGAAGGAAGAATCATTCCACGATGCCCTTAAGACTTAGGCGGCATCATGAAAGCTTGGTTTGGTGACAGCTACTTTAGCTAAAGCTCTATGATCACACTCAATTCGGTCAGACGAGTGAAAACTAGGAAAGCGACCAAGTTAAGATGGAATGATGTTTAGTCAAAAAGGAAGATTTACTCCTAGCTATATAAGGTGTGCTAGTGTCTGTGGTCGACCCCTTACTAGCTCTATGTGTAGCTTGTAAGTGCGGATACTATGTGCATGGAAGGCAATCTGAGTTAATCAACATATTAACTCGAGAGGGATTAGATATGCCATGAGTAATATGTAAGGGAGAATCTGAGGCATTTGAGGCAATGAATATATAGATTACAGATATATATATATATATAAAGGGTGTCCTTGGATGCTAATCCGATATAAAAGATTTCTAGTATTACAAGCACTAAATCTTGAAGACGTTTTAGCCCACGTGATCACGATAAACCCCAAGTATGAAACAGGAAAGAGCAACGGACGCACGATGGAAGGCCCATCAAGTGTGAGTGGGAGATGTTGAACTTTAGGTCCAAGTCTGCCCTTTATGGGCCAGACTGTTTGATTAGGATACAAATAGCCTAATCAAATAAGAATCAAATCAACATTAATTGTAGATTGGGGAATAAGTTAGTAGTAATTGTGATATTGTTAATTGAGAAACAAGTTATCATAATTCGAGAAATTAATTGAGAATTAATTCTTCTGATTACTAACTTGGAAGGCAAGAAAGGTGGACATCATTTCTTAATTAGTGGCCACCCTAAACCACTATAAATAGGAGGTGCCTCCTTCAGTTATTCCTCACCCTTGCTATTAAGTTTTCTAGCAATCTCTTCTCTCCTACCATCTTTCTTGTTCTGATGATCTGCTGTGCCAATCCCAATTAGGCTCTAACAGTCTAATGATTGTGTGGGCACTATTTTGGAGCATTAGAGCTTTGACCCGGATCCGAACATGGATTTGCCCCAATACGTTAGTCATCTCTCTCCTTATTTTTCCTATAGTTAACAATATTAACAATGTTAAATTCTAATGAATAAGAATGCACTTTAAAAACTTAAAAGATTAAAATCAAACTTCATGTAAAACTTAGAAGACTTAAAGTATTATTTAAGCCTTTAACTTTTCTCTTGTTCAATGCAAAATTACATATTCAGGTAAAAAACCCTCGCTTATAAAGGAGTTTTCATACCACAGCTTGTAAAATCATTAATAATATGGCTTATTATGAAGTTGCATATAGGCTTGAGGATGTTTCTTATCCTTTTTAAAAAGAATAAAAGAGAAAGTTATAAGCTTGAACATAATTAAAAAAAAAGTAACCACGAACTCACCATCTCCTTCTTCGGTTCCCCTACTGTCACGTGATGTCATTAGTTCTATGGCTACGATTTATCAACGGTGAAGTGTAACCACAGCTAGGGATAAGCATGGTGTCTAGTTGCCCAATGTGCCCATCCGAGCTAGGTCAAAAAATACCCAGCCCAATCCCCAAAAAATGGCCTAATTGCACCTATTCATATACAAACACATATTGCTTCATAATTTATCATATAATTGTTAAGATATATAGTAGTTTTTTTTTAATTTCAAGACTCAAGTTATAGATTTAATTTGAAATAGCTCAAGGCGTGAAAATATGGAATGTATTTGAAGTTTTTAATAGTATTTATTAGATACAATTGAAGGTTTTTTTTAAACATGGTATTGACCAAGGAGTTACCACTTGGATAGGGAAGCCCACTTTACTCTACCCAAAATGGTAAGGGCTTCTCCTGGCAGGGTAGGGCAACTGATTGCAAAATGCAGCCCCTTTATCTTTCAGACCCAATCCATGCCCGCCCCTAACCACAACACATGATGGTTTCATTCGTAAAGGAATTGCTTGAGCTCTCATACAGGTTAGCTGTTTCTATTTTAGTTTTCTTATTCATAGAAGTTTGTTATTCCATTTGCTATTGTTTAGATGTTGTTGGTTTGTATCTTTATCCTTAGCTAAAGTATAGTTTTAGTTTTTTAAATTTACATGAGGTTTAATTTTGGTCCCTTAAATTTATAAAATGTACTTCTAGTCTTTAAAAATTAACATCTTTAATGTTTCTAACAGAAAATAGTGCATGTACAATGCAAACGAATCAAACTTAAATTTTTTAAATGGAAAACTACTTACATATTATTTATTCAATTTATCTTATTTGGTTTTGTGAAAAAATAAATTAAATTTTTTCATCTACCCTCTTTTCTTCATGGGTCGACAATGCCCTTCTTCTCAACCCCATCGCTGTCTTCTCTGAGAAGGTTCACCTCCTCTTAAAGAAGCTCCACATGATCCCATAAAAGCTTGTTGAGTCGAGCTCTTGACATTATCACCACATGATCGGGCTTTTGTAACCCCCGTAGTCATCAAGGCCATAATTGGTGTTTAAAACACGTTTTATAATTGAATAAGAGATCGAGGATAATTTAAAACTTTTTACAAAACTCGTATAATACGATCTCCATTCATTTTTAAATAAAAACATTTGGCCCATTTGGTTTGTCATATATACAATATCAGAGTGCTAGCAAAATTCCTGACATTCACCCGGGATAATTTCACTAATCCAAGAGTTTTATAGGGCATCATTGCCCATCTCAGTTTCCCATACCGGGATTACACAATACTACAAATCTATGGTTAATCCAATATATACAGCTATCCAAATGATAACCAAAAGCCAAAAAGAAACTAAAACTACCACCGGCAATCCTAGTCGTCCTTGCTCGGCTCACTTGTTTGCCTCGAGATCCACTTGCCCTGTCTAAAATGGTTATTTGGAAAGAGTGAGATTTAAAAGAATCTCAGTAGCAACAATTTACGTATATGATGTATAATTAAACAAAGCAAGTAAGCATATATCACAATGCAGCATAACAATATTCAAGGCCGGGCTCACTCTATGTCCCCTCAACAATATTCAAGGCCGGGTTTACTGCCACGTCCCCTCGCTCATTCAATGATAAATACATACAAGCAATGTATTAAACATGATATAGGATAAAGTTTTACTACCCTGTTCTTTCCGTCTTTGTTTAGGTGTAGGCCTTCTACGCTCCGGGTAAATATCAAATCCTATAGTCATAATTAAGGACGACGCATTATCACTTAATCCAATACTCAAATAACTTCAAAACATTTAGTTTTGGTTATCATTAAAGTCCCTTAGGTTGCTACTAGAAGCCCAAACAAATCCTAAAGTGTTGGGAAATACAATCTCAAAGACCACCTTTTTAGTGTGCCTTGTAAAACGTGCTGCTTCCGGCTTCTAACTCGGTCTTAAAATATTAAATGTACAAAAAATAAGTCATAACCTATCCAAGTATCATTTTAGACTCCTCCATAGTGTTTCTTATAGTTATATTAGCCTATGGTGAAAATTTACCAAAATGCCCACGGGACCCCGGCCTCGCCATACCCGGCTCGATGGCACGTTTTCCCAAAATTTTGACCAAGGCTATTCTGACATATTTTCACCCAAGGAATCCATTTCCAGACTCAAAATCATCAAATTCACTGTTAAATTATGAAAATGCCCTTGACAACCCCTATTTAGGGATTTCAGTGGCGTTTTCGTAATTATGCCTTTTCGGCCTTTGCCGGAAAAGTGCCCAACTGTAACCCCACCTATTTTTTGCCCACTAAGTCTAATGGAACCATTTATTTTATGAAAATCCAACTCCTACTACCAGTTCTGGTTCTTGTCGAAATATTGAAGCAAAAATAGAAGAAAAAAAATGGAGCTTTGTGTTTTAGCTTCCAAAACTTGTACTTTTCCACTTCTAATCCTTGGTTAACCCATTAAAACACTTCATAATCATGATTTAAAGAAATTTGGGCAGCATAACCCCTTAGGATTAGGGCTTTCCAAATTTACAAACTTGACAAAAATCACCAAAACCAAACACAAACCTCAACAACAACTTCATACAAGAATAAATCTAAGGTTTGTGAGGTTACCTCTTGAAATATTGAATCCTCTCACTCTAGGTGCCTCCTCTCTCTCTCCTTGAGCTTAGGATGAGGTTTCTAAACCATAGATTCCATGAGGGAAAAAGGTTTATAGAAGGTCTTATGCAAATTTACAAGAAAATATCAAGAGATCACAAGTTTTACCTTAAGCTTCATCTTCTTCCTTCTTTCTAAGCTTGAGTTTTCTTAAGCTCTCTCTCTCTTATCTCTCTTGGCTTTGGATGAAAATGATCATGAAGGAGGGAGGGAAAATGTGTATTAACTTAGTCATCTTTTCTTCTAACCCTTGATTTAATCAAGGGTTGAGATCACTCCACCTTGCATGCACCATCCCTCCAACCATAACCTCTCCTTTATGCCATACTCCCTTAACTTTATGCCATTCCTTCTCATCTTTTGTCTTGCTCACAAAAAAAAAAAAAAAACGTGCTCCCCGTTCTCATGATTCAACCAAACCAATTTCTCTCCCAACTAATCAAACTAGTACTCAAGGTAGCATGCCATTTCATCATTATTTGTCCATGTAGCATTATTTTAATGCAATTTGACATGTGCTTATATAAATCTATTATAATTTAATCCCCTCCTTATGTAATCATGACACTTGGCATTTTTATTCCATTAATCAATTTCTAACACATTTTATTTTCAATTTTCGAAATAATGCCAATTCTGGCAGAGTTTATGCCCTAACTTTGAAAAATCATAACTAATTTTGTAGACATCGTTTTGGAGTGATTCCAAAGGCTATGGAACCCTTATTGAGTTTAGTTTCAAGAAAAAATATGGAATTTTACTAGATGGGATCATATTATTCCCAGATTTTCAATCTTTGACCGCTGCTCCAGAAACTTCCCAGATTTTCTGGGCTAATTTCAAAAATTCCTATCTTTTTGTACATAGCTTCAATTGATTCTTATGACCTATCAAATTAAATCTTAGAATGTCTACCTTCATCATGTAAAATTTCATAAATTTTGCTCATCATTTGGTCTTCCAAAACCACATGACAAACTCACTGCCTCGTAGGAGATTTTACTGAAATCACTATTCAACTTTCAATTTTCAATATTTAATTCCTTTGGCCTTAAATATTCACCATTTTATTCAATTACTCAAATAATTATAATATATTTTTGGTAAATATAAAATTTATCTGAAAGCATTAGGGCTCATATTTGAACTAGGCGTGGCGTTGCAGAGGAGGTTGATGCTCACGATTGTGCTTAAATATTTAATCATGGACTAATGGAAGGAATGGAGGAAAGTGTTTTTAAAATTCTTTATTTTCTCCAACGTTGGGGTTGACGGACAAGTGCTAATTGTTCTGAAAGTTTCCCAAAATTCTTCCAAGGTGAAAATTTTCTGAAAATTTCTGAAATGGTTGTGTAAGTATTTTGAGACTTTTCTGGAAATTTATGAAATGGCTTGTGACAAGGGCCAATTGTTCTGTTTAGCTTTGCCATTGAGGTAAGCTTCTACAAATTTCTGAATATGGCTTGTTTAAATGTGTTGTAATTTCTTGTATTGATATGGATTGCAAAAGAAGAGGACTGAAGGTTGAGAAAAGAGGGCTGAAATGGCAATACAAGTGTTTTGGAAGTTTTCTGAAATTTTTCGATCTCTTTATCCAACAGCGCTGAGAGTTTTCTGTTGAAGAGAGTACATGAAACATTGATTAAAATAATTTATTCAAGTTAATTTTTTAAAGAACCAAATAAGATAAATTGAATAAATAACATGTAAGTATTGCCTTCTCAATATTACACAGTTACCACCTAGTTTTATATGGTTATCATTTTCATTTAGTAACATTAACGGTGTTAAATTCGAATGATTAAAAGTGCGCTTTATAAACTTAAAGGATTAAAATTCAATCTCATGTAGAACTTAAAGGACTAAAAACATACTTTAGCATTTTATCCTTTCTCTAGTTCAATGCGAAATTATATATTCAGGTAAAAACACCTCGCTTGTAAGGGGGTTTTTATGCCACCAACTTATAAAATCATTAATAATATGGCTTATTAAGTAGTTACATAAAAAGTGTGTTTGGATTAGCCTTTGACAAATAACTTCTGGAGAAAAAGTGATTTTAGATAATAGATTCTGAGAAAAAAAGTGATTTTGAGAAAATAATAGCGCTTGAATATCATTATCAGAATCACTTTTTCGTATTCAAATTACCAAAAAGGACATTTGCTTTTGTGATAATTGCATATAGAGGATAAGATTTTATTTTAAATATTTTTAACATTAAATTTCATAATATACCAAAATTTTAACAAAGTTATCTACAAAATAAATTTTAATAAATACCAAAATATTAGCTAAATTTATCTACAAGATAATTGCATATAAAGAACCTAAATCCTTTTTTTTTTCTGATTTCATCATAGAAAACAAAACAAGGGCATGGGAGATTGGGAGTGTAATGCCGAGTCATCTTCAGAAATTGAAACAGAGAGAACGACAGAAGGAAGAACAAAATCGAAGAAAGAGAAAAAAGGAAAAAGAAACTGTAGGTTCGGGAAATTACACAAGCCAACTACTAAAAAGTGAAGAAAAAAAAAAGACATTTTTCCCAAAACCATGATTTTGAGGTTCTAAACCATAGTTTAATTCAAAAAAGTGATTTTTGAAATTTTTCCAAGTGTTTGGATAATGTTCTCCCAAACCATAGTTTTATCTAAAAAAAGTGCTTTTAGAATGTTATCCAAACACACACACATCGGCGTGAGGATGTTTCTTACCTTTTTTTAAGGAATAAAAGAGAAAGTTATAAGTTTTAACATAATTTTAAAAAAAGTACCCATGAACGATATATTAAGACTAGAGATATGGATCAAATCTTAATTATTCCAAAACTTAAAGGCAACCCACTACGCGTGCGAACATTTGAACTTGTGAAAGCGAAGGGAAAGATTTGTTTTACTTTAGAGAATAAGAAAGTCAAAATAAGTTATCAAAAGAGAGTTTTGCACCAAAACACGTCTCCACAGATAACACATCAGATATGCATAATAATCCTTATTACATGTTTGGAAACTGACAAAATCATGGTTTCAGAAGTCATTTTTTGTAAATTGAGATAAAACTTTTTTTACATACTTATCTCGTGAATCATAAAAGTTATTCTCCAAAAATCAATCCAAACATACATTTATATGTGTTGGGATTAGCTTTTGAGAATAATTTTTATGATTTACGATGTAAGTGTATGAGAAGAGTTTTATCTCGGTTTACGTAAATCTAAATTTAAAACCTAAATTTAGGTAATTGTCAAACACTCAGTAAGTGCTTCACAACTTTTTCGCTTTCTTTGGTGAGGGGCCAACTATACTTTACGGAATCCACCTCACATTCTTGTAAATTGAGAAAAAGTCTATTATTAAGATGTGTCGAATTTTTGTTTTGTTAATTTTTTCATTGTTTGGGGGAGGCTTTAATTGGTTTTGGTCCAAAATAATATAGTATACATAATCAACGTAGGTAACCTATAATAAGTCTAAATATATAGAAAAGGCCAATATTATGTGACATAGAATTCTTAGCATGTATTGGCGGGTGTCTTTGGTGACTTGTAATTGTATTGCTTTGATCATCCACCACTCGTTGATGAATGATGATTGGGAGGTCTTTGGTGACTTATAATTGTATTGCCCAGTTTTCATTCAAAACAAAATCTCAGCATATCATTTTTTTTTTTTTTTTTTTTGCCATGGGTCAGCATATCAATTTGATGAATATAATGGTTGAGCATTATTGTATATTTGATGAATGCTTGAATTTTTAGAGTTTTCCCCTATAGTTTACTCCCTACCGTCCTATTTATAAGAGTTCAATAATCGAATTACGCAGTTTAAGAAAATAGTTAAAATTAGTTAAAAATAATAAGTATGTCTGAAATAAACTTTTTTTTTTTAAGTATGCGCTCATTTATAAGGGGGCCCAGGTCAAAAAAAATTTATAAGGGGGCAAGAAAGAGAGAGAAAGAGTAAATATAAGTATGATCAACCTTTTAATTAATGCAATATCTATAATTAATGAGAGGCAAAAATGAAAAAAAAAAATCACTAATGTTTAGACAACTTTTATCAAACTTTTATAAAAATGACCAAGACAATTTAAATTTTGAGTTCTTATAAAAAGATCATGGAGTATTAAAAAACAAATCAGATTGGTTCTTAGCAACACCAACAATACCGACAAGCCACTCGTTAAAACAAAAACAACTACAAACCTTATTCCACTAGCAGACTATATCGTATGATGTTATTATACTCTAAATAATAAATGTATACGTATTTAATATTTTAAAAATTATTAGAATAACATTTTTTGCCATGCATTAGCTTAACCAAAAAAAAATCAATATATATAATTTATGTTCAAAATTAATATGTACTAATAAAATTTACAATAATTTATATTCTTTATAAGTTAAATTTTATGCATAAAGCATGCAAAATACTGTATCAATTAATGCACAACCCAACATTTAACAAATATAATTATGTTATTTATGATATTGGCGACAAAATTTGTTAGGGTTGGTGATTGCTTTCGGATTTGTTTGGTTCAATGAAGATTAGGTTAAGTGAGGTTTACTTAAGTTAGGTTAGAAGAGGTTATAATGTTATTTGATTCAATGAAGGTTAGGTTAAGTGAGGTTTATTTAAGTTAAGTTAGGTTAGAGGAGTTTAAAATGTCATTCTACATATTTTCCTTCTTCTTTTATAATGTATTTATTAATAATAATTATTTATATAAAATTATTATTTATAAAATAATTATTCATGTAAGCATATAAATAATTATTTATAAAATTATTATTATTTGGAAAATTCGTTGAATCATGAGGTCAAATTTTAAAGGGAAGGGCAATGTTGGAATTTTAAAAACTGTCATGGGCAATTTAGTCACAATTGAAAACAAATATTCTCTCACCTAGGAAAAACCCCAATTTTGGAGGGTTCACAACCTAGGTTAGGTTACCACTAGAAGACAAAAAAGCATCCAACACCTAACCTAACCTCTTTCCAACCAAACACCACTTTTTTACCCCCAACCTGCCCCAACCTAACCTAACCTCCAACCAAACAAAGCCTTCAGGTAGTAGAGGCAAAATTGGAAAGCAAAAAAAAAAAAAAAAAACAGAGAGATTCTGGCGGTCAATAACCCCTAGCTCCTCTCTCCATCATTGGATTTAATTTTAATGGTTGAGATTTGTTCTATAAAATTATTATTATCATTTAATATTTAATATTATAATAATATTTTTAAATAGTATAAAATCTCACAGCTAAAAGTTAACCCAATGGTTGAGAAATTAAACACACCTATCTACACGACATATCTAAAACTCAATCTATGTATACCTAAGCAATGCAAATCACGTATTTCCAAATCACTTTCATTCTTTCTTGGCTAATGTTTGATTTAAATATTTTAAAGTTAATTAACAGTTAAAGGCATAAAGCTTTCCTCTCTTTTTTCCGCACGTTTTTCTGCTTTTCAAATAATAAAAATAATATTTTTCGAATATTTGAAATATAATATATCAACTATATTATTAAGTATGAAATTCATTTGCCAGCCCTTATTTATTACTCAATTAAAGACACTTGCACTAAGTAAGTGGGAGGAAAAAGCCAAGAATGTATTTTTGTCTCTTCTTCTACATCAACTTGCTACACCATATAAATATGATAATGATAATTAATGAATGAGCATATTTATTCCAACAACAAAAAAAGCATTTTTAAGTCTATCCACATATATAAGGAAAGCAGATATTTTTTTTTAAAAAAAATGTTGCAAATGGTGCCCACTGCTCAATTCCTTTTGGCTTTTATGATTGAAAAATTCACAGATTGTTTTTTGAATTTTTTTTTGCAAACGGTACCCTCTACTCTATCAATTCCTTTTGGCTTTTATGATTGAAAATTTTCACTTTTTCACTTATAAAAAAAAGAGAAAATCACTTAAAAATACCACCGAATTAGCAAAACCCCGATTCGGTGCAACGAATTTGCGAAAATCTCGATTCAATGTTATATCAGTACGGATGAACAGTGCTCGGGTGCGAAAAGAAGATTTTGCCCTTCAGCCTTCCCTCTTACCAATTCAGAATAACAACACGAGACTCTTAATTAACAACTCCCGATTCTTGATTAACAACTCCAGTTTTTTCTTTTTACTTTCATAATAACAACACTGGTCTTGTTATTAACAATACCATATTATACATTAACAACTCTCATTTCTTGTTTCACAACTTCGTAATTTAACTTTCAGGGCCAATAACAATATAACACCCCAAATTTTATTCACCAAAAATATATTGTAATTATTTGAATAATTCAATAAAATGGTGAATATTTATGAAATTTGGATCTTATGAATTTTGAAATATTCAAGTTCATAAGAAAATGGGCAAATTGATTCAAGAAAGGAATTAAATTATAAAGGTGATAGCAAAATCATAATTTTGCCAATTTAGCCCAAGATTTATTATTTTCCAATTAATTGGAGTTAATTTCAATTAATCAAGGAAAATAAAGGAAAATGCATAATTGGATTATTCTTGGTGGATATGTGCTTGTGACAAATGCCACATTATGGTCCCTTGATGAGATCAAGGGCTAAGGGGCAAGAAGACATAAATGATGTGAAGGCATGGCATAAAGTTGGAAGAATATGGTCTAAAGCAAGAGAGTATGGTGGGACATTTGGTTGGAGGGATGGTGTACATGAAAGGTGCAGAGATCTCAACCTTTGATTAGATCTAAGGTTAAGAAGAAAGTTGACCAAACTTAATAAAAACCTTCCCCTTCCTCTTTCAAGCCATATTTCATACAACACCAAAGAAAAATAGAGAGAAGCTTGAGAAATAGAGAGAAGATGAGAGCTCAAGGAGGAAGAAGTCTAAGGTAGGTATTGTTATTCTTGTGTTCAAAGCTTCCTCTCTTGCATAATAGCTTCTCTAATCTCTTTTTCTCCATGAATCACCATGTTAGCAAGCTAATCTAAAGGTTGAGGAGAGAGAGAGAGAGGACGTCCTAGAAAGAGAAACACCAAGGATCAAAAGGTAATCTCCAAAACCTCAACTTATTAGTGTATTGAAGTTGTTATTGGTGATTGTTGTTTGGTTTATGTGATTCTTGGTTAAGTTGTAAAATTTGAAAAGCCATAACCCTAAGGGGTTATGCTGCCCAAAATCCTTTAAATCATGATTATGAAGTGTTTAAATGAGTTAATCAAGGATTAGAAGTGAAAAAGTACAAGTTTTGGAAGCTAAAACACAAAGCTCTATTTTTCTAGTTTTCTCTCAATATTTCGGCCAGACCAGATCTGGTAGTAGGAGTTGGATTTTCATGAAATAAATGGTTTCATTGGACTCAGTGGGCAAAAATAGGTGGGGTTACAGTTGGGCACTTTTTCGGTAGAGGCCGAAAAAGCATAATTACAAAAACGCCACTGAAATCCATAAATAGGGGCTGTCAAGGGTATTTTCATAATTTGACACTGAATTTGGTGATTTTGGGCCTGAAAATGGATTCCTTGGGCGAAAATAAGTTAGAATAGCCTTAGTCAAAATTTTAGGGAAAACATGCCATCGGGCCGGGTACGGCGGGGCCAGGGTCCCGGGGGCATTTTGGTAAAATTTCACAATAGACTAATATAACCACCAGAAACACTATGGAAGTATCTAAAATGTACATTTGACGTTCTAGGACCGAGTAGAGAACCCGAGGTATTGGCACGCAAATCGAGGCATGTTATTCGAAGATCAGGGAAGGGCGATTAAGGTAGGGAACTTACCTCTCCTGTATGTATTTGATATTTGTGCTGGTGTATTGATGCATGTTATTGCTTTGCTTGATTTTGTGAAACATATATGAATAATTGAAGCTCTGTTTCTGTTTATGCTATGGTCATACGTATGTTGATTAAAACATTGAGCATGCAAACATGTCATTGTGTGAGCATGAGTTATGTAATGCAAGCACGTCATGTATTAGGCACTTATTTTGCATGCATATTGGTATTGCTTTTCTACTGAGATTCCCCAGAATCTCACTCTCCCCTACCAACAATTTAGACAGGAAAAGACAGAACGTATGCTGAGAACAATAAAGAGAACCGTATGAAGGGGATTGCGGTGGTGGAGCGAAGACGAGAAGATGTCTCCGTTCACTGAGACGTATTTAGACACCCACGTAGCACTATGATGCTACGTTAATTGTAATTATCAAGTATGAACCCGTATGGGGAATTTCCATAATCGTGCAAAATAATATCAATATGTTTATGCTATTCCTGTGTTACCCATTGAACTGCGTATCGTTTACACAAATACTCTGAAATAGGTGAAAATAAAATGAGGGTGTGACAAACAACACCTCTTTATTTATTAACAACACCGTATTTTACATTAACAATACTATATTTTTGAAATAAGAATATGTGAAAGAATAAAGTGGAATTGTTAATCAAGAATCTGAAGTTGTTAATTAAGAGTCTTGTGTTGTTATTCTAAAGTGGCGAGAGGGAGGGTTGAAGGGCAAAATCGTCTTTTTGCACCCGAGCACTGTTCATCCGTATTGACACAGCACTGAACTAGGAATTCACAAATTCGCTGCACTGAATTGGGATTTAGCTAATTCGATGGTATTTTTAAGGGATTTTCCCTAAAAAAAATAAGGAGTCCGAACTAATTTTTAAAGTGCAATTCTGTTCCTAATGTATTTTAATCGATTCAATTTCACCCCTCATAATAAGGGAACTGATGTTTCCTTCTCTCTTCTGCAATCTTGAGATGAGAACAAAAGCAAAGAACTCAAATGATTACGTGCTTGTTTGGAATAATTTATTTTTGGGTAATAAGTACTTATAAATTGTGATTTATGGTATACAACATAAGTATGTGAGAGGAGTTTTATCTCGACTTACATAATAAGTGCTTATTCTTTAACAATAAGTTAATCCAAACATGCTCTAACAAATAAGGAAATAGAGGTGGTAATATGGTCCGGCCCGGTGGGTTCGGACTAACCCGCCACTGGTTGGGACAATATGGGTTCAGGCTCAAAAGGACCGCATCAATATGGGTTATCATTTAGCCAACCCAACTCATAACCTTTGGGTTGGCGGGTTGGGCGAGCCAACCCATATTTTTTTTTCAATTTTTTAATAATATACTGATATTGTTTTTTTATATAATAAGATTGTTTTTTCTACACATCTAAACATAACAAAATTAAAAATACATTGTAAATTAAAGAGAGCTGAGATTGATTTCTGATTTTTGAGATTAAGAGCGTGAGCCGTGAGCTGTGAGCCGTGAGAGAGACAGGGATTGAGAGACTGTTTCAAGCCAAAATAAAAGAGAGTTGACCAGGCTGAGGAGTAAGGACCGAGGAGTGAGAGTATTGGGCTGGACTATGGAGTGATGGTCTTGGACTATTGGGGGTTGAGCCTTGGCTAATGGCTCTTCCCTCTTGGTTTTTTTTTTAAATATGGGCCAACCCGCCAACCCGTCACGGGTTGGGACCATATGGGTTCAAGCCCAAAAGGACCATATCAATATGATCCCAATTTTATAGAACTCAAACCATCCATTTTATCGGATTGGGCGGGCTTGACCCACGTTCCCAACCCATATTACCACCTCTATAAGGAAACATGAAATACACACCAAATTTTTTAGAGAGGGTTGGGTGATATTATCATATCTTATCCAACAAATTTGGGTTTGGACGATTTTGATCTCTCTCGACTGATGGGTATGAGACCGGACAAAACAAAACCGCCACACATTGAGGTGACGGTGAGAACCAATGCCAATAAGCTAGAGATGTAGTGGTAGTGGTCGCAAAATCAGAGATGCAGAGGCTGGTCAACTGAAGCAGACAAGCACAAATGACTCAAATATGCAAACAACCATAAAATCAACATCAAACATAATGATTTCAAATCTCAAAGAATACACCATAGAAGATCAATAAGTGAAGCTATTTCATGGACCAAACAAAAATTGATTGCAAGAAGAAGGGGAGTAATAGATCGCTAATGGGGTGCTGGCAGCGGAAATGCGACTATGAAGGAAAGTGCGATGAAGGTGCAGCTCCAACATATAGGTACGGCACGGTGGAGGTGGAGGTCCAAGAGATAGAAGAAAACATCGTTATTGGTTCCCTTTTTTTTTTTTTGCCAGTGTTACTGGTTCCATTAGAACAAGGTTAAATTGAATCAATTAAAATAATTAAGGTCAAAATTACACTCTTAAATATTTTGAGGTGCTAATTACACCTCCAAATTTAATTTGGGGTGCTGATTGCCCCTTTGCCCAAAAAATAAAGTGTGTCAAGGGTCAATGGTTAAGATCGAAGTCAAACGGGAGCTAACCTAAGGCTAAATTAATGAGAAAGTGAATTTGAACGATAATATTTTTTTTTGTAATAGTTTTGAAATTTGAGAATTTTTTAGAATCAATTGATAATATTTTTTAGTGATTCCTTTTGCATTAGAAAGTAGATATCTCAAACTTTCAATAGAGTCTTAATTTGTAATTTTTGGAAATATGTAAAATTATATATGAATTTTTAAAATTATGAATTCTAAATAAACATTAAACCTGTTAAACCAGACTGGTTAGTTGACTAGTTTGCTGGTTTCATATTCGAACCGGGCGGTCCCGTTCAGTTTTAATAACCATACTTGTTTCATCATGTTCTAATGTTGGATTCTCTTTCACCTTACGGAAAGGGAATTGTGTGGCTGATTCTATTGTAGTTCCTATTCCCAAGAAGGTGTGCCCTCCGGGACCAGTGAACTCACCGTCACCTTCTTTGGTTCCCCTACTCTCACGTGATGTCACTAGTTCTATGGCTACGATTTATCAACGGTCAGGTGTAACCACAACAAGGGGTGAGCATGGTGTTTAATTGCCTGGTATGTCCACCCAAGTTTTGTCAAAAATTGTCCAGCCCAAGCCAAAAAAGTGGTCCAATTATTGCACCTATTCATATACAAACACATATTGTTTTATAATTTGTCATGTAATTGTTAAGATATATAGTAGTATTCTTTTTTTTATTTTAAAACTCAAGTTATAGATTAATTTTGAAATATCTCAAGACGTGAAATTATGCAATGCATTTGAAGTTTTTAATAATATTTATTATATACAATTGGAGGTTTTTTTTAAAAAAAAATATGGTATTGGCCAAAGAGTTACCATTTGGGCAGGGAAACCTACCTCACCCAGCTCAACCCAGCCCACCCTTACCTTACCCGAAATGGTAAGGGTTTCTATTGGGCAGGGCCAAGCAACAAATTCCAAAATGCAGCCCCTTCATTTTTTTTAAGCAGGGTGCCGAACTCATGCCCACCCTTAACAACAACACATGATGGTCTCATTCGTAAAGGGATTGGTTGAGCTCTCATATAGATTAGCTGTTTTTGTTTTTGTTTTCTTATTCCTAGAAGTTTGTTATTCCATTTGCTATTGTTTAGACGTTGTTGGTGTGTATCTTTATTTTTAGCTAAAGTATATTGTTAATCCTTTAAATTTACATAAGGTTTACTTTTAGTCTCATAAATTTATAAAATACATTTTTAGTCCTTAGAAACTAACATTTTTAATGTGATTAACAGAAAATGGTGACTGTGCAATGCTGACGAATCAAACTTAAATTTTTTAAATGGAGAAATACTTATATATCATTTATTCAATTTATATTATTTGGTTTTGTGAAAAAATAAATTAAATTTTTTCATCTATCCTCTTTTCTTAATGGTTCGGCAATGCCCTTCTTCTCAACCCTATTGCCATATTTTCCGAGAAGGCTCATCGCCTCTTAAAGAAGCTCCCCATGATCCCATAGAAGCTTGCTTAGTCTAGCTCTCAATGTTATCACTGCACGATCAGGCTTTTGTCTAAAAGTATTAGGGCTCAGATTTGAACGAGGCATGGGATTGCAGAGGAGGTTGATGCTCACCATTGTGCTTAAATATTTAATGATCACTAGTGGAAAAATTGCTTTTATGACCGGTTAAAAATGACATTTTAGACCGGTTCTGAATGAGGTCTTGATACAGCTAATTTTAAAAGTCTACTACTTTTTAGACCGATTAAGGAACCAGTCTTAAAAAAAAGTTTTAAGACCGGTTATTTATAAAACCGATCTAAAAATAATTATTTTTAGATCAATTATCGAAGAAATCAGTGTAAAAAGTTCAACTTTATAAACCGGTTTTCAAAACAATCGGTTCAAAAGGTTGAAATTTTTGAACCGGTTGTCTAAAAAACTGGTCTTAAAGTAATACTTTTAAGACCAGTTTTTTAGATAACCGATCTTAAATATACTTTTTAGACCGGTTGTGGAAAGAACCGGTCTAAAAAGTTGATTTTTTTTTAAATTGTTCCATCTAAAACATTTACCCAGCAAGTCATTTCTCCTGTTAAAACATTTCACTCAGCAAGCAGCCATTTCAACGACATCCAAATAAATTCTTCTCTTACATATTATAACAAATATCTTATACATATAAACATTATTCTTCATTTTCCAATTAGATGAAAGATTCTTAAGAGACAGAAGGAATAGTAACCAACCTAATAAGCTCCACATGTGAGAGACTCAAAACTCATCGGAACAAAACTTAACTCCCTTGTGCTTAAACAGTGTTGGCCGAAACACAAGCAAGGAAAATAACCATGAATAAACTCAAAACCACAGACAGAATCATAAAATTATGGCCAAAATTAAATACTTTATACACACTTTTCTCAGGCGACCCAAACTAATTGAAATGGAAACAAAGTTCATCATCATCATCAAAACTTATTCATTATGACTAAAATATTTTATACACACTCTTCTCAGGTTGATGATCACTAACTAGCTTCAGATCATCTATACTAAGACACCTCATATTCTTCATTTTCTTGTGCGACATCAAAAAAATTAGTTTTATATATACCAATAACAATATATATAATTCAAATATAGTTCATGATAATTATTTTAGCTAATTAACCTTCAAAGTAGTTTTATAAAGGGATATCCTCCCATATCCTTTCATAATGATCGTTTTTTGTGCCGTGTTTATTGTCTGCTTCATCTTCTTCGTTCAATTCTGGTAGACCCCTAGAAAAAGGAGTCTCAAGAAGATCATTCATTGAACGACTTTCCTGACTAATGTCAATGACCTTTTTCCATCGGATATCCTCTCATCCACATGCTATCTCAAATCTTTTGCATCGTTTTCATTTGCAAACGAGCGCTTGAACCTTAATATAATTGGAAGATACCACAACACTTTTGCAAGGGCGTTATTTGATTTGTACCTCGAGGTTTTACATATGGAACGCTGTTGTTCTTCTTCATACTCTTTTCTATACAATATACAATCATTAAGGCATGCATGAATCTTTTTATACTTCATCCCTAGTGGACACGGTATTTTCTTAGTATCATAGTATCGAGAAGGCAACACATTATCATCTGAAAGCATATTCTTAAAAACCTCAAGCGTTTCTGAAAAACTCTTGTTGCTCTATCCACGCCGTGCTTTCAAACTTACTAATTTCAATACTGCTTTCAACAATTGGTATTTTTCACGCCCCAGGTACAGCGGCGTCTGAGCATCACTGCACATATTACCATATGCATGTGATTGCTCAAAAGCCTCTTCTCCTATATCACAAATAATATCCTCTATCCAATCATCCATATCCGTGTCATTATCATCAAAGACCACTCCCCCTGTTAAGATGAACTTGGAATTTCTAATTCTTCACTATGCCATACTCATATTGTATAACTCTTACAAAATCCTTCACAAATTAAATGAGTATATATATCTGCAATACTTAGTCGCTTCTCATTCAAACATACTATACAAGAGCAATAAAACTTCTCACTACCATCATCGGCATTTCTTCTAGCGAAGTCTAAAAAACATCTCACCCCATTATCATATTCAACACTCGTTCGTTTAGCTTTTATCCAGTTATGATCCATATATATATTTCAACACTTGTAGCACCCTATATCCAATAGCAAAAGAATAGACAAAAAAACAAGAACAATAGAGTTTTAGAGATTTCAACGAATTTTAACATGCACCATTTGAAACTAGTATTGTTTTGACAAACCAATAACACTGACAATCAAACAATTATACTAAATTAAAACAAAACTTAGAATGGTATTACTCCAAGCCAAATATCACAAGTCAGAGCATCTTATTTACTTTTGGTCCAAAACAAAGAAAACGTATATAGTAATAAAGTTATCACACAGTTTTCCCTTTCACCTTAATTACTTTTTTCTGCAATTATTTCATGTTTAACTATATTGTCAGAGTTAATATTGTTGAGAATAAGCAAATACAAGCTGAAAGTTGAGCACTTTAATTAACAGAACACTAGCCCGATTGAAAACCAAGGAGTGAGCTTCTACCCAAAGTCATAGTGGCGTCGACTGAGGTTAAAATGAAGTCATCAAATTCATGGCACTGACAAAGGGAAGTCACAGCAGAGGAGAATGGTCACTATGGAGAATAGAGGTGGCGGCGGAGGAGAGTGACGATGATCAAAGAACAGCGACGAGGAACACAACAACAGCAACGGTAATGATGGAGGAGAGTTGAGCAAATGAGAAACGGGGAGTGATGAAGGAGTTCAGAACAAGTAGGGATAGAGCTCACAGAGAGATGGCGACAAGAGAAGAAAAGGTTCAGAGCGCGGGAGTAAAAATAGGAGCAAAACACTCACCTTTTAGATCGATTTTCCATAAAAACCGATCTTAAAAGGGTGAAAAAAATAATTTTAAAATTGTTCATTTTATGAAAACCAGTCTTAAAATTTTTATCTTTAAGACCGGTTTTTATTAATAACCGGTCTTAAGAGTTTCTAATTTTTAATTTTTTAAAATATTTTGATATTTTTATACCGGTTTTATTTATAACCAGTCTAAAAAATTTTTTAAGACCAGTTTTTTGGAGAACCGGTCTTAGAAGTTCTATATAATTACAAAACTGTCACCAGTCAAATTTTTAAGATCTTATCCACTATAACAGATCTAAATGTGACGGTTTAAAAAGTTAATTTTGTACCAGTAGATGGACTAATGGCAAGAATGGAGGAAAGTGTTCTCAAAATTCTTTCTCTTCTCCAACGTTCGGATTGACGGACAAGTGCTAATTGTTCTGAAAGTTTCCCAACATTCATCCAAGGTGAAAATTTTCTGAAAATTTCTGAAATGGTTGTGTAAGTATTTTGAGACTTTTCTGGAAATTTATGAAATGGCTTGTGACAAGGGCCAATTGTTCTAATTAGCTTTGCCATTGTGATAAGTTTCTACAAATTTCTGAAAGTGGCTTGTTTAAATTTGTTCTAATTTCTTGTATTGATGTGGATTGCAAAAGAAGAGGACTGAAAATCGAGAAAAGAGGGCTGAAATGGCAATATAAGACTTTTTTGGGAGATTTTTGAAATTTTTCGATCTTTGTCCAACAGCACTCAGAGTTTTCCGTTGAAGAGCACATGAAACATTGATTAAAATAACTTATTCAAGTTAATTTTTAAAAAAACCAAATAAGATAAATTGAATAAATGACATGCAAGTATTTTTTCATTTAAAAAATTTAAGTTTGCCTTCTCAGTTACATAGTCATCACTTAGTTTTACTTAGTTAGTATTTTTCGTTAATAACATTAATAGTGTTAAATTCTAATGATTAAAAGTGTAATTTATAAAATTAAGGGATTAAAATCAAATGTCATGTAAAATTTAAGACTAAAACTATACTTTAACATTTTATCCTTTCTCTAGTTCAATACAAAATTACATATTCAGGTAAAAAAAAAAACCTGACTTATAAAAGAGTTTTCATGCCACCAACTTCTAAAATCATTAATAATACGACTTATTAGGTAGTTACATATAGGCGTGAGGATGTTTCTTACCTGTTTTTAAGGAATAAAAGAGAAAGTTATAAACTTGAACATAATTAAAAAAAAAAAAAAAAGGTACCCATGAACGATAGATTAAGACTAGAGATATGGATCAAACCTTAATTATTCCAGAAATTAAAGGCAACCAGTACGCGTGCGACCATTTGAAGTTGTGAAAGCGAAGGGAAAGATTTGTTTTACTTTAAAGAACAAGAAAGTCAAAAATAAGATATCTTTTTTTTTTTTTTTTTGCCACAAGTCAAAAATAAGATATCAAAAGAGAGTTTTGCACCAAAACACGTCTCCACAAATCATACATCATATATACATAATAAGCTATCAAAATAAGTGCTTCACAGCTTTTTTCGCTTGGGCCAGCTATACCTTATGAAATCCACCTCACATTCTTGTAAATTAAGAAAAAGTTTATTATTATGATGTGTCGATTTTTTATTTTGTTAATTTTTTATTGTTTGGGGGAGGTTTTAATTGGTTTTGGTCCAAAATAATATAGTATACATAATCAACTTAGGTAACCTATTAAAAGTCTAAATTGTAAAGGACAATATTATGTGACATAGAATTCTTAGCATGTATTGGCGGGGTGTCTTCGGTGACTTGTAATTGTGTTCCTTTGATCACCCACCACGCGTTGATGAAGGATGATTGAGTGCGTATTTGGATTAGCGGCGGAGAAAGAGTTTTTTTCGCAGATGGGCTTTTGGAAAAGTTAGATAGAAAAAAATTTAGATTGTAGATGTGATTTGTGTTTGGATTAGCGGTGGCAGAAGTGACTTTTTTTCTAACCTGAAATCTGTTTGGATTAGCGTTTGAAAAGCCCGTTTAGATGGAAAATGACTGAAAATAGCATGAATTTTATTGAATACTATATATATATATATATTAGTTGTATATATTGTGATAATTGAAATGAAAACATTTTTTAAAAAATTGATAAAATAAAAAAGGAGCAATTATTATTAAAAAGAAATAAATACATGAATGGGCTTTTGGAGTATGAGAAGCTACTTGGATCAACTTCTCCCAAAAGCTTCATTTTTCCCATAAGCCCAGCCAACCCAAAAGCTTTCCCAAACACCCCAAATGGGCTTTTGGAGCTTTTGGTGGCCAAATGGGCTTTTTTTTTATACCCAAAAGCTTTCTCAAACAGATCCTGAGAGGTCTTCTCTTCTTGGGTTTTTATAAAACAGATTAAGAGAATTTAATTTTTAGGCTCTTATAAAAAAGTTTGAAGAGTATTGAAAAACAAATTAGATTGATTCTTAGCAACACCAATATTCTCGTTAGAATAAAAACAACTACAAACCTTATCCCATTAATAATTTACTCTCTCCGGTTTTATTTATAAGTAATTTCCTCTCTCATAAAGCTGGTCTTTTTATAAGCAATTTTTATTTTTTATCTGAAAATATAAGCTTCTTTTTTCTATTTTACCCTTATTAAATATTTATTCTCTCTCATATCTTATACTTATTATCTCTCATATTTTTTGTCTATTATCTATCATATACTCTTTTCATAAATAAGGGCATATATGGAAAAAAAACATGGCATTTTTTTACACATTTATTGCTTTTAACTATCAGTTTGTTTTGTGCATTTAAGAGAAAAATTACTTATAAATAAGATCGGAAGGAATATATTGCATGATGTTTTTATACTCTAGATAATAAATGTATACGTATTTAATATTTAAAAAATTATTAGAATAACATTTTTTCCATGTGTTAGCTTAACCAAAAAATAACAAATATAATTTACAATAATTTATATTCCTTATAAGTTAGATTTTGTGCATAAAGCATGCTTAACTTGAAAAATAACAAAATACTGCATCAATTAATGCAGCACGCAAAATTTAACAAATATAATTATATTATTTATGGTCTCGGCGACAAAATTTAGTAGGGTTGGTGATTGCTTTCAAGTAGTAGAGCTAAAATTGGAAAGCATAAGGTGTATAAAAAAAAAAAAAATTCTGGCGGCCAGTAATCACATAAAATAAGGTATTGGAAACTGTACCGGACACTGAATTAATCGGGGCATTGAGTTAAAGGTTAGTAGGTCAGATAGAAGTTAAATCAGGGCTAAATCGATGAGAAAGTAAAGATTTCATGTTTATTTATATGAAATTCTAAGTAAAAATAATAAAAAAATGATTTTTTAAAAAAATAATTAAAAAAATGGATGAACCGGTTTGTACGGTTCACCCTCAGACCGGACTTGATCGGTTAGATCACCGTCCGATCCGCTTTTAAATACTCTGTAATTCTGCATAAAATACAGTAATAATAATATAAAAAAATTATTTATAGACAGTGATCCTCCATGACAGAATAGCCTCAAAACTCCCAACCTAATAGCGACACGTCAAATGGGATAAGCTCATGGCTCCTTTTCTACCCTTGATTTTCCAATGTTCACACCATGACTAAAAATTAATATTAGATCGGAGTTAAACTGAAGCTAATTTTAATCTAATCTGAGGTTAAATCAGTGAGAAATTAAAGATTTTAGGGTTATTAATATAAAATTAAAAAAAATTGAAAAAATGGATTTTTTTTTTAACAGCAACAAAAAAAAAATCACCTCTAGGAGAGCCAAATGAGGAAAGTAAGAGAGAGAATGGGATAAATTATGTTTTCTTCCATACAATAAGATTGCATTATTACCTTTTTCTTCCCTTACACGGTTACACGCTCTTCATCTCTCATCTTATTTCAAGGATTCAAATTCTATTTGACTTTTAACAAAAGACTGGAAAAAATCGCACTGGTCAATAAACTAATTCATACAAAAGTGTTCAAAAGTTAATATTTTAAACTGGGTCAATACAAAGTCATGTAAGTTATAATTAAAATAATGTAATTTAATTAAGATATAAATAATATTTATATGTAACTCTTAATAGAATGATATTTAATATAGGTAAATATAATATAAAGTATAAACCATAAAAGACAAGATTGCTAAAGTACACATAGCATTGACTTTTATTTCTTAAAACTCAAAATGATATTGTTTCATGCTCCATAAGAAAGAAAAATATATATACCTATACAGTTATATTCCTTGTCTAAATCATAGGGTCTGTTTGGATTCACATTCAAAAATTTTGTTCACATAAATTGAGATAAAATTTTTCTCACATACCTCGTAAATTATAAATTATATTGAAAAAACAGCTTCTACCGCTAATTCAAATAGGCACGAATGAGTTGGGGGAATGATTCCTCAATTTACTAGTCTAATGGGCCAACTTATGAATTTATGTCTTGATCTATAGTATAAGTCATTTAGAGTGCAATAAATATTTTTTTGGTTAATTTTACCCCTATAATTATGACTAATTATATTTTTTTTCTCTATTTTAAAATCTCATTTAATATGTGTAAAATTAAAAATTATTTTGAATTTAAAACAAATTTAATAAGTTAACTATTACTCTTTATTGGTCCATGTGAATTAGTTGAAATAATTTATATTACAGACGGGATGGGGCATATTGTTTAGATAATTTTTTTTTTGGGAAAATTACATTTAAATCCTAGGGAAAAGAAAAAAAATGGTCTAGCCAAATTGCAAAATGAAAAAATGGTTGACAACTCCAGATGTGGGTCATTGACAACTCTATGAATGTCATTGACAACTTCATAAGACCATTTTTTTATTTTGGAATTTCAAAACCTTTATGTGTGCTTAAGGGTGTGTTTGGTTTGAGGGGAGGGTAGGGAAGGAAGGGGAGGGGAGATAAATTACAATTTTGGATAAAAGAAACCCAAAATTTACCCTCTAATTTTATTAAATTTTGGGTTCTAGCCCGAAATTTACCCTCTCATTCTTTTTAAATTTTAAGTTTTCGCCCAAAATTTAAATACCTTCAATCTAAAAAGATAATTTACCCCTCATCCCCTCCCCTCCCTCCCCTCAAACCAAACACACCCTAAAAAGCAGCTTCTTCATCTTAATGCAATTAAGTGCATTCCATTTTTATTTTTTTTTTGCCAACGGTGCATTCCATGCTTTACAGGTCACCTTGGCACTTGTTTCTAAGGTTATTAAACCCATAACAGCCATCAAATATGGGTGTGTTTGTTTGGGCGATTGGATAAGTAACTTATTTTTACTTAAACTTATGGAATTTTAAGATTGGAAAAAAGTTAGATTGGGTAAAATGATGAGTGTTTGAATTAGCGATTGGATAAGTAACTTAAAGTAACTTATATAAAAGTGAATGATGTTTGGTTTCACTTTTGCATTAATGACTTTTGTATTAATTAAGAGAAAAAATTAAAAACATTTATGAAAAATGAACAAATGAAGGGATAATTGTGAAAAAAGTTCTAATTGGCAACTTAATTGCCAATGAAACCTGGGAAGATATCTACACACGGAGGGATTTTTTCACAATTTTCTCAAAAATTAACTTTGAAAATTTGGTAATTGTACAATTTTAATAAAATTATATCAAACTCTAATTTAAATTGGTATACTCCAAAAGTTTTTTATACTGTGCACCTCAAGCTTAAATCTTATAAATTATATCAAACTCTAATTTAAATATTAAATCCTAACTCATATTTTCACATAGCTCAAAATCTAACAAAATAAACCGATTAAAATCTCAATAATACCTCCAATAATCCAAATAAATTACTTAAACTAAATTTAATGGGTAAAAACACTATATAGAAACTAATTTATGACATGTTTATAAAAAAATTGATTATAAAATCATAAAACAACTAAATAATAAATCTAAACTGATTAAAATTAATTATTAATTATTAATTATTCTCTACATTTCTACAGTCATATATTAACAGAACTCAAAACTTGCCTAAACTCTTATCCCAAAGTATTCTCTAATTAGCAGAAGATTACTATCTAAAAAAAGAAAAAATTATTTAGAACATTTTTCATAAAAGAAGTTTTGTGATTATAAGTGATTTTGAGTACCTCATTGATCCTCAAAAATATGAAAATACTCCTATCAATATTTTTTTATACACACACAGGCAAATAAGTTCCAATAAGCTTTATTTTGAGGCTTATGACTTTTTCCAACTTATGACTTTTTTTACCTTAAATCCAATCACTGAAACAAACATCTTAAAAGATCAAAACACTGTTCAAGTCTAATTACTCCACTGTTCAAATCCGATTTACTAGCAAATCGTGGAAACAAACACACGCTATGATGGTTGAGCATTATTGTATATTTGGTGAGTATTTGAATTTTTAGAGTTTTCCCCTCTAGTTTATTCTGATTCTATCTATAAAAGCTCAATAATCACATTACGTTATTTAAGAAAGTAGTTAAAATTAATTAAAAATAATAAATATGTATAAAATAAATTTTTGTTTTTAAGTATATTCTTATTCATAACGGGAAAGAAAGAGTAAATAAAAGTATCATCAATTTTCTAATTAATGCAATATCCATAATTAACGAGAAGCAAAAATGAAAAAAAAAACTCATTAAATATTTAAACAACTTTTATCAGGTTTTTATAAAAATGATCAAAACAATTTAAATTTTATGCTCTTATAAAAAAGGTCAGGGAGTATTGAAAAACAAATTAGATTGTTTCTTAGCAACACCAACAATCTCTTTAGGATAAAAAACAACTACAAACCTTATCCCACTAGTAGACTATATTGCATGATGTTATTATACTCTAGAGTCTAGATAATAATTGTATATGTATTTAATATTTTAAAAAATTATTAGAATAACATTTTTTTTCATGTGTTAGCTTAACCAAAATATAACAAATATAATTTACAATGATTTATATTCCTTTTAAGTTGGGTTTTGTGCATAAAGCATGCTTAACTTGAAAAATAACTAAATACTGCATCAATTAATGCACGACACAAAATTTAACAAATATAATTATATTATTTATGATCTCCAACAAAATTTATTAGGGTTGGTGTTTGCTTTCAAGTAGTAGAGCTAAAATTTGAAAGCGGAAAAAAAATCTGGCCAATTACCACATAAAATACAGTACTATATCCGGTTTTAAATATAAGATAAAATATGTGTTTAAGATATTTTTTTTAACTTATAAGTGCTTTTAAATAGTGATTTACGATATACAAGATAAATATGTGAGAAGAGTTTTATCTCAATTTGTATGAAAAACACTTATTTCTCAGGAATAAGCTGATCCAAACATGCTTAAAGTTAACTTTCTTTGGAGAAATTAAGAAAGTTAAATAAGTTACTTAATCATATTATATATTATGTATCCTTAGATTAGATATTAGTTCGTTAGTCAAAATAATTAATTTGGAGAAAAATAAAAATAAAAATACTCTAAAATAATATAATTAGTTTCATTAATTTCTCAAAAAAATCAATTTTATCTTAAAATTCGGGATAGATGGAATAATAATAATAATATAAAAAAATTATTTATAGACAGTGACTCTCCCTGACAGAAGAGCCTCAAAACTCCCAACCTAAAAGCGACACGTCAAATGGGATCAGCGCAAGGTTTCTTTTCTGCCTCTAGAGTTTTTGATGTTCAACCCATGAGTAAAATTAAAATTAAATGCTAAATATGCTCATTAAAATTATCAAATTAATTGTTGATATGTTACTTATGTCTTCAACCAAGATCTCTTAAATTAACGGCAAAAAAAAAAAAAAAAAAACTCCTAAATTAGAGGAGAGCCAAATGAGGAAAGTAAGAGAGAGAGAGAGAGAGAGAGGGATAAATTATGTTTTTTCCCATACAATAGGATTACATTATTACCTTTTTGTTTCCTTAAACCCTCCTTTTTTCTTTGTCAAATCCTTAAACCCTCTTTTACTCCACCTCTCATCTTACTTCAAGGATTCAAACTCTATTGGACTTTTAACAAAATACTGGAAAAAACCGGAGTATAAACTAATTCATACCGTGGTTCAAAAGTTAATATTTTAAACTGGGTCTAAACAAGATCATGTAAGTCATAATTAAAATAATATAACTTAATTAAGATATAAACAATATTTATATGTAACTCTTAAAAGAATAATATTTAATACAGGTACATATAATATAAAGTATAAACTATACAATGTGTTAGTTTGTAACAGTTATTGGTTTTGTTTGGATTGGTGTTTGAAGAGCTTATATGTGTTTTTTACATAAATTGATATAAAACTCTTCTCACATACTTATCTTGTATATCATAAATCAAGATTAAAAATTTGTTTTTGAAGATTTCAATCATTATTTCAAACAAGTACATTGGAATCTTTAAAAGTAGCATTTCAATCGTAATTTACAGTATACGAGGTAAGTATGTGAGAGGAATGTTCTCTCATAAACACTTATAAGCCTTTCATAAGTGATGTCAAACATGCACTAAGACAAGATTGCTAAAGTATACTCCCTCTGGTTCTATTTATAAGCAATTTTCTCTCTCATGTGTCTGTTCCTTTTTATAAGCAACTTTCACTTTGTGTATAAAAATATAAACTTCTTTTTTCTATTTTATCCTTATTAAATAAATATATTTATAATTAATTATCACACATACCAAGAGTTATTTCTTATATTTTTTATTCATTATCTCTCCTATATTCTTTTCATAAAAGGGGCATATATGAAAAAAAGACATGACATTTTTTACACATTTTTTTACTACTAGTTTATTTTGCACAATCAAAAAAAAATGTTTATAAATAAAATTAGAGGGAGTATACATGGTTGACTTTTATTTGATAAAAAAATATTGTTGACTTCTTTTTTAAAAACTCAAAATGATATCGTTTCATGCTTCACAAAGGGAATAAAAAATAGATACCTATTCAGTTATATACCTTGTGCAAATCGTATGAGCAGGGGGCCTCGGCCAACTCATGAATTTAGAGCGCAATAAATGCTTTTTTTTTTTATCAATTTTATTTTTATAGTTGCGACTCCTTATACTTTTTATCTTCTTTAAAATCTCATTTAATATAAATAAAATTAAAATTTATTTTTAATTTAAAATAAATTTAATGAGTTAACTATTATTATTTCTTTATTTAAATAAATTAGTTGACATAATTTATATTATGAACAGATGGGGTATGTTGTTTAGATTTTTTTTTTTTTGGCCGAGTGTTGTTTAGATAATTGGCCTATAAGTAATCTAGGGAGGGACAATATTTTTTTTTTTTGTTTTTTCGTTTTTGGTCAAAAGAAGGGACAAATATTTGAGTGCGACACCTCACACCGCAATTTCAAGGAAAGCCTAGTGTCTATTTATTATATATATATATATATATGTATGTATGGAATGGTTTGTGTATATATATAATTCTTATTTATGATTCTTGATTATTAATAGATTATAGATATAGATGAGATTTTGTCCTCCACCTTTCCACCGCCCCTGGTCCTTGTTGTACTTGAAACCACCTCGCGGAAAGTGCTATATACGGGCGGAACTGGCTTGCGTCCTTTTCTAAAGAAAAGGACCGTCGTTTTTTTAGTATCAGCCGTTGGATTAAGATCTCAACGGTCCATATTTAATATATTATAAAATATTATTTTATATTATTTTAATATAAAATAATATTTTATAATATATTAAATATGGACCGTTGTGATCTTGATCTAACGGCTGATATTAAAAAAAGACGGTCCTTTTCTCTAAAAACAAAGGACGCAAGCCAGTTCCGCGAAGGACGCAAGCCGAATCCATATACGGCCATCACAAAGACCAAGAGAAGCAAATACTGAGGGAAATCCGGGATCATCGCACAGATGGATGAGTGTAGCAGTAGACACGACGGCGCCGTCACGGAGGTCGGCAGAAGGGAACCGCTTCTTCCGTCGCCGAATGCCAAGTCGCCCAAGCCTTCTTCTTCAATGCCCTGGAGGCTAGATGTTAAGGAGTTTCATTTGCCCAGGCACAGTGGCGACCATCCTAATCACCATTGTTTCGGTTTTGAACGCCTTCTTCGCAGACCCCGTAATTCTTCTTTCCCTTCTTTTCATTGTCATTAGGCTTGAGTGAACCGAAAATAAAATATCTCTGTTCTGTGAGATTCTTGATTCTTGCTTATTATATAGTAATATTGGGTATCTTGGCCGGCATATTTATAAATCTGAGAATCCTATTGGTTTTAGCTTTGATTCTTTTGAAGAACTGAGTTATAAACTACAGTGATTTCATTTGAGGAAAATAATATGTTGCATGCGACCGGACTTCATCTGAAGCTAACTGTTCATGAATATCTTGCCTAAAAGAACGTCATATTTCTAAATTCTGGAACGAATACGCCTATTTTTCTACTTGATTCAGTTTGGAACTATGTTCACGAACTGTTTGCTATATTTCCTGTGGCTACCCTACAGAATATGTGGGTTAGATGTCAGGTCTTCTGTGTTATGTGCATATGCTGTTTTTCCCCCTTTGTGACTATCGTCTTTATTGCTACAGTCCCAATGCTGGAAATTCTTATATTATTGTTCCAACTTTTTTTTCATTTTAGGAAAGCAACGCAAGGTAGCAGAATATTACAAGAAACAAGAAAGGCTCCTTGAAGGATTCAATGAGATGGATACTATGAACGAAACGGGTTTCTGTCCCGAAAGTCCCACTGAGGTTGATTTTCCTTTCACCCGCCCTAACTTATAATTTGGCAGATTAAAAATAACAAGAATGAAAGGAACATAGAACCAGCAAACTATGTATTGAATACAGTCACAGACTCTGTGTAAAATCATTTATCAAATGGACAAAGATTGTCTGAACAGCTGTTGATGTATAGTTAGTCATAATCTTCAAGCTAAAGCTGTTGTTGGCCTGCTATCTTTTTTTCAGGATGAGATGAAGCAACTAGCAAAGAGGGAGAGAGTGGCAGTTCATGTGTCAAACATAGCTAACTTGGTGTTATTTGCAGCGAAGGTTTATGCTTCAGTTATGAGCCAATCTTTAGCAGTCATTGCCTCAACACTAGACTCCCTCTTGGATCTCTTATCTGGGTTGATATTGTGGTTCACTTCCCATGCCATGAAAAACCCAAACCAATATCATTACCCAATAGGCAAGAAACGGATGCAGCCAGTGGTAAGATGCGAGTCTGTAAGCTGTTTGGGTCCAACAGAGTTTACTTAGTATTAGTAAATGTATCCAGGAATAGAGTAGGTTCAGAATCCAATTAGAGGGAGGATAAAATTTATCTGCAACTATTAGTCATATTTAGAAAACGATTGGATGGTTAAGAGCCTTAAGGCCTATGGCAGATTCATACCGATCACATTTTCTTGTGCAGGGTATCATTGTTTTTGCATCTGTGATGGCAACCCTGGGACTGCAGATTTTGCTTGAGTCTGGCAGGAGACTTATTGGAGGGGTATTTGAGTTCAACTTTATACTTGTTGTGGCCTTTAGATTCATATTTATAATATCTGGGCTTAAGTCAAATATGGGTGTTATAGGTCACGCTTTCATGCAACAACATATCTTCATGAAGAATATCATTTGCTTTGTATTGATGGTTTGTCAAATAGATCCCAAACAGTTTTATCAGATCTCGCATGTTAATGTTCGTCAAAAGCATAGCAGCACAGTGGTCTCTGTTATTGATTTCCTGTAAACATTATCAATACTCCTATTTTAATTTCTTTAATTATTCTTTTTCTTACAGTCCAAGTCAGACATGAGTACCAAAGAGTTGTATTGGATGATTGGGATTATGGCTACTGTGACCGTAGTGAAGTTCGTTCTTATGGTCTACTGTAGAAGATTCAAAAACGAAATAGTCAGGACCTATGCACAAGATCATTTCTTCGATGTTGTCACCAATTCAGTTGGCTTAGCTGCTGCTGTGCTTGCTGTCAAGTTCGTCTGGTGGATTGATCCAACAGGAGCTATCATTGTGAGTTCATAAATTACCAACACTTGCTTTCTTTTCTTTCCAAAAGGGCAAATGCTCTATTTTCCCTATGTTACACCTATTGATCTGCTAATGATTTTGCACTGTCCATATTGTCTTCAATCATCTACACTAAAAGATCTTGAAGAGAGGTTGTTATCTATGAAGCAGCAAATCATGAAAATAGGGGCCATATAATATCTGATGCATGTTTGACAATTGGGTTAATATTATTATGGGTCCTTACAATTTGATCGAATTTTAATTTTTGTTTCTGCAGTTTCGTATGAACTTGGTCTGAGTTTTAAGTACAGAGACTAAAACCAAAACTCGTTAAAAGTATAGGGACAAGTCATTAAACTTGGGTCAAATTCTTATGAAACTATACTACTATAGGACCGAAACTAAAATGTGATCCAATTATGAAGATTAACAATGGTATTAACCATAATTTGGTGTTCATGTTTGTCTTGTGTCATATTGCCTATGAAGCCCCAGTACATCAAAATGAGATGTCAGATGGTTATCACTTCAAATGGAACCTAAAATTAAGTGTCCACGCAGTGTTATATTTGAATGCATGTTTCTTAGGTTGCTGTGAGGGATCCTTGAACTGCAAGGAAACTCTTTTGATTGAGCTGCTAATGAAATTCACTGAAAATCTAATGGCAGATAGCATTATATACTATAAACACATGGGCGAGGACTGTGATTGAGAATGTGCGGTCATTGATCGGAAGAACAGCACCACCGGAATTTCTGACGAAACTGACGTATCTGATATGGAATCACCATGAGCAAATTAAGCACATAGACACAGTGAGAGCATACACCTTTGGTGGTCATTACTTTGTGGAGGTTGACATCGTCTTGCCCAAAGACATGCTTCTGAATGAAGCACACAATATTGGGGAGACACTCCAGATAAAGCTTGAACAGCTTCCAGAAGTTGAGAGGGCTTTTGTGCACATAGATTTTGAATTCACTCACAGGCCTGAGCACAAGACGATGGTATGATGATCATAATTGTGCAGGAGCCTTCAATCTACTAATTTTACTGTTTTATTTACTGTTTTTTAAAACAAAATGACCCCATTTTGCTTTTGAGGTTTGAAGTTATGTTGTGAACAAGTTACCCTTTTGGCCATAATTTGGAGGGTTATGATGTAAGCAATTTCGTAGGGAACGGGGGGGCTTATATTAATAGGATGTATAAATGAATACATTAAGAGTTAGAGAATAAATTTAATTTTGTTTTATTTACTTTTTCATCAAGAAAAATAATTTCTATCATGACTTCACCATCTTTTTTTAAAAGGGAGAATTACAAATAGGTACTAAATAAAAAAGAATTATCCACAGGTTTTATACATATGTAAATAATAGATATAAATGCTAGAGATTGATATATAAATGGAATATATAAACAAGAAATAATTTTATTTTTGTAAGACCTATTTGTAATTCTTCTTTCTTAAAATGAGAGCATTAAATTAGTACAAGATAAAAGTTCTATGTTATTGACAAGACGTACCTAACATATTTTTATCTATAAAAGTTCCTACTAATACTCTAATTTAATTTATTGTATCTAATAAAAGTTTTAATTATGTGCTAAATGGCTTCTCTTCCAAATTTCGAAAAGGAAACCTATCTTAAAGGGGAAAGTCTTAAATCAAATAATAATAATAATAATAAACCAACGTTGGAGTTTGAATAAGTAAACCACTAATAGACACGTACACATTCAAAACTAAAGTCCTAACCGCAACCTCTCCCACAAATAGGCACGTACACATTCAAAATTTGGTGGCAAACTGAGAATGTGTTACGCGTGTAATATAACAGCACCGCACATAATCTTTTCTACTCCCTTCGGTTCTAATTATAAGATAAAGTTGATTTTTTTGAAGAAATTAAGGAAGACAATTAAATTACTTTTAGAGTATTTTTATTTTTATTTTTTTCTCCAAACTAATTAATTTGACTGATAAACTAATATATAATCTAAGGATACTAAAAATATAAACACTCTAAAATAGTTTAATTGACTTCTTTAATTTCTCCAAAAAAATCATATTTATCTTATAATTAGGACTAGGAGGAATTAAAAACCTATTGTCACTTTCAACAACAAAATATAATATCGTGTTGTGTCATTTTGGACATAAAAAAATGAATAGGTTTTTCCGTAAAAAGCAAACAAGAATATTGTGTCAAAAGTATATGGTATTAATTAGGTTTTGTTTTTCGGCTAGATTTCGCTTAAAAGCCAATAATCTGGCCAAAAATAAAAAAGCCAATAAGATTTTTAATTTAAGATTTTGTTATATACTTTCTGTTTCTCTGGTTCTATATATGTTTAGATACGGTTGCTTTAGTTAAACTCTTAGAGAGTTGAATATGATATTAATTAAATATAATATTTTAATTCATTTTATAACACATTATTTTTTTTTATAAACTAATCTACCTAACTTATAAATTGACATAAAATTTAATGCTACACACCAGTATTTTAGGAAAATTAAATCATATTTATTATAGTTAATTAATATATTTCATCTTCTAAATCTATCCAAGTTAATTAATTAAGTAACTCTTATATTGAGGAGTAAGGACATATGGGAGTAACTTTTAAGTTTTAACTATTATACTAATAAATACCAGCAATTCAAAAAGACCTAACATAATTGACCTTCGTATATTATAACTTTTAAGGAGAAGATTTATAGAAAAAGAGAACAGTATTAAATTAAATACTTCAAAAACTCATACAAAGTAATCAATACACAAGGGTTGAAAATGTTGGGATTCGCTGGAAAAAGAAAAAAAGAAAAGAAAAGAAAGAAAATGTTGGGATTCATAATTTCATATAGAGAGAGAGAGAGAGAGAGAGAGAGAGAGGAGAGACTAGGAATTAGGAAAGACGGGGAAAAATCTCTATTTTTTTTATTCATTTAGTTTATCACATGTATATTATTTTATATTTTTAGTAACTAATCATCATGAATAATTTTTTAAAATATTTTTATGTAAGAATATTCAATAATAATTATTTTGAAAAATTTTCCGAACATATGCCTAAATAAATATAAATTTTAAATTGATTTTCCTCAAATTGATTTGAGATTTGTTAAATTTAATAGCTAGACAAATTTAAAATTTGAACATTGAACATTTCAACTAAATTTAAAAGGTCCGAAAGCGACAATAAAATCTTGAAACGCACAAGCACAAGTTCACAAGCTTAGAAACAGGCGAATCTCCCTAACCACATGCAATGCACCACTCGTTTATAAAAATCACAGTTTCTTATTGGGAAAATTGTGAAAAAATCCCTTATTAGTAATTTATTTGTCAAATGGGACGTTCGCGTACAGATTATCTTCCACGTGTGCAGAATATCTTCCCTGGCGTGCAGATGATCTTCCTTGTGTGCAAAATTCTTCTCTATACATCTGCAGAAATCTTCCTTCCGTGTGCAGATATCTTTCATCGTGCAAGATATCTTTCCATATCCCATTTAGTAAATAAGTTATCAATAAGATCTTTTTTAGCAATTCTCACTTTCTTTTTCGGAAAAAAAAAAAAAATCACAGTTTGAATCGGCAAAGGATCGGAGGTAGCGTATAACAATATATTAAATGTGAAAAGATAATTAGATAAATAAAGTTATTATACAACAACACACATCTGCTCCTAACTAAGACAAAACATATAAACTTCCGACGCAGCTACCACTACTCTAAAAATATGTCAATTCATCATAGGTACCAAATATACCTAATGGCATGATTTCTTTTATGGTGGATAAAATGATACTAAGATCTCGACTAAAAATAATAATATCAGGATAGTGCCATGACTTGTTAATAATTACCCTTTCATTTGTTATTGAAAAATTTTGTGACTTAATTAATATTATTTTTATTAATTGGGAGTTTATTGTCATTTTTCCTTTTATTTTTTATGTTAAAAATATATATTACTTGTGATCACCCTTATCCTTGGAGTATAAGTAAGATGGATGGACACGCATCTCAAATGGATGCTCTCTTATCTTGTCAAATGGACTTTGATCTACAAGAATGAAATATATTAACAGACCGTATGTGATTGTTTGGAATAGCTTACTTTTAGGTAATAAGTGCTTATAATTCGTAATTCACGATATACGAGGTAAGTGTGTGAGAGGAGTTTTATCTCGGCTTGCTTAATAAGGACTTATTATCCAAATATAAGCTCAACCAAACACACACATAGACTATGAGTAGGATCGAACATGGAAATAAGTCATTTAATAGAAAACTGGTGGGATATGAGATAAATAATATTTAGGGTTTAATCAGGTGATCTAGGGTTATCTATTAGAGATATTAAATAAGGATATTTATCTATATTTAAATTTAAATTTTAAATTTAGGATTTAGATTTAAATTTTTATTCTATTTTTATTGTTATTTCTTAAGCTTTATAAAAAGAGTTAGGGTATTGATCAGTTGAATAAAAGAATGCATTTTTCCTTTCAATATTCTCTCTTCCCTCCTCATCTGTTTGATTTTCCCTTCCTTCTTGATGTCCTCTCCCTTCTAGCCTCTCTCTTTTTCTCTTTTCCCAATCTGCTTCACATAAAAAATTTTCATACCACTAGTTCACAACTAGACCGGTTAATGAACCAACCAAGGTAGTGATTTAAGGGTTAATGATTTAAATGGGGATCAAACTAGTCATAATTAAAATAGTATATTCAATTAAAATATACAAAAAATATTTATATATAAATTTGAAAAGAGTAATGTTAGTATATGAAAAATATTAATCTACAAATAAAATACTTATATATAAGCTACACATAATCTAACAAAACAAAGCTATTAAGTCACAAATATAATTGACTGCTATTTTTTCTTTCCTTTTTTTTTTTTTTTGACTCAAAACAATTTTTTTTTTATTGTTAAGAAGGAAAACAAATAAATTCAACATGGGCAACCTTTCCAAAACTCTTAATTAAATTCGCCAGTGACTGGATTGGGTTGATTTTTTATACATGGGCCCAGGGCAACACAAGTATGTCTTGCCCCAAAACAAAATAGTATTGTATTGGGCCTTAAAAGCCCTAAATTATGGACTTTTTTCTGCCAACCCTTAATTATGGACTTGGCAGGGCTCAATTGGGCTGACTTTGTTTTATAAACTAGGCCCAAAAAATTGGTTTTGACACTAGGCCCAAATCATTTCTCAAACTTCCTACCTTAATCAAGGGGGTTGGGCCTAACGGAAGGCCCTCATAACATGACAAATCAAAGTTCAAATCTTCTGAGAAAGGTGAATATTGGTCACCAATAGGGATTACAAGTTTATTATGATTTATAAGCGCCTTGATCTTTCCAACTTTATTTTCCCTCTGAATCGTCTGCTTTGTCCAAAGGCTAAAAACAACAAAAGAAAAATTTGCACTTAACTGGAGCAATGTTATGAGTCATGATTGATTGTAATATAAACGTGACATATTTTACTGACAAAATTTTTAAAATTTATTTTTGATGAAATGACAACTTTTATTATGTCAAGAGAGTAACATATATTGTTTGCAAGTAGTGTTTAACTTATCGTGGTGATGTTTATAAGAAAAGTAAGTATTGGATGAGTAGCTTTTAACAATTTTAACACTTCTAAGGTGATAATAAGCTAAAAAAAACTTTTAGAACAAGAATGAACCATGAACCAACAAAAAGCTAGAAGAAGGGAAGATGCTGGAGAGAAGGGAATAAAGAAAAGGAATGTGCTGTGGTGGGGAGAGGGAAAAGAATATCCAATATTAGGATTCCATCAGGGAGGACCCTCTCAATGTTGAGGCCGTTAGTAATTTGTATTATTATTATTATTATTATTATTTATTGTCATTTCCTTCAACCCTTATCCAAACCAGAAAAAGCTGGCGCCAATCCAATAATAATGCACCATTTTGATTTTCCTTTCTTTTCATTCCCTATCATTTCATTTCCCTATCTCCTTCTTGAAAGGTATTTTGCATTGTATTGTGTATTATGAGTACTATTTTTAGCATTCTCTCATGATATTGATTTGAACTAGTATCGTTTTGTTTGGTTGCGGCACCAGCTCCTTCTTATCTTATCTAATTATGTCGGGTTCTTGCTTTTTTTTTTTTTTTTTTTTTGCCCGCCAATTATGTCGGGTTCAATGGTTAGTCACAGGTGAAAATATGATTATACTGTCTCTTTAATTATGGCTTTGTCTTTTTCATTTTTTAAAACTTTCCTTTACCCTTTTATCTTCCACCCCATTTAACTAATTCAAATAATAATTTACATCAAATGCAAGCCTCTTTGTGTGTGTATTTGAATAGTTTGTCGTCATGCCCTAAATATCCATCTAATTTCACTTTTTTTTTCCTTTTTAATATCATGGTCTCACACCCACCTTTTTATTTTAACCATTTGTGATATAGAACTCACATCCTCCTCTCATTCCATTTGAGTTATCATAACTTATAAGCCCTTGTCATTATTAAATAATTTTATTTGGAATAGCGATTTGAGTCTTGAAAAGTAGTTTTTCAATCGTGATTTACAATATACAAGATAAGAATGTGAGATGAGTTTTGTTTCAATTTACGTGAATAAGTACTTTTGGGGATCCCAAACAAGCATTGAGGATGTTTGTTTTGGTGTTAAGATTGCTTATAAGCTGCTTTTCACGTAGATCAAGACAAAACTCTTCTCACATATTTACCTTTTATATCGTAAATTACGATTGAAAAGCTGCTTTTAAGCATTCTAATCGTTGTTCCAAACGAGCACATTGATTCACCTTTGTTTTTTTTAATTATTTTATTTTAAGAAAAATTAGTCAAAAATCGTTATTTGATTAATTTTATGAAATATAAAGATTTGAATTCAAGTATCAATACTTTCTGTCTATAAAATCACGCTGAATACTGCTAAATATAACATGTGCTTCTTGTTAATATAACTTTGGGTCCTTGCAGGTTGATTCAATTTTGGTTTTTATCTCTCAAGTTTAAAATCGGTGGTTTTGATCCCTGAAATTTGATCATTGATCCCTCAAGTTTGAAATTTTTGGTTTTGTTTCCTTAAGTTTGAAAAGGACTTGGTTTTTTTCGGTTCGATTAGGTTTTTCACCAAGTCATTCTCAAACTTGAGAGACCAACAATTATAAATGGAGTAAACTTAAAGGACAAAAACTAAAAGTTTCAAATTTGAGGGACCAAGAGTCAAACTTCAGGGACCAAAATCACCGATTTGAAACTTATGGGACCAAAACCAAAATTAAATCAAATTTCAGAGACCAAAAATTATATTAATCCTAAAATTTTTAAAAATGAAGTTTTCACCCATTTGGCCTATGTGGGATTTTATTTTTGAAATTAAATATATTTGCCAACATATTAGGTAATAATGATAGACTCAATCATTTTCTGAATTTTCTGCATCCTCATTTCAACTTTCAAGGCCATGTTCAGAGTCGGAACCTCCCAAATTTGAAAAGAACAAGCTTGGTTTGTTTCCTCAGCAGCACTCAGCAGCGGGAAGGCCATGGCTTTTCTTCTCCACAACCTTCCTCCTTCTCTTCTTCCCCATTCCTCTAAATCCAAAGACAAACCTCTTCACCAAACCCTTTCTCCTTCCAAACCCTCTTCTGTCTCTCCTCTTTCCTCTCTGTCCTCTTCTCCATTGTCCTCTCTACAGAATTCCATTTCACAGGTCGCCCAGGTCGACACTCGTCCTCCTTCCCAAGACGAAACTCATCAAAAAGATGACTTCTTTCTCAATCTCGGCCTCGCTGTTCGTACCCTCCGTGAAGACCTTCCTTTGATATTCGTCAAAGATCTCAATTTTGAAATTTACAGGTCATTTTCTTTTCTTACTCTCTCACTTCTCCTTTTATTCAAACCCAGTTTTTACTTTATACTCTCAAGTCTCAAGTTCATACTTTTTAGAGGTGATTAGATGGTTTTGTGCAATTTTTTTAAGATTAAAAAGGGCTATGATGTTGAAATGGAATCCAATTGTATGTGAGAGAGCAATTAATTTTGGGTCGTGCCTAAATGAAGGGTCTTTTTTTTTTTTTTTTTGATAAAAGCCTAAATGGGGTTTTAATTCTCTTACTCTTTCACTTGTCCTTTTATTCAAACCCAATTTTTATTTTATACTATCTCGGGTCTCAAATACAATGTTGTCTCAAGTTCATACTCCCTTGAGGTTGAGGATGTTAGTTAATTTTAAAATATAATATGTATTTTCTAAAACACCATGCTTATCTTCCTTAATCTCCTACTTCTTTCTCTTCCTTAATTATTGTAGATGGAAAATCAATAAAGATAAATTAAAAAAGATAGACAAACATGAAGTGTCTTATACTTGGCACCAAAATTAACTCTCCGTGCCTTCCTAGAGGGAGTACTTATTAGAGGTGATTAGATCGTTTTGACTATGATGCTGAAATGGAATCCAATTATATAAGAGAGAACAATTGATATTGGGACTTGACAAAATGGGGTTTTAATTTTCTGTTTTTTTCTTTCTTCTGAGGAAGGTGGAATTTTGATCATTTCAGGGATGATATAACATTCATGGATCCTCTGAACACATTTACTGGAATCGAGAAGTACAAATTGATCTTCTGGGCATTGAGGTTTCATGGGAAAATGTTGTTCCGTGGGATTGCTATGGATGTTTATAGGATATGGCAGCCTTCAGAGAATGAGATTCTGATAAGGTGGAACCTGAGAGGGATCCCTAGAGTTCCCTGGGAAGCCAAAGGAGAATTCCAAGGAACTTCAAGGTATAAACTGGACAGGAATGGTAAAATTTATGAGCACAAAGTGGACAATCTAGCATTCAATTTCCCAACGAGTGTCAAACCAATCTCAGTTCTTGATCTGGTTATTGCCTGCCCAGCAAGTCCAAATCCCACATTCTTAGCAGCTCCTGTACAGGCCTACTCTTCTTGGATAGAGTTATACCGTGTAGTCAGAGAGACATTACATCATCATCAAGAAGAGACTCTCCTGCCACAAGATGGTCTTGCCCCATGTTCATAGCTACTAACAATGAAGTATTGGTACTTCCAGAATGAAAGATTTTGTGATGTTAGTATCAGTACAGAGTCTCTGAAAATGGGCAGAGTAAGAAGAGAACGTTCAATAAAGTCATTGAACGGGTTAATGAGACCTTTGGGTTAATAATAAATCATAAGATTTGGTTGTTGACAGGGCTTAATGGTGTTGTGCAATCCATATAGCTTACTCCACCTAGTGAGATAAAACTTCTTGTTGTTGTTGTACGTTAATATCATGTAATGTGAGACTAGTGCTTGGTGTGCTGTTTCTCAGGCAATGCGTACAATTCAAATCCTATTAGGTTAGACGTAACTAATTTTGTGGATAGCAGGTGAGGGATTTAGGTGAAGGACTGGAGTGTATATAGTTGAGCTGAGCAGGGATGATGCTGACTGGTTTTAGCATGTTGTTGGAGGAAATGGTCCTTGACATGTGTTTTTGGAGCTGTTATAGATTACGTGTGTTGTATACATATATATGCCATAATATGTGAAGTTCATCCATCTCAGTAATTAGAAAAAGTATGTTGCTGAGTTGAATACTGTTGGTTTATCTTATGAATACTGTGTGTTCCTTTTGCAGTTTCTTGTTATGCTGTGGTTTTATAGTCACTTCAATTTCAATGCCATATTTTCTGGGTTTTCTCTTGCTAATTTGGGCTTCTTTCTATATTTAAAACTTATTTACTGACGTTGGAGTTGTCCAAACAATTAAAAGTGAAAATAAAATAAGAATGGCCCATGCAGGTCTCGAACCTGCGACCTTCGCGTTATTAGCACAACGCTCTAACCAACTGAGCTAATGGGCCATGTTGATAAAACTATTCAGCTGATATATAAAATCAATATTGATTAGGATGAAGCTAATGGAAGTCCCTCGATTGCTTTTGTGGGTTTCAAGTTTGTGTTGTGAATAGCGATGGATCATCCTCGTCACTATGGGCATCACTCTTGGATTCCACGTGGCGAAGCCCAATTTTAGAGTCTACCTCCTGTTGTTTAAGCCCAATATTGAGTCTATCCAATGTTGACCCTATTTTAATTAGCCTACAATATTGTTCAATAAAGGATTAAAACAATGACCAATGCGGGTTGGCGTAAGTGATAATAGGCTTGTGTTTCCTTAAGCGTTCTAGTTTCGAGTTTGATCCTTGGAACGGCGTGTATGGAGAAAATCCGTTCGGGAGAGTCGCCCCCCCATCTTGGGCCCGACAGTACTCGAGGAATTAGTCATCGGGCTCGCTCCGGTGGATACCTTACGTAGCCAAAAAAAAACAGGATTAAAACAATGTGTTTTTTTTTTCTTATAGTTTATTTTCATTTTTGATCTCTATAGTTTTAAATAATAGGTTTTGGTCCCATAAGTTTGTTTTTGTCTAAAATGTTAGTATCTATTTTTTAATAAGAACCTACATAATTTTGCTCATTGAAAAACAAAAACATATGGTTGGAAACTATATGAATTATAATAAAATGAAGGTAAACTATAATGATCAAACATCGTATGAACCCTTCAACAAATTTCCTCCACTTGACATTGAAAAATCCACCCTACCGGGGAAGAGAGAAAAAGAGAAGAGAGGGAGAGATTGAAGGAGAAAAGAGGAATTCATAGGAAATGCAATGCAATTCTTTTTTCAGTATCACTGAAAGTTGTAGAAAGCAAGTGTCTTTACTAACTTAAATATTTGTCAACTACAATAATTGTGTTTGTGATGAGATAGTTGACATTTGATATATTCTATCTACCTTTAGAATAGAAGTATAAATCTAAGAAATTCTTAGATTAAATTTTGATTTGATTCTAAGGTTATCTATATAAAAGCTCATTTCTACTTTCATTCATTCTAAGAATTAATAATATTGAGAGGCTCTTATCTCTCCTTTCCCTCAATCCTTCAAATTACCACCGTCCGTTCTTTTGCTGCTTTAATTCGTAAACCTTTAACTATATTTTATAAAAAAGAAAGCAAACATGTTAAAGTTGAAGTGTTATTTATAGGCCTCAACCTAACCATAAGACCTAATGGTCGAACCAAAATTAAATGAAATAAATGATAAAGATTCAAAATTTAAATAAAAATAGTTGCGTAAAACAAAACATCCCCTCCGATCCTTAATTTAAGAACTATAACATAATTTGATTAGATTAAGAAAGTTAGTTAAATTATTTAATAAGGCATGTTTTTTTTAAACATCCTAATTATTTTCTTTAATTTATTTCACCTCTCTCGCACTTGATTATTAGTGAAAGAGTTGACAGATTATCAATAAAGATAAATTAGAAAAATATAGAAAAATATAAAAAATATATCTTACATTTAGGACCAAGATCAACTCTCTAATTAGCTCATATATTAAGAAGCGGAGGGACTATTTGACAATCTCCTTACTATTATTCCTTTTTCTTCCTTTCAACTTCAAGTATATTGAATCCGCAACGGTCGATTATAAATTAGTATTCTTGACAAAGTATACTCACAAGTCGCAACCACAAGCTAAGAAGCAAACGGATCTGCGTGCTGCATCAATGGCATCCGATACCCATCACTAGCTGGTTTATAAAGAATTGGTATTCTGAAAATAGTACTCAAAATGATGAACTCAACAAATTGACTACATTTAGGATTGAAAAATTAATGGACCCTTCGTTTGTATTCAAATTTGGGATATAAGCCAGCGAGACACCCAAAAAAGCATCATACAAACAAGTGGAAAATTGCAAGGTATTAAAATCCGGACCGGGCATTGAACCGGTCGGGGTACTGGGTTAAGGGTCAGTGGGTCAAACCGGGACCAAACCGGAGCTAAACCGGGATCAAACCGGTGAGAAATTAAAAATTTTAGACTTATAGTATAAAATTCTAAAGGAAAAATTAAAATTTTTTTTTTTAAAGTGAACCCGGACCGGACCGGTTTCCCGGCCGGTTCGCCGGTTCCCGGGCCGGACCGGCCGGTCCGGTCCGGGTTCCATTACCTTGGAAAATTGTATACCCTAGGCATGAAGTTCCTACCAAGTGAGCCACCAACATAAAGGTTGCTTCTAAATTTTGAACCTATGACTTTCAGGTCATGTGCGTAACAATTTTACCGCCGTGTTAAGGCTTACCCTTAGAAAAATCAATAGGCTATATCAAAATTTTAGTATTAATTTAATACTACCTTTAGCCCTAAATATAAGATTCAGTTGATATTTTTTAAAAAATTAAAAAAATTTAAATAAGTTACATTAAAATATTTATAGTTTTCATTTTTTCTTCGAACTAATTTGTCTAACTTATAAACTGATATATAATTTAATGATATATCACATATGATATTATTAAGTAACTTACTTAACTTCATTAATCTATTCAAAAAATTCAACTGGGTCTTATATTTAGGATCAAATATAGTATTAAATTATAGGACCAGCACAAGTGTTTCTGGCATTTTAGTTTCAAGTCAGCCTCAAGTGTCCTCAACGTAAGTTTTCAGCAACTATCAAATCTCTATCACTGTTCCTGTTCATGTAGCTACATTCCAGCATCTTTTAACTTCTCTTTTATTTGGCTGCCTAATTAAATAGTTTTGGAAATATATATTCTTCTTACTTTCATTGTGGGTTGTTTAATTTTGGTTTTCGTGTGTCTTTGGCTTATGTTCCAAATATGAAAGAAAACGAAAGGGTCTATTCATTGATTCTCTAAGAAGAGTAAATTTGTTGAATTCTTTTTTCACAGTACTTGTTCCTTAGCTTTTTCATATATATGACCAATATTTTGTCAACAAAGTGATGCATTATTGCTGATGCTGCTATACGTTGTTTCTAAGCTTTGTGGTTTTGTGAATTCGAGAAGCTTATATCGTCACTTGTATGCCATGATTTCTGGGTTTTGTCTTGCTAATTAATTAATTAATTAATTTTGTATCTCCTTATGAGTATCAAAGACCTAACATGCGACTTGACTTTTATATACAATGGTATCAAGCTATTTGTGTTATTCTCCTCACTTGACCTTGATCAGGAAACTAAGCTCAGATTCAAGGGAACATGTGTGTGTGTTTTTATACGAGTCAAATATAAAATCTCAGACTAGAGAAGAAACAAAGCAAAAAACAATAAAAATGGCCCATGCTTGCAATTGTCTAAACCTGCGACTTCCTCATTATTAGCAAAATGCTTTAAGCAATTGAGCTAATAAAGCATGAATCATTTGATGAAGTTTTCAGATGATACCACAAAATAATATATAATATGGTTTCTTATAACATGTATAATAATATGGTTTCTTATAACAAATAAAAATTTACCCAACTATATATTGCATGACATAGCTAGAACAAGTTGAGCATGTAGCCCACAGCCTGGTGAGCCCACCCATGCCCAATGACAAATTGACCAATTTGGCCCTCCCAATAAAGACCCATGATGGGAGGGCATGTGCACTAAACGGATAAGCTGCAGGCACACTCTCGGGCTACTCATGCTCACTCATTTGTGTGTGTGTGTGTAATATTTATTTAAGTATAAATATATAATGTTTTTTTTGCCAAAATATAATATATATATATATATATATATATAATATTATATATAATATTTATGTAAGTATAAGAGATAATGTAATTTTAAAGGACAAATTTCCAAGTGAGTTATATGATATAATTATATATATCTCATAAATAAATGATTACATATTAGGGAAAATGACGTCTAGGTCCCAAGCAATAGAAAAAACATCACAAAAGTCCCTTTGAAAAGTCAATGGTCAGAAAAGTCCCTAAGGACTTTTTTGACATCAATTCCCAATGTCCATTTACACAACTACTCCCATTGAAATAACTACAGAAAAGGCACAGGAAGAGAGGAGGGAAGCTATGGTTTTTGTCATTAAGGAGAAAGAAAAACGGCTAAATGCAACATGTTTGAGATGCAACATTGAAGGGATAAAGTGTGTTTTTAATGTCCTTGGCAAAGGATCTGCAGCCTCCATCTATGGGTACAGAGGTAGAACACATAACTAAATTTTTTTTTCTCTTTTTAGTTTGAACGTTGGTAGATTGAGATTGAGAGGTTGGTCAAAAGTTGGAGTTTGGGCTTAATAGTGGAGGAAGTAGTAGGTGGTAAATAAGAAATGCTAAGATTTTGGTAAAGATATGATCTTGACCATTGAAGTTGGAGTTTCACTTTGGTTGGGTTGTGTTTATGTTATATTGCTCTGTTTTTTGAGAAGGTTACAGAGGGAGTGTTGTGTTTTAAATGGGAATAGTTGAATGTGATGGTCTCCTTTGCTACGAAAACACTGGTATGGAAAGAAAAAAGTGTTGTAAATGCGTGCATTTTTAGTCATTAATATGACTGTTATAGTTGTTAATATAGAAATTGTGCTATATTTTTGGGTAATGTAATAGAGGGAATGCTCTATTTTTGGGCAAGAAAACAAAGGAAAATGCTGATACGATGTTAAAAAAAGTGTTGTCAATATGTGCATTTGTGGTTATAAATATTGCTGTGGTAGTTGTTAATACGAAGTTCGTGTTGCAGATTGTCATGAAAGATGTAAACTACTTTATGAACTTTTTGCTGTCCCATTGTACAGAAGTAATCATTGACATGTTGTACTCAAATGGTGCCAACACCCATACCATAAATGAATCATAACAAATGGAAGGATTTGATTATTGAGGAAGGACAAATTTTTCCGAATGTTGTGACCCCTTTTGCTTGTTGAATGGGTCTATAAGTTGGTGTACCTATTTAAAGATGATATCATATTAAGTTAAATGGGTAGGTGAAAATAGCCACTTACTCATACAACTTAATATTTTAATGTCATATGATATATGTATATGATATGCTATTCAGTTGTGACAGTATAGGTATTAAGTTGCAACAAATGGGTAAAAGATATTGTTTAAATTGATGATGTGTTGTTGTCACATGCGGCACATGAAATTTTGCAAACTCCAGGAGGTTGGTCCATGACCTTGTGAAAATGACTCATCTCGTTGTGAAAACATACTTAATGACTTGTGAATAAGGCAATCAGCTATTGTCAAATGTGGCATTAGGATTTGTAATCAAATTGAGTCAGTATTGTGTTAAACTGATGATAAGAATTTGTGATAGTGGGAAGTTATGAAATTTATAAACTCCTGGCGGAATTTAAATTAACTTGTAAAAATGAATAATGAACTTGATAAAATATGCATAACAAGTTGTTAAAAACCCAATCAGCTCTTGTGACAGACCCATTGAGAATATGTAGTTGTGAGAGTTTCCTGGTGCCATGACAAAAAGACATTGTAAAAATAACTTGATATATTGTAAAATAATTTAATGTGTTGTAAAGCAATGCAAAGTAGTGAACAAACGCATTTTTAGTTTTTAATGTAGTTTCATCTAGACACGAGCTTAGTCATTCTTAACATGACTCAACATGTTGTAAAAGAAGCCTACGAAGTTGTAAACAACGGGGTTTATAGTGTTAAAGTTGCTAATGTGGCCAAATGTAGTTTCCTAGTGCCATGACAAAATAAAGTTGTAAAAATAAATTAACATGTTATAAAAATAACTGAACGTATTATATAAAATGTAAAGTAGTGAATAAATGTATTTTCAGTGTTCAACGTAGTTTCATATAGACATGAGCTTAGTCATTGTTAAAATGACTCATCATGTTGTAAAAGAATCTTATGAAGTTATAAACTGAGCCACTTACTTTTGTAAACACACTTAAAAATAAGTTGTTAAAATGACTTGCAGTGTTGTGAAAATAGCCTTATCGTGTTGTAAACCAAGCAAATTGTTGTGGTGATCTTGAAGTGTAAAAACGTAGTTTCCTTGACCTGTACAATAACTTAAAGAATGACTAAACATGTTGTAAACATAAGCATAAAGTGTTATTAACGTTCGGGCTTGGCAAACTTGAAATTAAAACATTCCATAATAACATGGTGTCAAAATAATTGATTAAATTGTCAAAATAACTCATGATGTTGTTAAATGCCTCATTACATGAGTGCCTTTCCTACAATAAGGCTTTTTCTACAAAATATCCACATATATACATAACCAACAACAAGCATATACTACAAAATAACATCACAACTACTACATGTTTTTCTTCCTCTTCACTTGTTGGTTGTCAGCAACAATGGACAACACCTTTGAGCACAAACATCTTCATTTGAGTACAACAGGCAATTTAGTTGTTAACAACTGCCACAACAATATTTACAACCATAAATGCATATATTAATAACACTTTTTTAACATCATATCAGCATTTTCCTCTGTTTTCTTGCCCAAAAACAGAGCATTCCCTCTATTACATTGCCCAGAAACATAGCACAAGTTTTGTATTAACAACTATAACAACCATATTAACAACTAAAAATACACAAATTCACAACACTTTTTTCTTTTCATACCAGTATTTTCACAGCAAAAGAGCACCATTACATTCAACTATTCACATTTAAAACACAACACTCCCTCTGTAACCTTCTCGAAAAACATAGCAATATAATATAAGCACAACCTAACCAAAGAAAAACCCCAACTTCAATGGTCAATATCATATTTTTACCAAAATCTTGGCATTTCTTATCTATAACCTACCACTTCCTCTACTATTAAACCTAAGCTCCAACCTTTGACTAACCCTAAAATCTCAATCTACCCAACGTTCAGACTGTAAAGAGAAAAAAAAATTTAGTGTGGTGTTCTATGTAACCCCCTCACGGTAATTATATCTGGATTATGAAATTTAAGTGAAATAGAGACCAATAAGGCAAAAATCACATTTATAATCACTCATCTCCAAGAGATAGGGTGTCTAAACAAAACGTTTAAAAATAGGATTCATCTAGTCTCACATTCACTTTCGAATACAATTACCTATGCAGTTATATCACATAATAAATATCAGAGTGCGTAACCAAAATCCCGTCAACCCCAGGTTACTTATATATATATAATGGGTTTAAAGGTTTCCTAAAATGGGGATTACATATCTAAAATTGTTATATACATCTCATATACATACAGTAATCCCAAAAACCAACTAGACAACCAACATCCAAAATGCAATATGTCCTTATAGCCCTAACCACTCCTGGTTGGCCGCTTCTCTTTCGAGCCACTTGCCCTGTTTGAAAATGTTAGTCATTTGGAAAGAGTGAGATTCTAAAAAATCCTAGTAGTAAAAAATCACTCATACAATATATAAACATAAGGCATGTAATGTTATCATGTTCACCAGCATCATCAGCAACACAATGATCCATGGCTCGCGCCACAGACGACAGCACTCATGGTTGTATCATAATGCACTATGCTCGCTTTCGCGGTAATCATAATGACAGCTTTCGCTGCAAACACTATGCCCACTTTCACGGTAATCACTATGCCCGCTTCCACTGTAATCACAATGCCCGCTTCTGTGGTAATCATAATGCAGCAGCATCACAAAGCATAAATTATCTCAAAGCACAACGTATCACAAGGCATAATGCTCCACAATGCACAAAGCTCCACAAGGTATATCAATGCATCTTAAAGCAGCAACAACACACAATGCATGATAGGCAAACATACAATACATTTACACAAAGTATAAGAGAGAAGTCACTACCTGTATCTTTCCTGACATTCTTTGGCACAGTGGGCTCACGCGTCTGACAAATATCAAATCCTATACCAATTTAGAGACAATTGATTAATCTCTTTTCCAAATGCATATTTTCATAATACTCTAAGTTGGTTATCATTTAGGACTCTTTAGGTGGCTAATAGAGGCCTAAACATATGCCTAAAGGGTTGGAAGAACTACCCTGGGGACCCCTTTTTCGAAAGGCAAAACATTAATTTTTGGTTGACTCACTCGAGTGACGATGACCTCACTCGAGTGATAAAAGACTCGTGCCCGAGTGAGAACGGCTCTCACTCGCGAGTGTTTGACAGTGAGCAGCTACTTCGGCCAGAAAGTGCTCATATCACTCGAGCATAAGGCTTTACACTCGGGTGATGACTCTAAATCCATTCAAGTCCCCGAAAGTGCAACACAAAGAGTGACAACCCAAAAACACATGCAACATCAGAGGGACAAGCTCACTCGAGCATACCCCCCAGTGCTCGGGTGAGAAGGTTTCACTTGTGAGTGTCGAAACATACTCTTGAACATCAACCAGTGAGTGACAACCCGAGAGCAACCCTAACTTTTGAACACACACCATCACTCGAGTGATCCCGTGTTCACTCGAGTGATCACCAACATCACTCGCGGTGAAGGAAGTGCACTCGAGCCCCTTTCATGAGAACACAGGCGAAGCACAAAGCAGAAAGACAAAACACAAGGCAGCACTCGAGTGAGTTCCTCCCTCACTTGAGTGAGGCTATCAGATTGCCAAATCGCAGCAACTGACAGAATTTCCCAGATTGGTCAAAATCACACCCAATGGCTCCCAAACTCCACACAAAGCCCAAACTCACTCAAAATGACTTAGGGAACCCATTGGTAACCTCCAAAGTGCAAAACACCCAAATACCATTTTAATCACAATTTATGCCCTTGGGTCTCTATGACATACAACACCCAATTCCAATCAATACTCTTCCAAACTTCAAAACCATATCAAATACCCAAAGAACTTCACAATGAACTAATCCAAACATCAATCACTATGAAATTCACACATTTCAAAATGACCATAAACTAGGGCAAATTTCCAGAATTTCTTAAACTTATCAAAAACTCATAACATATATATCAAAAAGCATCAAATGTTTACCTCTTCACTTTGCCAAATCCAGAATCTTGATTCTCCTACTTTCAATTTCATCCAATACTCAAATCACCACCTTTCAAGATTCTGAAATTACCACAATGGAGCTCTTAACACTATGAACAAATTTAGTGAAGAGGATTCAAGCAAAGGAGAACCATTACTCACCAAAGGTCAAGCTTTTCTTTTCCTCTTCCCTTGGTTCAAGGTCGCCGGAAAGAATGGAGAAAGAAGAGAGAGAATATGAGAGATGGAGATGATGATGATGATGTGTAATCTTTCCCTCTTGGCCCATACTCTACCGAAAAGAGAGAGAAGGGAGAGAGAAAAAGTGGACTTTTGTCCTCTTGTGCCACATCCAATGGTCCACATAATGCCACATGTAACCATATTCTTACTTCCTCTATGAGCTCACACAAGCTCAGTGCACAAGATTCCAACCCATATGCAACAAATCTCCACCCTTGATTTTTAATCGCCAAATACATTTATATCAAATTTACACTACATTTCTACAAAAGTGTTTAATTACACTAATTACAATCAATATCAGAGCCATTAGCCCTTAATCCCAAATTGGGTCATTACATTCTACCTCTACACCCGTAGATGGAGGCTACATATCCTTTGCCAAGGACATTAACAACACACTTTATCCCTTCAATGTTGCATCTCCAACATGTTGCAATTGGCCGTTTCTCTTTCTCCTTAATGACAAAAACTGTAGCTTCCCTCTTCTCCTCTTGGGCCTTTTATGTAGTTATTTCAATGGGGGTTAATTGTGTAAATAGATATTGGGAATTGATGTCAGAAAAGTTCCTAGGGACTTTTTTGACTATTGACTTTTCAAAGAGACTTTTGTGGTGTTTTTTCTATTACTTGGAACATAGGTGTCATTTTCCCTATATATTATGATCATGTTTCATAAATCAGAATCATGATCATGATATAGAGCTTTTATATATAAGCTATAATTCTATATATAATATTATAAATTGCTTTTACTTTAAAGATTTTATCAACTATTAATTAAGGATTGATTAAATTATTAAATAAATTATCTTATGAGAAATGATGAGGATTACGGTGCTTTAATAATTATTATTGTTTTTAGTAATTTATATCGAGAAATTAGTAACAACAAAACAATAAGGTAGAAGTGTAGTTTTTGAAAAAGATTAACTAACGGGTAGCTCATGCCTATTCCAGCCTATACAGGTTTAGCCCAGCCCATTTGTCACGGGCATAAGCGAGCTTGTTGACGGGTAAGGGCTATTAAAAAACACTACTACAAAAAATACAAGCTGTGGCGTTTAATTTAAAGAATACTATGGCGCTTGGGAAGCGTCGTAGCTTTCAATGCTGTTAAAACAAGTTACGACGCTTCTTGAATATATGGAAGCGCCATAGTTTGATTATTATTTTTTTTAAAAAAAATATAACTTCCTACAGCACTTTCGTAGGAAGTCTTTTATTTTTTTTAAAAATAATTTTTCATAATTATTTTATTTTCCTGATGAAAACTTCCATTTATAATCCAAAATCCACAGCAATTTACAATACAATCCACAACAAAATGAAAATAACATAGCACGTATCTTTTACAATATTGCGTCTTCATGTATCAAGCATGAAAGAACTCCAACATTTAAGTTGCTTAAATTTGAGCCATACACGTTACTTCTACGGAGGATTAAACTAAGTATTATTATATTTGTAAGCTCAAAAATTAATAAACTTACAATGTATAAGAAGTTCAAGAAGATAGAGTTGATACTTCAAATAAATACCTGAAAAAAATTTATGAGCACACATATAAGATTCATGATAGATTTTAACTAAAAGAAAACGTAAACCAAATGTTGAAAAAAGAAAAAAACTTACAAGCTAGAGAGCTTCTGAAGGTGGCCAATACAAGAAAAAAAAACACATGGGAGAGGAAGTTTTCTACAGCAACAGGGTTCTGGGAAATGGGGGAGTTAGAGAGAAAGCGGGAAGATGAAAATGAAAAAGAAAAAGGCAGGTTATGGAAATTAAATTATAAGGTAGGAGAAGTTACGACGCTTTTTGTCAAAACGCTGAAGCTTCTTAATTTGAAAAAAAAAAGATGGCCAATTTAAAAAAATAAAGGTAAAAGCTACGACACTTTTTCTCGAAGTGTCAAAGCTTCTTAATTTAAAAAAAAACGATGGCCAATTTGTTTTTAAAAAATAAGTCTTAGACGGCGCTTGATTAGAAAGTACCGTCCAAAACTTTCCAAGCATCGTCGAAGACGACCGCAGGTGCCTTGAATATTTTCAATTCAAGGCACCACGTGGTGTCTTGAACTACTTTAAGCGCCATGGACGGCGCTTGGAAATCAAACACTATCCAAGGCTATGTTCTTTTTTTGGTCGAAATGTCTAAGGCTATATTACTTTAAGCACCTTGTACGGCGCTTGGAAATCAAGTGCCGTCCAAGGCTATGTTTTTTTTTGGTTGAAACGTCCAAGACTATTTGAGCACCTTGGACGGCGCTTGATTTCCAAGCGCTGTCTAAGGCCACATCTTGGCCGGCGCTTTACTATGAAGCGCAATCCAAGGATTTTTATTAAAAAAAATTAAAATCTTTTTTAATAGAAATGATTTATTTTTAGGTTTTGACTTCTAAACCTATTCTTAAGTTTAATTTTTATTTTTTTAGTATAGACAAACTTTCTCAAGAAAACATCTTATTATAGTAATGGAGTTTTGACACTTACAGAATTTCTATTATTCCATAGTTGCCACACGTTTTTTTTTAATAGTAGTAAAGGGATTAATTTTTTTTTTTAAAAAAAATAACCCCTTGTACGGCGCTTTCCTACAATGTATTAAGCAACTCTTGCCGTAGTTGTCACATGTATTTTTTTTTAAAAAAAAATAAGAAGTCTCCTCCGACACTTGTTTGAAGAAGTGTCATAAGAATGACACCGTTAAATTTATATTTTGTAGTAGTGAAATAAATGAGCAGGCGGGTGGATTATTAGGTGGCCCATATAGTCTATTGCTTAATCCTAAGTACACCCAAAAAATGGGTTTTTTCTTCCTCTCGAGTAAAATGCGAGCGATTGTGAATCATAACCGTTAATGCTATTACTAAAGGAACTGAAAATAAGTTGGTTGGTTCACTTTTTGTTTTGTTTTGTTTTATAATACAAAATATTCCTTATCTAAACACACAGAAATATTTGAGCCTTGATATCAACCGTCCATGGTGTTTTTGGGGCAAATAATTAATGAAAAATTTCAGAAAATTACCTTCAAAATTTAAAAATCCCAAATAAGTGATTTCTTACTAAAATGAGTGGTGAATTACTAATCAAGTGTAGTCAATACCTAATATATGGTAGGGAAAAAAACTACTTTGGGATTTTGATATTTTGAAGGTATTTTTTCTGAAAATTTCACAATAATTAAAGGCTATATTCTAATAATTTAAAAGGAAGAAACTGCTTGGGAATTCACAGCCACAGGTATATATACCATTCATAAAAATTCTCAGGTACGATTTAATATTTGCATCACAGAAGTATACATTTGCTATTTTAAATTAATATAAGGTTTTAGTTTGGTCTCTTAATTATAAAAACCATCCTTTCAGTTTTTTAATTTTAATGTTGCTGGTCTCAAAAGGTGATTTTTTTTGTAACAATTAATGTTATTTTGAAAAATAAATTTTATATGCTAGCATTTGATAATATTTTGTGAACATTAAAATTTCAATATCAACCCCTTTTATTAATGACTATTAGGGGCAAAAGACCGAAAAGGCCATTTTTAAAGTTTAGGGAGAAAACTGAAATCTTGTATAAAGTTAAACAATCAAAGGCATATATCAGCATAAATCTAGCTTTATTGACATCAATTAAGTTAATCATTGTCCCTTAACAAAAGCGTTTAATTGTACTGTTCATAAAAATTTTCCCTTAGCTTTATTTATCTTTGGATGAAATCAGATATGGTCCTTTGATGTGTGTGTGTAATTGTGTATATCTTATTCTCTGCGACATAATATATATATATATATATATATATATAGGATTTCTAAATATACTAATTTATTAAATTGATAGGCTCAATAGCTTTATGAGCCCCTTTTTTGTTTAGATGAAGACATAATTTCGACATTCTTTGGTCAGCTTTAGGAAATGAAGGCACTTTAGTATTAATTAGAGGTTAAATTTGAATTTATTAAGGTCACATGACAACATCCTGTCCTCATATGCACAAAGTATTACATTCATCAACTTTTGTGTGTGACTGTGGTAGACATGTTTAATTTCTTCCACTGCTTCCTCATATCTTTTCTATTTTTCTTTAATTTCCCTTCATTGCTATGGCATTCTACTTTCTACTTCAGCATATTGTGAGTGTTTGGAATGACTTAATTTTAGAAAATAAGTATTTATTATATAAGTTGAGATAAAACTCCTCTCCCATACTTACCTCGTATTTCGTGAACCATGAATTATAATAACTTATTACCTAAAAATAAGCCATCTCAAACGAGCACATTGTGCTCATGAGTTGGCTCAGTGAGACATAGAAAGTCCTCCTAGCCAACATAAAAAGTTTTGTCTATACTCTATCCGGTCCGTATTATACTCTTTTGGTCCTATTTATAGGGTACTTTCAATAGTTTTCACACTGACCAATAAAAACCTTAAATCTTATTAAATCTGCCATAAAATTTAACAACTTCTAATCTACTCCTATTTAGTATGCATAATATCAAATGAAAATAAGATTAACATAATAATAAATAAAAAATTAAATTGTACATTCACCTCAAAAATTTAATGAAGTGCCTTATAAATATGATCAAGAAAAAGTTTCTCTCTCTAATGAGTAGGGTACCTTCTTGAAGATGTTCCTGGTCCTTTTAATAAAGCATTTTCTAGCTTTAAGAAGTATTAAATATTCTTTCGCGCGCGCGTGTATATACATATATTTAAGGGACAATTATAATGAAGTCCCACACAAGAAAAAAAATGAAAAAATAGTCCCTGAAGTTGTTAATGACAAGTTGAGGAGCTTACACTGATAACTTCAGGGACCATTTCTTCATTTTTTCTCTTGCATGAGATTTCATTGTAATTGCCCCTGTATTTAATAGTAGAAACTATTTGGTGTTTTTAATAAGGGTAATAATATTCGGAATTGCCAATTTGCCATAAACTATCATGACACATTAATATATGCAGACCATTAAAAGAGAAAGAGTTAGGCCATGAGCTAACTTCAGGTTATGTTGATTTGTTAAGTGATCCTTATTACTATTCTTTATAGGGTTAAGGTGCAAATTTATCAATAAAGTTTTGTCCGAGAAGCGTCTGGCACAAATATCTTTTAGAAAGGGCAAAAATACCAATGAACAATTAAAAAGAGACGTCCACCACAAAAACCGTTAATCCATACTAACGGCGTTAAATTATAAGAGAAGAAAACCCCTAACGACGTTAGTACAGATTTAACGGTTTTTTTTTTTTGTGGTGGATGTTCCTTTTTAATTGTTCATTGATATTTTTGCCCCTTTTTAATTGTTCATTGGTATTTTTGCCCCTTCTAAAAGATATTTGTGCCAAACGCTCTTCAAACAAAACTTCATTAGTAAATTTGCACCTTAACCCTTCTTTATAATTAATTAGTCTTTATAACGCTTTACAACATTATTCTTCAACATATCACATGCACTCCTCAATGCCATTCAACAATTTTTTAATTTAATTAATTAAATCTGTGTGTGTGTGTATCCCTTACTGCATTTAGTTTCAATGGTTGTCCTTCACTGTATAACATTAAGATTCTCACACTCTATTAGCCTTCCATAGGACCTTTATTAATTTTATATATTATTTATATTCCTTCCCTTCTTCCTTTGTTTTCTCTCACTCGCACAACCATTCGTTAATGGGCATATGGATGCCATGAAATATAAAAATGATTTATATTCATAATTTGACCTATAGTAAAAAAATTGTATTTAGTACAGTATAAGATTCATTTTAATTATTGGGTGTCCCCAAAGGGACACAACACAATATATGTATAACACTAAAAATTATATACAGGTTTTTTAAATTTTATAATCCAATTCATAGCTTTTTTTTTTTTGCAAAAAAATAATCAGATTTAACATACACCGACATGATGATAACGTAGGAATTGGATTCTCTCCTTCACCTTCATCTCCTCTACACTTCTCATATTATCATTTTAACCGTTAAAATTTTAATTGTGAATAGTTTGGATCAAATTTTAAAAATTTAAATTTGTTTTTATATAAAATTATAATTATTGTTTGATATAAAGTTATAAATAAAGTGTTTAAATTTGATGTTTATGAATAATTCTGTCTAATGATTAGCTACAATAATGCTAGCAAACAGTATTATGTCAGCGAATATCAACTGACACAAGTCGGTAAATTAATCGTCGTCAATTTCCTTGCCTAGGAGCTAGGACTAATTTTCCCACTATGAATTGAAAGTGTGTCGTCACTTTGGGCAAAAGTACACCAAATAAAAAATATGTACTTTTGTTATTTAATTTATGTTATATTTAGGAAATTAATATTGATCTAAGTATAAGACATATAATTTTTATTAATCATCAATTTTTTCCTAATTTTTCTCTAATGATACTCCCTATCAATAATAAAGGAAGGGAGAGAATAAGAGAATTAAGCAAGATAAATAGGATATTTTAAAAAATATATGTTCTATTAACTAATTTAAATAATTTAATTAAATTAGATAAATATGTTATGTGTTTAGGAGCGGAGGGAGTATATTTTTTTGGGAAAATGATAGAAAAAGAACTTTGATATTGCAAAATTCTAAATAAGATATTTCTTATAAAATGAGTTGTGAATCGTTTATAAAATTTCACAATTATCTTATCAATTAGTTCTTGATAATAAACTTGATTTAGGATTTTGTAATTTAAAATTTTTTTCCTATCATTTTTTTTATAATCGTCAATTTTTTTTTCTAATTTTTCTCTAATGATACTCTCTAATAATAATAAAGGAGGAGAGAAAATAAGAGAATTAAACAAGATAACTAAGGTATTTTAGAAAATATATATCCTATTAATTATTTTAAATAATTTATTTAATTAAATTAGATAAAAATATTATGAATTTGGGAACGAAGGAGGGAGTATATTTTTCGGGAAAAGGATAGAAAAAGATCTTTTGATATTGCAAAATTTCAAATCAAATATTTTTTATAAAATGAGTTATGAATCACTTATCAAATTTTACCATTATCTTATCAATTAATTTTTAATAATAAACTTGATTTAAAATTTTATAATTTTAATTTTTTTTCTATGATGTTTTTTCAGTTTACAATAATTTTTGCCCTTTTAAATAACAACACTCTTCCTATTCCTTCCTCACACACTCGTCTCAAAGAAACCATCTATCCACACGCACTCTCTCTCTCTCTAAATCCGAAAATGCCTCACTTTGATGAAACTCATCACTGCATCGTATTCCTCCTTCTCCTTCTCCTTCTCCCAGTAATGGCTTCCGGTGACTGCAAATGTGATATTGCAGAACCAGACGGCACTCAAAGCCATCACAACTCAACCCAAACTCTCAAATTCAAAGTCATCTCTATCGCTTCCGTCCTCGTCGCCGGCGCTCTTGGAGTGAGCCTCCCTTTACTGAGCCGGAAGCTGCCGTTTCTGAATCCCCAGAACGACGTCTTCTTCATGGTCAAAGCTTTCGCCGCCGGTGTGATTCTAGCAACTGGCTTCGTTCACATACTTCCAGACGCCTTCGACACTCTCTCTTCACCATGCTTGAAGAACCATGGCCCATGGTCGGAGTTCCCGTTCGCCGGCCTCATCGCGATGTTGGCTTCGGTGGCGACGTTGATGACGGATTCTATCGCCACCGGGTACTATAAGAAGCAACACTTGAAGAACAACAACACAAAGCAAGTTTCTGCAGAAGAAGATGAAGAATTAGGAGGAGGAGGAAGTGACGAACATGTTGGTCACGTTCATATGCACACTCATGCCACACATGGTCACGCTCATGGGCCAGCTAATGACGTTGATGATGAGCAAATAATAACATCATCATCAGCTGAACTAATCCGTCAAAGAATCATATCACAGGTAATTAATTAATTAATTATATATTCTTGATCAGAATATATTAGAGTGATATATATATATATATATATGTTTGTGAGTGAAGGTATTGGAGTTAGGAATTGTGGTTCATTCTGTGATCATTGGGATATCATTGGGAGCAGCACAAAGCGTTGAAACTATAAAGCCTCTTCTTGTGGCAATTTCCTTTCATCAGTTCTTTGAGGGCATGGGTCTTGGTGGTTGCATTTGCCAGGTATATATTTATATTTTAAATTTTAGGAAAAATTAGGATTTTTATCCTTTAGTTCTTGATTAGGTTATAACTAAATCCCTAAACTTTAACTTAGTAATATAGCTCTTTTTTATAATTTTGATTTCGTTGTAATTCAGTTTTTGAATTTTGACTTGATGTAACTCAACCCTTAATTAAAGTATTTAATATAAGAGGAAAAAACACACTGGCACCAAATTAAAAATTAATGAAATTATAGGTACTTGCAAAATATCAGTTTGCATATTTTAAAAAATTAAATGATATATTTTATGAAGTTTAAGGAAATTTTTAAATGGTTAAAACTATAGAAAATCAATTGCAATGATTTAAAAGTTCAAAGAAGGAGCAACAACTAAATCAAAACTATTATAGAAATTAAATTAATCACATCGAGCCAAAGTTTAAGAATTGAGTTATAATAGAGCCAATACTATAGCGGCAAAAAGATTTAAATTTTCCCTAAATTTCATTTTTTTAAAGGCCAAAATATAAATTAATATATGAATTGTAAATGTAATAATAATAACAATAATATGTAAACATGTTAATTAGTGTGTGATGTGTTTGTGTACAGGCAAAATTCAAGTCAAGATCAAGGGCAATAATGGCAATACTGTTCTCACTCACAACTCCAATGGGGATAGCAATAGGAGTGGGAATATCAGGAGTGTACAGAGAGAACAGTCCAAAGGCTCTAATAGTGGAAGGAGTCTTCAACTCAGCTTCTGCAGGAATTTTAATATATATGGCTTTGGTTGATCTTCTTGCTGCAGATTTCATGAACCCTAAGCTTCAATCCAACTTCAATATTCAACTTGCAGCTCATCTCTCTCTTCTTTTTGGCACAGCTTCCATGTCTTTGTTAGCCATTTGGGCTTGAAATTAAAGTTAAATTATTACAAGTCTTTTTTTTGGGGGACAGTTTTAAGGAAATTAACTATATACCATACTTTTAAGTCATGTTTTAGGGATATCTTAGGTAATAACTTTCTACCTAAGAGCTTGGTAATAATTTTTTTTGTAAAAAAAAAAAAATTATAGCCAAGAGTTTTCTGATTTTTCTTAAAAAGATTTCTGGATCATAATTCATATGTATTGTTTATGACCCTGGAACTTGATGAATTTTGAAGAAAATTATAAATTTTGAGAATAATTCTTCATGAACTGCTCCCCCCCCCTTTTTTGATCACATTTGTGTCTTTGAGATGTAATGTTTTTTCAAGATCAATCCTTGATCATGTCTCAATCTCTATCCACGTAGGTTTCTTCTTAATTTGTAGTGAGCTTCTTAATTTCTTCTTAATTTGTAGTGAGCTTATTGATTGTGGTATGGTGTGAATCCGCGCCTTTTTGTTCTATTCATGTATGGATCAAAGAACTCGTCTTTAAAAAAATAAAAGTCAAATTCAATATTTTCCCAAAAAAAAAAACATTTTTATTAAAAGAAAATATTAATTTGTTGGGGACAGTTGAAAACACATAAAAACTTGCAAATGGTTAGTGCGAATGCATAGAATCAACAATAATATTACTCAGTGGGGTGTCACCTTTTAAACATGAAATGCATTTCTACTAATTTGAAACATTAAAAACAGCTAATGAATGATGTGAAGACGGTCAGTGAACTAAGGAATGATATGGAGAGGATGGTTAATGAACTAAGGAATGATATGGCGCATATTCGTAGGGATATGATGCAGATGAATAAAACACAATTTGAAACAGAAATAAGATGAGAGTTAAATCTTAACTAGAACGAGAAAGTAAATCTAAGCTTCAGCAAATCTTGTTTTCTTTTCATTTGTTCATACTCATGGATCTTGAGAAGTGATGACATATGTGAAGAGGTTAATCCGTTTATTCATATGTCGATCATCTATTTTTTTAATTGAATCTATTTTTTTTTTTTAAATCATGTGTATAAAGCTTTGATCATTTAGCCGACTCCACTTAGTGGGATAAAACTTTATCATTGTTATTGCCTACAAAAGGTTTCCAGCTCTTCTCTACAAATACTTGTTTCATTGGTGTCAAAACTTCCCCCTCTTGAATCTCTAACCATCCATTAGCATCCCAGAACTCTTGCACCAGTCTATCTGCTTGCATAAAGGTAAATATGGGATCAGGATACTCAATTTCAAGCGAGTAAACAGAATTCTATACTCAATATTGGTAGGAATTAATTGAAACTTTAGCATGGGCAGGATCAGGTGTCTCACTATTATGTAAATATGCATTCTAGCCTTTCCAAATCTGCCATAATATTGCAGCTTTCTGCCATTTGGACAAATTCATTTCACACATACAATTTGTAAATCATGATTTAAAGCTAAGCCCATCAGTTTGTCTGAAATTAAAGGAGAAGGGGCTTCCAAACCAAAACAGATTAAACCATTCACAATAGAAGAACAAGTGACTCAGATTCCAAGCACAAATCTGTTGCTGTGCACTTCTTTTTATTCAGGCTTTCAAATGTTGGAAGAGCATAGGAAAGAGCTGTTATCCTAAGTTGACTCTTCAGGTGAACTTTTTTTTTTTTTTTTTGGTCTTCAACTCTTCATGTGACTACAAGAGAACATTGTATAAATTTATAACTTATACAATAAGTGGTCTATTTTCTTTTTGTTTTTGTGGAAGTCTTTTGCAATTTAAAAAATTTGTGCAATTTCAATTGAATGCAAGAGAACAATGGATAACTTGATAACTCATACTCTTCAAAACTACTAATTTAGATATTGAGTGACTTTTCAAGTTGCAAAGTAGTTGAGCATAAATACATGAGGGGCCTCCCTTGGAGCTTGTTCTTGTCCTTCTTTGGTGCATGATTATATTCCAATGGTCCCATTTCAAAATCCTTTTGTGGGTCAAAGCATCAAAAGAACTATTCACAATTCAAGGGTTGTCATCATCCCCCTTTACCTTAAAAACATAAAGACCTCTCATAATCATAATCATAATCATAATCTTCTTTATTTTATGTTATCCAGGCCCTTTATAGGCACATGCCTCCACCTTTTATCCCAGTAATTGACATATCAAGACCAGAAGGCTTCAAGGGCTTCAAGTGTAGAAGAATAAGTATATGCTGCTTCTGAAAATCTCAAGTTGTTGCCATCCTTTTACTGATGATTATGCAATTCTTAAACAGTGGAATCTCAAATTTCTGCTGGTGGATTGTGAGTCAAAGGAAATAAAAAAGTCTACCACAGATAAAAAGAAGATAGGGACAGAGAGGCCCCCCCACCATATATATGCTACTGGGCATGAGTCTCTTCTTGTCATAGTCCTCTATCCTGTGTCAAGAAAATTTATAAAACCAGATGTTTCTTCATTTAATAATTAGTTTTTCAACTGAAACAGCCTCTTACCTAAAAATCCCATACCATTTTCTATTATTTTAAATAAAATTACATTTCAGCATTGAGTATGGATTTTTGTGTTTTGTCCACAGTTCAAGCCCAAGGGTTTTCATGTGTTCTGGATTCTGGAGTGCCTACTTTCAAGCATGTCCTTGTGCTTCAAAAGCTTGTAAAGCACTCCCTATAACTTTCCCAGCTTAGCAAAATTAGGCCCTAAAATTACCACTACTTACAAAACTACCCCTACAGTGCTTACATGCCGTTAAAGGTATCAGGTTAGTGATGATGTGGCTATATATTGACATGTGGGAAGTGAAGTGGCAATAAGGGGTTGCTAGGTGGCAAGTTCACAGCTCCTCTCCAAATCTTGGATAGCCTCCTACCATCTAAGTGAAGATGCTCCATTTTTGTTTATTCAGAGCAACCCTCTCCTTTTGAAAAGAAGTTCCCTTATATGCGAAGAAGAAGAGTCCTTATACGTCTAAAGGAGATAGTACACACTCATTCAAGGAGGAAAACACCCACATACACAGAAAGACACTCATATCAGCCGTGTCGTAAATACTTTTATGGTCACTACACGGTTTGAGACGGATTTACATTTGTTTCCTTCCAATCATGTAAAGATGCTTATTCAGTCCTAAACATGTTTTTACATTAATCATAAACAAACTCTTAGTTCCACCTATTTGGGCAGATTGAGCGCCCAAGCATAAAGAACCTCTTTGCTTCACTTGTCTGGGCTAAAAAATGGGTGTGAATAATTTAACAATCAACATTATATTATAGAATTAGTTTGCATTAGGAATTACTCAAAATATCTCTCAGAGAAACTTTTCTAATTCTGAATAGGGGTAGTAGCTTAATGAGCTTCAAGAGTTGGGGAAAAGCGGGACATCTGAGACAAATATCAGAGACAAATACAACTCCAATAGTTATTCATCCATTCGAATCAGTATATAAGGTTTGTGACACTATCAAGTATCAACCATACCCACCAAGAAGAGGAGAAAAGCAATGTAATGAACAACTCGAGACAGAATCATGAGGTGGAAATTAAAAACTCAACTCTATATATACCTGTGAAGACAATGGAGACCGAGTTTATGTATTGTGTTTGGAATCAGTATCAACCATGCCCTGCATTGCTTGGTATCTTCAAGCTTTATGCTTTCTCTGTTTCAAATCATACACTTCAAATGGCAGAGGCTCGATCCAGTGCGTGAACAATACAACTCTGTAATCAGAAAAATTAAAACATGGACAAGTAATGCAAGACTGATATAAGGCAGCCTATAACATACTTTTCCTAAAGTTGATCGACCAGACAATCCTTCCTCCTCACGCTACTACTATCCAGGAGGTGTTAGTGTCTCCATAAGAAGTGGGGGACACAGAGAGAGAGAGAGAGAGATTGGAGTGAAAAGCAAGCAAAACAAAAGAGCTTAAAACCTCCCAAGTTCACCTTTTGCAGTGGCGAAGCAAGCATATATGCTAAAAACATTATGAAATGAGCTTTAAAGGAATTAGCAAAGAAAGAATACTGTTGAGGAGACGGTGAGTGAACAACTGATTCCCATAAAATAATCACATTTGTGGCAACTTTTCTTCTGCAATTTTCACATTTCTTCATCCATACATCTTCCAGCAAAGCAAAGTTGTGCCGCCCAGAGAATCATTCTTTATCCCCCAACGGAAACACTTGTATTCCATCACCCTCACTCTTCCCAACCTCTACATGTATAAAATCCCACCCTATACTGTAACACCTTCTGGTCTTTGGAAGTTGGATTGAAATTGGTACGATAAAGACATATTTAGAAGTGAAGAGGGTTGGTCATGGGAGCAAGCAGAGATTGCTTGAGATTAAGAGCCGGCTTTCTTCTCCTTTATCTCACTCTAGCAGCCATTTCCCTCACTCATTGCGGTAAGTAAAGCCCTATCTAATTGCACTATTCCAAACTAATTATAGTTAATCCTACTTCTTTCATTCCATATCATAATCTACATTTTACTAATTCTGATCATAAACAAGCAACCCTAATTTGCTGTGTTAAGAGGTGTTATCGAGCAATATCGCCGAAGAATATAGTAACAATTGCGTTTTATGTTATTATCGAGATCAACCGAAATTTTACCAGATGATGATAAGTTCATGAACATATTTGCTTTTGCCCCTATGCAGATGCAGAAAGATCAATAATGCGTAAACGAAAGAGTTCAAGCAACAAGCATTCTAAGAACTTGAAAGCCGTTAAGCATTTTGGTCTCGATCCATCTATAGATTCATCAAATGTATTACCCTATAGCCTTAGCTCACCGTTTTCTCTGCCTCCTTACGAATCTCTCGCTCCAATTCCATTGCCAGATAATGGCTCGCCTCCGTTCTGTGTATATCCTCCTAATCCTCCTTCTACGGGTGTTCCTAGCCCAACTTTTCCGGCCCAAGGCCCACCACAAAGCCCATCTGGATCCCTGCCCACGCCACCATCTTATTATTACCCTTCACCATTTCTTCCTATCCAAAGCCCACCTCCAGGTCCACCTGAAATTGTTCCAATCCCACCCACTAGTATCCCAGGTTCACCTGAGCCTGTGATAAACCCACCTATAATTTATCCAGGGCCACCTGGGATGAGCCCACCTTATTTTGAGCCAAGCCCACCTTATTTTGAACCCAGCCCACCATATGCAATACCATCTCCTAGTGGTGGAGGCATTATCCCTAGCCCACCAAGTTCTTTCCCGTCCCCTACTAGTTTCCCTAGCCCGCCAAGTTCTTTCCCGTCGCCTACTGGCGGTGGTTTCCCTAGCCCACCAAGTTCCTTCCCATCCCCTGGTGGTGGAGGTTTCCCTAGCCCGCCAATATTTCATCCACCAGTAATCTATCCGCCACCGATTGTGCCACCACCACCCTATGTTGCCCCAATTGCGGCCTTGTGGTGTGTGGCTAAGCCATCAGTTCCAGACCCAATCATACAAGAGGCCATGAACTATGCATGTTGGTCTGGAGCTGATTGTGGACCAATACAGCCCAATGGGCCATGCTTCTTACCTAATTCTGTGTTTGCTCATGCATCATATGCTTTCAATAGCTATTGGCAAGTAAGCAAGGCAAATGGTGCATCCTGCGATTTTGGAGGGATAGCCATGCTAGTTGCAGTAGATCCTAGTAAGTAACATAAGTGAAAACACACACAAACATATATATTTTCATTGTTTTATATTAACAATTGATGATTAGTATTAACAACAAAGTTGTTTGTTCTGTACAGGCTATGATGGATGCCACTTTGTGTACGATTGATTTGATGGAGACCACCTTTGGATATCAACCCCATTAGAAATCACTTTCTTAAACAAAATCCCTAATTTTTTATAAGTGGGAATAAAGGATGTATGTAATTTTGGATTTTGTAAGTAATACAGACCACAATATATCTTGACTTGGATATCGCGCTTATCCTGAGCATAAAAAATGTACAATTTTTATGCTAATTTTTATAGGAACAAATAAATATATTTTCACAAAATTAACTCTATATGATTTTTTATATTTTTTATTGGTATATTAAAAACAACAGCTTCTGGAAAAAAATCAAATCAAGAATGTCGGCTAGAGAAGTTCAATACAATTTGCAACATGAATATAGGATAGGATTATAGGAATATGATGCTTTAAAAGATGATGGAATGGAAGTGTTTTTTGTTGCTTTATAGACCGTCTTGATTATGCAAGGTACCTTTAAGTGATAAAAGTCTCCTTCCTAGTGCCAACTAGAACACTAAGTCAACACACAATGATCGCTTCTTTTCAAAATATGCCAATCAAGAAAATGCCTACAGCTGAACCTCCCTTCTCTAGTAAAAGGTAGATAATCAAACACAAAAAGAAAAACAAAACATTCAAAAACCTTAAGTATAAACTTTTATTATGATAGTTAATATTGTATTCTTAAGGATTCGTATAAGAGCATTCACAGGTTTGGTATCAGACTTAGGTCTAAGTCCCTCCTACGACTTTGTGGTTTACATGGATGAACTTGTTCCACACGCTTCCTTATTTTCTACATGCACCCTTTCCTTCCTCTTATATGAGAGTTATCCTTGAACCTTTTGATGGAAGTAGAATTTTAACTTGCATTGGCTCTGATACCAAACATTCGATACCATAACTAAAATATGATAACTTCTATGTTTTTGATATCAGACTTGGGTTGAAGTGCATCCTCTGATTTTATGGGCTACATGGATGAACCTGATTCACACCCTTCAATATTTTCTAGATGCATAATCCCCTTCCACTTATATGACATTTGTCCTTAAACTTTTTCATTGAAGTAGAATTTTAAGCCGTATTGGCTCTGATACCAAACCTTCAATATCATAACTAAAATATGGTAATTTTCATGCTTTTGGTATCAAACTTGGGTCAAAGTGTTTCCTTTGAATTTGTGGGCTATATGGATGAACTTGATTCACATGCCTTTTTATTTTATATAAGATTTGTCCTTGAACTTATCGATGGAAGCTGAAGTTTAAGCCATGCTAGCTTTGAGATTAAACTTTCAATACCATAACCAAAATGTGATAATTCACATAATTTTGGTATCAGGCCTAGGTCCAAGTATCTCCTCTGATTTTGTTGGTTATATGGATGAAATTGTTCCATACCCCTCAATATTTTCTAGATGTATTATGCCCTTCCACTTATATGACATTTGTCCTTGAACTTTTTGATGGAAGTAGAATTTTAAGTTGTGCTAGCACTTTATGGGCTACATGGATGAACCTGATCCACACGCCTCCTTATTTTATGAGACTTGTCTTTAAACCTATCAATGGAAGTAGAATTTTAAGTCCTGCTAGTTCTTATACCAAACCTTCAATGCCATAATTAAAAAATGATAATTTCCAATGCCCCAACGGCTGAAACAAGAGTTCCTGCCAAATATGTTATTTTCTTCAAACTTGGCTTTTATGATCTGCATTCCCTTACTTTTGACCATTTTACTTATCTCATTAGAGGGAGTTTTCATGTCATATCTACGTCACGACCAAAGTGACCATGCATTAAAAATCATCATATTAGGGAGAAAAATACAAGCATATTTGACGCCATATAAATACCTTAAACCATTTCTTATTTAAGTCATATCAGAACGCAACTATGACATATACTTTCTAAACTTACCCTTCATGATCTCTGTGTATTTTTTAATCTCAGCATCCTTCTTCTCTACACCATCACTCTCTTTGTCTTCTATTATGACTTCAGATTAACAAAAAGCTAAAGATGTTTTTGCTAATGCTTCTTTTCTATGACTGAGATCGGGCGTCAATTGATTCTACTCGCTTTCAATTAGCAACTTGGTTTTGTATTCCTTTTTTGCAACGTTGCTTTGGTTTCATTGACTCCTAGATATTACTATTCTCTTTTGAGTAATAATAGAAACATCTTTGACCAAAAAGTATAGTTGGAAATTATTTGGTTTGGTCTGTTCAAGTTTAAACTGGAGTAGCGCAAGTAGAAGGTGGAGTTCATGGGTTTGTTTCTTGTGAAAAAAAATATTTTTGATAGGTATAAAACGGGTTTACAGCTTTACTCATCCATTTATGACTAGTCTATAAAGGTAAGTCTAAATTGTTTTTTTCCTACCAGTGTCCCTACGTTGTTCACATCAATACACACATGTAGTTTAATGATTTCATAATTTTAATTTAAATTATTATGCTTTATAATATTTTATTCTTATATATTTTTTTTAAAAACATATCAAGTAATTTTATAATTATTTTAATTAAAAAAATAAATTTTGAATATACAATAATTAGTTTAAATATTTTTGTCTCAAATATTTACATTAAGATGGTAAAATTAAGAAAAGATATAGAATATCCGAATCTCAATCTCAATTGGATATATACATATAGATATTTGAAAAATCAAAATTAATTTTTTTCATTTGGAATTAAAATTTAGGGACCAAATTTTAATTAAATTAAAATTATAGAAACTAAGTTAAAAAAACCAATACACCCAAAATTTAATTTTCCCGTTTATATTTCATAATGGTTGGCTTTTAGTTTGGGATATTTTTATTTAAAGCCTATTGGGCTAATCTTCAGTCTTTACTCTCCACTACCTTCAATTCACGGTCATGAGTTCGGCCGTCTCTTCCTCCCTCTCACTTCCATCGAATCTCCGGTAGGGAAGCTTCAAGCTTTCCCTACTTCCTTCCTTCTCTTATTGTCATCCTTTTCTGATCTTCATAATTCGCTTGCACTCCTTCTATGTCTATTTCTTCTTATTTTGTGTAGTGAAGTCACGTGACCTTTGGGAAAAAAGAAAGGAAAAAGTGAAGTGATTTTCTCTCCCATTTGTTGAACCCTACTCTTCAGAGCAACACAGCATACTGTCAGTGTCGATAATGGACTACACACTACCACTGTTCGAGGTCGGCTTCACTGTTGAGAACCTCTTCTGCCAGGGTTACTCATACACTTATGATGACGTCATTTTTCTCCCTTACTACATTGACTTCCCTACCGACGCCGTCCAGCTTGCCACCAAGCTCAGTTATAATGTGCCCCTAAATATCCCTTGTGTCGTTTCTCTAATAGACACCATCTTCAAAGCCCACATGGTCGTTACCATGGTTACCCTTGGTGGTATCGCCTTTATCCACTCTAATACGACGCCGTCTGATCAGGCTGCCATGGTACATTTTGCCAAGTTGCGTCGAGCGCCTATTCTCTCCGACCTTGATCCACTCGCCTTCTTATTTTCTAGATGCATCATTATCTTCCTCTTATATAAGAGTTGTCTTTAAAAATTTCAATGGAAGTTGAAGTTTAAGTCGTGTTGGCTTTGATACCAAACCTTGATACCATAACTAAAATATGATAATTTCATCTTTTTATGAAGAAACTCTTGCACAATAAGATACTTGGGTGATCTTACGAAGCTAAACTTGATTAGGGGTTGTTCGAGCAGTTAAAGATAAGGTTTCTGTCTTTAAGCTTATTCCATACATACAAGCAGAGTGTACCCTTGAGGTGGGTCTCTACACCATCACTCTCTGTCTGCTATTCTGACTTCAGATAAAAAAAAAGCTAGAGATGTTTCTACTAATGCTTCTCTTCTATGATTGAGATCGAACATCAGCTAATTTTACTTTCTTTCAATTAGCAACTTGGTTTTGTATTCCTATTACCTTATTTGGTTGCATTGTCTCCTGGATATTACTATTCTCTTTTGAGTAATAATAGAAACATCTTTAACCAAAAAGTATAGTTAGAAATTACTTGGTTTGGTTTGTACAGGTTTGAACTGGAGCAGCACAAGTAGAAGGTAGATTTCATGGGTTGGTTTCTTGTTAAAAAAAGTATTTTTGATAGGTATAAAATAGGTTTACAGCTTTACTCATCCCTTTATAACTGGTTTATAAAGGAAAGCCTAAATTGTCTTTTTTTCTACTAGTATCCCTATGTAGTTCACATCAATACACACACATGAAGTTTAATAATTCCATAATTTTAATTTAAATTACTATGCTTTATAATATTTTACATGGTATTAAAACCCGGACCGGTTGGGTTAGACCAGAAACCGGTGACCTGACTGCTTGTTCCGTTCGGTTGACATTACTATCCACCAAGACTCAGACCCAAATAACCCATCATGAACCGGTTAAACCCAGGAGTAACCCGAGTGACCCTCTGGGTGGGGTGGGTTACCCGAGTCACTTCTTACTTGCTTGAGAACCTCAACTGTAACCCCCTTCCCACACTAAGGCCGAGATTAAGTTCTTAAACATGTAATTAATGTAGAATTAGAGACCATATTTCAAATTGGGACTTATTAAGGTAATCTTTTGCTCAAAATCGGATTTGCAAAAACTTTTTCAAAATTTATTCACAATGGTCTCATATTCATAATACAAAACAAATATGGCCTGTACAGGTGGTTCCATTTACTAATATCAGAGTGCAAGTAAATTCCCAACTCACTCGGGTTCCATTAATTTAATAAGGGTTTACACAAAGACATAAAGCCCATGACTCATACCCTTTACTCGGGGATTACACAAAACTACATCACAATTCCCAAAATATACATATACATCCCACCAATTATCCAATAATATATAATGATAACCAAAAACCAAAAAAGAACTCCTAACACGGAGCTCTACCCGCTCTTCATCACCTGTTTGCCTTTTGATCCTTCAGCCCTGTCTAAAATGGTTAATTTTGGGAGAGTGAGATTCTAAAGAATCCCCGTAGTGTCAAATCAATCATATAATGTACAATAGTAAGGCATGAAATCAAATCATTATCCATACAAGCAACTACAACGGCAGTTCAACAGCAATGGTTAGTATGACACATGTCATCCTTGACGATTGTTCACGCTGTATTGCATCACAACAATCCACACAATATAATTCACCATAGCTGGGATCCATATAAAGCATTCCATAACACAAGCCATACAGGCAAGATACACACAGCCCACGACTGGTTTCACAAACGCCGCCCCACGGGTCGGATTCACAAAGATCCATGTCGATTACGACGGCAGTTCAACGGCATACCTAGAGATGACCAGCGTCAATCCCTATACGGCTCACGCTGAAGTGCTCACGCCGTAATGGACCATGGTACACAGTTCACAAGTTTAATGATAAGTTATGCATACCAAAACATCATACAAAATATGAGAGAAAAGTCACTACCTTGATCCTTCCGTGCGTCTCCTAGCACCGGTCTCTCCCGAGTAGGGCAAATGTCAAATCCTATATTCATAATTAGGGACGAAGAGTTATACTCTATTCCAAGACTTAATTCACTTCATAATACTTAATTGGTTATCATTATTGCTCTTTTAGAGTCATTAAATACCCCTAACAAAACTCCTAAAGGGTTGGAGGAACTACCCCAAAGATCCCCTTTTGTAAACACAAAAACTGATTTTTCACTGCTGCACCTCGAGTGAAAAAGGTCTCACTCGAGCATTGGTACAGACACTCGAGCACAAAAGCCCTCACTCGAGCATTGTACGGACATCACCTCAAGCACAAGAAAGTGAGGATAGAAAGTGCTTGCCTGAGAGCACAAAAATTTTCAAAGAAGAGGATCACTCGAGCATAAAATCCCTCACTCGAGCATTGTACGGACATCACCTCAAGCACAAGAAAGTGAGGACAGAAGGTGCTTACCCAAGAGCACAAAAATTTTCAAAGAAGAGGATCACTCGAGCACAAAATCCTTCACTCGAGTGATGTTCTTCCCTCACTTGAGCACACTCACTCTCACTCGAGCATGATTATCAGAAACCAGAAAACGCAGAAGGTATGACAGCAATTCCAGAATTTTTACCAAGTGATCCAAATGATCCCAAATACCAAACCAAAGCTACTCTCACACAAAAACACCCAAGGAATTCAATGGAATCATTAAAATGACCAAAATCCAACTCCATTATCATGCTTTGGTTTGAATTAACACAAATCATCAATTTTCCCAAAATCACTAAACTTAACATTTCAACCTCCAATCAATCTATCTATTCTAAACTCATTCCAAAATACCATTCTCATGCCAAAAACATACCAAATGAACAGTGGCACTCATTTTTAGATTCAAGCCAAAATTTCCAGAAATTATGAACTACTTCAAATGGTATGAAACTTAGATAGATAAATTAGTCTCACTTACCTCTTTCGCTTCTCCAAAGACACTCTTTGATTTTCCAACAATCAGATTTTCGTGTGGGCTCAAACCTCAACCAATAGTCAACTAAAAACACCAAAATGAAGCTCATCACTCAAGGATCAACATTTATGTATGGTGATTGAGCAATGGAGGGCATTTACTTACCCAAAGATCAAGCTTCTCCTTTCTCTTTCTTGCCCAACAATGGAAGCTCGAATTGGAGAGAGAGAGAGAATGTGAGAGATGGAGTGAGGAAGAAGAAGCAATCATCATTCTTCTCTACCCATGCTGTAGCCAAAAAAAGAGGAGAGGAAGGAGAGAGAATTGATTATTTTAATCAATTTTGACTTACACACATGCACTCTCTGTAACCCCCTCACCGTAATTACATCCGGATTACGAAATTTAAGTAAAATAGAGACCAATAAAACAAAATAACAATTTATGATCCCACATCCAAGAGATGGGGTATTTCAAAAATCAGTTCTAAAACATACTTAATCCTGGTCTCACATTCACGTGCGGATATAACTACTTGAGAAATCAAATCACATAAGAAATATCAGAGTGCGGAAACTAAAATCCCGGTAAAACCCCGGGTTCATCTACATATATTTATATCATGGGTTTACAGATTTCCAAAATGGGGATTACATAACCAAAATATTCATTTATATTCTCATGTACACTTGGTAATCTCCAAAACCAAAATAAGGATAACCAACTACCACTAAGTCTCAGAGTAATCCTAATTACTCCTGGTTGTTCGCTTCCCTTTCGAGCCACTCGCCCTGTCTGAAAAGGTTAGTCATATGGAAAGGGTGAGATTCTAAAGAATCCCAGTAGTAACAACTTTTTCATACCACATGCAATCACATAATATGTAAACAAATCATCTCATATCAGCAACACAAATCACACTCCACCCTCATCCCCTTTTACCGCCGGGAAGGCACACCGTCCTAACCCGAACCGTTGTTAGCGACTCAGGGACTGTTGGCGTGGCAATGCATACGAATAGCCTTACGGCTCACATATAGCCTTTCAGCTTTCACAAATGGCCCGTCGGCCTTCACAAATAGCCTTTCGGCCCATAATTAGCCTTTCGGCCCACATAATCACATATACACACCCTAACCTCATCCCCTTTTACCGCCGGGAAGGCATACAGCCCTTACCCAAACCGTTGTTAGCGACTCAGGGACTATTGGTATAGCGGTGCTTCCACAATTTTCTCAAACATGCAGCATACGAAATCCATTTCATCTCAATGACATTGAACACATACAATGTATCACATAGGATATAAAGAAAGAGTCACTACCTGTATCTTTCCTGACTGGATCTTAGCACCTTAGTCTCACGAGGGCGACAGATGTCAAATCCTATATCAATTAGGGACAACCAATCAATCTCTTTTCCATATGTATATCTCAATAATTCTCTAAGTTGGTTATCATTTAGGACTCTTTAGGTGACTATTAGAGGCCTAAACATATGCCTAAAGGGTTGGAAGACACTACCCAAAAGACCCCTTACTCGAAGGCAAAACTCTGATTTTTGACAGTTTCACTCGAGCATAGATGCTCTCACTCGAGCACAAGTACGGACATTACTCGAGTACAAGAGAGTGAGAGACAGCGAGTGAGCACCTGAGAGCACACAAAGCTCTCCAGGATCAGGATCACTCGAGCACAACCATATGCACTCGAGCACACACCCCATACCCGCGAGTGAGAAGGCACACTCGTGCACCTTACCCGCGAGTGACCACCCGAGAGCACCACCCACACCTGAGGCACAAGCTCACTCAAGCATAACCCCCAGTGCTCGGGTGAGACGGCAATGCTCGCGAGTGTCAGAGCACACTCTTGGCATTAACCAGCGAATGAAGACCCGAAAGAAACCCTTCACTCTGGACTCACACCATCACTTGAGCAACCCAAGTTCACTCGAGCACGTTCTTCCCTCACTCGAGCACAAAGCTATGCACTCGAGCATTATTCATGAGACCCAGACGAACTCGAAGCAGAACAGGGAAAAACTCACGCATCACTCGAGCACGTTCTTCCTCTGCTCGAGTGATGTGTATCAGAGACCAAAAACGCAGAAAAACCAGAAAACGCCAGATGGTCAAAATCATGCCCAATGGTTCCCAAACTCCTCTCACAACTCATACATTTCAAGCACTAACTAGGGAACACAATGGCAACTCCAAAAACACCCCAAAAACCACTTTGACCACAATCAAACACTAAGGTCTCTATGATACACAATATCCAAATTTCATTCCACTTAATTCCAACATTCCAGATTATATCCAACAATCAAATATCTCAACATTAAACTATTTTCAATATCCAATACCATAAAATCCACATTTTCATCATTTGGCATAATTAGGTCAAATTTTCTAGATTTTACCAAATTTAGCCAAAGGTCACAAACAATATACCAAAATGCTCTAAATGCCTACCTCTTCTCTTTGCCCAATCAAGAATCTTGATTCTTCAACTTCCAAATTCGACCAACTCACAAATCAACACTATTTCAAGATTCTGAAATTACCACAATGTAGCTCTTAATGAGACACATCACATTAGAAGAGAGAATTTGAGCAAAGGAGGATCATTTCTTACCAAAGATCAAGCTTTTCTTCTTCCTTTCCCTTGCTTGTGCGCCAGAAATGGAGGAAGAAGAGAGAGAAAATGGTGAGATATGAAGGAGATGATGATGAGATGTCACTTCCTCCCCTAGTCACACACACACAACCGAAAATGAGGGAGAAAGGAGAGAGAAAAGTGGTATTTTGTCTTCATGTGCCATATCCAAAGGCTCACCAAATGCCACATGTCACCATCCTACTCATTTCTTCATGAGCTCACATAGCCGCAAAGCATAGGATTCCGACCCATTATCAATGAATCTCAACCCTTGATCTTAAATACCCCACATATATTTATTCCAAAAATTCACATTACATTAATCCCAAAAGTGTTTAATTACACTAATTACAATAATTATCAGAGCCATTAGCCCTAATCACAAATCGGGATATTACACTCTCCCTTATACCCTCTATTGCCACATGTCTTAATGTTATTGGTTCTCACCAAATAAGTCACCAATTAACTTATCTAATATCTCCATTAGCCATTTAATCACACTTCTCATTTTCACTTAGTTAGTAATTAATTTCTCCCTTAATTACCAACTCACGGCCAAAAATTCCATTCTTCCAATTTTTCACTAATTATGACATATTAATTAATATTGCCATAAAACACATAATAATTCCAATTAAATTCATAATTATCCATAACAATCATGATTATCCCTTAATCAAAAATTGGGATATTACATCAACAACCTCGACAAGGAGAAGAAAGTTTCAGGAAAAAGGGTAAGAGAGAGGAAAAGAAGAAGAAGTTCATAGCAAAGGGGGTGTAGCTTACCTTAAAAAATTCTTGAAAAAATGTAATAAAAAAAGAGCCGAGGAAGTTTTAATGGGGTAGAAAGTATGGAAGTCAGAAAAAAAAAGAAAGATTTTAGAAGATTGAGGGCATGATGTTTGTTGTTTGAAAGCTTCAAGCTGTGCAACTAGAAAATAAAATGAACATCGAGCAGAGAGATTCAAACTGAAGGAAAGAAAAGAACAGTCTAATGTTTTGACAAGATGTGGCATTTCAAGGCTTAAATATTTTCACTTATTTCGTTTTTCTATGCTTGACATGATGTGCACATCTTCCCATAATACAGCTGTCCTTCATTAACCTATATAATATAAATTAGAATATGCTCTCCCGTGCATTACACAAGAAGCTTGTAAATCCAGAGTAACTACAACAATTTGAAATTTTTGTTATCATTCAGTAACTTGAGATGCTTTAATCAGCTTAATTATATATAGGCTTTCCTTAAATACATGATTATGCACTTAAGCAAATAGAGGAGACTTGAGCTACAAACCTATAATGACTTATAAATTGGCCATATACAAAAATACATTTCCCCAGCTAGATGAAAGAAGTCAGTGTCTATTAATATCTCAAATATAAAATTTTATATTGCACTTGCCTTGGACCTGTGCATCATTAAAAAAATATAATTAGTTATTAAGTTCTGAAAAAAAAAAAGTTTGAAGCATCAACCAATTCTTGTATCCCTATCTTTATATTGTAATAATGGAGGAATATTGCAAATATATTAACAAAACAATAAAATGGAGCGAAACTAACATGAAATAGTAAAATGAAAGAGGAAGCCATTGAGAGAGTGGAGGGTATCTTTAACAGTTATCTCACCCTTGTTTCATTGCATAGGTGGTACAAAATTATCTCATCTTGAGAGACTGTTTCAATGGGGATTTTAGTAAATAAAACACAATCACAAAGGCTCATGAAACTTCAATTGTTTGCAAATAGAAAAGAAACAATAAATTAAAACATATAAGGAAACAAAAAAACCAAATATGCTATAAGAAATTTTTTTAAAATTCTCTTCCTCCCTACAAGATATAGAGAAGTATAGAATGAACGTGTAACTTTAGTCTTCATAGTCCAACCCTATTTTTAGAATTCTCTTCCTCCCTACTCAACATAGCAAGACAAGTCATGATAGATTCTAATAGTACCAACCAAAATATTTAAACTAAACTTACCATACAACCTTGGTAATTTTCTATCAAGTAATTTTGCTTGCTTGGGCATTGTATACCCATGATCTCACATAGTCACACAACCTTCCCATCTGCATGCATTATTTGACCCTCACACAAGTTTGATGAGTTTGCTAGATTTGGGATTGTACATCATTCCTTGTGTCCCTAATTGTCTGCTTAAGTTGATTTGGTGCATTTTGAGGTTAGCATCCATTAAAATGGAGACAAGTTCTGGAGTTCCAAATATTTCTGTAGTGTCAAGAGGGTCTCACTAGCCTTGACCAAAAGAAATTCATCAAATTCATTCATGTAAACATGACATTTAAGACTGCAATTAGGGTAGTACTAATAAGTGTGTATGTTATTCTGATAAGAAATTGGGAGAATTACATTTAGGTTCCACCTAAGAGAAAAAATGAAAATTGATCCCTTAGAGTTGTTAATTGTGCCCCTAGAGTTGTCAATGAGACCATTTTTTCATTTATTCTCTTAGGTGGGACCTGAATGGAATTCTCCCTAATATCGAGGTAACTCAATTAAACTAATAAAAAAAATCTATGTTTATGCTTCTTTTAATTCTAAGAGAGAACTGTCTCAATTTTATTTCATTAGTCTCACAAAAAAAAAATGAAAATTACAATGCCATCATATTAACTCCACCACTACAAAAGAGGAATTTAACGACGCCCCTTTGTCGACGCTTCTTTGAATAAGCGCCGTAGCTAACCGTTTATTTTTTTTACCAAAAAAAGTTCAGAAGTTACGACGCTTCTTAATATAAGCGCCAAAGGTTAGTATTAGGCTTGTACAACACTTTCCTAAACAAACGCCATACAAAACATTTAGTTAAAAAAATGAAAAGCCAAAGCTACCGCGCTTTTGAAGATAGCGTCGTAGCTGGGATCATTTTTTATATTTAAAAAAAATGTTATTCGGTGTTTAAAAATAAAGTCCTGGATAAGGTTGGGAGAATGTAAGTAAAAAGAGATCAGGTTTCAAGACATTATTATATTAAACTCAAAAGATGAACAAAAGATAGAAAGAGAAGGTAGGATTTCTAGGTCAAATATAATAATTAATTAATTAATCTTAATGTTAACCTTATTAGAGTGTAATATTTTATTTATTGACATGGTTATTAATGTAATATTAAACCAGAAGATTTGATAATAAAAACTAAAAGACAAAATGATAAAGTCCATGAACTAAAAGCTCCTAATATTTGAGTTCAAAAAAATCACCTACTTCATTCTCGAGTTAAAAAAACATTAAAAAAATTCTTATAGCTTAAGAGAGCGCCGACCAAGCTCTCGGCAACCAAGGCTTGACTGAGAGAGTATCGGTCAAGCCCAGCCTTGGTCGGTGCTTTCCTTGGAAGGTGCCAGCCAATAGGCTTGGCCACGCTCCCTAGCCTTTTCCCACGATTTGACAAGTCTAAGTCTAAAGACTTGTCATTTTCTAATTCTCTTCCTGTGTTACTCTGAGTGAAAGTATAATGAAAGGAAAGAAAGTAGGCTACAAGACCACTGTTGGCTTTCATGTGCAATATTGATTGGCCTTGCATGCGCAATGTCTTTCCTTGGATATTATATATACATAGAGAGTTCAGATCGAGCTTAGCAAGAATAGAGCGAGAGATTAGACTGAGTCAATTGAGAGAGCAAAGAAGGTGAGCTTCATCACCTTCATTCCTCTTTTATATGCTAAGCACATGGATCCAAGGTTTAAGCTCCACCGATACTTCAAAGTTATTAATTAAGGCAAGCTTCATCACCTTCCTTCCTCATTTAATTTATATATATATATATTTTTGGCATTGTCTTAATATATTTTTTTCCATTTAATTTGCCAATGCTTTCCCTTAGAAATATTTCATTATGGGGGTTATAGATTTTTTTTTTGTATTTTAACTTATTTTATTTTTTTAATAACAAGAAGTCAATTAAGAACTTGGTAATTAATTTCACTGTTTAGCTATATATATATCATGCTTCATTTCTTCACTTTCATGTGAATAATTCATTTCTTCAATTTCAATTCACATGAATAATCTTACTTTATCACTATTCATTCTATTTGTCTTACATTATCATAATAATAATAGTAATAATTAATATCACTATTCATTTTTCTTATTTTATATCAATATATTTTGGTCAAACTTACTTTGATTACGCGTTTGGATAATTTTTTTTTTGTAAGGATGCAAGGCGCTTCATGTGCAAGCGCCTTAGCTTTGTATATATTTTTTATATAGTTGATGGATTCTACGGTGATTTTTAATGAAGTTCCGTAGAAAAAAGATACCTTAGTTAGCGCTTTTATTTTAAGCACCGTACAAGGTAATACTTTAACTTGTACTTTTAAAGAAAGCGTTGTACAAGGTGATATAAATTTTCACATCCCGCCATTTTTCCTGCATCATCATCTTTCTTGTGTGTCCTTAGCTCTCCAACCATTTTCCAGAACTAATCGGTCCACCACATTATCTCCGTTCGGTTCCCACTCTACCTTTCATTATCCATTATTCCCATTCACTCCTTTCTTTGATGGCGGGAATTAGAAGCTTCGTTGGTCCTTACTATTTGATTTTCTTGTCTTCTCGTGCGCATTTCTTCAGAACTTTTTTGGTCACTGCACTTTCATTACAGTACAAAGCTTGGTCACCCACATGTTGTTTGCTTTGTTTGAACCTCTTGCAAGAAGTTTCACCCAGCTCGTAAGTATTTTTTAGATAAATGTTTAAGAATAAACATTTTCTTTTTTTTAAATTTGTCATAAATCTTATGTGTGCTTATGATTTTTTTTTCAGGTTTTTATTTGAAGTTTCAATTGTTTTCTTAAAGCTTGGTCTCCTGTCTGTGTTTGTTCCTTGTCTCAGCCTACAGAAGTTTCTAGCTTGTAAGTTTTTATATATTTTTTATTGTTCATGCAAAAATTGTTGTTAAAATTGTGCAATTTATCCACAATTTCATATGGTGCTTTAATATTATTCTATTCTCTTAGATTTTGTGTATTCAGTTAAGGATGTTTGTTATACTATGATTTTTTGTAAAAAAATGGCAGAACATAAAAGTAATTAGTAACTGCAAGAGGCAAGCAACTATTGTCAAAATTGTTGATGCAGAAATTATTATCAAAATTGTGCAATTTATCCACAGTTTTACATGCTGCATTGCCATTATTCTATTTTCTTAGATTTTGTATATTTGATTGGACTTGATAGATTGGTTGATTAATTGGTCGATTTAATACTTGGAAAACTTAAAATTTGAGAACGTTATGTTGCCGATTTTTTAAAAAAAATAAATGATAGAACATAAAAGTAATTAGTAATTGCAAGATGCAAGCAACTGACTAGTTTTAAAAATATGTTTAAAGTATAGATAGATAAAAAGTGGATGTCATCTTATTGATGCTCAAAGGAATATATAGATAGGGTGGAAGAGTTTATTAGATTTGCAATCGAGTATACAAATGATCCTAACAAAATCTTGTATTCGTGCTTATCTTGTTGTTATAGAAAGCAGATTAGTCCACTTGACTTGCTAGATCATTTAGTATGTCATGGAATTGATCAATCATATACACGATGGACAAGGTACGGTGAGACGGATGATGCACGTAGTGATCAGGTGAATACCACGATCGGTCCTTTGAATGAGTTTGATCAAAGCATGTGTGATGATGAGGACGATGGTCTTTAAGAAATGCTAAATGCGGTCGAAGGGGTGCTTCATGAATGTCTTCAAGAATTTGAAGAGTTGAAAGGTGATGTAGAGAAACTATTATATGTTGGTAGTACTAAATATACAAGATTGCTAGTAGTGTTGAAATTGTACAACTTTAAAGCGTGATATGGATTGAGTGATTTAGGTTTCACTACATGTTTGAACTTGTGCAAGATATGCTCCTAGAAGAAAATGTACTTCCTACCAAGACATACAAGGCAAAGCGAATACTTTGCTCTACAACTAGCATGGGTTATAAGAAGATACATGCATTCCTTAACGATTGCATATTATTTCGAAAGCAGTTTGCAACATTAGAGAAGTGCCCTAAATACAATGCATCTCAATATGGGAAGAAGAAAGGAAAAAGTCTGTTGAAGGTCGTATGGTATTTTCCCATTATTCTGAGATTTAAGTGACTGTACACTAATACAGAGATTGTTAAGCTGTTGGCATGGTATACAGATGAAAGGGTTGAAGAGACGAACCTTAGGCACCCTGTAGATGCCCCTCAATGGGAAAAAGTTAATCATGACTACACTGACTTTGCAAATGAAGCAAGGAAGCTACGCCTTGTACTTTCAACTGATGGAATCAATCCCTACGGGGTTCAGTAGTACACATAGTACATGGCCGGTGATATTGATGATTTATAACATTCCTCCTCACTTGATCATGAAACATAAGTTTATGATGCTATCTATGTTAATTTCTAGGCCAAGGAAACCTGGGAATGATATAGATGTATACTTGGCTCCATTAATTGATGACTTGAAGCTACTTTGGGAGGAAGGCGTCGGTGTATATGATGGGTACATGAAAGAAAGTTTTACTTTGAAAGCCATATTGTTTGGCACAATAAATGATTTCCCTGCTTATGGTAATTTGTCTGGATATAGCGTCAAAGGATATTGTGTGTGTCCTATATGTGAAGATGACACTCATTCATTGTGACTAGATCATTGTAAGAAAAATGTGTATATGGGACATCGAAGATTCTTACCATTGAAACATTATTGGAGGAAGTGGAAAAAGGCTTTCAATGGTGAGTCAGAAGAAGGTAGCCCACCGAAGATGTTGACTGGTGCTCAGGTTTTTGAGAAGGTCAAATACTTGGATAACAATTTTGGTAAGTATTTTGTAAAACAAATCGAGACAAGCGGCTAGAAGAAGAAGTCTATTTTCTTTGAGCTTCCATATTGGAAGTCCTTATATGTGAGACATTTTCTTGATGTGATGCACGTAGAAAAAAAATATATGTGATAGTTTAATTGGCATGTTGCTCAATATGCAAGGGAAGAGCGAGGATTGTAATATCCCGATTTGTGATTAGGACTAATGACTTTGAGATTCATTGTAATTAATGTAATTAAACACTTTAGGTGAAATATGATATGAATCTCTTATGAATATTCATTGGTGCTTAGCGATCAAGGGTTGAGATCTTTTAGCTATGGGTCAGAATCCTATGTTTTGTGTTTATGTGAGCTCTTAGTGGGAGTGTGGGGATGGTGACAAGTGGCATTGTGTGAGTTATTGGATGAAGTCACAAGAGGACAAAAGTCCACTTTTTCCATGATTCTCTCTCTCCTATTCAGTTGGTATGGGCAAGGGAAGAGAAAAATCACATCATCCTCATCATTTGCTTCATTTCTCATTTTTTCTCTCTTCTTCCATTTTCACTGGTCACAAGCAAGAAAGAGAAAAGGAAAAGATTGAATCTTGAATCTTGAATAGTGTTGATTTGTGAGTTGGTCGAAATTGAAAGTGGGAGAATCAAGATTCTGGATTTGGCAAAGTGAAGAGGTAGGCATTTAGTGCATTTTGATATATTGTTTGTGATTTTTTGATAAGTTTGGGAAAAATCTGGAAATTAGCCTTGAGTTTGTGTAAATGTTGAAAGTATGGATTTCATTGTGATTAATGTAGGGATTGGTTCATTGTGAAGATATTTGAGTAATGGATTTAGTTTGGAATGTGGGAAATGAATTGAATGAAATTTGGACATTAGTTGTGTCATAGAGACCTAAGTGCATGATTGTGGTCAAAAAGGTTTTGGGGATGTTTGAGAGGTTACCAATGTGTTCCCTAGTCAGTGCTAAGTGTGTATGAGCTTTTGGTAGAGTTTGGGAATCATTGGGTATGAATTTGACCATATGGTATTTTCTGTTGTTTTCTGTGTTTCTGGTCTCTGATGCACAACACTCGAGCAGAGGAAGATCATGCTCAAGTGCTGTGTGTATTTTCCCTTTTTTGGTTTGAGTTTTGCTTGGGTTCTATGACTGAGGCTCGAGTGCACTTCTGTATCCGCGAGTGAGGTTGATGATCACTCGAGTGAGTAAGGGCTTGCTCGAGTGATGGTGTGAATTCAGAGTTAGTGTTGCTCTCGGGTTGTCACTCGCTGGCCATTGTTCAAGAGTGTTCTCTGACACTCGCAAGCACGACCATCTCACCCGAGCACTGGAGGGTATGCTCGAGTGAGCTTGTCTCTCTGATGGTTGCATGTGCTCTCAGGTTTTCACTCGTTGTGTTGCACTTTCGGGGACTCGAGCATATTTGGAGTCATCACCCGAGTGCAAAGTTTCATGCTCAAGTGATGTGAGCACTTTCTGGTCGTCGTAGTTGCTCACTGTCAAACACTCACGAATGAGAATCGTTCTCACTCAAGCATGATTCGTTCATCACTCAAGTGAGGTCATCTTCACTCGAGTGATCCAGTCTAAAATCTGTGTTTTGCCTTCCAAAAAGCGGGTCTTCAAGGTAGATTCTTCCAACCCTTTAGGCATATGTTTAGGCCTCTAATAGTCACCTAAAGAGTTCTAAATGATAACCAACTTAGAGTATTATGAAAATATGTAATTGGAAAAGAGATTAATCTATTGTCCCTAAATTGTTATAGGATTTGACATCTATCAGACACATGAGCCTACTATGCCAAAGATTGTCAGGAAAGATATAGGTAGTGACTCCTCTCTTATACTATGTGTAAATGTATTGTATGTTTGCCTATCATGTATTGTGTGTTGCTGCTGCTACTTTGTGCCTTGTGGAACGTTGTGCCTTATGATACGTTGTGCTTTGAGATATCTTGTGCATTGTGATTACAGTGAAAGCTGGCATAGTGATTACCGCGAGAGCGGGCATAGTGTTTGCAATGAAAGCTGTCATTGTGATTACCGTGAAAGCGGGCATAGTGCATTGTGATACAGCTGTGAGTGCTGTCATCTGTGGCGTGAGCCATAGATCATAATGTTGCTGATGATGCTGGTGAATATGATACATTACATGCCTTGTGTTTATATATTGTATGAGTGATTTGTTACTACTGGGATTCTTTAGAATCTCAATCTTTCCAAATGACTAACTTTTTTAGACAGGGCAAGTGGCTCGAAAGGGAAGCGTCCAACCAGGAGTGGTTAGGGCTTTAGGGACATTTTGTATTTTGGATGTTGGTTATCTAGTTGGGATTTGGGATTACCATTTGTATATGAGATGTAAATGTAAAATTTTGGATATGTAATCCTCATTTTGGGAACTCTAAACCCATTATATGTGTGTAAGTAACCCGGGGTTTGCCGGGATTTTAGTTTCCGCACTCTGATATTTATTATGTGATTTGATTTCTCAAGTAATTATATCCGCACGTGAATGTGAGACCACGAGCAACCATGTTTTGAACTGATTTCTGGAAATACCCCATCTTGTGATGAGGGATTATAAATTTTTGATTTCATTTTATTAGTCTCTATTTCACTTAAATTTCATAATTCGGATGTAATTACGGTGAGGGGGTAACAAGGATAATGTGAAGGCTAGGTTGGATTTGGTTAATTTGGGAATCAGAGAAGAGTTGGCACCGGTTGAGCAAGGGCACTGCACTTATCTACCTCCAGCGGCTTACACTCTATCGAGAAAAGAGAAGAAGTTATTTTGTAAGTTTCTTGAAGGAGTTAAAGTTCTATAGGGCTATTCTTCAAATATAAAGAAGTATCAGTAAAAGAGTTGAAGCTAAAGAACCTTAAATTTCAGGATTGTCATGTGCTAATGCAGAATTTTGTACCCATTGCTATACGGTCAATCTTACCTAGAAAAGTAAGGAATTCCATAACTAAACTTTGCATGTTCTTCAAGTTGATTTGCAGTAAAGTGGTTGATTCAACAAAGTTACAAGATTTGCAAAGGCTTATTGTTTGTACTATGTGTGAACTTGAAATGTATTTTCCACCTTCATTTTTTGACAGTATGGTCCACTAACCATACACTTGGTGAAAGAAGTTCAATTGTGCGGTCCAGTGTTCCTAAGATGGATGTACCCGAATGAGTGGTTTATGAAAATTTTAAAAGCATATATGAAAAATAGATATCGACTAGAGGGGTGTATAGTTGAGCGTTACATTGTTGAAGAAGCAAGTGACTTCTATGCTGATTTTCTATCAAATGTCAACCTTGTAGTGATCCCAAAGCCTCGTCATGATGGGCGAACATTAGGAAAAGGAACAAGTAGAGAGGATGTAATCAGCATATCAGTGACTGAATGGGAGCAGGCTCACTTGTATGTGCTACATAACACTGATGAGGTTGAACCGTATGTTGAAGAACATAAGGATGCTCTTCGATTGGTATATGGTAAGAGGAATGAATGTAACCCCCTATCATAATTATATCCGAAATACGCCATTAAAGTGAAATAGAGACTAATAATTATCAAAACTCAATTTCAATCCCATCTATCAGACGGGGTTTTCACAAATACCTTTTGAAATCATTTATAACCTGGTCTCACATTCACATTCTGAATACAATTACTACACGAAGATAAATCACATTTGAATATATCAGAGTACGCAATATAAATCTTGGTCAATCCCGGGTTTGAATCTTCGCTAATGGATTTCAAAGGGCACATTAGCCCATTACAATTACTCAAATTGGGATTACACAGTCCAACTCGAATACATATACAAATATCCAATAACTCATTCCAAATACATAACCAAATATACATCCAAACATATACATAATCCCAACTATTGAATCGTTAATCAACTACCAAAATGACAACCTAAAAGAGTCCTCGTCGCCCTTGGATGCTTGCTCCATCCTTGATCTACCTTCCTTGTCTAAAATGTTGGTAGGGGAGGGTGAGATTCAAGAGAATCTTAATAGGAAATCAATACCAATATGCATGCAAGATAAGTGTTTAATGTATGACATGCTTGCATCACATAACTCATGTTCACATAATGACAAATCTGTAAGCTCAATGTTTCGAACAACATACTTATGACCATAGCATAAATTGAAACATAGCTTCAAATCATTCATACATGTATCACATAATCAAACAAATCAATAACATACACCAATACACTAATACAGTTATTAGAGAATGCAGGAGAGGTAAGTTCCCTACCCTTATTCTTCCACGTATGCTCCAGCACCAGCTACTCACGATCAGGGCGAATACCAAGCCTTATAAACCAAATCAAGGACATAGGGTTATTACCTTTTCCAATTCTTTAACTTCACACATTTAAAGTTGGTTACCATTCATGACCTTTAGGTGACTAATTAAAGCCCAAATATATGCCTAAAGGCTTGGGAAAACACTTGATTAAAGACCATCTTCAGAAGTGCAAAATGTATTTTTTGGGGGTTGGCCTCGGCCCACAAATCCACTAGTCGCGGCCAAAAACGGGTCAGAAATATTTGGGCAGCGGCCAAGAAAATCCTGTTTCTTAGCTAAACTTTCAAAAATCATAACTAATTCCAGAAAAATCGAAATGAGGTGATTCTAAAACCAAATAAAAGATATTTAAGTCCTCTTCATAAGAAAAATATGAACCATTACCAGAAATTACCACAAAATTCCAGAATTACACAAAATCCACCACTGCCTCAAAATAGAGTCCAATTCGACATCAAACTTTGGATAATTATATCTCTTAGCTCACAAAACGAAATGACACAAATTATATGTCAATTTTGAAGCTTGGAATGTAAGGATGGGAAGTTTCAAAATTTTATGACATCATTTGCCCATTCAAAATGGCAACACAAATAGACTTCCCTGCACAGAGTTTCAAAAGACAGAATTTCCAAACTTTCCATTAAATGTTCCAAACCAATTCCAATGACCATATCACACAACAAAACACCATTTTAAATATAAAACAACATCCAATTCTTCTGATTCACAAATATACCAAAATCAAGGCAAAAACCACAATTTCCAAAACTCAACCAAAATTCACAATATATAGATCAAAAGAGAGCTCTTACTCACCTCTTCCTCTTTCCCAAGCTAATTTCTTGATTCTTCATCTTTCCCAATTTCCACAAGCTCTCAAACACCTTCTTTCACAAATCTAAAACCATAGCAATGAAGCTCTCATCACTATGAACAATATTATAGAAGGACATTAGAGCATTAGATGACCACAAACCAACCAAAATCTCACCTTTCAATTTCTCTTTCCTCCTCCTCATAGACGAACATGGAGTTTGAAGAGAGAGAGGGAGTGGAGATGAAGATGAAGGTAGCAATTTTTTGGGCCTCTTGACTGACCAAATAAAGAAATAAAAGAGAGAAATGAGCTTTGAAAATGTTAACCCAATCCAAGGGTCCACAAATTGCCACTTGTCACACACTTAATCCATCTTCCATAAGCTCACACACACACACACACACTTGATTCCACCCCTTAATCTCTACACAAATCAATCTCAACCATTGATCTTGAAGTTACCAATGAGTTTCCTCTTCGGTAACTGACTAATTGGTCGGTAACTTTACCGTTTTGCCCCTGATTATGATAATTCCTTCTGAATCACCACCAAAACACATCATATCTTTCCATACCATCACAAAATGTGCCCTCCCTCTATTTTAAGTCAATTTAGATGTTAATCCATAATTGAGCTTAAATACAGGGTTTTGACGCTACTCACAACATATATGAATCACATTCGGATACCAAATCACATCCTTTTCCCCAAAAGGGTTTATCTATCAATAATCACCTTCACTTTTGGAGTCATTAACCCTTAATCACAATTTGGGATCTTGCTAAATCGAGGCTTAGCAATCTACTTATTTCAGGCTTATTCTCTAGCCTCGAGTCTTAAAATTTGGGGTATTATAATGAAAATCTGATAACAAAAGAGCACAATCGATATTTTCCAACTTAGTTAAAAAGGTGTATTAATGATGATATGGAGAGGAATCCTGATTCTGTCTCTGAAAACTTAAGATGGATATCGAATAGACCAAGCTTAAATGTATTGTCTTATAATGGTTTTGCAATTAACGGTTACACATTCTACATATAAGAATATGGTACAAGAAGCATGATGTAGAATAGTGGGGTAACATTTGTTGCTGATTCTTGGCACAGATCCAGTGCTAAAGACGTATACCCTATTTACTCAATAATGTCATACTTTGGTGTCATTGAACGGATATGGGAGTTAGATTATACTATGTTGAAGGTCCCTGTCTACATATGTAAGTAGGTTAACAACAATAGTAGATTATGGATAGATGAGTTAGGGTTTGTTCAAGTGGATCTTTCTAAAGTTTGGTATAAAGACGATCCTTTCATTTTAGCATCACAAGCAAAGCAAGTGTTTTTCATTCTGGATTCTGCTAAGAAGAACTGGTCTATTGTACTTCTATCAAATAAGAATCATCAAGAACAAGTTGATACTGAAAGAGTAAAAGTAACGAGTATTTGAATATTCTAGAGGATGATCTTTCCTTTAACATGTTGTGGTCAAAATATATTGGTATAGATGAAGATGAAAATGAAGATGAACCCTCATACATGAGACACAATCGTGGAGAGGGGACTTGGTTTTTAAATCAAACAAGAGGAAAGATGATAATGAGCACCTTGATTTTTTACCTTGTATGTTTTGTTACACATATTCATATATTTTAATTTAATTTGCTTTTATTTCCATGTTTGTCACTGTGCGTTGATGTTTTATTTGGTTTTTTAACTTGTAGGAAAATGGATCCACACATTGGAGATAAAGTTTCCCAGCTTGAAAATGATGGCCAGCTAGCATTTGAGGCCAATATAGCTCGAGACAGGACCGTAATGTCCAAATTGATCAAAATGAAGAGTAAAGGCATTAGGTTAGATCTGCAATGGAATGAAAAAGGAATTCCAATTTGACCGAATGCTAGCACATTCATTAATTACCTTGGGACTGTTGTTAGAAAAAGAGTCCCCATTACAGTTTTAGATTGGAAACGGGGAAAGAAAAATTATTCAGATATCTGCTTGGGCTCCACTAAGGTTAAACATTATTTACTATATTATTCTTGTTGTTTTGTTTCATGAAATTACAATATAACATGTGTGCTTTTTTATCTACAGTCTTGTTTCTTGATTGATGAAGATAAAGACAAATTTGTGCTGCAAAAATGTGGAAAAATTTTGAGAAAAATTCGTTCCATTCTTGTCAAATTCTATTTGCAGGACAACAATGATAATATCAATTATTCACCGCCACAGATATAGGATGGAATAATAACTTAAGAGTAGTGGGATGAGTTTGTGAGCACACATATTACTGCGGAATTTGAAGTAATATATTATTAGCCTTTATGGAGTACATGTAATGTATTTATAATTAATATTTACTAATGTAAATCATTTGGATGTAAACAGGAAAGAAGTGAGCGAAATCGTGCAACATGCAATACCGGTATGTTAAAGGACCGGTATTGTATGCAATATTGGAGCAACAATTAGTAAGAACTAATCACTATTTCATATAAATATAAGTTCTATGACTAATTTTTAACTATAACTAACTTTGATTTGCAAATAGAAGACTCATACTCTGATGTCACACATATACCACGACATGATTTGTGGCTGGCCAGTTGCACAAATAAAAAGGGTGACATCCCCAATTAACAAGCTAGAAAAGTAGAGAAATATTGTGTAAGTCATTGATTATACATATAATAAAGATTTACCTTTACATAAATTATTCTTTTTTATGATAACTACTATTGTTGCAATTGTTTTTGTGATAGCGCACAATGATGCCAGAGCAGCCAAAGTTGCTGGATTACGTTGGTCGTGAAGATTTGCTCAGCAAAGCTCTTCAAGCTCCTGAGTATACTGGTCATGTTCGGGGTATTGGTTTTGCAGTAACCCAAACATCTTACTTTGGATCCCAAAAGTGACCCACAAAAAATGACTTCTTGCAACTAAAGGAGGAGGTTGCTGGCTACAAACAGGAGATGAGTGCACAAACGCATTTGTTAGAAGTGCAAAATGCGTTATTGAAGGCTTAATTTGATGCCTTACTACAGTCTAGGCTAGTACCTAGTCTAGTGTGTGCCAGTTCAAGTGCGAGGGATAGTTGCCCATCCACCCCTAAAGTCCCAATTCCTGTGATAAATAATTTCCTTTATAGTTAACTTTTTCTTACGTTATACATTAGTGTACCTAAATATATTAATTATACGTTTTATAGGGCGAATCAGATTGCAGGCTACATGTCGATGAGTCTTTCAGGCATGTGGTTGTTGTTGGCGTGGCCTACAATACTGACAACGATATACTTCATAATTCACGGTTGCCCCCAAACACATTCCGAGTAAGGGTTGATGTATGCATAAACGATGACGCCTTCCTACCAATCCCTTCTCAAGATGAATATACAATAGTCAACGAGGTTCTTGGTGGTTATGTTGCTTGGCCAATAGGTCTGATTAAGCCATATCAAAGGTAGTTAATTACAATTCTTTCTACCTTTTTATACACTTCAATCTACAATTACATGATTTAATTTCATGATTCATTGTGTAGGTTGTTGGTCGTAATAAAGGAAAAAGAGTTGAAAGGCTTGGGAAAAACTCTAACTATTCAGCAACCCAATAGAAGTCCCAGCCCTCAACTAGCAACATATGCAACAGACACATGGGCTCATATCGCCAATAATTGGCATTGTTGGCACCACATTTGAGCAGACAAGGAGGTTAGAAAATACCTATCAATGGGGAAATCTATCACACAGAGATAAATGATTATGTTGATGGTAGTGTACTGAACGACGTGATTGGTCGTGGATGGGTTAGTGCGTCGGCCATCAGTATGTGGATTAGGTACTTTATCATCATTGTCTATTACTCTTGTTATTATTCATCATTTAATTTTATTTTTGGTTTTAATGACATTGTTTATTTTCTATAAAGGCACTTGTACCACGATCTATTACTGGGAACATCAGCTGTGAACAGATTTGTATTTGTCAATCCATACCTCTTTGGCCAACAAAGGGGGAGTGATTTGGAAGGACAATCCAATGATCTTAAGGACATCTTCATGCGGAGAGCAACCCCCAAATATGTTCTTTATTTTACCATACAATCCGGGGCAAGTTATTTGTGACAATATTTTAATAATGTATATTTTTTTCTATTCTTTCACTTTTACCATAACATTATTGTTGAAGTAAAATTTTCAAAATATTTTAGGTTACATTGGATTTTGCTTGTTATCCATCCTACGTTCACTAAAGGCCCTCGTATTTACTATGTGGATCCTCTAGTGGCTGGTTATCTAGAGAACCGGCCTAATATGATGTTTATAATCAATAAGTAAGTGTATGGGTGTGTGGGTAAATATTTGCGTGTGTGATTATTGAATAACCAAAATTAATCAGTCACTACTTATTTTTGTAAGTGTATTGACCGCTTACCGAAGCAATGTTGGATTGAGCTATTCTTCACATAGAGACCTAGTCAAATCCTATATCTAGAGGAAGACTGCGGTGCTTATATGTGAATTTACTCAAATTTGTCATTCAAAATTTTTTCTTTAAAAATTGACTTTACTATTTCTTTGTATTGTTGCAGTGCCCATTCCAACCAAACAATAATGATTGTGGTTATTACATTATGAAATTTATGAAAGATGTTATTACTCATCATGATCTATATTATATCCCTACGAAAGTAAGTTCAACTCTTTGACTTACAGTTCATACTGTGCATTAAATTTAATTGACAAGTGTCTAAGTTAATTAATTTTTAATTCGTTATGTGCATGAATTTTATTTAGTATTATGAAGATCAACGTTTTTACCAATTGACTGACCAATAAGTGGATGAAGTCATTGAAGAATGGTGTGAATATATGGTCAGACAATTAGCTACGTACATGAGTTTGGTTGTTTCTTGTCTATTCTTGTATGTGTGTTGTTTATTCTATAAATCAGTTGTACAATACAGTTTGTTATTACATTGTAATTCCATACATAGAAAATTAATACTCATCTTGTGAATTAGTTATGTGTTGTTTCATTTTGTTTTGCTTTATTTATTTCATTATGTTTAGCTTTTTTTTCCTCTCGATTTGAATCGCTATGGATTTGATGAATTTGAGTTCAGGAAAATTGAATAATTATATAAAATAATATTTAAAAAAATCCAAACCTCCTATGGCGCTTCTATAAGAAATGCCGTAGGAGTATATAAATTCCTACGGCATTTTATGCATGAGCGCCGGGGGAGGTAAGGAGGCAAAGGGCCTCCTTGGCGCTCCATCAGCTCTATGGAGCGCCGTTGGAGGCCTTTAGAGCTCCATTATGGAGCGCTATTGGAGCGCCTCCTTCGGCACTCCAATTTGAAGTGCCGTAGGAGCTCTACTATGAAGCGTCGGAGGAGGCTTCCTCTGGCACTTATCTATAATTCAATTTAAATAAAATCAATTTGCAAGCTACGACGCTTTCAAAAATTCAATAAGTGCCATAGCTTGCTTTTACAGAGTTGAAACCTATGGCGTTTGGTAAGCGTCGTAGTATTTATAAATAAAAGCGCCGTTTATTAACTTTTTTGTAGTAGTGCTCCAAAAGTCATTAGAGTCCTTATCATGAAATGGTGAGATAATTTATGTTTAGTTTGTATTATTACGCTAAGTATCCTAAAATCAACTTGAATGGGGGAAAACAATTAACATTTAACACCATAGGTTAAAAAAATAGCACACTAATTTATCATAATATTTGACTACTTGATAGTTGAGAAACTGAAAACTAAAAATTCTTTTAGAAATTTGACTAAATGAACCATTAAAAGAAAGAAAGAAAGACAAAAATCTTACCAAAGAGCAACTAGATCTGTTGAAGCATAGTTGTAGCCACCATCACTCTTCATAACAATAATTGGTTAAATTACTCAAGAGAAAAAAAAATAAGAAGAATGAAAAATTACTTAAGAATATAAGAAAAAATATAAAAGAGAAGGAAGTAGCATAAGAAAGAAAATTACTCAAGAGCATCTGTTAAATTAGGCTTTTCCAAAATGAAAGACCAAATGAATGTTCATAAAGCAAAATCAGAAGAACGTACAGAAATTCATGAACAGAGAATCTAAAGAGAGGTCCATCACTTTAACAGTATAAGGAATCACAATGAATTTCTCTCCTTTCTTCTCAGTTAAATGGTGCTTGCCCGATTTGGCCATACAAGCTTGTATTTGCTAAAAAGGCCCGAGCTTCATTGTCATTGCTTATTTGTCGCCATCGCCGTCGTCTCTAGGAAAATAATGGGTATAAACAAAGAAAAATGAAAAAAAAAAGAGGATAAGCATTAGGAACAATCGCCTTGACCAGAAAGGTAGAGAATGAATTTGTTTGGTTCGAACCTGAGCTCCAAAACGTGTACTGAGAGAGGAAAAGTTGTGAGAGAGAAAGAAGCCCCGGGCCAGTGAAAAAATAAGAAACTCAGATAATACTATGTATATTTTAAATTTGAATTTGAATTTCAAAATTTAAAATTCAAAATATCAGTGACAATTGATAATAGAGGTCAGAGGGTGAGAAGGGCACATAGCCCATGATTATGAGTGTGTTTGGATTAGTTTTTAGAGAATAGCTTCTACAGAAAAAGTGATAAAAGTGATTTTAGAGAATAGATTCTGGGAAAAAAATAATTTTGATAAAATGATAGAATTTGGATATTGTGATCAGAATCACCTTTTTTATGGTCAAATTACTAAAAAGGACATTAGCTTTTATGATAATTACATATAAAGGATAAGATTATATTTTATGTATTGTTAAGGTGCAAATTTAACAACCAAATGTTTCTTAAACTAATTGTTCATTGTTATTTTTGCTCATTCCAAAATTTATTTGTGCCAGACACCTCTCAGGAAAAACCTGATAGTTAAATTTGCACCTTAACCCATTATGTAACATTAAATTTTATAAAAATACCAAAAATGAAATAAATTTTTCTATATGTGATATTAATTAACTTACGTAATTTTTTTAATATAATCAAATTAGATAAATAAACCTTATATTAAAGATAAAAGGGAGTATTAAGATTTTAAAATTCTAAAAAGAAAAATAAACAACAGATGAGAGATAGAAGTTTGAAATTCTAATAAGAAAAAAGAAGATAGAAGATAGAGAGGATTTTGAAATTCTAAAAAGAAAAAGAAAAGTTTAGATGGGGGAGAAAGATGCGTGGGGGCTCACCAACTTGAAAAAGGAAAAAATGAGACAAACATACGTGTGGGGCCCACCAACATATAAAAGGATAAATGAGAGAGAGGGCATAGGGCCCACCAACCTAAAAAAGCAAAAAAAAAAAAAATCAGATTTTCTGGTTTTAGAAAAAAACGGGATTTTTCAGCAATGAGCAGTGTTTGGGTTCTTTTTTTCAAAACCATGGTCTAATAAGAAAAAAAGAGGTTAGATGAGAGAGAGAATTTTGAAATTCTAAAAAGAAAAAAAAAGGCTAGATGAGAGAGAAAGTTGCATCGGGCTCACCAATTTGAAAAGAAAAAAAAATTAGACAAACATACGTGTGGGGCCCACCAACATGTAAAAGGATAAATGAGAGAGAGGGTGTAACCCCCTTCGATAATCAGGCCGGGATTAGTGTTTAATCACATTTAATAATCGAATGAGAAATCCGGAATAATTAAAAACTCTTTAAAACACCTGTACAAATGGGTCTCCATTCATTTCATTCATTAAAACAAATGGCCTGTTTGGTCTGTTACATAAACAATATCAGAGTAAGCACAATTCCCGACTTTCACCCGGGATAATAACATTAATTCAAAGGTTTATACAGGGCATCATTGCCCATCTCAGTATCCATACCGGGGATTACACAAAACTATACCACTACAATTCTATTCAATATGTTTACAATGATCCAAAATGATAACCAATTCGATATAAAACCAAAATATTTAACTAAGACTACCGCCGGCAGTCCTAATCGTCCTTTGCCACTTGCTTGCTTTTCGATCCATTTGCCCTGTCTAAAAATGTTATTTGGAAAGAATGAGATTCTAGAGAATCCCAGTAGCAACAGTTTATTTATATGATGCATATATACAAAGCAAGTCACATATATCACAATGCAGAAATCAATATTCGAGACCGGGCTTTCGCCACGTTCCCTTCACTATCACTGTAATCGAGTTCGGGCTTTCGTCATGTCCCCTTCACTTTCACTTTAATCGAGTCCGCGCTTTCACCACGTCCCCTTCACTTTCACTTTAATCGAGTCCGGGCTTTCGCCATGTCCCCTTCACTTTCACTTTAATCGAGTCCGGGCTTTCGCCACGTCCTCTTCACTTTCACTGTAGTCAATGACTAATGCAAACAAGCAATGCAATACACATGATATAGGATAAAGTGTCACTACCTTTATCTTTCCTTCCTTGAGCAGGCACAGGCTTTCTATGCTCCGGGCAGATATCAAATCCTAAAGTCATAATTAAGGACGAAACATTATTCTCTATTCCAATACTCAATTAACTCTTCAACACTTAGATTTGGTTATCAATAATGACCCTTAAGAAGCCACAACTGCCTCTAATAAAACCCCTAAAAGGTTGGGAAACAATAGGGTGAAGATCTCTTTTAAAAAACTTAAAGTGCTGGAACACAGGGGTGGGCCGCGGCCAGCCCTTCCTTAGGCTGTGGCCCAAATTTGGTCAGAAGGCCGTGGGCTGCGGCCAACCACCCTTGGGCTGCGGCCCGAATCAGGCCAGAAAGGCTTGGGCCGCGGCCAGCCACTCATGGGCCGCAGCCAGCCACTCATGGGCCGCGGCCAAGAAATTTTTTGACTCTTGGCTGAACTTCGAAAAACCATAACTAATTGTAGAAAAATCGAAAAGAGGTGATTCCAAAGCCAAATGAAAGGTATATGAGTCCTCTTTCAAGGAAAAATATAGCCCTTCACTAGAAATCACTACAAAAATACAGAATCACCAAAAACTACACACTCCTCTAAAACAGAATTCTGTTTTTGTACCAAACTTTGGCAAAGCATAACTCTCAGAATACTAAACTAAATGACACAAAATATATGTCCATTTCGAAGCTTGGGATGTAAAATTTAAGACTGAAAAGTTTCACAATTTTCGGAAATCATTTGGTCATTCAAAACGTCCACACAAATAAACTGCCCAGACAGAGTTCACATTGACAGCATTTTCCAACTTTTCTACCAAAGTGTTCAATGACTCCAAAATCATTAACCAAACATATTCCCATACAATTTTCCACAAGGAACACAATGGTAACCTCAAAATGACTAAATTCACAATCTAACCACATGCCCTGTTTTGACCAATACACCAAAACCAACACAAAGTTCCCAAACTTTACTTTTAATGATTCAAACCAAATCCATTTGTCCAAAAGACATCATAATATACCATTTCCATGATCACAACATGCCAAACTCACTAAGACCCTAATTTTCGAAAATAGGGCAGAAATTTCCAGAAAAATCAATGCTCACTAACATCCACAAAATATATATCAAAAGGGAGATAACACTCACCTCTTTCACTTTGCCAAAGAGATTTCTTGATTCTTCAACTTTCACAATCTCTTGAGGTCACAAACTAACACCAATGAACACATTACCACCATCAAAATGAAGCTCTTTATTCAAGGATCAACTTTAAGGAAAGGTGCTAGAGCAATAGAGATCATTTTCCTTATCTTTTCTCAAGCTTTTCTTCTTCTATTTTCTGCAACAATGGCGCCACCCAAGGAGAGAAGAGAGAGAACGAGAGAGATGGGGGATGGAGGTGGAGTGAAGAAGTGAAAAAAATGATTATACTCCCTCCATTTCAGTTTTTGCTGCGCCAAGTGAGGGAAGAGAGGAGAGAGAAATGCATTTAAAAATTCCCTTTTGACTTTTCTCATATCTCCCCCACATGTGAGCTTGCCATGTGTCCACCCCTCATTGGCTCTCACTCACTAAATCACCAATTAATCTCTCTAATCCTTCCATTAGCCATTTTAATTACACTTCTCATTTTCTCTTAGTTAGTAATTAATTTCCCCATTAATTACCAACTTATGCCAATAATTCCATTCTTTCAATTTTCCAACAATTATGACATATTAAATAATATTGTCACCAATATACATTAATTCAACTTTAATCCACTCTAAATCACAATTACCTTCTCAAAAATCCTCATTAGCCCTTAATCAAAATTTGGGGTGTTACAGAGGGTGTGGGGCCTACTAACCTAAAAAAACAAAAAAAAAATAAGATTTTCTAAAACCATGGTTTTGGACATCAAAACTAGATCTGGTAAAACAGGTTGGGCCCGTTGCCCACAAAAAATGGCAGGCTCATGCCATCCCGTCAGGAAGCGGGCTGAACTAGCCCTCCCTGCTGGGCTAAAGCGGGCTGGCCCGATTTTTATTTTTTATTTTAGTTTTTTGTTCTTTTAATAAAATAAATTCAAATACCCTTATTATCTTTCATTTGATGTTATGTTTAATTAATTCCTCATATTTTTTATTTGAAACTTTTATTTCATATTATATTTATTTATTCTACTATTATTAAATTTAAAAGAAATGTGTTTATATGTTTTTGTTATGTGAGTAGATGAAAACAAAGGAAAGTAAGAATGAAATTGACTTCATAACACAAATATATAAAAGAAAAGAAGTGTGATGTGAGTATGTGAAAGAGAAAGGGAGTGAACATTTTAAAAAAAGAGTGAAAAATGTTTTAAAAAAATGAGACGGGTTGGCGGGCTGGCAACCGTGAAGGGGCGGGTTGGTGATGGGCCTGCAGCCCACTACGGGCCAGCCCACAACCCGTGGGCTGGCCCATTTTACCAGCACTAACCAAAACCATGGTTTTAGGAAAAAACAGGATTCTTTAGCAATGAGCAGTGTTTGGGTTCTTTTTTTCAAAACCATGGTTTGATATCAAAAGCACTTTTTTTATGCATCCAAACATACTGTATACAGAATAAATAATTGCATTTTAATTTTAACCGGCTTGTGAATAGTGATATGTGACAGGAGTGAAGATAAGCCACTTTTTAGATGGCTCCGGGGAATAGTTTTTTATATGATATTAATAATTGATATATTGTTTGTGTGATGCGAATTGAAGGGAAATGAGGGAAGAGATACACTGACGATCCTTTTAAGTTTTCACTTTGTACTTTTTGTTGAGTTCTTTTGTTTTGTTTTTTTTTGTCTGAGTTGAGTTCTTTGTACTTTTGGTTTAGTTGAACCAATTTTTCTTCATTAAAAAAATAAAAGGGGAAGAGTTCCATTTGCCTTGCTCTATATATATATAAATATATTATTTTTTGTTGTTTAATAAAATATTTTTATAATTAAAATATGAATATTTTTACACATTTTAATTAAATTATATTTTTTAATCACTACCGGTCTGACTTTGGTCTAACCCCGATCTGACCTATTGACCCTTGACCTAGCGTTTCGACCATTTTAATGACAGGTTCGAGTTTTAATACATTGATATTTTATTATTATATTTTTTTTATCAAACATGTCAGGTAATTTTATAATTATTTTAATTAAACAATAAAATTTGAATATACAATAATTAGTTTAAATATTTTTGTCTCAAATAGTTACACCAAGATGCTTAAATTAAGAAAAGATATATTTGTATCTTAGAATATCCAAATCTCAATCTCAGTTTGATGTATACATATAGACATTTGAAAAATCAAAATTAATTTTTTTCATTCGGAATTAAAATTCAGGGACCAAATTTTAATTGAATTAAAGTTATAGGAACTAAGTTAAAAAAAATAATACACCAAAAAATTAATTTTCCCATTTATATTTCACAATGGTTTGCTTTTAGTTTGGGATATTTTTATTTAAAGCCTATTAGGCTAATCTTCAGTCTTCACTCCCTACTACTTTCAATTCACGGTCATGAGTTCGGCCGTCTCTTCCTCCCTCCTGCTTCCATCGAATCTCTGGTAGGTAAGCTACAAGCTTTGTTTGGTTGGGGGTTTTTTGACGTTTAAGTTAGGGTAGTTGAGGGTTAGAAATTAAAATACCCTGTTTTATTGGAAGGAGGGAAGGTGAGGGATGGGAAAAAATTTTGTCATGTAGTGGTCTCCTCCCTAAGAAATGAAAATTTGGACTGGAATGGCTGGTTCGACCTGAAAATCAGTGAACTAGCCACGTGTCCAGTTCGTTCCTACACCAGACCCTGGAAAAGATCGAATCAGATTAAACCAGTGTGAACTTGTCATGTACCAGGTAACCCTCTGGTTTGAGTAGGTTAGTCGATTTAATTTTCTAGCCTTCCATCCATAAGATCACACTGTTTGTGTAAAGGAAAAAAAGCTCAAAGAAGATTGAATATCAAGATGAAGAAGAAAGAAGCATGTCAATAAAGAACAATCTCAAATAGAAATTGAAAGAAATTACCAACATTATAGTATGTTATTAGAGAGAGGATAAAATTAAACAAGTATAAGAGGTTGTCAAACAAAACTGGTTGATGAGAGAGAAAAAGAGAAATGAGGAGGCCAAGTAAAACTATAAAAATTGGAAGAAGACAAAGTCAGAAAAGGAAGAAGAGATTCCATCCAAAAGAAAAAAAGAAAAGCAAGAAGAGATGTGAAGAAAGAAGACTTGGGTCAACACTCCCTCTCTTTTCACCCTTAACTTTTGTAGAGCCTGTTTGGATTTGCGATAGAAGATGCTTTTATGATGTGATTTATGGTGTACGGGTAAGTATGTAAGAGGAGTTTTGCCTCGACTTGCTTGAACATACTTCTCCAACGCTAACCCAAACAGGCTTGAAGAACAAAAGTTGCTGCCAAATGACACTTACCCTTCCCCTTGCGTCTGCCTTCCTTTAGGTTAGATTCCTCAATTGAGAAATTAATTATCCCTTGTGTTTGGATTAGCTTCTGGAGAAAAAATAATAAAAATAATTCTAGAGAATAGATTCTGGGAAAAAAACGATTTTAATAAAATGATAGTATTTAGATATTGGGATCAGAATCACTTTTTTATGGTCAAATTATTGAAAAGGACTTTAGCTTTTGTGATAATTACATATAAAGGATAAGATAATAATTTATGTATTATTTAATATTAAATTTCATAATAAATACCAAAAATAAAATAAATTTGTCTACAAAATTAAAATTATAACATTAACCAATTATGTAACATAAAACAATATATCAAACATGCTGCATGCATGCATACATACATACATACATATGTATGTATGTTAATAAATTGTATAATAAAAAATCATTTATAAATAGTAAGTTTCTAAAATAATATCTTTTATATTGAAATACATAATTTAATTAATGCTAGTAACACTCCTCTCATTATTGCAAATTCTAGTTCTCTCTCAATTATCACAGAGTTTATATGTGGCGTTTTATATCCATCAATCAAAACAGTCAAAAGGAAAGAGATAGGACAAGCTCGGACAGGAGAAAAAAGAAAGGGGAGAGAGAGAGAGAGGAAAGAGACAGGCAAAAAAGAGAGGAGAGGCGCGAAAAGGACAAAAATTCAGTTTTTATAAAACCATGGTTTTAGGAAAAAAATGATTATCAGATTTTGTAAGGTATTTGGGTAAATTTTTGTAAAACCATGGTTTTGGAGTCAAAAATACTTTTTTTTTATCCAAACACACACCTAAATGAACCCTAATAAAATATAAAATAGGCAAGGCCATAAAAAATGGGATAGGAGACGACATTGAAACAAATCCAACACAATTAAAACAAATAAACAAATTTCTATAAGAGGCAAGCTTTACCCAAGAGGGGGTGAATTGGGTGATGTGATAAATTTTTTGCTTGATGTGGTGATATGAAAATAGTAGTAGACAGAGTAGAGTTGAGAAGATTGGAACACAGAGAGTTATACTGGTTCGGCCTAAAAACCAGGCCTACGTCCAGTCCTCAGAGATCAAGACCTACTGAGATTTTCACTAATCTTCCAAGATTCAATGGGCTTTCAGAATGCCACAAAACAACAATTGTCCTCGAACGGACTACGAGAAGAAATATTCTCACACTAAGAAATTTCTCTCCTCCTTACGACAAGTCTTATGTGCAGAAAAACAACCTATGACCTTTCCCACTTGCTTACGTATACAAGTCTTATGAGCAGCAACGTTCTCTCCTTCTTACACCACTGTAAGTCTTACGAGCAGTAACGTTATCTACTGCTTGTATCTTATAAGTCTTATGAGTGGAAGGTTTAACTAGGAATTCTCTCAACTGCTTCTCTCGTAAGGATATCTACCCTCTCAAGGTCTCAATACCTTAAGATCAAATGAAAATATAATTTGAAATGTATATAGACTTTCTTACAGAGCAAGTATGATAAACACTGAAGATCAATATGAATACAGTGAAAATATGAATAACAGAGACTTGTGAATTTGATTGTGAATTCTTGTGCTTCGTTGTATTTGACGATCTCTAAAACTCAGTATTTATAGACGTTTAGTTTTTGCCCGTTTGAATAACGATCATTGTGGAGCGGGGCATGTTACTGTGGAATGGCATGCGCACGTTTGAAAACTTTGAATGTAGTAGGTATGTGCTTGTCATGATGTTGTCTGTCGTTGTTTGACTTCCTTCGTGTCTGTTTATTTCTACGTTCATCCTCCTGTATCACACTTATAAAACATTCAAAATGATGTTAAATAATAATAATAAGTGATGATAAGATAAATAAATAACATTAAACCATATTCGGATTGAACACTGTAATACTGGTGCATTTAGTCTTCTGGCAGAGTATCACTCGAGCATGGATGGGCTTACTTGAGTGATCTCACCATTTTTCTCCTTGTTCTTCAGTTTTGAACTTGCACTCGTATAGGATTTCAGAGAGATAATTTTCTCACTCGCGAGTGATGTGGGGCCTCACTCGAGCACAACTCCTTCTGCTCAAGTGGCCTTGCATTTTACACTAGGAGACTCTTCTCTGGACAGCACTTGCATACCATTTTAGCAAGAGTAAGATTTTGCACTTGCAGGTGATGTGGGCCCTCACTCGAGCACACATACTCCTGCTCGAGTGAGAAGAATATTCTCATGTAATATACCCTTGTTATCAGCACTTGCATCAGAATTAGAGAGTTAAATTTCTTACTCGCGAGTGCTGATGTGTCACTCGGGCATATGAAGTCTCACTCGAGCATACTTGTGCTTTTCTGACCTTCATGACTCTCGGCCAAACACTTGCAGTCCCTCACTCGCTAATGCTCGAGTACAAAGCAGCTTCATGCTCGAGTATTGATTTTATTGCTCGAGTGCATCACAGAAGAATGACATGAATTGCTCTCGGCCAAGCACTCACAGTCTCTCACTCGCATGTGCTCGAGTGAGAAAGACTCTTCTGCTAGAGTGCTATCTCTAGTGCTTGAGTGAATCAGTAAAAATGATAGTAGTATGCTCTCGGGCAAACACTTTCTAGCTATCACTCGCATCTGCTCGAGCACAAAAGAGTTCTATGCTCGAGTGCTAGTCTTATGATTGAGTACATCAGTTAAATTTGATAGCAGACATCGCAGAACTTTGCCATATGCATTTGGTAACTTTGTAAACATTCCTTAGACTTATAAAACTATGATTTGCACACAATTGTCTTTTGTTATCATCAAAACTTGAGATCTAACAATTTCCTAAGGCTCTATTTGCTTTGAGGGGAGGGGAGGGGAAAGGGAGGGATGAGAGGGATTTTGGTCCCCTCCACTTGATTAGGAAGACAAAAAATTTTGGAGGAGAGGGGAACCCCCTCAAAATTTGGGGGATTTGGAGGGGAGGCTTAAAAAAAGTTGGATTGGACAAAAATGTCTATCAAATTTTGGTGATAACCTAGAATTGCCCTTCCCATTTTCATTCTTCATAAACACCAAATCCTATTTGGTTGCTCCATATTTTTTATCTGGCCATGCTTCATACAGTAGCAACAAACACAAGCAAAACCTTCATTTTTGGTTAAGATGAATGTCATGTGAAATTTCAAAACTTCTAAATTGAATAATAATTCAAATGATTTTATCTGCCCTAAGGCTGTGTTTGGTTAGAGGTTTTATTAGGTTAGGTTAGATTGGGGGAGGGTTGGATATTAAAAATAGGTGTTTGGTTGGAAGGAGGTGAGGTTAGGTGTGGGAGGATTTTTTGTCCTCTAGTGGTAACCTCCCCCATTTTATAAAACCTTCAAATTTGGGTTTTTTTTAGGTGAGAGAATATTTGTGTTCAATTGTGACTAAATTGCCCATGGCAATTTTTTAAAATTCCAGCACTGCCCTCCCCTGTAAAAAGTGTTTGTCCCTTCGCATTTCATTTTTTTTTCATTTCCTCTCCCGCGCAAAATCTCATTTTCTCTTATCTTGTTCGCCCGCTTTGCAGTTGAGTGTTGTCTCCAGCTGGTCCTCCAGTCGCTGTCACCATTGACTGCCTCTGTTGCCACCATCGTTGATGGTTGAAGGTAGTTGCAGGTCCATTTGTCTTATAGATCGCGTTGACTCCTTCACAACTCTGCTCCTCCAACGTCGTCTTTGGCCCGTCCTCCAGCCGCTTCCTGCTCTGTCGGTTGCTCGTTTATTCAAGTAAGATTATTTTCGGTGATGATTTTTCTGTTGGTTGCTTGTTCGTTGGAGTAGATCAAGGATTTTGCTCTTCCCAATTTCGTTCTAGCTTTTCTGGATTCTGCTGTGTTTTACCATGTTTCCTTGTCTGATATGGGTTCTGCTGTGTTTCCCTGTTTCGTTCTTCCCTATTTTGTTCTAGCTGATTTAGGTAAATGCTTTTTTGATTTACTGTGTTTTGTTTTAGCTATGCAATTAATAGTTGTTTTGATTTCAAACTGGAAAAGATGAAATTTCCTTAAAAAGATTTTGGGTGTTTTGGATCACCACATTGATAATGTCAAATTGGATGGGTATTTGAGAGATAAATGCTTTCCATGAACACCAAATTTGAGAGATTAAAAGGATGTTCTTTCTTTAACTTGCATCCATGTGGATGAGCTATGATATGTTCTTATGTTTATCTAGTAATTGAAATTATGGTTTGAAGCATAGCAGTTAAAATTTTGTCAGCCATATCTTACACTGCTTTTTATGAAGAGGGATGAGCTCTAGAGTTGAATATACATTATCACCTGAAAATACTCGATAAAATAAAATTGAGGTATGGTGGTTTCGTACTTTCAGTTAATTATATGCAATTTGAAGATGCAAATGTGTTGTGGTATAGAGAGTGAAAAATCTCATGTGGCACAATCATGGAGGAATTAAGGCCAGAAAGAAATTACGGATAGATGGTATAAATAATTATGCTTACAGTGAATCATCTCAACATAATCAGGTTTAAATATTATACGACTTGACTACAATAAGATGGTGATAACTCACTCATTTTATTGTTTGTCAACTTGTTTGTTAAGATAAAGTATTGCATTTTAATATTACAAGACCAGTTAAAGAATGAAGACACGTTGGTCTTATTTGGTGTGATGGGTTATAAACTCTTTTCTATTGTTGTAGGTTATTGTTATTCGTTTTATTGTTGAAGTGGTTAAACGATTATATCTAATTTTGGAAACTAATAGTGTTGGAATCAAATTCTACTTTGACTGGCCTTGGTGAGAAAATTGTTGTTGGAACATTGGTACCAAATTTGTATATATTACTTTTGTTGCATACCAGAAAAATGATGCATCACATAAGCTTCCTTTATTTTCCACTTTTTGATTTTTATATTCTGCAATTCCACAATCAAACACTAACATATTATAAGTCATAGTTGTTGCTGAACTTTAACTTTTTTGGAACTGTTTGATATGTCTCAAGTGGTCTAGTATTAATTGGGTGCATGTTGTCTTGGTGTGTTATATGGAGTCGACATTTCAAAACAATTTAGTCTTACGTCGTCGATGGATGGATTTGCGTCAAAAAGCTATAGCACTACTCACATGTGTCTTTGTCTACCTAGTTATTCAAAGGATCCATAAAAGAAGAATAACTTATAGCATGAGTTCAGAAAGGGAAATGGTGCGTGAAGAAATAATGAGTCAAATAAGTACTAATGAAAGGAGCCGCAATATTATCCGTATGAGTCCTAGAGTTTTCCTAACATTATGTGCCTTGCTAGAAAGATAGGGGGATTAAAAGTCATAAGATGGTCTATTGTGGAAGAACAAGTAGTAAAAACTCTTTACATATTATCCTATAGAGCAAAAAATTGTGTGGTAAATTTCTTCTTTTGATGATCTGGTGATACAATTAGTCGTCATCTTTATAATGGGTTAAGAGCTATCATTGAAGTATGAGATAAGTTTGTTAAACAACCTTATGGTACAATAGTCCCTCTTGAAATTTGTGCAAATGATAGGTTTTACCCCTTTTTTAAGGATTGTGTTGGTGCCTTTGATGGAACACATATACATGTGAAAGTATCTGGTAAGGATGCTCCTCGATATCATGGTAAGGAAATACTTCTCTACACAAAATGTGTTAGCAGCTTGCTCATTTGATTTAAAATTCACTTATATACTCACTGGATGGGAAGGCACAGCATCTAATTCTAGGATTATTAAAAATTCATTGGCACGGGAAGATAAGCTCAAAATTCCTGAAGGTAAATATTACCTTGTGGATGCTAGCTTCATGCTAACTAGTGGATTAATTACACCTTATAGAGGAGTCCGTTATCACTTGAAGGAATATTCATAAAGAAATCCCCCCCAAAACTAAAAAAGAATTGTTCAATTTGAGACATTCATCGCTACGTAATGCAATTGAAAGAACTTTTGGTGTTCTGAAAAAAAGATTTGAGATTTTAGCCAATTCATCTGAGCCTACGTACGGAGTAAAAGCTCAAACATTTATCATTGGAGCATATTGCATTTTTATAACTACTTGATGGGTGTTGACCCTAACAAGGATCTCATAGAAGAAGTAGATCATGAACTTGTAACTCAATCCGAGTATGTTGATAATAGTTGTGATTGACGTGGTGACAATGACGACGCTGCTAGGGGATAATTAATTAGGGAGACTATAGCAAATGAGATGTGGATAGAATATCAAAATAAGATAATGAGACATGGTGGTAATGTGCCTTAATTTGTTTGAAGTTTATGATATGATGATCTTGTTCCAAGTTTATTTCAATTTTAAGTGCTCATGTGTTTTAGTATGCCATGGAGTGAAATAAGTTTGAAGTGTGTATCTTTATGTATTGTTATTTCAAGTTTGGATCTTTATTAATTGTTTATTGAAGTTTGGATCTTTATTTTTAATACTTTTGTAATAGTATGAGCCAAAATCAACCAACCAAAAGCAAAGTTTGAATTGGACAAAGGCTATGGATGACTACCTTATTAATGCCTTTTGGGAACAATATAAATGTGGCAACAAGGTTAACGGACAATTCACATGCATAGCATACGATAATATTGTGAAAGAGATGAGTGCCTTGCTTGAAATTGAAATGGACAAAGACAAAATTAAGAACAAGTGGAAAATTTTGAAAAAAAAAATTTCTTTCTAGTTTTTGATATTTTTAAGAATGAATTCAGTGGGTTTGGTTGGAATGCATCATCACATACGTGAGAAGCTGAGGATGAAGTTTGGGACCAACTTATAGAGGTTGGTATTTTCCATTAATCACATACTTATTAATTTTGTTACATTTTCAATTCTGTTACATACGTGCAAAATGGATGAAGGTTGGAATGCATCATCACATACTCATATGTTACATTTCCAATTCTGCTGTTCCATTTCCTGAATTGTGATTCTGTTACATTTCCAATTCTGCAATTCTGCTGTGCGATTCTGCATGATCATATATTGCTGTGCGATTCTGCTGTCCAATTATGCAATTCTCCAATATTAAGAATTACGATTCTGCTATCCAATTCTGCAATTCTCCAATATTTATATATAATGGCATACGAAAAGTCTTGAAGATGATATTTATATATAATGGTTTGTCCTGTTGCTGTGCACCTCAATGACATATGAAACATCCCACAGAAAGTTGCATTTTTTCAGTTTTGTGAAAACTTTCTGTGACACTTGCACTTAACCATTGTTTAGATTTTTCCTTTTGTAGTCCAAGCCACAAGCTACGAATTGGAAAAATGTTCCTTACCCAAACTGTGACAAAATGATTCTATTATATGGTAATGACAGAGCTTTAGGGGAGGGCACCCATACACTTGGTGAGATGCGAAAGAAGCATCGCACACTCAATGAGGCAGCCTTATTTGATGCAGCCAACAACACTGATAATGTTGGTTGCCAGCATGATATAAATGTGGACAATTTTGAAGTTCTTGATAATAGCACCACTCAAGAGAACTCACCTGGTGTTGCAAGTGGTTCCTCAAGAAAGAAGCAAAGAGTAAATACCAATAAAGAGAAAGATTCTAACTTGGCTGAGCTTAAGGATGTCATGTATGAATTTGCACAGGCCATTAACGTTGGAAATCAAGCCATGATTTCTGGAAATGAAGCAATTAAAGAAGCAAATGAAATAGCTGGAGAAAGAATTCAAATAGCTAGAGAAACATCAAGAAAGCTTCCTCAATTGTCTGGGGAAGAAATCTGGAAACTGACTCAAGATTGTGACTTCTCAACAACTACCGTCACCAAGATTTATAGAGTTCTTATGGGTAATGGTGACCTACTGAGGACATTTGTTGAATGTCCCCTTCTTACCCGCAAGGACTTACTTATGGATATTGTGAAGGACTTAAAGTGATTTAGTTTACTAGGTTTGCTAACCATTTGTAGACTTTTGATGTTAGCAATATAGTTTGATAACCTTTTGGAGACTTTTGATGCTACAATATCTTGCTCATTGAGCAATGATTTTTGATAATCACTTGTTCACCATATGTATATTTTGAAAAAATTAGCAATATAGGATTGTGTAGCTTGCTAACCATATGGAAGCTTCAGATTTTTATGTAATAATGTAAGTTGATGTGCAACACATCTAATTATCTCTTCAATGTACAAGAATTAATCACTGTCCTACAAATTCATTTGACAGAACCAGAAGGAGACATCCTTTTCTTCTTGACTGGTCAAGAGGAAATTGATTTTGCTTGCCAATCTCTTTATGAGAGAATGAAAGGATTAGGTAAGAATGTTCCGGAGTTGATTATTCTACATGTCTATAGTGCTATTCCTAGTGAAATGCAATCTAGGATATTTGATCCTGCGCCTCCTGGGAAGAGAAAAGTGGTTGTGGCAACTAATATTGATGAGGCTTCTTTGATAATTAATGGGATTTTCTATGTTATTGACCTTGGATTTGCTAAGCAAAATATATACAACCCAAAACAAGGACTTAATTCTTTGGTGACATCGATTTTACTGCATTCTACTTTCATCTGTGTTTATTATTAATTCGCATGGCCAATTATTTTAAGGCTCTTTCTGTTCATTTATATACTTGCTTTTCAGATTTTAAATTTCATTTTTGTATCTATTGCTTGTAAAGGTTGAATCATGGAGGAAGCATAGAAGAAGAAGAATAAAATATATCCAAAATGGAGAATATTTTTAGGGATTGGATGAATCATTTATATTCTATCTAAAATTTGAATTATTATTTATCATTTCTACTACCATTAATTAATAGTTACTTTCACTGCATTAAATAATTATTTTCTCACTTTTTTTTCTATAAACAAGGATATTTTTTAAAAGTAAGTTATTTTTTTATATATATTTATAGTCTTTAATTAATTTAAATCCATTTTTTTTTATTATAACTCATCTTTTTATGTATTATAAAAAGAGAAGAGTAACTTTTTATTTATGCAATTTTGCCTGCTGGCAAGCTTTTTTCTTATGGGCACCATTTCTTTGATAACATAAAGTCTTCCTTGTAATTTTTTAAATATTAAAAGAAGAGGGAAAAACATTAAATATGAAAAGCATTTAGTGATCAGAAAAAATATTATTTTCTTTTTCTTTAATATTTTTTTATCATCTTAAGTCTTAAAATGACAAATATGTGAAAGAAGTGTATATAATTGTTAGAATAATTATTTTATAAATAATTATTATTAATAAATATATTGTAAAAGAAGAAGGAAAATATGTAGAGGGCATTTTTGTCCACTTAAAATTAACTCCTCTAACCTAACCTCCTGAAATAAACAAGATACTAAACCTCCCCCACCCTCTTCTTGAACCAAACAACATTATAACATCCTCTAACCTAACTTAAATAAACTTCATCTAACCTAACTTCCGTTGAACCAAACACAGCTTAAGAGAGGAATACTTTCATTTTTAAAATTCACATTATTTATACTCCATACAGTAATCAATGCCATGGTCCATATTTTTTTAGATGTCATATGGTTGGCATTTGATTACAGTTGATTATAATTTAGAAAATAAAAATTTTATTTATATTGAAATTTTATTATACATTTAATAGATTTTGGATAAAATCACTTATAATATAAAGGTAAAGTTTTCCATGTGAAAATAATTTCCCTCCCATCCTTTTCTGAATCAAACAAAATAATATTAAAATCTCTTCCCTCCTCTTCTTTCTAATCAATCCAAATAAAATAATATTAAAATCTCTCTCTTCCCATCGTTAAAATCCTCCCCTCAAAAATTGTGCTGCAAAAATTGTGGCTATATGTGGGGAGATTGCGTGTTGCAATCATGCTCCAAGAATATTTCCATAGCAAGCCGTAACTTACAAAATATTTATAATTTATTTTATAAAAATATATATGATTTGTTAGCGTGACTTTTCATTTTTAGTTATACCAATATTATGTATTTATTACTTTTTTATTGAGATTATGTATTTATTACTACTTGACAGTTATCTTTATATCTGTCTATATTTTAATTTTCATTTAAAATAACTAATCAAATCTTCAATGCACGTAACCCAGAAGGAACAAAATCGAGAGCAATTAGTTTTCACCGTGTAGAATTGAATCACTATGTTGTTGTGTATATAATATATAATATTTTGATCAATTAATTTGATATGATTGAACTAATTAAATCTAACATTATATAATGTAAATACTATCATTAAAAAAATATTATATAATATATATAATCAGATGTAATCCTTCGACCCCTCTCTACAATGTACCTACACAACCCACTATACCCCAATGCAGTACTCTATTATCTTAAAAGTAAACTTTAAAATTAATTAAAAATATTCATAATCTTTCTTTTTTTTTTTGTCAAGTAAAAATATTCATAATCAATTATGAATATTTTTAATTAAATGATATTATTTTAATTAAGATCAGTTTAATTCTAAGATGACTCTTCTCTATTCAACTAATTGACCCTTTAACCATTATCTAAACCAGTTCAATGGTCTAATTTTTTTTCCTTAACCGTCCCTCCTTTTTTTAACTTTCTAAATTTGAGGTTTTTATAGGGGGAAAAAATTTGGGGGAGAAAATTTATCTGTGACAGAATTACCCATGGAAATTTGTTATATTCCAAAACTAACCTTGTAAAATAAAAACCCTTTTTCCCTCACCAAATCAGATGCCATCGATCATGTGGTCACTTCGGTCGTCTTCTCCAGCCTAGTCTCTCGGCTTCTTCACTTCAGTCCTCTCCTCCTCCGGCGTCGGTGCTGCCGCCAACTGGTCCTGAAGCCGCCACCGCCTACTCATTGAAGTAAGGAAAAACCTTTCATTATTGTTCTTCGACCTTGTTTCTGTTGAGTCCCCAAAGTTCCTATTTTCTTCTTCTACCTTGTTTGAACTGAAACTTCTATGGCTTCCAGAGAAAAACAGCGTTTTGTTTATTCCTTTGATTTTTAGTATTTCTCTGGGCTGAATATGCATCGTTTTTTATAGAAAGAAAAGAAATTTGAATCTGTTTTATTAGCAATCTAGTTGTCTGAGTACAGGAAGGAGGCATATGCTTGACGGTAGGTAATAATTTTGGTGTGCATTAAACTAAAAAAGCAGTAGAAAGGAAACCTTATTAATCTGCTGCAACGGTTTAATAATTTTTGAGTTTGGGAGACCAACCGAGCAATAATTAACTTTTGTTCTGAACATCCCAATCTTTGATATGTAAGTATTATCAATTTTTGTTCTAAGAGATTTATGAAAACCCTGTACCATATATACTCGACTTTCCTCATCCTAGCTTGTACGGTGTCCCATTGTTGTCTGAGAACTTTATGACTACATTCGTGACTTTGAGGAAATTCAGAAGTTTCAATGAGTTTGACCTGTGTATGCCCATGATTGTAGCTATTCAGAAAGCTTTACAATAAGTTTGATGTGTGTATGCCCATTGTTGCTCTGTTTGTTTTATCTGATCTTCATGGGTTTTGAATTTTTAATTATAAGCTTTTTGATGTCTCAAGTGGTATATTTTCAATAAAGAGAAAATTGTATATTTGTCCACTTATAATTAGCTCCCCTCACTCATCCTTTTGAACCAAACAAGAAATCAAACCTCCCCTCCCCTCTTCTTGAGCCAAACAAAAGTTCATAACCTCCCCTAACCTAACTTTAATGAACCTCACCTCCGTTGAACCGAACAAAGCCTCAAGCTTTCCCTACTTCCTTCCTTCTCTTATTGTCATCTTTTTCCGATCTTCACAATTCTCTTGCACTCCTTCCATGTCTATTTCTTCATATTTTGTGCAGTGAAGTCGCATGCTCTCTAGTTAAAAAGAAAACGAAAAAAGCTAAGTGATTTTCTCTCCCTTTTCTTGAACCCTACTGTTTAGAGCAAGATAGCATACTGCCGGCGCCAATAATGGACTACACACCGCCACCTTTCGAGGACGGCTTCACCGCCGAGAAGCTCTTCTGCCAGGGTTACTCCTACACTTACGACGATGTCATTTTTCTCCCTCACTACATTGACTTCCCTACTGACGCCGTCCAACTCGCCACCAGGCTCAGCCGTAATGTGCCCCTAAACATCCCCTGTGTCGCTTCTCCGATGGACACCGTCTCTGAAGCCCACATGGCAGTTGCCATGGCTGCCCTTGGTGGTATCGCCTTTATCCACTCTAATACGACGCCATCTGATCAGGCTGCCATGGTACATTCCGCCAAGTCGCGTCAAGTGCCTATTCTCTCTAGCCCTGTCTTTAAGCCACCCTCTGGGAGGATTGAGTCGCTTAGTGATTTTGGCGACTCACCATATGTTTTGGTTACTGAATCGGGTACTTCGACATCTAAGCTTTTAGGTTATGTCTCAAAGTTGGATTGGCAGAAACTACACAATAATGAGGTGAAGATATATGACTATATGGTGAACTCGTCGGATTCAGTACCGTCGAGTTTTGATTTAGGACAAATCTATTCATTTTTGGAGGAAAAGAAGTCAAATTTCGTGCCTTTGATGAACAACGATGAGGTGTTGGATTTGGTGACTAAGGAGGATGTTGAAAGAATTAAAGGGTATCCTAAACTGGCGGCAGGTTCTGTTGGGGCGGATGGGAAGTGGTTGGTGGGTGCATCAATTGGCACAAGGGAGAGTGACAAAGAAAGATTGCAACACTTAGTAAAGGCTGGAGTGAATGTAGTAGTCTTGGATAGTTCTCAAGGGAACTCTATCTATCAGTTGGAGATGATAAAGTACATCAAGAATTCGTACCCGGAGTTAGATGTTATAGGTGGGAATGTTGTTACAATGTACCAGGCTGACAATTTGATTCAAGCTGGTGTTGATGGTTTGCGAGTTGGTATGGGGTCTGGATCTATATGTACTACCCAAGAGGTTTGTGCAGTAGGGCGAGGACAGGTATGAATCATAACTAGAGCTCAAATTTTCAACTTCTTGATTATTTCTGTCCCTCCTAACTACGAAAATCTGAAACTTGTGATTGTGTTTTACGTGTTTGTCAGGCAACAGCTGTTTACAAGGTCTCATCAATTGCTTATAAAAGTGGTGTTCCTGTTATTGCTGATGGCGGCATCTCAAACTCTGGTCATATTGTTAAGGCCTTAACGCTTGGAGCATCTACTGTGATGATGGGAAGCTTCTTGGCTGGGAGCACTGAAGCTCCTGGTGCCTACGAGTATCAGGTATTGAAATTTAATCAAATAATGCATTGAACATGTTTTGTCTGTATGTACATGGAGCTTTCAACTTTGCTAATGCTTTAAGTTATTGGGCTTTGATAAACTGTGTAATGCTTGTCTTTATTTGAATCGAGTGGTTCGTTTTTTTCTGCCTGAGAATCATGTGGTGATTAGAAACATTTTATTAAATAGAGATACCTAATGTGATGGTATGTTGAAATCATAGTTCACTTGAGATATAGGGAGGGAGAGCTCTCAAAGGAAAGAAAACATTGTAATGATAATGTTGTGGCACATTGTTGCTGTTACATATGAAAATTAGCCTCTCATGCAGTGATTAAGTGCGATTTTGGTTTCATGTTGAAAACCACCAAAACTAAGATTTTGTTGAAAGCAAGCACCTGTTGTGAACGCACCACAATCAAGAATTAAGTACATAAATACTCGTATATTTGTGAGTGATGACAATATGTTGTTGCATCTAATTAAATTGTTAGTATATTCTTTTAATTCCCCTGCTCTCTGATTTGCTGTCTAATAATTTTGCAATGGCTTCATAATTGAGCTTGTTTTTTTGTGCTGATTGTTTATTATTTCTTTCTCTGGCATGATTTGTTCATGTGAAATGGAGGTTTAATAATGTAGTCATTTAGATAACTATTTTTGTTGTAACAGAATGGTGGACGTGTCAAAAAGTATCGAGGAATGGGCTCTTTAGAAGCTATGACTAAAGGTAGTGATGCAAGATACTTGGGCGATACTGCGAAGCTAAAAATTGCTCAGGGCGTTGTTGGAGCAGTTAAAGATAAGGGCTCTGTCTTGAAGTTCGTACCATACACCCTGCAAGCGGTCAAGCAAGGGTTCCAAGATCTTGGTGCCTCCTCTTTGCAATCTGCTCATGATCTTCTAAGATCTAAGGTGTTAAGGCTAGAGGTATGAGTGATCAGCCCACAATTAATCTATTTCTTGCCTTGCTTATTAACAGTAGTCAATGTCTTGTTGAATTTTTATCAACAAAGCTGAAGCATTTTCACAATCTAAGTAGTTAATTTTTTGAATGTACATTAAAAAGGGGTTACAATAAAAATAAATTAGATAGATTTATCATGGCTTCTCTTTTTTCTGGAATCTGTTGTCTTGGCGTTGTTTGGGATTCTTATCTTGTCTCTTCTGCCTATTGGAGATGTTGACTTTTGTTCAAGAGGCATCTCAAGAATATGGACCAATGCCTTATCCCTGCATTGAATCCAAGAAAGGAGATGACAACTCGCTTTTTGTATTTCTGCAATTTACAAAGCTTAAAATCCTAAATTTTTTAGACATAGCTGATTACTTGAGATTTCGTAGTAGTTTATGTTGTAAATTATTTGGTTTGGTCTGCTTAGGTACGAACAGGAGCAGCACAGGTGGAAGGTGGAGTTCATGGGTTGGTTTCCTATGAAAAGAAATATTTTTGAAGGGTATGGAACCATGTAACTTTCTGCGAAAGCTGTGGGTGAAATCATTTTGACAAAAATGTTTGTATGAATAGAAAAATTTGGGAGGGAAAATACTGAACTTGCAAAGTAAAAGATTCCACCCTCATTTTATGGATAAAAGATGTTGTATTGCTTTCTTTGAGTTTTGAAATTGAGTACAAGTCGTGAAGACACCATGCGATTAAGTTATTTGGTAACTTGTCTCCCTCTTTTAGAATCACTTGCTTGTTCAAATGCTTTTTCAATTTTCTTGTTTATTTCGAATCCGTGGTTTAAAACCATGCGCTATTAAAAATACTGCCTAGAACATATTAAGAAGTTCACTTTTTTCTTTTTGTTTTTCAATGAAATTTACTTGCTTGTTAAACATTTGTGGACTTATAGACTTGCATTATTTTTGAGTGAAAACGTGTTTTCAATAATTAGAATTAGTCACAAGGTAAAAATTTCAATTCTGAAAGATGACATACGCATATACACAATGATATATTTATGAAAGAAAGCAGCAAAGAGAGATCGTTTTATTTTCTGGCAGAAGATAGAAAAGACACAGATCAATTTATTCATATGATCTCCCAAAAAGAGATCGTTTTATTCACAAGATCTCCCAAAACCAAATGAACTGTGACATCACCACCCTCGTTCCTAAGTTGATGCAGGATCTGAGTTTTCCTTAGCTCCATGCTCAGAAGATTCATGGAGGACGATAGGTTTTTCAAGCACGTCCCTTACAGTAGATAATAACTCATTTGAAGTGAACCCATCGTCTTTCAAGTAAAACAGATACAAAACCTTTGCCATATTCCAAAACAAATCCTTGCAACCTCTTGGAATTGTGCTTCCTTCTTCCTTCAAAACCAGTTTCAGGAGCTCTCTTCGGTTTTCCTCAATGATATCCTTCAACTCCTTGGTGACCTCTTCTTCGGTAACATCATCTCCCCTTTGAGCAATTCGCAAAGTGAATGCATTCAGTTTCCCTTGTGCAGATTCCCTCTGCAATATAGACAGAAAAATCAGACGCTTTCAAATTCTCAAACCATTTCAAACTTAGAAGTACAAGAACTACAACAAGCCTTCGCCCATTAGGTGGGGTCAGTTATATGAATCACACGATACCATTGTGTTTTATCATCAACCAAGTCTTTAGATAAATTGTTAACTTTATTGAGTGTTCTCTTTGGTCTTCCTGAACCCCATGACACAAAAGTAAAAGCCATAACTCATTTTATTAATATCTATATCTCTCATAGGATCAAGGAGAATCCAACTACATACTTAACTTAGCCACAGGCTTTGAATATTTGATGCCATGTCAACATTCATTTCAAATGAGTTGAAGCTGTTAGGTAACGAGCTTTGATTAGTTTTATAAATATCCCTAACAGAGGACAGACAAATGCAAGCCCAGATTTTCTCCACTTGATGTTAAAAAATTAATTTATTTTGAGTAAATTCCTACTTAGGACTATTTAAATGTTTCTCTTCATTGAAGATAAAAATCTGTTCAAAATGATAGTTCATTTTTCCACATAAAATTGAGAAGATACTTAGGCAGCAAATGCAGAGGGGATAGAAAATGAAGGATATATACCTTATAGCCATTAAAATCATTAAGGAGACGCCCAGAAGTGCTCATCAGCTCATACAGTCGATTGAATTCGGGATTTTTGGCCAAATCAGTTGGAAGCTTAGGCCCCACAAGATAGAGTGTTGGCAGAACAATTGGTCCCAAGGCAAACGATACATATGCATTTGCCATATATTCATCAATTGTTGGAACATACTTGGTTTTCGACCACTGAGCTTCCTTCAACATAGATCGCATCAAATCCAGCCACTGCAAAGCAAAAAAGTTGCTTCATTAACATATAAATTCAAATTTAGAGGAAAGATGCTAAATTATGGTTTCATGAACATTCAGAAGGCAATGTCATTGTTTTAAGGACCATGCATGAACGTTATTCAGTTTCATAATGTTTCTATCTATTTGAGGGCCTAGTGGAAGGCATTTTTGAAAGTTGAAACATCCAATTGGGCGGGTATTAAGGCTGCAAAAGATATCAACACTTGAAATCATTAAAAAAGAACAGCAAAATATATCATCAGAAGGGTGAAGATTTGTCTCACAATTTTTTTGACATGGTCTTCTACATTATGATCTTGCCACTTCAATGAATTCTCCCCGATCTCGCGAATCGTGTCCCGGACTGCAGAAAATATTATCTTGACTGGCTCAGAACAAGGAACAACGCTGAGATCTACATCCCACCTGCAGTTAAAATTTTCATGACATGATTGTGTGAAGAGAAGCTCCAGGATAAAATAAGATGAAATAATGCAAGGACAAGAGTTTTAGTTTAAATATGAAAATACCTCCTCTCAACCAGATGAATTAGTTGCACTAACTCCTCTTCAGAACCACCAACATCAAAGAAATCATCAACAACTGTCGTGAGCACCCCGTTTTTTGCCCATGCTATGCGGGCATCAGAAAGTTCAGGGTAGAACAGTGTTGTTGCACTGGTGAAGTAACAATAGCCTAATTTCTGCCTTGCAAATTCGAGCTGGTCTAGTCTGCTTTCCGCTACCCACCTGCATATGTTAGTTTACATTTAAATCACACCTTAAGAAGAATCAAGAGTATTTAAATCCTATTTTGGTCTTCCAAAGATGACTCCATTATCAATTGGCTTCCTCAACTTTTTTTTCGGTATCCTTGTTGCAATTACATCCCTTGAAGGGTACTCAAATGATCGCTATATAATGTTTTGAGAATAAAATATTCTATAGAAATTGAATTAGAGTTATATATCAACAGAGAAAATTGATACGTGGGTCTCATCTTTTAAGGACAAAATAGGGGTTCAAGTCAATCAAAGATGTACCTCAGTTAAAATTGGAGCAAGCACAATTAATTGCATGAACAAAAAGAAGCAAAGCAGAAAGCAAGATTCAGGAAGATATTTTGAACATCAGCTATGGCTTACATTCCAGAATCACCAGCCATGCATAAGTTTGCAATGTAGAAAACTTTTGGGATATTCCAGTTGGGGAAACATTTTTGAAATTTGAAAAACACAAAGAAGATTTATACCTTGCAAGATGCTTATATTCTTTTTGATGTATTGATTGGCAGTTATTGAAGTCTTCTGCTGCCAACTTCAGAAATTCTTCGTGTGCAAGATTGGAAGACCTGAATTATGCCAACCAATATTAATTTGAGCCCTGCAGGATAGAGAGTGGAAGAAACGAAAGCTAAGAAAATTGAAGAGAATAGTGGAAGCTCACCTATACGAAGTTTTTAAAAGCCTTGTATCATCCAAAGTATAGTGCTCTATTGATGTCTTGTTTAACAAGCGTTGCAACGTCTTATGATGAGGGAATTTGAGTTCATCGTTCACCTAATGATAAAAAAGATAGCAGTTTTCAGCATGTACAAAAAAATTGCAGAAAAACATAGGACTAGATTATAGAAAAGATTATTGTACCAAATTACCTCTTGTTCAACATGACTAAAAAGTCCATCAACATCATGAACTTGGTGAGATGACAATTCCTGCTTCAAGAAATGTCTTGTCCAGGCATTTTGTTTCACCAGAACTTCTTCATCAGGGTGTATCAAGATTTGTGAAGCTTTATACAGCTCCAAAACAGCACCAACGTCTTTCAAGTATCCTTTCAAGGAATTGGGGAATTTATCCTCCGAATATTGATTAAATGGATCTACAAAAGACAACAGATTGATGAACTTCTCATCTTTCTTTGACTAAGAACTCAACGATTAACATGCAACAAATTAAAACAACCTGAAGAAACATCATATCCATTGAGTCGTAATAAACGAAATGCCAGTGCACAGCAAGTGGGGTCTAAGAATATCTCTTCTTCTCCATTATTCCAGCATCTGCATGTTCTCATATCATAAAACAGTTTCAACAGTGAAAAAACATGAAGCTTTCTGGATTTTAATGGTATCTGGGTATCACCACTTTGATCTCATACAAAAAACAACTTTTTCTTGTTAGCTTTATAATCTACAGTAACTGACATGTTACCTGAGTAAGTGCATGCAATTAAAAATGTTTCATTACCCATATGTTTCATCCAGTACGCTTCGAATTTCCTCTCTGAAATGATAATCAATACCCAATCTCTCAAGACTGTCAACCATACAGAGACGAGCAAATATGTGCAGAGGATAAACTGTTGGAACTGTTAATTTATAAAATTGTCCAGTCAATATATGATTAGTGTAGGTAACAAGAAATCACGCAAATAAATCTGCGAAACAAACCAGCATTCCCAAACTGTCCTAAAACTGATTGAAGGTAGTTAAGACAGTCAACATTCTTTAGATGTTGAAAAACTGCTGCTGTGGTAGCAGGTGAGTTAAACAAAGATCCATTCTTTCTTTGATGCTTCATGACCGTTTTCCAGTCCTGACATTTCCCAACACCTTCGGCAACATATGCTAGATATGCTTCCCGCCCTTCTGAATTGCTCTCATAGCCTCTATTCAAGACAAATAGACCACATGTAAGTCAGTTTTGTGCATTTTGTTAAATTGAATAAGGTCTCACTACTTTTTTTTCCTGAGTGAAAACAGGGGATCCCCAAGCCACTTTAGACTTGAACCTAATTTCTGTCAGGCCGGGAGAATTAAGGTTAAAGCTCTCCCAATAAGTACGCTTCCTGAGATTCAAACTTGTGTTCTCCTCCTTACAGGGGAGAGACCGCTTACTATCTCAATCAACAGCTTGTTGGTGGTGTCACTACTATTTAACTCTTAGCAATTATAATTTGTCCAGTACATTATGGAAAAGGAAACTCCACTATTCAAGCATCCAAGAAATGACACCTAAATAGGCAAAATTTCAAACAAAATTAAAGAGAACTAGAAAATTACTGGCTAAGCTCCAACTGTCTCTTGTGAAAGAGTCCTTCTAAATTTGTTGATCCAAGAGGAAGATATATACCCAAACTTTGAGCTGACTCAAGTAGGGAAGGGAAAATTATATCAAATCCAATAGGAGAGTGTTGCTTCTTATCAATGACTGAAGCAATGTTTGACTCAATAAATTGAAGACCTGCAAGAATAATGTAAAAATGTGTTATTATTTTTATAGTATAAAAAATGCATTGATATAACAGCAAACAAAGAAATCAAGCTACATTCAAGAGGCCAGAAATACCTCTGGTAGTGTGTTCTTCACCAACACCCCATTGCTTCAGAGCAACGACAGAAGCTAAGGTAGACAAGAGAGCATCTTTCAGTAACAATGGATCGCGATCTGGAAGACCCCATGAACCATCAAGTAGCTGATTCTCCAATAACCAAGTCACAGACTCAGGGAAAAAGGGGACATTAGGAGAATTTGTTGAGGGAACCATTGCTACCCAAGCTGTATCATATGAGGAGATAGAAAGTTCAACTTTATTGAACATCTTCTTGATTTTTTCTTTAGTCCCCTCAAGGCACTGAAGGCAAAATAAATAAATAAAGGAGCCAAATTTCATTTCCTTGTTAGTCCTTAGTTCTCACAGAAAGAAAACCAGATAAAGAGATGCTAAACATAGGAAAGTCTTACCATAGCATTGATGGTAATCTTTTTCTTCACATTTGATGCAGCTGACAAAGAAGCTGTTGGAAAAGAAATCATATGAGGCTTTCAAACAAGAATTCATTGTTTTTTTATGTGCAAAGAAAACATGATGAAAGGAAACAATAGAATGAAACAGAAATGGTGATTTTAAAAATCTGAAAATAATCACGGTTTCCTTATTTTATTAGGTGTGTGTTTGGGATAGCGGTAGGAAAAATGATTTATTATGATTCTGACTTATTAAAAATGACTTAATAGAAAAGTCAGTTTTTGTAATGTGATTTATGTTTGGATGAACGATTTATTTTTGGATAATAAATGCTTATAAATCGTGATTTACGGTATACGAGGTAAGTATGTGAGAGGAGTTTTATCTCGATTTACGTAATAAGTGACTTAATAAAAAAGTTGCAGTGATGAGCTTATTTAATAAGTAGCTTATTATACCCATGATGCAATTATTTTAGGCTGAACCAACATATAAAAAAAAAAAAAAAAAAAAAAAAAAAAAACACACACACACAACTAAATAAGTCAGTTTACCATCCAAAACAGGCTTATTTGCCCCCAAAACGTATTTCCAAACACAGCCTAGGTGTCATTTGGCACACGTGATGAAATGGAGAAGTAGGATGGAACAGAAGTAGTTATTTTTGTAATTCTTTTGAGTAATGAATCACTCCTTTTACTGAAAAAAAAAAAAAAAAAGCTTTAAAAATACTTTAAAAAGTCATCAAAAAAGATAAAATAAAAAGAGATGAAAAGGGAGGAAGAAAAGAGATTCCTTTCCACTCTTCCTCTCTACCGAACAAGACATCAGTCCCTCAATGATATTCACCCAAGAAATTCACTCTAGCTTGCATGTGGAATTAACAGGTGTTTAATGACAATATAATAAAGGATCCTTATAATTGAAATTAGTGAGAACGTCCAAGACATCATAATAAGGAACGTCCAAGGCTAAAAGTGAAACGCTGTGCTTGTTTTGAATTACTGAGTATTGAATTGGCAGCAGATAGCAAACATGAAGAAAGAGGTTTGAAAATACTGTCACAAAAGGAAACATCACACCAAAGCACTTGTAGCCTAGTGGTATGAGAGGTGGGAGGTCACGGTTTCGATCCCGCCTGTAGTGACTGCCACTTTAATTTAACAAAGAAGAAGAAGAAGCATCACACAAAGAGCCCACCCAGATCAGAAAACTCAGAGGGAACAAAAAAAATGATGAAAAATAATGAAGATAAGGCAGAAGGAGAGGTGGGTGATTAATAAACTAACATAAAACCCCAGGAATATTCGATTGGGAAAGTTGGTGACAGAAAATGCCAAAACAAAAACCTGTTACCGAACACATGCAATGAGAGATAAAAACATTAGAACATTCAGGGCATTTAGGATCAACAGGAAATAAGAAGAATGAAAGCAAGAGCGAAAACTCAAATTCACTGCTCTATATACAAGTAAAGGTGGCATTAAAAACAAGCAGAGAAATAGAACAACATGCAGAGAAAGGGGAAGCAGAAAAATGAAAAACCTGAAGGTGAAGTGAGACTCAGAGAAGCATTGGGGCTTGAGAGAGACATTTCCATTTCTCAGATTCCCAGAAATCGGAGAAAATATTCTTCAAAATGAAGCCCACGCAGAATCCCCAACGGACTCAGAATGAATATGGTAGACTCTATTCGCATGAGCATATGCGTGTGTATAGTGAATATATATTATAATATATATATATATATTATATCGTGAAGTACACTCTCCGAGGGTCCGTCCCCGGTCCCACACAGACACGACTGTATGAATATATAATTGTAAATTTTATAATTGGCCGATTGCTTCCTTCTATTTATTCTCGGACTTGATGATTATCCGTGGAAAATTAATTTTGTGCTACCGTATGAAAGTGATTGAAAAATACTATTCACGAGAGACTGTTAACTTTTTTATAAACTAAACTAATGTTTTTTTCGAAATGAGATCAATTAAATAATTTTTATTTAGGGAAATTGCTAATAAATCCTTATTTAAGAAAGTTTTTTGGGTTAAGGTGTAAAAATATATATATGTGGTTTTTCTAAAATTGCATCCAACACCAACTATTTTTTTGGGTGCAAAGGTGATTATGGGCCTGTTTGAGTTAGTGGTGGTAGAAGTGATTTTTTTTTTTTTTAATTTGACTTATACAAAAATAAGATAGGATAAAAATCATATTGTAAATGTGATTTATGTTTGGATTGATGGTGACAAAAGTGGCTTTCTTTTAACCTTAAACCTACTTGAATTATTATTGGAAAAGCCAATTTAGATGAAAAATGACTGAAAATGGTATGAATTTTATTAAATACTATGTGTGTATATATAGATATATTATTTGTAAATATTGTGATAATTTAAGTGAAAAATTAAAATTTGATAAAATAAAAAAAAGTTCAATTAAATACTGCATATCTTGCAAGATAAAACTAATTACAGTTCTCTCATCAAAGAGTGGCGATGACTAATCCCTATTTTATTATATATTCTTATATTTTATTTTTTTGGTCATAATAATTGAGCTTAAATATCTCTTTTGTGAAAATTATAAAAAAAGCCCAGAATCTTTGGAAAATGCAAATTGATGAAGGAATGAACCAGAGAAAATTGTAGGAAAGGGCCTAGAAGGTTTGAAAATTATGATTGGAATCACAAAAGGTTTCAAGATTTTAGTTTAGTCCCTCAACAAACTTTCAAATCTTTCATTTTAGTCCATTTTCCAATTGCCCTAGAATCGACCTGGTTTTCTTGTTCTTTGGTTGGATTCGGACATTCATAAGGGAGTGAGCTGCCGCGAGGATGAGAAGAGTTAGGAGTTTCAATCTTCTTCACTATCCCTTCACCTTCGACTTCTCTCTCACCGGCGGTAGCATCGATAACCAAGGCCGCCGGTGAGCTTTAACCACTCCGCCATCACCACTACAGGAGACACAGGCGCCAATGAGCATTGGAACTTTGGGTTGCCGTGAAGAGAGAGCCGCGGTCAATGAGAGACCACACCATCGTCCTTCACCTTCTTCCTCGCCGGTGGTATCGTTTACTTTCATTGTTGTTGGCAAGCTTCCACCACCATTATCCTTCTCTTCCACCAGCTTCTTTACTCAGAGGTTGAGTTGCAGAGCGCCATAAATAGGACACGTGAGTTGTGGCAGAGCTATGCCAATCACAGACGTTGAACACCTTGCAAACACCGACGACTCACCCTAAGCTTCAAACACCCACCTGAGCACAAACGATCAGCTGCGAGAAGGAGGGTGACCCAGCGTGGTGTTACCGTGCTCACCGTGGGAGAGAAAAGCAAGGAACATGGGCTTCTTCCAGAAGCTACGTTGGTAGGAGAAGCCTAATAGAGTCCGTAGCCTTCCCAAACAATCCAAATCATGGTGGCCGTGAGTTCTCATCTCATGTCATGCGTTTTTGCCTTGAAACGCTTGCCTAAACATGCACTACGTGGTTACAAAAGTGGGGCAAAAGGCAAAGACTCTAAAAAATGTTGTTGACGTCCATTTAATTCTTCTTAAATGTGCTAGTTGTTGTTCATGTGTTATTTATGGCTAATTTGTGAGAGGAAGACATGGCAATTAATCGAACCCACCACCCAACATCAATCCTCACCAATAAAGATACCCAAGTAAAGGAATTGGTCGAGCATTTAGAAGTGAGAAGCACAAGGAAGATCGATGGCTTCGTATTCAATGTTGACGATAGAGAGACACAAAAGAAGGGTTGAGTTCACGAGGAACAGTATGAAGGTCTGTCTTTTAATTCAAAGTCAAAGCCTCCCCATCACTTCTGCTACTCCTCCCTCTGCCACGCCTCTGCCTCCTTCTCCACCGACATAGGCAACTACAGGTTCGGACCTATCTTTTTTGGGGTTTTGCCTAGGATCCAAAAGCTCATTGCTATCAAGCTCATGGACTGCCAACCTTTATTCTTTACACTTCCTGGTTGTGATAGGCTCTACCTTTGATAGAAATCACCAAAGATTCTTGCTTGTTTAAATATATTGTTTTGCCAAATCCTCTGTTGCGAAGGAAGATCCCTAAGCTGATGGGTTGGAATAAATGTCTCACCATAATTATATTGATATAGCTAAAGGAATCTGTTACCTTTATTCCAGCAAGCCACCTATGATTCATGGAGATATCAAGTCGAGTAATATTCTACTAGGCACTTCTTTCTCAACAAAAATTGCCTATTTCGAGCGAAAAGAAGGCTTGGAATAAATACCCTTATTGAAGGCTCCATTGAGAGCAGCAGTGTTATGAGTCACAGAGAAAAGAGATTCACCGGAAATCAAAGAATGCAACATCTTCTAGCTATGGTTGAAGAGATTATAATAAGAAGAAAGCTTGGAGTTGAAATTGGTATTTTTGTTGTTATTGTTGATCTCACCACTAACCTTGATATCAAAATTCATCCTCTGATCAATCCTCTTGGTGTCATAGGTGGTTTCTTAATATTCCACGTCACGTGACAACTCTTCATTTTCAGTCAAAAAAATCAAATTTTACGGTCAACATTCTCACATTAACGGAGTATGTGACTTTTGACCCACTTTTGTAACCACATAGTTACTTTTGTCTTTAAAAAAAGCATTTAGTGTTGGATGCACTTTTGAAAAAATCATTTGTGTATTTTTGCACCTTAACCCAAGTTTTTTTTTTGTTTGGAAAAACCTAAGTTTATTTTAAGGACTTAGGTCCTTTAGAGCATATATGAATGAGAATGGAATGACTAATATGCACATACCACCCTACCACACTACTTAGATGCCCTCACACTCTCTTCCCTTGCATCACTATTCATTCTCCATCTTCCACAAATCGTTTCCGTTCACCCTCCTCTCTCACCCACCGTCTAACTCACACTACCTTCACCTTGCTCGTCTTGTTATGATTAACATCGGGCATCAGCGATGACAACCTCCTCCAATAATTGTGATGACAGCCTCCTTTGAAAATTGCAATAACGACTCCCAATGAAAGGATGATGGTTTCTTCAGCCTTCGATCTATTCTAGCATATTTTAATCATCTCCTTAATTTCTTCTTCTCCTCGACAAACTTATCTCACTACCCTCCATTTATCGCTGCCTATCATTAACGCCCTGTTTGACCAACTAATTTGTAAATCTAGAGCTTTGGGTTTTATTTCTAGAGGTATGGGTGTGAGTGGTTGAGAGTTTTAAGGATGAGAAAACTTGGAAATTTTATTTTCATAATAGGGGAAGATGGATTGCACACAAGGGAAAATTATTTGCACAAAGGTAAAATCGTTTGTACTAGCAGAATTTTCACATTTTGGATTAATTTTGGGACACATGGGAAGGCATTTGCACACGGGGAAGATGGATTGCATATTACACTAAGGGAAGATCATTTACACAAAGCATAATTCGCACATCATAGCTTAATTTTGGGGCACAAGGGAAAATATTTGCACAAGGGGGAAGATGGATTGCATATAAAGAAAGGTAAGTTGCACATAGAGAAGATAAATTGCATGTAGGGAAGATATGTTGAACATGGGAAGATTATTTGCACACAAGGGAAAATCATTTGCATTAAGGGGAGATTGTTTGCATAAAGCATATTTTGCATATTTTGCAATGTTATGTAACCCGGACCTGACCGGCCGGTCCGGCACGGAAACAGGCGAACTAGCAGGTAAACCGGTCCAGGTTACACTTTTAAATTTTTTTTTTTACATTTTTCCTTTAGAATTTTATATTATAAGTCTAAAATTTTCAATTTCTCACCGGTTTAGCTCCGGTTTGGCCCCAGTCTGATCCACTGACCCTTAACCCAGTACCCCGACCGGTTCAATACCCGGTCCGGGTTTTAATACCTTGATATTTTGACTTAATTTTGGGACACAAGGGAAGACATTTTCACATGGGAAAGATGGATTGCATATAGGGGAAGTTAAGTTGCACATAAGGAAAAAGTATCACATAAGATAAGGTATATTGCATATAGGGAAGATGAATTATTAGTAGGGAATATCATCGTTTGCACATATACTAATTTGCATATTCAGGCTTAATTTTATAACACACGGAAAATATTTGCATATAGGGAAGATATATTGCACTTAGGCAAGATGAATTGCATGTAGAGAACTAAAAGGACAATTCAGTCATTTAATCCTTATATCCATTTACCCAACAAGATCACGATCTTTTAAAAACTTGAGATACCACTAGGCAATAAATTTCTCAAACAAGTGCTTTTAGACAATTTTCCCTTTTTATTTTTAGTAAAAGTACTTATTGTTTCTTTTTTTTTTCTTTTTTTTTTCTGCCAATGAAAGTAGTTATTATTTCATATGCATATTATTCATATAATTAGAGTTGCATTGAAATTAAATATAATCAAACACTATTTAAATAATTTTCAAAAAATAATGAAACTATAAACACCAAAAAAAACATTTAAGAGTTTTGAAAATAATAAAAATGAAATGAAGTATAAATAATAATCAAGTTACAAAGTAAAATGGCGAAGCTACAAAAGATAAACTTATGTTACTAACTAGTTATCGAGAATCATAAATGGTCTTAGAGTTTGCATTACCATACCGTAATGAAGTTGATGAGAATGAATAATGAGATAAGCATATCTTACTATCAGATTATTTTGCCAAAACAAATATAAGTAAGAATTGAATTCATGTCCCACCTCTTTTTTCTAGTTGACATAGAATCTCCATTTCTTTTAAACTAAGTAAAATGGCGAAGTTAAACAAGATAAGCTTATGTTACTAATTAATTATCGATCCAAAAAGAAAACAAATCATGAATAATATTAAGGTTTGCATTATCATGTCGTAAAAAAATTGACGAAAATGAATGAGATAAGCTTGCATTTCTAACTATCTATTTTGCCAAAACACAAATAAGTAAGAATTGAATTCATGCCCCATTTTTTACCCGTTTTTTTGACATAGAACCCTCATTTCTTTTAAAATAAGTAAGATGGCGAAGCTAAATAATATAAACTTATGTTACTAACCAATTATGGAGCCAAATATAAAAGGAATCATGAATAGTCGTAGAGCTTGCATTACCATATCATCATAATGAAGATGATGAAAATGAATGAGATAAGCTTATCTTACTAACTAATATAATTATTTTGCGCCAAAACAAAAATAAGTAAGAATTGAATTCATGTCCGATCCCATTTCTTGGGAAAATCGCTGATAAATACTAAATAAGCAAATTAATTGCTCTTTGCCACCAACACACATGAGGGACTGAACTTGCATTAAAATGGAACTTAAAAAGACAAAAAAGCCCTCAGTTTGATAAGAGAATTTTAGGCGGGAGCTGAGGAAGGAGAAAGTACAGTTCTGAATCCCTTCTTCCTCTTCCATTTCCGGCCTGCAGAAGTTCAGCGTCGTCTCCCCTCACTCGGCCGTCTCCTTGGCTTGTGTCTGTCGGTAGTGTCATCTCCGGCTACTCCTCCAGCGGCCGCCGTCTCATTGGCTCGTGTTCTTCGGATCTGTCGTCTCCAAGTGCTCCTCCAGCGGATCTGTCGATTGCTCCTCTAGCGGATCTGTCGCTTGCTCCTCCAGCGGATCTGAATCCCACCGTCGCTTGCTCCTCCAACCTAAATGCCTCCTTCATTCACCTGATCTTTTTCATACGTGCCCAATGGTCATCCACGCTATGTGCAAAGGATGAAGATCCATTATGTGCCAATGATATGTCGTTTTGTGCAATTACTCTTCCTTCAGGTGCCCAATGGTCATCCACGCTATGTTCATAAGTGCCCAATGGTCATCCACGCTATGTGCAAAGGATGAAGATCCATTATGTGCCAATGATCTTTCGTTTTGTACAATTAATCTTTCATGATGTTCAATTGATCTTCCATGATGTGCATTTGATATTCAGTTTTGTGCAGTTACTCTTCCATGATGTGCAGTTGATCTTCAATTTTGTGCAATCGATCTTTTCCATGGTGTAAAGGATGATTCATTGTGCCAATGATCTTCCATTGTATGCAATTACTCTTCATTGATTTGTAATTGATCTTCCGTTTTGTGCGACGGATCTTTTCCATACGTGCCCAATGGTCATCCACGCTATGTGCAAAGGATGAAGATCCATTGTGTGCCAATGATCTGTCGTTTTGTGCAATTACTCTTCCTTCATGTGCCAATGATCTTCCATTTTGTGCAATTAATTTTTCATGATAGTCAATTGATCTTCCATGATGGGCATTTGATCTTCTGTTTTGTGCAATTACTCTTCTATTATGTGCAATTGATCTCCTATTTTGTGCAATGGATCTTTTTCATGGTGTAAAGGATGATCCATTGTGCCAATGATATTCCATTATATGCAATTACTCTTCCATGATGTGCAATTGATCTCCCATTTTGTGGAATAGATTTTTTCCATAGTGTGGATGACCATTTGGCACGTATGGAAAAGATCCATTGCACAGAATGGAAGATCAACTGCACATCATGAAAGAGTAATTGCACAAAACTGAATATCAAATGCACATCATGGAAGATCAATTGAACATCATGAAAGATTAATTGTACAAAACGAAAGATCATTGGCACATGAAGGAAGAGTAATTGCACAAAACGACAAATCATTGGCACATAATGGATCTTCATCCTTTGCACATAGCGTGGATGACCTTTGGGCACGTATGAAAAAGATCAGGTGAATGAAGGAGGCATTTAGGTTGGAGGAGCAAGCGACGGTGGGATTCAGATCCGCTGGAGGAGCAAGCGACAGATCCGCTAGAGGAGCAATCGACAGATCCGCTAGAGGAGCACTTGGAGACGACAGATCCGAAGAACACGAGCCAATGAGACGGCGGCCGCTGGAGGAGTAGCCGGAGATGACACTACCGACAGACACAAGCCAAGGAGACGGCCGAGTGAGGGGAGACGACGCTGAACTTCTGCAGGCCGGAAATGGAGAGGAAGAAGGCATTCAGAACTGTACTTTCTCCTTCCTCAGCTCCCGCCTAAAATTCTCTTATCAAACTGAGAGCTTTTTTGTCTTTTTAAGTTCCATTTTAATGCAAGTTCAGTCCCTCATGTGTGTTGGTGGCAAAGAGCAATTAATTTGCTTATTTAGTATTTATCAGCGATTTTCCCTTTCTTTTTTCAATTTTATATGTAGAAACCTTCATTTCCTTTAATCTAAGTATAATGGCAAAATTAAACAAGATAAACATTTTGCCTTGTTGTAAAAAAAATGAAAGGAAAGAAGTCAACTTTCAAAAAATATCCTACATTTATGAAAGTGAATGCATGCGTGTTTAAATTATGTACGCATTAATTTGAATATTAGAGGCCATGTTGCAATTTATGGCCATGTTTGTATAATGATACATTGTATGTATTCATGAAGGGCATGGTTCATTGCTTGGAATTAATCATATCATAAATGTATTTGATATGTGAATTTTATTTTGTGATTTTGTTTTTTATTTGATATACCATAATATGTGATGAAAGCAAGGTTCATGAACCCGGACTAGGCACTAAACAGGTCGGGGTACTGAATTAAAGGTCAGTGGGTCAGATTAGAGCCAAATAGGTGAAAAATTGAAGAGTTCAAACTTATTAATATGAAATCTTAAAGAAAATCTTAAAAAAGAAAGAATAGTGAATCGAACTAGATGCCAAACCAAATTGGTTTATCAGCTGGTCCGGTTTGGGTTCATAAACCGTGGATGGAAGCCACATTATTTGTTATCAATTACAATGAGATACATTGGTATTATAGTTAAAAAGGGATGCATCTTTTTAAAGTAAATTGAAAGAAAGATTTTTATCTGTTTTGTTTCCAAAAGCCGCACATTTTTAAGACATGTCACCCAAAATCAATTTTGATATAGATCTCTGCAAAGAAAGTTATCTCATCGGCCTCTTTTTATATATATTTTCTTGAGAAATTTTTATATGAATATAATTTGTCATATCATTTATGGTTTAAACAATTTTAATTTTTTAAAATTAAGAGACTAGTCAGTCTGCTAAATCAACATGCCATGTCAGTAAAATAAATGGTGTTAGTAATACATCAGTAAACTTAATGTCGTTAACTTTAGATTCAGGTTTTTATTAAACTACAGAGAATAACGTTAACGAAATAAAATCTGAGAGACTAAAACTTATAGTTTGAAATTATAGGGACTAAAATCAAAATAAGGGCAAACTATAAGGATAAAGTCATAAAACATTATACTAACCCAAAAATGTAATAATATCCATGTTCTCTAACCCGGACCGGCCCGGAAACCGGCGACCCGGGCACTAAACCGGTCCGGTTCGGTGACCCGGTCCGGGTCAACTTTTTTCATTTTTTTTAATTTTTATTTTTTTTAAAAAAAAATTTCCTTTAGAATTTCATACTATAAGCCTAAAATATTCTATTTTTCACCGGTTTGGTACCGGTTTAGCTCCGGTTTGACTCCGGTCTGACCCACTGACCCTTGACCCAGTACCCCGACCGGTTCACTGACCGGTCCGGGTTTAATTACCTTGAATAATATATGCATTAAATTTTTTAATATTGGTCCGGGCCGGGCCATTTGCAGATCCGTAATTAAATCCCCAGCCCAATTGCCTACCGACCCGCATGGTTCTTTCCAGTCGCTTTGCTCGCCTGTCTTAAATCCACAAGAGTCTCGCACTGAAGCGTTCAGAAATGATGCAGCTTCCTTCGCGCCTGATAAAGTCCCTCTCAGTTTCTTCTTTACCAGCGGCACCTACACTTCAAGACATTGCTCACCATCAATCCAAAGGTCCTTATATCTATTTCTCAGCTTTTTCGATACTGTTTACTGGGACATATCTGCAATTCTGTTCATTATACATGGGATTTGATTTATACCTTTTGCTTGGGTGTTGAGTGATATTTCAATACAAATAGCCTTTGAACTTCTTCGTCCAGTTTGAGGTACATATATATTTCAAAATGAAGAATATTTGATGAGCAGATTCCCATTCTCAACTTGTGTTTGGCTTAAAATTATAATGGGCCTGGAAGAGATTTCGCGGGATTAGTGTTTTTCAACATTTTTTGGCATTAAACATGTTACGGAGTTGGTTTGTGTTGTTTCATACCTTTGGAAGCTATAGTTTAGCTGAACTTCGGTTATAGCCAGAAAAATTCCTTTTGCTGAAGCTGTGAAGCAGTTTGATTTTGCCGGAAATAAATTTTGCCCCTTTTTGGAATATAATTTCCGTAATGTTTCAGCAATATTTGCAGCATTTCACTATTTTAGGAGAAGAAATAGTTGTATTGCCAGTATTGTAATGGGGATAACTGTAGTAATGCCATTTTTCTTCTATTATTGCTTAACTTAAATTGATTGAAAGTCAGTATTAAAACAGACCATCGTTGAGTCTTTTAATAATATATTTTGTAAAGTCTCTTTCTTTACCAAAGCGAAAATGGAATGAGTTCATATCAGTAGCATTTATGTCCCCTTTCTTGGTTGTTTGTGCTTAAGAATTAAGATGATATCAAGTAGAATCGGACTTCTTTAACTGATTCTCACGCTGTAAAACTAAAAGTACTGTATAATTACCAAATATGGTGGCCTCATTTGTAAAATGCACAGGTAATTATAATATCCCTAGTTAATTTATGCAAGGGACATGGGAGAGTAATATTTTGTTAGAATCACTGGAACTATCAATGAAAGTTTGGCTTTAGTAGGTATTGCAAAGGTTGTACTGAAAAAGGGGAAGTCACAACTCTTTAAGGATGGAAACCCAATGGTGTACAGTGGAGCTGTTGATAGAATAATTGGAAGACCACCTCCTAAGACTGGAGACATTGTTCTGGTGGCCGATGGGACTGAGAAGCCAATTGGGTGGGGCATGTACAACTCAGTTTCTATGTTCTGTGTTCGGCTCATGCAGTTTGAAGACGAAGCTTCTAGGTTAAACGTGTGCGAGTCCTTTCTGTTTCACTTTGGCCCCTTGGTCAAGCCTCTGAGCTGTATTGGTTGATCTTACAGTGACTCATCGTGTGCTTTGAACATCAAGAATTTGCTTGCTACAAGAATAGCTTCTGCTATTGAATTGCGTAAAAGGTTGGGTCTTCCTTCAGCCCAGACAAATGCATATCGTCTAATCAATAGTGAGGGAGACAGGTGAGCTTCAGGGATGGTTGATTCTCTCTTTAAGTATTAGACTTAAGGACAAAGTATACACTAATGAATACATTTCACTATTTACCATTAAAAGAAATCGACTTGAGGAAAATTCAAGTATTATATTGATGTTATCATAGAGTGATTTTAAGAGTAGATGATGTATTTCTCTGTAAATAACAACTTAATAATGTTAATATCTCTAGGGCATGTGATGCAACATGTGAATTATCCTTTTTCTGTGAATGTCTTCACTTTGTAGGGCTTCTGATGTTGATTAGGTCCAATCAAATCTAATAATTTATTTTTAAGAAGGTTGTATGCATGAACTTTGATCATAATTCCTGGCAGATTATCAGGATTGATCATTGACATCTTTGGAGATGTAGCTGTAATAGCATCATCTGCTGCTTGGGTTGAGAAGTGCAGAGCAGACATAGAGGCATGTGTCAGTAAAATTGACAATATCAATCACATAAATTGGCGACCATCTGTTGATATCTTAAAAGAAGAAGGCTTGGATGTGTCAGATTCGAAGGAAATTCATTCCTCTACTGGTCCTGAAAGGTCAAAGGTGGACTTTCCGCTAAAATGCATTCATTTGAAGGCTAAGCCAGGAATATTACTTAATAACTAAAGTTGTATTTTGCATAAACAATATCCTTATTCTCCTAGTCATGAAAGGCTTATTATTTTACAGCAGTGACTGCCTGACAAAATTTCGCTCTACTGTCCACCTGTTTATTGCAACCTGCTATAAGTGAAAATCGACAGAGGAAAAAAAAAATCCTGATATTCTCTTTTTATGAAATATCTTTTAATTCTATGACCTTAAGTACACTGATACTCCTCCGCTCCTTAATATAAAACATATTTACCTAATTTGATTAGATTAAGGAAGTTGGTTAAATTAGTTAAAATGACATGTATTTTCTAAAACACCCTAGTCACTGTCCTTAATTCCCTCATTACCTCCCCTCCTTGATTGTTGTTGAGGAAGCATCAATAGGGGTAAATCAGGAAAAGATTAACAAATATGAAAACTTTGTTTTATGTTTAGAACCAAGATCAACTCTCCAAATATGTCTTGTATTAAGGATTGGAGGAGTATTACATTAACAGTTATTATATGTTCCAACTGATACCTGAGTTCATATTTAAATGCCTAAAACTTCCCAACTTATGTTTTGTTTGTTTGGCCTGCTTGTGATATGGTAAAACTTCCACATCAATTGCAACAATTCTTTCTCACAAAATTAAGTGGCTCATAGCAACTGCTTAGGATCTCAGAAAAGCATGCATTCCAATACGAAACTAAAGAGTGTGGGATTTTTATGGTGTGTTGTTCCTCTGTCAGATTATGGAAAATGGAATTTCATATGCAATTTCTCTCAAGGGTCAGAAGACAGGATTTTATGCAGATCAACGTGAGAACCGCCATTTTGTATCAAGAATTTCAGATGGTCAAAAGGTTCTTGATATTTGCTGCTATAGTGGAGGTTTTGCACTAAATGCCATGCATGGAGGTGCTGTAAATGTTACTGGTATGTACTGTTGCAACTTTCTTTATTGAAATTTCATAGTCTATGATATACTTTAATCTATTGTGGAAAGTTGAGATGGTCATCTGACTTATGATTCTAATTTTCAAAATGAAAATGCAGCATATAAATTTTCTGTGATTGAATATGTGAAATGTTATATAAGGGATAATGGTCGAATTTTGAAACTACACTCATGACTTGTATTTAGACCAGAAGACAGTCAAACTCACTATTTCTACATTTTCTTCAGGTGTTGACACATCACTGGCGGCTTTGGAGCTTGCTAAAGAAAATGTCGTGCTTAACAATATGGATCCTGGAAGAATATCATTTTTGAGAGAAGATGCAACGGCATTTATGAAGAGTGCTCTCTCAAGAAATGAGTCATGGGATATTGTCATCATTGATCCTCCTAAACTGGCACCATCAAAAAGGGTAAGGACTATTTTTCTTTTGGGGTTGAAAAAAGGTACTGACTACTGCTACAAAGGAATATAACTATGGTGCAATATAAGTTGACAAAAGGGCTTCAAGCAACTCTAAGCAGAGAAAAAGAAACCTACGTGAAGCAAAATGATCTTAGCTTTGGTTAGGATTTTTCATGAGAGGTTTGTGGATACAACAATAATAGTTAACTTATCGTACCTCTTAAATTGTACTCCCTCTTGTCCTTAATATAGGACATAATTGGAGAGTTGATTATGATCCTATGTATAAAACATATTTCTCATATTTGTCTATCTTTTCCTAATTTGTCCCTATTAATGTTCCCTCAACAATAATCAAGTAAGAGAGAGGTGGAGGGAATTAAGGAAGATGATTAGGGTGTTTTAGAAAAAAACATGTCATATTAATTAACTTCCTAATCTAATTAAATTAGGTAAATATATCTTATATTAAGAATCGGAGGGAGTATTTGAAAACTGCTTAGCTAACCCTTACCTGAAGAAAATATGCACATCATTTCAATGTTATTCATCTTTTTTAATTCATAGCAAAATCTGTATACACAAGTGTTTTTGTTTGTTTGCATGGGGTGTAATCTTCTCTTCTTACGTTGTGAAATATGGTATTCATCTCTATCTTAACATCGGATTAACGTGACTTTTATGTGTCAGGTTCTGCGCAGTGCATCAGGCATGTACAGAAATTTGAATTCATTGGCTATGAAACTAACCAAGAGAGGCGGCCTTCTAATGACTTGTTCTTGTTCAGGAGCTGTAGCTCAAAGTGGAATATTTTTGCGGATTCTGCAGGTACTAACCTATATCCTCTAGGCTTTTAACGAGATTGTCACCCAAGCATCGTTTGACTCCTGACAGGCTTTACTGCTTTCTCATCCTTGGTTACAGAAATATGATTTAAATTTAAGACATAAAAAGTATATGGTTCAGGTTTTTCTGTGGTTTACCTAAACTGGGAATCTGTGATATCATTAACCCAAAAAAAAAAAAAAAGATGATATGAGCGCTTTAGAAGTATGTCCCATTCCCAAAAAAAAAAAAGGTCTACCATAATTATGTGATACTCCCTCTGGCCCCAAACTAGGTCCTAAATGTAGGACCTAGTTTGGAAGTGAAATTTTTGCCCTAAATGTAAGATATTTTTCCATTTTATCTTCTATATTTATTATTTTTCACCAAATTGATTTGTCTGGACTTATAAACTAATATATAATTTTATGTTACACAAAAGAATTTTAGAGAGATCATGTCATATATATCATAATTAAGTAATTTATTTAGCTTCTTTAATTTTACTGATTTAGATAAACAAATCTTACATTTAGAACTGAAGGGAGTATATTATTTGCTTGCTACATTTCATTGTAAAAATCAGTTAAAGTTGCCTGTCAGCAAAAACTCAACTAAAAAAGGGACATTTCAAAAGCAAATTTGTTTCTCTTGTTAGGGCGCAGCATCCATGGCAGGGAGAAAAATCACTGTTCTAAGACAGGCTGGAGCAGCTTGTGATCATCTTGTGGATCCATCTTACCTAGAAGGTGCATACTTATCCAGCATCCTACTACGAGTACTATGAAGATGGTGCTTATGACATAAGAGGTCCATTCACTTGGATGCTTCCTTAGAATGAGCAAATTAAAACCGAACCGAATTGAGTCAGTTCGGTTTTTCCGAATATTACGAACTATCTTAAAGGCAATGATTTTCATGGTTTTATATAGCTCAAATGCCCCAATAGGTTAGCATATTGGTGGAAGCAAAGCAATGTAATGTGTTTTCAGCATAAGGCCTTTTGCAGTTTCCAATGCTAGAGTTGTCCATTTTTTGAAATTGTAAATGAATTCTTTGCTAACTAGGATCATTCCTCCTGAACAAAATGTATGGACAATTCAAAAAATTTTCAAATAGCACAAACTATGTGCCCAACAATCAGGCCTCTTTTGGTTCAATGGAATGATTTTTTTTTATGGAATGGAAACAACACTTATCTAGGAAGCGTGCTTTGTTTCGCAAGTTGTATGAGAAGCAACTATATTACACATCAAATTCTATTTTCTAGTCGTACAAGTTATTTTATCGTCGCAAAAGCCACTAAAAAAATACAATACAAGAAAGGAAAAAAAAAAAAATAGTGTAATTTCGTAAGAGTGACTAGTACACAATATAGATGTACAAAATCACACCAGCCACAGTAAAAATACACTAAGCTCCTTGGAGCCTTGAGAATTCAACCAAAGCTTAGTGCCCTCCTGGATTTCTATTCCAAGATAAATATGAAGGATCTCCAAGTTGCCTGCATAGAGACGTAAAAGATCAGTTTAAATTTGACGAAACAGAATTGAAGATATGTGAACATTGACATGAACAAGAAATATAAATGAAAATTAAACATGTACACTTTCAACTGTAAAATCTATTCACAGTTTACACACTTCTATCCCTCCCTTTGCATGTTTATTGTACAAGCCTTGGTGGATCAATAATAACTATAACCAGAATACTATATGCAGATGTTTATTTTAACCCTAAGCTAATTAGCTAAGTGCATGTTTGGCATACTACAAAAAATGGTTTCATGAAACTTTTTTCGCAAATGGAGACAAAACTCCTCTAATATACTTTTCTTGTAAATCGTAAAAGCTATTCTCCAAAAGCTAATCCAAACATGCAATTAAACTTATGGCAGAAAATCATATTCCTTTTCTTTTCTCTCTCTCTTCACAAGCCAGGAAAAAGTTCACTTGTAGTATTAGCCCAAACCCATACTATGAGGGCATTCAATTACAAGAAAGGACACAAATTAGGTAAGCACCAGCAACTTGACAATGTACAATTACAAATGCAAGATTCTCATCAAATTGACCAATATTACCATGCTTGTGTTGGAGTTTAGAAGGGAATAGTTAGTAGTTGGGAACTCTTAGGGTCTGTTTGGTGTGAGGGATTTGGAGGGGAAGGGAGGGGAGGGAAAATTTTTATAAGTTGAATTTTAAAAGATTGAAGAAGTGGGATAATAAAATTTTAATAAAGAGAATATATAAGATAAAAGAGTAAGAAAAATTAATTAAAAATTTTTAACCCCACTTCTCCAATTTTTTTAAATTCAACTCAAAAAAATTTTCTCTCCGCCTACTTTCCCTCCCCTCCCTTCAGACCAAACAAGCCCTTAGAAATGCTCCCTCCAGTCCTTAATATAAGAAATATCTACCTAATTTGATTAGATTAAGGAAGTTAGTTTCCTTAATATAAGACATATCTACCTAATTTGATTAGATTTAAGAAATTAGTTAAATTAGTATGACATGAATTTTCCAAAACACCCAAATCATCTTCCTTAATTCTTGTATTCCCTCTTCTCCTTGATTATTGTTGAGAAAGTATCAATATTGACAAATATAAAAAAATGTCTTATATTTAGGGCCAAGGTCAACTCCTTAAATATGTCTTAAATTAACGACTGGAGGGAGTATTATTCTAAGCAATCTGAAGAAAGGAATTCTGCTATGTTGGTCAGAAACCAAAAAGGTCCGATACTAAATCTTGCTTATTTGAAAGGCTAATGTGGGGAACAGTGAATACACCCAACACCATTTCTGGTGGAAGGCACCAAAGCAAATGCAAGCCACTCAAAAACAGCCAGGCCTCAAAATTAATTTCCATGGGAGCAAGAAGTTGGGGATTTAAGTATTTACCTTGGCTTGATGAAATATACAATGGTGAAGGACAAAGCCAAGAAGAAGCACAGTCCTCCAACGGTGAGATAAGCAATACCAAGGAAGTCATTCTTTCCACCAAGCCAGCTAGTAGTTGACAGCACAAGCTTCTTTTTGCCTTTAAAACTGTATGTGTTGTAGTTGTTTTCCACTATCACTCTAATAGAGTCATTAGGATTCAGATCTGTCTCTATCTTTCCATACAACTTCCTAAAAGTTGGCAGTGCGGCAGTTCGCATCCACACAATAAGATCTTCCTGCTCACGTAGCTGTTCCATATAAATAATATTCAAGAAAGTGAGCAACTTATCTCTTTGATACAAGCTACCAATTGAGAAACTCAAAATCAATCACATGACGATAATAGGATATACTGGAAGCCAAAAAGATAGGGGTTCTGCATAGTTCAGTCTATATAAATGGTTTCCAAATAGCTCCTGCTAATGCCTTTATTGCAAGATTAGACTCGTCAAAATCAAAATGCCTAGATGAGTTACTAGATAAAATGAGCAGTAAAGCACTACAGGATTGTCATATGAATGAACCGAAAAAAAAAAATGTGGCCCTGTGCATAAGGTTCCCACTAGGTGGGGTCTAGGGAGGGTCAAATTGCCATCTGAATGAACAATTCTATGATAATATAATGCTTTTAGAATAGGATAAGAAAATGTCTCAAAAGATGGAACAAACACAAACACTTCATCACTTTATAATCAAGACACAAGATATTTTCCCAATGCAAATTAATATACCAAGAGATAACTGAACACAACTATCACCAATATACATAATTGCATTGAATGGACTCCAGTTTCCTTTCAAACTTCTATTTAAAGCTATATGTCAAGTACGATAAGTGGAAGAAAAGAGATCATAGTATTAATAGCTATAAGTACAATCAAAACGCCCAGCGACAGATAGCCCAACCCACTAAAAGCATAGTATAATGCTCTATATTGTATCCTCAACCATTGTAATTTATGATCAATATGAACTTGCATTAAGATTTTGAATCATGATGCCATGAACTGAAATATCTCTATCTGATGCCATGCAATAAGCTGCCTATATGCTGCTCGAATAGAATTATATAACCAGGTAGAATTCAATCTCTTTCTTTCAAATCAAAAAGTGATTAAGGACTAGCATTATAGTAAAAAAACACAAACAGAATGAATACCCAAAATGCAAAACATGTTTATACATCATGACACTGACCATTACCGCCATTCTAATAAAGTAACAAAAAATGGCATGTGCAAGCTTTACACAAACAAGTGCAAGAATGGCCAAAGTCCAAAAATACAATATGCATATCAAAAAACTTTAAATCACAGTATAGCATCTTTTAAAGAGACTAAGTTACACATCCACATTAATGCTAGATTCAGTCAAAACATGAGTTAAAATAAAAACTTACTGGTATAGATTCATTAAGAGTTGCACCACCTATAAGAGCACTACTACTATTTCGGAAATTATTGGGAAAGTTTTTGGGGAAAACATCACTTCCAAATTTGTGCTCTCTATCACTCTTCCAAGAGATGCCTTTCTTATTCACGGTCAAATTATTGCTGTTCAGGGAGAAGCTGTATGTGTCGTTGAACAAACTCCAAGCTATAAGACCACAAGGCACAATTCCGTTTCCATTAAAAATATCTTCAGGCTTACAATCACTTGTCTGGTTAGAATGTTTAGAATCTCTTAACTGCGCATCACTTCGGCTTTTGACATACCTGGATAAAGCAAAATTGCCGTAAACAAGAATAATGATTTAATTTGCATCATGTCTGGCTACTCAGCAGGAAATTTTAAGACAAACTGGTTAAGTTTATCAAAGCCACTAAACTTACAAATTACCATAATGATAAGATAAATACACAGACAATATAATGTGGCGCATGGGACATGAAAAGAACACCCCATGCATATAGACTATTCATCACTTTCAACAGAGTCAGAACCTACGATTGACAGGAGGCTTACAAACAAAAAAAGGTAACAACTACATCAGCTTTTAAACATACCAAAAATTGAAAAGAGAAGACAAAGAAGAAACAGTGCCATTGTTCCATCCACAAATAAATCATGAAGGAAAAAAACTCTTTGAACATAAAAAACACAAAATAGCTTAAACATACAAATAACACGGGCAAACATGTAGCATAACTTGATCAAATTTGTTCTTATGAGTGATATATATATATATATATATATATATATATATATATCTTATGGCCCATAGTCTATCTACACTGTATAAGTCATAATGAAAAAGAAGGAAAAAAAAACTGGAATTGTCAAGGAAAGTTGTAGAAAGTTGGCCCAGGAAATTCTTATCCATTATAAACCACACTTTCCTTTCTCATAATGAATAAAAGTAATTTAAGATGAATAGGCTTTTACATTTATGCCAAGCATGAGGATAAGATAATTCAAGCACGCACCTTCGATGATTCTGGTAGAAATTGTCCAGCTGATAGTAAACATAAATAGGCGCCTTCATATGTTTTTTCACCTGATCATAAGAAAAAATAAAAACATTGTAGTGTAAACAACTTTCATTAGAACAGAATAAACAGTATTTTCATTAAAAAAATAAAGAAACTATGATGATGATCAAATAACTAAAAAGATAAATTTCCATCAAGGATACATACCAGTAGATTCCGGATGCATGTTTTATCTGCAGAGCTCTGGATGAAAGCTACCTTGTCAGTATAATTACTTGGTACGCATACAGACTCATACCTATCAACAATTTCAACAACCTGCAAGTAAAATAATAATCGTAGTCAGCATTAAATCAGACAGAACATAAAAATTCAAAACATAATTGGACTTGAGCATACGTTTCGTGAAGCAAATAGGGAAGCAACGCCAATAGGAATGAAGACAACACTGACAAGCAAGAATGCTGAAATAACCTGCAAAAAATGTTTAAAATCAAATAAGGTTCCTTCCTCTTCAGACAATAGCTTTCACGACTATGTAAGTCACAAATGTCATTGCGGGAAATTCATAAAAGTAGGCAGTGTTTTACCGCTTTTGGTGTAAGAATTGGCTTGCATGCTGGAAGTTCCTGTTGTGTAAACTTTGAATCTGAAAGGGATAAAATTTTTGAAAGACATTTCTTGTCAGTAAAGTCATGACAAAAATGCATTTATTAAGTAGAACATGTTAAGCAACTACAAAAAACACCACAACCAAGTAAAGAAGCCATATACAAGTCAAATGAAAATCAATACAATGTCAACTCTCCAGAAAATAAGGTGAAAATTAGCTTGCCAAGTAGAAACTTCCATGTATCCTAATTCATTACAGCACAAAAACCATTCTTGTACCAAAAAGTTCAGCATATGTTTCCCATCAATAGTCAAAATAACCAAATCGCTGCCCCAACCAACGGATCAACCAATTACACAATCACAAAACACGGAATAAGCTGCTGACAGATTCTCCGGAAGCAAACAGAGTAATAAGGAGGAAAGGTGACGAGGCACTTGAGGATGCAATGGGAGTGGGAAGAAACAGACTATGTATTGTGATGTTATAGAAATTTTTTGCTGTGAATCTTTTGTTCATTGGTTAACAAAGAACTAGGGACTTCTAAGTAATTAAAAACCTTCATATAAATGAGCTTAATCAACAGTTTTAGGCGTCTTAATGTTATGCACTTAGTGCTAGCACAGCTTATGCCTTAAAAAGAGCCACGGGCTTCCTCTTTTCACCGATCCAATTATGCATTTCAAGTGATATATACAAGACATGCATAAATAAAACATAATTACATCACAAAGAGAGACAAACTAATGTTGGGCGACTGCAAATTAAGCTGAATAAAGCAAAATAAAAAGGATCAGATTTCAGAAATTACACTTAGGTCGCTTGTTCTGTCTTCTTGCAGCTGTTGAATCAGTAGATCCAGTAACTCCTGAGCTTGATGACGCCATACCCGAATCCGTCTCCGAATCACTCAAAGATTTCGCCTTTTAGAAACCCCTTGATTCAAAAGAAATCCACACTTGAACCAGAAGAGAATCAAAGATCGAGACGATGACTACGACGAAGAAGACGGTGAAGTTTGAAAGAATTGAGAGATGGGAATTATAGAAACCTTTGAAATTTAGGAAAACAAAATAGAGAGAGATTTGATTGATTGAAGTATATAATGTTCCGACTTACAGGTGAGGAAGGTGGGTCTCTTTAGCTCGTGATGATTTGACTTTTTCCTACACATAAAGAAACGGAGGAGGATGGTTCCTGAGGCCGCCGGTCATCCAGCCCCACCCTCTAGAAAAACAAGAAAGAGCGTAAAGACGACCAAACTAGAAAGACAAATGACAAGTCAAACTAATACAATGCAAATCACTCGGTTTGGAATTTAGACCCAGTATTTTTTTTTTTGGGTTGGAAAAAGAAGAAGATAGAAGAATAATTTTAAAATTGTAAAATTTTAAATTAGATTTATTTTCAAAAATTAATAAAGAAATATCGAAACTTAGTAATTAATTCGTAATTCATTTTTTTTGGAATATATCTTATTTAGGATTTTAAAATTTTAAAGTTCTTTTTCAATATATAATTTTTTTAATCATAATGTTGAAATGTTCATAATATAACGAGAAAATCAAGCAGAGTATCCAAGAAAATTCTTGAAGAAAGCATGTGGGACGAAAGGAGCAAAAGGAAGGGGAAAAAACTACAATCTCACACAAAGATATCATATCAACCAAAATCCCAAGGATCATTGAACAGTCATTGAATTCATTGTTTTAGGGTTTTTGTATGCTATTAGTTCGTTTTAGCTTTGTAGAAGTGATTTTATTTTAAAATAAGTATGTGAGAGTAATTTTATTTTGACTTATAAAAAAAAATTTAAAAAAACACTTTTTTGTACTCTCCAAAATCATCCAGAATTTTTTTAATAAGACGGTGTTTTTTTTTTTTTGTAATCGCAATGTTATATGCTCTATCAAAAAATATGATATAAAAGAATAGAAGAATATAAAAGGAAAAATTATTTATAAAGAATTTTAAAATTATAAAAAGATGTAATGATGCTCTTAATATTTATAATATCAGAGAAGTGTGAATGTCTAATTTATGATCCTTTTTTAAATCAAAATAAAATGACACAAATTTCCTCATATTCTCATCCATCCGCAAAATCTTCTTCCCCCTCCTCTTTGATCTCTTCTACCATCTCCGATCTAACTCTTTTCGGTGGCTTGTGTCCCCAGATCATGAAGATGGTGAAGGCACTGTGTGGGCACATGCACAGCTTGGCAAAGGACTGAGGGTGTGGTGTGGTTGTGACGGAGGTTTTGAGCTATGACGGAAGGCTAAGGAAACAACCTTCGTCGTCTTCGTCTCATTGAAAATTCTCTCTCTATTTTTCTCTTCTCACTTTTTTTGCTTAGATCTGCTAAGGTCTTGAGCTTTTGTCTAAGTTGTAGTTTAGGAATCAATATGGTGGTGAATGAAAGATTGTCAAAGAGGATGAAGAGGGGAGGGTCTGCCGATCTACATGATTTTCTCACTTTTTCGGCCACCAGTGATTATTGCTTCGATGTGGTCATCAGCGGTGGTGACCAATTGTTTCAGAAAACCGTTCTGCGTTTTCTTACTATGGTCACCAATTGGTGGTGAGAGGACTCTTCAATGGGTTCGATCTTTCATCGGTGTTCTTCACCCTCCAAATTGTGGAGGAGATCATAACTCAATTGCACGCCTCTGTTTACTGTGACTAGTGCTGAGTTGTTGGTGAGTCGACTCATTGTCCATATGTACGAATTCAAAAGGATATGCCAGTTGAGCAAATTCTTAGGTAATAACCATTAAGAACTAGAGATTTTAGGCACAAGTATGAACCTTTTTGTGGGATTTATCTTCATTGAGTAATGAGGGGAGCATATTTGATGAGCAAAAATGTGCTCATTACCTATCTTCATTGTTAGATTGATTTTGAATGATCTAAATCTAATTTAATAATTTAAATAAATTTTTATTTTATTATATACAAAATTAAAAATAAAGATAATCTTATAATTATCACTTCTCATGAAAATGAATTTATCATTTAAAAAATCACATATTAAAAATTTTAAATTTGGATTGTTCAAAATAAAATTTAAACAATTGAGATCTCATAACAATGATGAGAAATTAATTGATCATCATTGTGATGAGCAAGGAATGCGGACCCGAGTAATGAGTCAATAAACTCACTTATTGATTCATGTGAAAAGAAACTGAATTAAATTATGAAGGTCATAGGAATCAAATGACTTGGTGGCATAGATTGGAATTTGTGATAATTTTATTAAAACTTGTTGAAGCCTTATCTAAACTTATGAAATCCTTATTAAAAGTAAGAAACATACCTTGCCATTGTAGCAAATTGTGATTTTTGAATTGGAATTTGTGAAAATCTTATTAGAACTTGTGAAACTCTTATTAAAAGTAGGAATTAATATCTTGCCATTTTGTTGCAAATGGTGATTTTTGAATTAAAATTTATGAAAATCTTATCTAATAAAACCTTATATGAACTTGTGAAACTCTTAATCATCTTGTCATTGTAACAAATAGTGAATTTTGAATTGGAATTTATAAAACTCTTATCAAAATTAAAACATTATCTGTTGAAACACTTGTTAGAATAATAATCAACACCTTATCATTATAATAAGTGGTGATTTTTGAATTAGAATTTGTGAAAATCTTATAAAGATTTGTTAAAACTTTTATCTAAACTTGTTAAACCCTTATTAAAAAAATGGGAGCATATTTTTTAAACTCAGAGAGACATTTATATAATTTCCATTTAATTTTGAAAAGGACAAATCATATCCTCACACCTCTCTGATATTATAAATATTCAGAACATCTTTTTATCCTTTAACATTTTTAAAGTTCTTGTTTGGGGATGTTCCCATTCTAAAAATATATTTCTTTTAAATAAGATTATTTAAATTAATTGCTTAATGCAATTTTTTTTACGTGAGATGCAAAAGATTCAAATCCACCCCTCCCACTGCTTCGCCAAAAAATCATCATGGATTTGGTCTAATTTCTTGTCTTCAATTATTAATAATTTTATCACAGCCCACTTTTGACCGAGAAAAATCCCAGTCCACGAAATCAATAATTCTAATTAGAAAAAGAAAAAAACAATTGACTAGTGTGATGTACGGGCCGGGGTCAAATCTTTCTAGTCATATATGAGCCTTTTGTCCGTGAAAGAATAAAACGAAATATCTAAGCCCAAGTAATGTCTTCTGTTTTTTGGTGATAGACCCAACTAATGTCTTTTTTTTTTGGTATAAAAGAGGAACAAAACCCAAAATAAAAAACGATCAACTAGGAGGGGAATCAACTCCCATACATTCTTGATGTACTAAGGCCCGTAAATGCTCCGGATATGAGTCAAGAAAACTCGAGTGTGAGAGACCATTTTTAGCCAATTTATCAACAACCACATTCTGAGCGCGGGAAATATAACGCAACTTCGCTTCCCACTGGAACTTGAGCAAATTCAATATCCTGGAGAAAACTAAACTATGCATAACATTGCTCTCAGTATTAAAAAGCGTACTAATCAAGTTCTTGCAATCAGACTCCAGGATAACCTTTCGAAACCCCATATCCCAAGCTAGGAGAAGACCCTTATAGGTAGCACATTCTTCTGCCTCCATAGCACTACATAGACCAAGGGCATATGAGAAACCAGCAATTCATATCCCATGACAGTCACGTAAAATACCTCCACAACTTGCTTTATTCATAGATGAGGACATAGCACCATTAACATTAATTTTTATCCAATCAGCGGGTGGAGGAAGCCACCTCAGTTTCATTTTTGGAACTTGCAAGTCTTCCTCATGTAGTGTCTCATTCACTAGAGTGAATAACTTCCATGTACTCCTAATAACCAAAGAAGGGTCGTGAGGTTTGGAATAATCTGCTTCCAAAGTAGTTTTGTTTCTCCATAGCCTTAATTTCCATATGGCAACACACCATACAAGAGCCCAATTATTATCAGTATGCTTCCCAATTTCATTTGTTAGGTTTAATGTCGTTCAATTCTGCAAGGAGGCAGCAAAAAAGGCCGAATAAAATATGGGTTGTATTAGCTCCAACCAAAGACCACTGCTACTAAAAACACAAACTACGACACTTAATTCAAAGAATACTATAGTACTTGGGAAGCGCCGTAGCTTCAAACGTCATTAAAACAAACTACGACACTTCTTGAATATACGGAAGCGCCATAGCATGATTATTTAATTTTTTTTTAAATATAAAGCTATGAAGCTTTATCAGGAAAACGTCATAGGAAGTTGGCACTTCCTAGGGCGCTTCTCAAGGGAAGTGCCATTGGAAGTCAATACTTCCAATGGCACTTTCCTGGAGAAGCGCCATATGAAGTCTTTTTGGTTTTTTAAAAATTATAATTATTTTATTTTCTGCTGTAAATCTCCGTTTAAAATTCAAAATCTACAGTAATTTACAATATAATCCACAACAAAATAAAATAATATAGCACATATCTTTTCTAATATTGCGTCTTCATGTATTAAGCATAAAAGAACTCTAGCATTTAAGTTACTTAAACTTAAGCCATACACATTACTTCTATGGAGAATTGAACTAAGTATTGTTATATTTGTAAGCTCAAAAATTAAAAAAAGTTATTACAATGTATAGGAAATTCAAGAAGACAGAATTGAAGCTTCAAATAAATACTTGGAAACAAAGTTATGAGCATATATACATGTGAGATTCATGACAGGTTTTAACTTTAAAAAAAAATGAACCAAATGTTGAAAAAAAACACTTATACGTTAGGGAGCTTCTGAAGGAAGCTGGGATAAGAAAGAAAAAAAGCAGGTGGGAGAGGAAGTTTTGTACTACAACGGAGTTCTGGGAAATGAGAGAGCTAGAGAGAAAGCGAGAAGATGAAAATGAAAACGAAAATGCGGGCTGTCAAAATTATATAGTGTAACCCCCTCCGTAATTATATCCAAAATACGCGATTAAAATGAAATAGAGACCAATAATAATCAAATAACATTTACTAACCCATCACATGACGGGGTTTCACAAATACCTTTCGAAATCATTTATAAACTTGGTCTCATATTCACATTTCGAATACAATTACTACGTGAAGATAAATCATATTCATATAAATATCAGAGTGCACCACATAATCATCCCGGCAATCCCGGGTACATACCTTCGCTAAAGATACACAGGGCAAAATTGCCCATTACAATTCTTCAAATGGGGATTACACAATCTCATTTCAAATTCATAACCCTATATTCAACCGAATCATATATAGTCTTCATAACTCATTGATAACCAACTACCAACTCTCATCTCGAAGGAGTCCTAGCTGCTCCCTCCACGAACCACTTGCCTTGTCTAAATTGTTGGTAGGGGAGGGTGAGATTCGCGAGAATCTCAGTAGGAATCAGATATCATAATGCATGTATGATAGATGCTATGTGTCTGATATGTTAGCTTTATCTAGATGCATGCCATATAATGACATTTCTGCATGCTCAATGTTTCATGTAACAAAACTATGGCCACAGCAAAACAGAAACAGTACTTCATTTATTCAAATATGCTCTACACAATCAAGTAAAGCAATCACAAACATCATTATACAAGCAAAGATATCAAATACATGCAAATAAGGTAAGTCCCCTACCTTTGGTCTTTTCTCCTTGATTTGCGTGCCAGCAACTCGAGGCTTCACATTCGATCCTACAATGTCAAATATACTATTTAGACACTTCCATAGTGTTTCTGGGGGTTATATGAGGCTATATTGAAAATTTACTAAAATACTCCCGGGGACCTGGTCCGGCCCCGCCGTACCCGGTCCGGCTGTACTTTTCTTGAAATTTTGACATAGGCTTTTCTTACATATTTTCACCCAAGGAATCCATTTTTGGACTCGGAATTATCAAATTCAATGTCAATTTACAAATTTACCCTTGATAGCCTCACTTTAAGGGTTTTAGGGGCGTTTTTGTAATTATGCTTTTTCGGCCTTTTCCGAAAAAGTGACCAACTGTAAGCCCACCTAATTTTCGCTCCTGAACTCAATGGAATTATCAAATCATTGAAAATCCATCTCTAACCTCTCCAAACTAGCCTTGGTCGAAATTCTCAATTCCCTGGGAAAAATTGGGGTTTTTCGGTTTGGGCTCCGCAGACATGTTTCTTTCTACTCCTAACCACTTTATTAACCATTATATTGGGTTAGAACTACCATTTAGTATTAATTTGGGCAGTATAACACCTAGGCCAACCCATTTTCCAAATTTACAAACAAAGACAATCCGGTGAAATTTCACCGATTAAATCAACCACAGCAGCCAGAACAGTCAAAGATTGAAGTTTCAGAGGTTACCTTAAGCTCCTTCTAGCTTATCCTTCTTATGGATGAACCCTAGCCTCTTTAAACAATGAAATTCCTTGCTTCAAGACCTTAATTCACATAGAGGAATAACTTAAGAAAAGGATTATACACGTTAGGTACGAATTCACCGAAGAAATCGACCTACCTTGTAAGATTTCTCCTTCCTTCTCCCTATTTTCTTCAAGCTCTCTCTCACGTTTTTGTTTCTGAAATGGCGTCAGGAAATGGCTGATGAAGATGGAGGAATTGCTTTTAATTCCATGCTGATGTCATATTTTATTTTGATAATGTCATAATTCCCATTTTCGGATTTTCTGGCAGATTTTCGACCCAAACTTTGAAAAATCATAACTAATTCTAGAAAAAATCAAAATGAGGTGATTCCAAAGCAAAATAAAAGGTATTTAAGCCCTATTTATAGGAAAAATATAGATCATTATTAGAAATCACCACACAAATACAGAATTACACAAAACTCAACACTGCTCCAAAACAGAGTCCAGTTTTGATCCCAAACTTTGGACAGACATATATCCCAGTTCCCAAAACGAAATGGTACAAATTATATGTCCATTTTGAAGCTTGGGATGTGAACTTTAAGACTGGAAAGTTTCAGAATTTTTAGACACCATTTGGTCATTCAAAAAGTTCACACAAAATGACTGCCCATAATAGAGTTTCACTGGACAGAATTTCAGATTTTGCATCTTTGCTTCCAATGGTTCCATTTTCATACCAAACATCATTCCTACATAAATTTTCACAAGGAATCCATTGGAAACACCAAATCAATCAAATTCACATCTCATTGACATGTTTTCACAACAATCTCAACATGTCAACACAATTCACATTTCAAAACCTAACATCGCAACTTTTCCATTCCAAAGTTCCAAACCAATTTCAATGACATCAAAACATACTATGACACCATTTCCAACACAATACCCCATTCAATTAGTCCCTCTATTCTAAGTCAATTTGGATGTTAATCCACAATTGAACTCAAATATAGGGTTTCGACGCTGCTCACAACACACACGAATCACATTCGAGTGCCAAATCACATCATATTCTCCAAAAGGGTTATTTATCACTAACCACATCCACTTTTGAAGTCATTAAACCTTAATCATAATTTAGGATCTTGCTAAACCAAGGCTTAGCAATCCACTACTCTCAGGCTTATTTTCTAGCCTCGAGTCTCAAAATTCGGGGTATTACATATAGCACCTTGTCATACAAGTGGTTGAAGCTATGGCCTTTTGACACAAAGCGCCATAGCTTCCCAATTTAAAGAAAAAAAAATTGAAAGCCTTGGAAAAGTATTAGCTTCATAATTTAAGGGAAAAAAATTAAAAACCTCAAAAAGTAAAGTTGTCGGTGGGTTTGTTGCCTCCAATGGCGCTTGCTCCAGTAAGTGCCATTGTAGGCATATTTAAATGAAGCTCCATAAAAATAAAGTATAGGAGGCAATCTTTCTATAAGTTTCTGCACAATCTCATTTTTCACAGTAGTCCCCAACCTTGCAAAGTCCCATGCTCCATTTACAACCCGGTCAGTCACATACTTTCACTCTCCTCTATTGATAATTGTTGTAAATATTGCGTTTGTGTGTGTAAAAGAAAGAGTCTCTCCAATATTATGAAATATGTTTAAATGAAGAGATGTGGTTTGAGAAGTCATGTTTTTATGAATCAAGGAATTTGTGTTGATTTATAAATCAACATGGTTTATAAATTTAACAGATAGTTATGAGTTTCTAATTGAAGAGGTGTAGTTTTCAAGAGGCACTACTTCAAGGCATTGATTGATTGTCTATAAATACCCCAACCGTGACATCATTTGGAGAAGAGAGAAATAGAAGCCTCGGTAAGCTCTCGTTGAGTTACTTCATCTTCCGCCAGTTTTGCCACCCTGTATCCTTACAGGAAGGGTTTGTTTAATCTTGGGGAGATGCTGCTTCCTATTTACTGAGGGGGTTGTGGAATATCTCTTAGGACAGTGTCCTTAGACGTGATTCAAACCAAATATTTTCTTGTTTCTTTAAAGATTTTGCCTACAATCTTAAGAGATAATTCATGGTAATCTTGAGTCATAATGGGTGTTCTCCTATTCATGTGATTGAGTACAAAGAAATCAGATAAGTTTGAATTCTAATATCTACTTCTTTATATTTGATTCTTCCTATTTGGAAATTATTCAGTTGTGATCAAATTTTGGCCATGGGGGTAGATACTTGAATGATATATTATATTTACAAAACATTTTGAGAATGATACTGGAGGGAGAAGTTTTGCCTTTATGGGTTTTGTTGGGAATCTTCATGTTCGGATGATATTAATTGGTAGTTCCTTTAGGACCGTTCTGATAATTAGTTCCTTAAAAAAAAATTACGGGTTCAAAGAAATCATTCACTCTCGGAGGTAGGAACAATGGAATGGGGATTTCTGCATTGAGATTAAAGTTACCATGCGGTGTTTTGCTTTCTGTGTTGCCGCATCCAATAGACACACATCTGTCTTGGGTTTTCAAAATCAAAGTCTTTAGACTTGAGTTTTTGACTTTTTCGGTCTTGGACTTCAATTTTCTTTTAAGAATTATGAGAGTTATGGAAAAATATGGTTGAATATTACCCAACTGTGGGATGCTTCATGATAGTCGAAGCAAAGATGGCTGTCTTAGAAAAAGAAAAAAATATATATGTTGGTCCGATGATAATTGAGAATGGAGGGAGTGAGAATTGGATCTTACTGTATATAATGAAACCAACCATATTAGAATAAGCCTATGATCAAGGAAGACCATGATTAGTACTGTAATGGACGAATATCCAATTTCCCCTTCAACCGAACTATTTTAATCTCTATGGTAAAGAGATTTTGAGGGTACTATGATCCTTGCAAACACAGGCAAGAGGCAGAAAAGAAGTCTACAAGTCTGCTTAGAAAGAGAAATTGTCTTTGCTATGGTACGAGAAGACGATGAAGAAGAAGAGACATATTGGAGTTACCATTATTGACGTCCAATCTTTACCTAGGTACGCATTTTTTTTGCCCAACCCAGGTACGCATTGATTGAGAACAATTGGTGGGCATATATTAAAATATTTAATAATGTGGTTATAACTTTCAATATTTGATGTGCGATTTTTGAGTATTGATGTGCCCATAGAAATCAATATATTATTTAATTATTTATGCTAATATGAGATATTTATGATGGTAAATTTATTTTAGTTGGAGGCTTTATGGTAAATAAATATATTAGTTTTGATTAATAGGGAAGTTAATAAATCTCCTATTATCTCTCCTTATTTTAATGAGTATTTGATGAATATTAAATTAATAAAGTGAAGATAATATATATCTTATGATTTATGAGGCAAACGTTTTCCTTTCCTCAAGTAATAAGCCCTTGGTTTCATCGGGAGATTTTATTGTTTTTGATTGGTGAATATTTTGAATTAAATTAGTTATCGTATGGAGATGACATTTTGATGATAATAAGATCATTATTGGGTTCATACTTGTTATTTTATTATTTGGTTTCTAGTTGTAGAAATTAAATATATTTATGTGGAGGGTTTAACAACTCCGCCTATGTTATAGCCGGTCCCAAGCCTGGGTAAAGGATGAGGGTTGTGTTAGGCCCCGACAGCCAACGTAAAACCCTGTCAAATCTCTTATGAACATGGATCAACGAAGAAATTGTGCTAATGCTAGGTCGTTGCCTGTAAGTAACGCGCTATATGGCTCGAGTACAGTGATAAGTGAGCAAGGGCCGCTGCATCTTCGCTCGGGTGTAGTGTTAAATGAGCAAGGGCTACCGCTCTCTTCTGAATGGAGGCGGCTAAAGAAGCTAGTTCATGAGAGCAAGATCAGATTTGGCACTTGGAACGTTGGGACTCTGAATGCCAAATCTCTGGAGGTGGTGGGCGTAATGAATGATCGAAAGATTAATATCTTGTGCCTTCAATGGAAGGAATGGTGTTGGTATCATCACTGATAATGAATGGAGAAAGAACATGGTGGAAGTTAAAAGGGTTAAGGACAGAATCATTTCCTTAAAAATGATTGTTGGGAAGGATAGTATAAACATTATCAGTGCGTATGCACCTCAAGTAGGGGTAGAAGCACATCTTAAGGAAAAGTTCTAGGAAGATTTGGAGGGGCTAATTCAGAGTATCCCACTAACCAAAAAGATTTTTATTGGAGGTGATCTTAATGGACATGTCGGTAAGGAGGCAGGACCTCATGCAAGGGTTCATGGGGGGGTTTTGGATTTGGGGTGCTCAATAGTGAAGGTCAATCTATTATTAATTTCTCCCTCGCATATAACCTCAAGATTGTCAACACTTGCTTTAAGAAGAGAGAGGAGCATTTAATAACATATAAGAGTGGAGCTTCCAAGACACAGATTGACTTCTTTTTGGTAAGGAACTCTGATAGAAGATTTTGTACTAATTGCAAAGTGATCCCTGGGGATGGCGTGACAACACAACATAGGGTTTTGATCCTTGATGTGAATATTAAGTGTGTAAAACAAAAGCATCGGCAAGTTTTAAATCCAAGGGTCAGGTGGTGACAGTTAAAGGGGGAGAAGCGAGAGATTTTTAAGAGAACTCTTTTGGAGGAGGGTGAGTGGGAGTTACAAGGAAGGGCTAATATCATGTGGGAGAATATATCTAAAAAGGTCCAGAAGGTTGCTAAAGTAATTTTGGGAGAATCAAAAGGTTTTGGTCGACAAGATAAGGAGACTTGGTGGTGGGATGAGACTGTTCAAGAGAAAGTCAAGCATAAAAAAGATTGTTTTAGAGCAATACACTTGTGTAATAATATGGAAAATTGGGAAAGGTATCGTTTGGCTAAAAAGGAGACTAAGAAGGCAGTGGGTGAAGCTCGTAATAAAGCATATGAGGAGTTTTATAAGGAGTTAGGAACAAAAGCGGGAGAGCGTAAGATTTACAAGATTGCAAAGAATAAGGAGAGAAAATTGAGAGACTTGGATCAAGCGAGGTGTATAAAGGATGAAGAAGGCAAATTTTTGGTTACTGATGGAGATATTAAGAATAGGTGGGAAGCCTATTTTTATAAGTTGTTCAATGATGGAGGGGGAGGGCCTTGTGATTGCGAAGATTTGACAACTCGAGAAGGTGATCTCAATTTGTCATTTTACCGTAGGATTCGAGTTGGCGAGGTTAGGGAAGCTCTTAAGAAAATGGAAAATGGTAAAGCTGTTGGGCCTGATGGGATTCCTATTGAAGTTTGGAAATGTTTGAGTGAAGAGGGTGTTTTGTGGCTCACAAAATTATTTAATGAGATTTTACGATTCAAGAAAATACCGGATGAATGGAGGAAAATTACTTCAATTCTTATTTATAAGAATAAAGGGGATATTCAAAATTGTGCAAACTATAGAGGAATTAAGCTTATGAGTCATACAATGAAATTATGGGAAAAGGTGATTGAACGCTGGTTGAGATTAGAGACTGAAATTGCTGAAAACCAATTTGGATTTATGCCAGGAAGGTCTACAACAGAAGGATTTATTTATTAAGGGGGTGTATGGAGAAATATAGGAGCAAAGGAAGAGATTTGCATATGGTTTTCATTGATTTGGAAAAAGCATATGACCGTGTGCTAAGAGATATACTATGGAAAGCCTTGGAAAAGAAGGGGGCGCGGTTTGCATATATCAAAGCCATTCAGGACATGTATGAGGGGGTTACAAACAATGTTAGAATGCCTGGAGGTGTAACAAAGGACTTTCCTATAAGGATCGGCCTACATCAGGGATCAACTTTGAGCCCTTATTTGTTTAACCTAGTGGTAGATGTTCTAATTGAGCCTGTAAGAGAGGAGATCCCTAAATGCATGCTTTTTGCGGATGATATAGTTCTGTTGGCTGAATCTAGGGCGGAAATTAATTCTAAACTTGAGATATGGAGACGGACTTTGGAAGTGAAGGGTTTTCGTCTGAGTAGGAGCAAAACTGAATATATGCATTATAAGTATGATAAGAGACAAGGTCGAAATGAAGTGGAAGTTAAATTGGGAGGGCAAGTCATTTCGCAAGTGACAAAATTTTGGTATTTGGGATCAATTATACAACAAGATGGTGAAATTGATGGTGATGTCAATCATAGAATTCAAGCTGGATGGTGTAAATGGAGAAAAGCTACTGGAGTTATTTGTGATCGGAAAGTACCTAATAAGGTAAAAGGGAAGTTCTACCGCACTGCTATAAGACCAGCAATGCTTTATGGTAGTGAGTGTTAGGCTTTAAAGGGATTACATGAGCATAAAATGGGGGTGGCCGAGATGAGGATGTTGAGATGGATGTGTGGTCATACAAGAAAAGACAAGATTCGTAATAATCATATACGTGAATGAGTTGGAGTGACCTTTATTGAAGGAAAAATGGTAGAAAGTTGTTTGAGGTGGTTTGGACATGTTCAACGAAGGCCGTTGAATGCACCGGTGAGGAGGGTGGATCAAGCCGTATGGAGTCCTGTAAAACGAGGTCGCGGAAGGCTAAAGTGTATGCTTAATGAAGTCATAGAGAGAGACCTTTTGATTAATAATATACCAAAAAATATGGTTTTTGACATAGCACAATGGCATCGTGCGATCCATGTAGCCGACCCCCCCACCTAGTGGGATAAAGGCTTTGTTGTTGTTGTATGTGGAGGGTTTAACGAAACATTATTTTTAGGGAAAATTCCAGAAAAAGACATTCGAAATAGGGAAATCCCTAATCAGTGCTGCGAATTCCAAAATTCTGAATCAGTCCGCTGTCAGTACAGATGAACAGTGGGGGGCGCCAAAAGACAAATTTGCCCTTTAGTCCTCATTCTCACACTTCAGAATAACAACACGTTCCTCTTAATTAATAACTCTGGATTCTTGATTAACAACTCCAATTTCATCTTTTTTACTTTCACAATAACAACACCGGTTTTGTTATTAACAACTTCAGATTCTTGATTAACAATTCCGCTTTATTCTTTTACATATTCGCATCTCAAAAATATAGTGTTGTTAATGTAAAATACGGTGTTGTTAATAAAAAAAGATGTGTTGTTATTGGCCTTGAAACTTAAATTATGAAGTTGTGAAAGAAGAAATGGGAGTTGTTAATGTAGAATATTGTGTTGTTAATAACAAGACCGGTATTGTTATTGTGAAAGTAAAAAGATGAAACTGGAGTTGTTAATAAAGAATACGGAGTTGTTAATCAAGAATACGGAATTGTTAATTAAGAGCCGCGTGTTGTTAATAAAGAAAGAGGTGTTGTTATTGGCCCGAAACTTAAATTACGAAGTTTTAAAACAAGAAATGGAAGTTGTTAATCAAGAATCCAGAGTTGTTAATTAAGAGTAGCGTGTTGTTATCCTGAAGTGGCGAGAATGAGGACTGAAGGGCAAAATCGTCTTTTGGCACCCCTACACTGTTCATCCGTACTGACAGCGAATTGATTCAGAATTTTGGAATTTGCAGCACTGATTCGGGATTTCCCTATTTCGGATGTCTTTTTCTGGAATTTCCCCTTATTTTTAATAGTTGCCAAATTCCCTATTATCTATCCTACAATTTTGCGAATCTCCTATTATGGATGAATAAATTTTGGGATTTGTTGTGTTTAACGTGATAATAGTTGGAAGTTGAAACAAAATGTTTGTTTTAATAAATCTGGTGATATTTGTGAATATCTTAGCCACTATTTAATTTGTCAGAAGGATTTTTTACAATGATCAATAAATAGAAATAATTAATTGCGCGATGTGTGATTTATTTTGATATACCATATTAATTAGTTTGAATCTTGAAAATCATAGATTTTTAATGCTGCAAATTTTGTTTATATTTCGGTGATTTTTATAATTTGATCATTTGAATTTTTCAAAGAGAATTGTGGCATTGGTTTTACATGTTTAAATATGTGTGAATGTTATTAAATATTGGTATTTAAAATAATTAAATATTTAGAAATTTATGTGGAAAATTGTGTGTGAGGACAGAATATTATTAAATATATATATATATATATGTGTGTATATATATATATATATATATATTAAGTTGAGGCTTTGTTATCTTCTGTGAAAAGGAAATTTTTTTTATGTGAAATAAATGACAATGTTTGAGACATTCTCATTTAATGGAAGATTAAATTGGTATAACCTCTTGTTAGAATAGGCAACCATATGATTATGTAGTTTTATAAAGTGTGAGTCTTTATAAATATATTTTGTGAGATTCTAATTTAATTAGAATTTTATTGATTATAAAATATTTAAAAGTGTGGGGTGCCTAAGAAAAGATATGGGATATCTTGTGGCACCTTGAAAGAAAAATATATTATTATTATTTTGGCAGAAGAAAATATGTTGGAAATTATAAATTGCCATGTGACATGTGTTATTATTTACTATCAAACTATCTATGGCTTGAAACAAGCATTGAAACAATTATAGCATGGAAAGTCAAGTAATTTATATGGTGTATATATTTGTGATTTTCATGATTTGTGGACTTATCTTGATATAAACATGCGTGATTATTGTGAATACATATTGATTTTTAAAGTGGACAGCATACATGGTCATGTATGATATTATGAGACTTCATATTTAATTTGAAATTTAAATCATGAGTGAATAAAAAATATGATTTAATTTGGAGCATTGAGATCATAAAGGAATAATAATGACATATGAGAAATATATTTGAAGATTGGTTTTTAAGAATCAACATGTGAGTATTCTTTATGATGCTAATATGCTATTCGAAGCAATTTTAGAGCTCAATCAATGTATGCACAAATTGTTGAGAATTTGTAACACTAATAAATGTTAATCTCGTGACATAACAGATGATGTGTGGAGATTGAGTACATATAAACTCTCATGAAGAGAAAGAAATAGTTAAGGGATGTCATAAATGACGGCATCATGTATCGTGGATTCCCGTTGTATTGATGTATGTACACGGTTAACTAAAATTCAGTTCATGTGTGAAAATCCACTGGTTATCATTGACCTTTAGTGGTGACGAAAATAAAGTATTATGTGAGTCAGAGTTGATTATTCTGTAAATGGATGAAATGCTAAGAATGTTAAAAATCTCTTAGCAAATATTTTGGTAAGAAACCGACACTTAGCATCGATGATCTGCAATTGTCAAATGGTAATAACCATTGTAGAAAGAACAATGATGTAAGTGAAAATCGTTTGAGTTATGATATGATAAAGCTAGCTTAAGAATTGTGATGGAATCATCTCAATCGATTTGGTGAGGTCAATAATAGACCTATAAGTCGTTAACAAAACCCTGCAGGATGAAATAAATTAGTCAAGGGGAATGGGCCTAAAGCCAACTACTAATTGATAGTGATGGCAATCCAACCTTATGATTGGTCCCATGAAGAAGGTTCAATGGGTAAGAACAAGTCATTCGTCAATTCCGACTAGCACAAATATATTTTACATTCCTTCTTGTGGCACTTTGAATGTGTTAAACTGCATTATTGTAGGTTGAGCAAAGCTCTTAATGATATCAAAGTTCAATGAGGTAGTATGCATAGTGCAGGCACAAACTTAAATGAAATCACCTATATGAATGTAGAGTGTGGCCGCTCCTATGAGATCTTGACAAAATCTCTAGAGCATTCATTATGCACCAGGCACACACATGACTGACATAATGTGCAAAGCCATCATCAACAACGGAAATGTTAGGATATAATCTGACCATTAATGACTCTGATACACACCAATATTTGTTGGTTCATAGAAGCAAGCTTTACTGACATCTTTGTGTACTAAGTGTTATTGGTCTAGGTTTGGTTGATAGTTCTAAGGACCACCAGATACAATGGTTATATCCATGGGTGTAATTCAGCAAATGACGTGTTTTCTTTGACACGTGTGGGGGATTGTTGTAAATATTGCGTATGGGTGTGTCAAAGAAAGAGTCTCTCCAATATTATGAAATATGTTTAAATGAAGAGATGTATTTTGAGAAGTCATGTTCTTATGAATCAAGGGATTTGTGTTGGTTTATAAATCAACATGGTTCATGAATTTAACAGATAGTTATGAGTTTCTAATTGAAGAGGTGCAGTCTTCAAGAGACACTATTTCAAGGCATTGATTGATTGTCTATAAATACCCCAACCATGACACCATTTGAAGAAGAGAGAAATAGAAGCCTCGATAATCTCTCACTGAGTTACTTTATCTTCCGCCAGTTCTACCACCTTGTATCCTTATAGGAAGGGTTCGTTTAATCCTAGGGAGATGCCGCTTCCTGTTTACTGAGGGGGTTGCAGAATATCTCTTAGGGACAGTGTCCTCGGACGCGACTCGAACTAAATATTTTCTTGTTTCTTTACAGATTTTGCCTACAATAATTGCCTTAAACACAAGTCTTTTACTTTCCCTTCTATAGACAACCACAATCATTAAAGAAGTTAACAAATTGGCCATTTCTTACTTGCAACTTGGAACCTTCTTCAATAATATTCTACTATTGAGAAATGAATTTCCACAATTGTGAGTCTCCAAGCTTATAATCTAGAAGATTATATTCATTTCTCATCATGTATTTATTTTGTAACCTCAGCCTATAATCCCTTTGCACCAGATATGAGATTCCACGCAAGTTTGCATCCAAAAGCTCGATGCATAGATGCAATGCCTTTACATCTTAGACCACCATACATCTTTGGAAGAGTAAGTTGATTCCAACTTATAGAATGGTAACCATGATTAGCAGAAGAACCTCCCCAAATAAAATTCCTTTGAATTCTCTCTATTACATTACAAATATCTATAGGATCCTTAACTACCTGCATAGGGTAAAAAGGAATGGTACTTAACATTGATTTTGCTAAGGTGATCCTACCTACCATTGTTAACCAATTTGCCTTCCATATTGCCAGCTTTGAACTAACTTTATCCACTATGTATTGGAATGTCTCTTTTGGTTTCCTCTTTCTAGACAAAGGAAAACCTAGGTATTTACCTATTTTACTTGTTGTTCGCCATTTAGCTTCCGCAAGCGTACGGGTCGCAAGTAATAAATTAGTGAGAAACGAGTGTCGAACCACAAGGACTATGACAAAAGCGAGTTAACTAATTTAACCATATTCTTAATTAGGTTGAATGGAATCATTTAGATTTGATCAAGTTAAATAAAGACTTTTGATGAAAATAACAAAGGAAAATAGTGAAAATTGAGAAATTGGGTTTAACTTCAAGAGATATAAACTTAGGATTACTTCTTCCCCATTATATTTCATGAAACTATGCAAATATTCACTTATGCTAGTTAAATGAGTCTATATGCTAGTCGAAGATCCTAAAATCATCAACCAAGCTCTCTCAAGTCAAGATTGATTTTTAATCTTCATTAAGAATATTCAATCCCTTGTTTACAATTAATGAAAATCATCTTTCCAAAGCAAGCCTTCATTTGATTATGCTAGGTTGTTAGATATATCTCTATTCTAACAACAAACCATCCATTTAATCCCTAAACTTCAAGTCTAGCATGATTTTTCTTAAGTTCTACAATCAAAATAGCTCTCTCAAGCATCTTTCAATTGAACAAATCTAGTCATGTGGTGATCAAGCACAAGATAGCATTAAGCTCAAAGAAAAATCAACATATAATACTCATTAACCAACAAAAGCAAGATAATCTAGTAGTTTCAATCCATACAATGGGTAAAAGTAATCCTAATTAGGAGTTTTAGCTACTCATGGTCTGTACATGCCAAAATCTCAGCACACAATCATAATCCATATCAGCAAAATAGAGAAAAAGGAGAGAAGAACAAGAAAAACTCAAAAATTGAGGCTCCAAATCCTTTCTTAATCCAATCCCAAGCTTCAAGCTCTCCAAAATGCCAAACCCTAGCAGCCACTATGTTCAAGAAGTCCAACCCACCTTTGTATTTCCGGATTTTGCCTTTTAAATAACCTAGAAAGTAAAACGCGCAGTTGCTGATCGCATTTTGGCTGCAGCCAGAAATTCTTGGTTGCAGTCAAAAAATGTTTGTCTTGCTCTGTTTGTCGTCTAGCTACAGCCAGAAATGGCTTGGCTGCAGCCCAAAACTTTCTGGAGGTCTTCTGGCTACAGCCAGCCAATTTCTTGGCTGCAGCCAAGCATTTGTCTCAACTCTTCTAGCTTTTTCCAATGATGCAATGGTGTTCTACTCTTCTTCCTAATTTCTTAATCCATGATTTGTGCTTCTAATGGCTCTTTATGTATCTCAATTGTGATCCTATCAACACAAGAAAGTCTATACAAAGCAAAGGGTGATGTATGATAGCAAAATATTCACATTTAATCAAAGAATTATGCCCTTTTTAGCCAAACACTCATTAGCCACATTTCTTTCACACTTCAATCCTCATATATTCTGGAAATGTGACATTTTGATATGAAATTCACAAGGCTAACACAGGTCGTCACCATCTAGGTTATATTCTAGATTCTTCTTTTCTTATTCTCTGGAACATGTGGGGAAAAGAATATAAAGGATTTAGCTGTACTTACCTTGGCTCTCGAGGCCATATAAAAATTGTTCAAGCATTCCATGATACACTAAGCATATTCTATTGTTGTTTCCCCAAAGAGAAGCCAATCATCAACAAACGTCAAATGAGAGATAGCCGGTCCAGATTTGGTAACAACGATTGGCTTCCATTTGTTATTTTTTATAGTATCATTGATAATATGGGATAGTTTATCCATATACAACAAATAAATAGGGAGAAATAAGATCTCTTTGCCTAAGTCCCCTTTTAGGAGTAAAATACTCAGTTTGATCCCCATTCCATAAGACATTATAAGAAATTGAAGAAACACAGTCCATTATGAGACGAACAAATCCATCTTCCATCCTGGCCTCCAATAGAACTTGTTGTAAGAACTCCCAACTAATACGATCATAGGCTTTTTCAAGATCTATCTTCAAAGCCATATACCCTTTTTTCCCTTTTGACTTCTTCATAGTATGCAAAATTTCTTGCCCTACAACAATGTTGTCTTGGATATGTCTACCCTTAATAAATCCTGATTGGAAGGGCGAGATCAATTTATCCATAATGCCTTTCATCCTGCTAGTAATCACCTTTGTGATGCACTTATATTGCACCGATCAAAGGGAAATAGGTCAAAAATGATTCACAATTTCAAGAGACTCTACTTTTAGTATAAGTGCAATAAGAAATTTGTTTGCTTCAATCAGCTGAACCGAACCAGTAAAGGCATCTTGGACAAACTTACATAACGAAGGACCCACCACATTCCAGTTGGATTGGAAGAATATGGGTGAGAAACCATCAAAGCCTGGAGATTTATAATGCCCCATAGAGAAAAGAGCATTTTTTTATTTCTTCATTCGATAGTATTTTACCCAAATTTTCTAATATTGTTCTTTCAATCATTGGAAAACTTGAATTAGAATGCAACTTAACAGCATAAGTACTTTTTTCCTGATAAATGCCTTTAAAGTAACTCATAATTAAATTTTTCAGAGCCTCTTCATCATCAATCCAAATACCATTATTATCTTTTAAAGTTAAAACTCTATTTTTTCTTCTTCTCATAGTTGTTTTCAAATGATAACAACGAGTGTTCTAATCTCCTTTAGCTATCCATATTGCTCTAAACTTTTGAAACCATTTAAGCTCTTCAGCTCTCAAAACTCTTCAAGTTCATGCTGTAACTTGATCTCCAGATCACATAAAAAGGAGGAATAAGGGTAAGTACCTGAATTCTGAATACCATTTAGACAAGCAAGAATGTTACTTTTTCTCCTTTCCACAGCCATAGACATATTTATTCCATGAAGAAATTCCTATCTTAATCTGTTCAAGATTTTCACTGAGATTCTTATTATCATGCCAACCCTTCTTAAGAAAATCTTCAAAATCTTCGTGAGTGAGCCACATGGCTTTAAAGTGGAAGGGTCGATTTAGTCACTATAATTCACTTTAATCCCCATATTGAGTAAAATAGGATTATGATTAGAGAAATTAGTCCTTGGCAATACCTTAACATATGAATATGGTAAATCATTAATGAACTAAGTATTTGCAAGAGCACGATCTAACCTCTCGAAGAGACTTGAATACCCATGATTGCGAGCCCTCTCCAGGTGAAACTCGACCCTTTCGATCCCAAGTCAGCAAGTCTACATTCATTAATTCTTTCTTGAAATCATCGTATTCTACTGAAGTTTCTGCTTTCCCCTCCAATTCTTTCATCAATAGACAATATATCATTAAAATCCCCAAGAACTATACAAGAGGCTACTATACTAGTAGAAAGATTAAGTAATTTATCCCAAAGCAACTGTTTGAAATTTGACTGCGGAAGCGCATAAACAGCCGTTAGAAGAAAAGTGGGAAGATGAGCAATTTGACATTATACATGGAAAAATTGTCGATCTTCCTTAAGAACTTAAACTGAGATCCTTGTACTGTTCCAAGCAGCTACTAAACCTCCAGATTGTCCAAGACTGGGAATAACTTGAATCAAGTCAAACCCCATCTTTCTTAGAGCTCTAAAGCGTGCTTCATCACTACACCTTGTTTTAGCTAATATCATTAAACTGGGCTTAGGCCCTTTACTCAATAGTATTAAATTTCTTAGGAGGCCCTTACCATAGGCACCCCTAGTGTTTCAATAATATATACTATCCATGGAAACACTATAAATTTCACAAAAATGGCCCAATTTAATCAACTAGTCATCGAGGTCTCTGGGACTACAGTTGCACTACTAATCTTAATTGTAGGAGCTTCACTGCTCATTGGGTTTTCCAAAGTTGGCCTAATATACTCATGTCCTGTCTGCCTTTTAAACCTATCAGAATCTCTTGGGTTATATGGTATTTCCTCATCAATATTATTATTTATGAGTCCCACATCCTTTTCCATTACATATACGTCTAGGCACCTCTCATTATGATTCATTTGGTCCTTACCCATCGTTGTTATTAGTGTATCATCACTTTCTTTTTCCACTTCTCTTTCATTTTTCCTTACTATATCTCTCGACCATTTTTCCATGCGCTTCTTTGTTATTAGTTGTTTAGTCTCCATGGCTTGCACCCCCCGTATTGCCTCATTTTCTCCCACAAGACCATGCTTTTCCTTATATGCATAATATTCTCATTTGCTTTTGTCAGACCGTACTCTTATAGTGCGCTTATTCTTTGACCACAGGATGTTTGTTACTCCTTGCAATTACACCTTATTCACCCCTGTATTCTTGTGTTGCTAGCTCTCCCCATCCACGTCAGCAAGGAGGGTAAATCGGGAACCTTGGGGTTGTCGCCAGAATTGGTCGCTTGATTTTTCTTTTGCTAATCTTTGATGCCGTGGTCGTTGAACCACCTTCCATTGTTCATCAACAACCATTGAAGTTTCATTATCTTGCATTACCTGATCTCCTGCATCAGCCCCTATTTCAGTTATTGCTTCTTTCTGGGCAGCATCTTGCTTCTTCTTTGCTGGACAAGTTTCATGTCTATGACCATAAATTCCACAGCTAGAACATAACAAATGCAAGCCTTCATACTCAACAAAGTAATCCTCACCATCAACATTAAATCCTGACATTAATTGCTTGCTGAGATCCACTAAAACACATATACGAGCATAGTGCCCTCTAAGCTGACATGATGTATTCAGGTCAATCTTAATAGTTTCACCGATCCTATTACCAATAAATGTTAAAGCCTCTCTATCATAATACTCTAGAAAAATACTAGGCAAACAAACCCACATTGCTACTTTGTCAATAGAAGCACTGTTTAAGCGAAATTTGGGTTCTCATGTTTTTACTATAAGGTAATGATCATAGATTATCCAAGGTCCTCCAGTAAGAGCATGGAAATAATCCTCTTTGTTTGACAACTTAACTGTAACCCCCTCACCGTAATTACATCCGGATTACGAAATTTAAGTGAAATAGAGACCAATAAAATAAAATAACCATTTATGATCCCTCATTAAAGAGATGGGATATTTCAAAATCAGTTCTAAAGCATACTTATTGCTGGTCTCACATTCACGTACGAATATAACTACTATGAAAAATCAAATCACATAACAATATCAGAGTGCGGAAACCAAAATCCCGGTAAACCCCGGGTTACTTACATAAATAACTTGGGTTTACGATTTCCCAATTATGGGGATTACACAACCAAAATAATCGTTTACATTCTTATGTACACTTGATAACCCCAAATACAAAACTATGATAACCAACTACCACTTAGATTTTAGAGTAAGCCTAACTACTCCTGGTTGTCCGCTTCCCTTTCGAGCCACTCGCCCTGTCTGAAAATGTTAGTCATATGGAAGGGGTGAGATTCTAAAGAATCCCAGTAGTAACAACAATTTCATGCCACATGCAATCACAAAATATGCACACCAATCATCTCATACAGCAACACAAGTCACTCCACCCTCATCCCCTTTTACCGCCGGGAAGGCATACGACCTTAACCCGAACCGTTGTTAGCGACTCAGGGACTATTGGCGTGGCAGTGCATACAAATAGCCACACGGCTCAAATATAGCCTTTCGGCTTTCACAATGGCCCGTCGGCCTTCACAAATAGCCTTTCGGCTCACAATTAGCCTTTCGGCCCACATATACACATATATCACACCCTAACCTCATCCCCTTTTACCGCCGGGAAGGCATACGACTTTCACCCGAACCGTTGTTAGCGACTCAGGGACTATTGGTATAGCGGTGCTTCCACAGTTTTCACAAAACTTGCAGCATACGATATTCGTTTCAAAACAATGACATAATATACATACAATGTATCACACAAGGCATAAAGAAAGAGTCACTACCCGTATCCTTCCTGATTGGCTCTGGCACCTGAGCCTCACGAGGACGACAGATGTCAAATCCTATATCAATTAGGGACAACCAATCAATCTCTTTTCCATATGTATATTTCAATAATACTCTAAGTTGGTTATCATTTAGGACTCTTTAGGTGACTATTAGAGGCCTAAACATATGCCTAAAGGGTTGGAAGACACTACCCAGAAGACCCCTTCTCGAAGGCAAAACACTAATTTTTGGTCATCTCACTCGAGCACAGATGCTCTCACTCGAGCACAAGTACGGACATCACTCGAGCACAAGAGAGAGTGAGACTGCGAGTGAGCACCCGAGAGCACACAAAGCTCTCCAAGCACTGGATCACTCGAGCACAGCCATGTGTGCTCGAGCACACACCCCATACCCGCGAGTGAGAAAGCACACTCGTGCAACTTCCCCGCGAGCATCAACCCGAGAGCACCAACTCACACCAGAAGCACAAGCTCACTCGAGCACGACCCTCAGTGCTCGAGTGAAACGGCTATGCTCGCGAGTGTCAGAGCACACTCTTGGCATCAACCAGCGAGTGAGGATCCGAAAGCAACCTCAACTCCGGAGTCGCACCTTCACTCGAGCAGAACCATGCTCACTCGAGCATGTTCTTCGCTCACTCGAGCACAAGGCGATGCTCTCGAGCACAACCCATAAAAACCCAGATAACTCGAAGCACAACAGGGAAAAACTTGCATATCACTCGAGCATGTTCTTCCTCTGCTCGAGTGATGTGTATCAGAGACCAGAAACGCAGCCAAAAACCAGAAACACCAGATGGTCAATTCCTCCCCCAAAGGTTCCTCAAACTCAACCAAAAGCTTACATACACTTGGCACTAACTAGGGAACACCTTGGCAACTTTAAAAACACTCCAAGAACCAATTTGACCATAATCATTCACTAAGGTCTCTAAGATACAAAATGTCCAAATTCCCTTAACACATTTTTATCATTCCAAATTACATCAAATGTTCATATATCTCCAGACTAAATCATTTTCAATCATCAATCATAACGAACTTCGCATTTCCAGAAATAGGCATATTTAGGGCAAAATTCCAGATTTGACCAAACTTAGCCAAAAATTACAAACCACATACTAAAATGCTCTAAATGCCTACCTTTTCTCTTTGCTCAATTCAGAACCTTGATTCCTCAACTTCCAATTTCGAATCAATGTCCCAATCAACACTATTCAAGACTCTACAACCACCACAATGTAGCTCTCAATGAGATGCATATCTTTAAAGAAGAGATTTAGGGCATTAGAGATGAATCAAAGCATCAAAATCTCACCTTTTCTTTTCCTTTCCTTCTAGGTCGCCGGAATCAATGGAGGAGAAAGAGATGAGAAGATGGAATGATGATGATTTCTCTTCCCTCACCAAGCACACAACCGAACAAGAGAGAGGAGAGAGGGAAAAAGTGGTATTTTGTCTTCTAGTGCTTCATCCAATGGCTCATACAAGGCCACATGTCATCATCCACTCACTCCCTTATGAGCTCACCAAAATCACAATACATAGGATTCTGACCCATATGAAATGCATCTCAACCCTTGATCTTAAATACCACATGTATTTATTTCAAGATTTACATTACATTAATCATAATAGCGCTTAATTAAGATAATTACAATAATTATCAGTATCATTAGCCCTAATCACAAATCGAGATATTACATTAACCACGTAATAACCATGGCTAATATTCACTAGTCGGATCACTTCCTTCTTTGCCCACCAAGCTTGCAATCGTGTCTCCAGGGCTTTATAACCAATACTCTTGTTTAGCAGCTTGACAATCACTGCTTTTTTCCAAGCTCTATACAACCGTTTTTTTCATTGTTCCAGAGAAAACTAAAGTAGGAAAGTTTCTCTTTGAGTCTTCTATTGTTTTGCACAGTGGCTCGTCTTGTTCTTGGTTTGGAAGAGATTTTTTAGATAAAGTGCCATATGATGTATCTCCATCTTCCTTGTCAAAATCGTCATTGGAATCAACCTCTTCATCCCGGTTAATACCTTTCAGCTTGTCTACAAAGGAGGTAGCTCCCCTGGTGTATACTGGTTCCTTACTCCCTAACTTCAGCCAAGGCTCCTGATACATATTTGTACCATTGCTACTCTGTCTATTCTTGATCTTCTTAGAAGTAAATCACCCTCTTCCCTAGAAGAGGGCACAATAGCAATCTTTTTTCCTGTGAGAACTAGAGCATTTTCCATACTCTCCCTTGACCAGCAAAACCTTTTCAAGTAATGTCTTTGAATGATAAATTACTTCTTATTTTTTGCTAATAAAAAATATACTTGCCCATAACTTTGTTGAATCATGACAACCTATGTATCTTGGGCCAAAAAATAACTTATGTTTAGACCAAGGAGAAATACTTTCATACTCTAGGAAGAGCGCCATGTGATATGAATTCTATCTAAAGAAAATACAACAACTCAGATCATTTTAATTTTACTTAGGTGATAATTCATATAAAAAAAGTCACATTTTATTTGGTTTTAAGTAAAATAAACATATTAATTTGGGAAAAAACTAAAATAAAATGATCAACCAATAATTTTCTTAAAAAAATAAAATGTGAATTTTTTCAGATGTGTCATCAGCTAAGTAGGATTAAAATAATCTGAGTTATTGTATTTTCATTGAACATAGTTTTAGATAATGTGATACTCTTGGAGTATGTAAGTATTTCTCTAAGGCAAGTGTCAATTAGTAAGGTCCATTCATCATACCCATCAAATTTTACTTATTCTTTTTTCATATAAAGAATTAAATTACACAATGTTGGAAAAAAATTAAATTACACAAAATCTTCTAAACTTGAAACTATGATCAAATATTCTGTAAAAAAAATGATTAAATAACTTCTTTAACATTTAAAAAGGGCCAAAATACACATAACTCCCCTAAACTTTAACTCAGTTGCATATAAATATCCTCATCTTTAAAAATTTAAAAATAAGCCATCAACTTTTAGATCTTGACTGTCAGCTACCTACCATTAAAATGATAGTTAAACTTAACAGAATGTAAGCCACTCCATATTATTTAAAGTGACTTGGCAGATGACATTTAAGTTTTTTTTTTTATATTTTGTTACTTTATCCTTCACTAAAAGGGAAATTTTGTACCCCAATTGTAAATTGGAATCCCTAACTTTAGAATGGGAGACTGCCTCTTTTTTCTTTTGCCATCAAAAAGAGCCTCTATTTAACTAATAATAGAAGTTACATAAATTATGGAAATAAAGTAAGGAAATACAGCTAAAGACAACATCATTTACAAATTACATGCCAAAAGTATCCTAAGCAAAATAATTAGTTAGGGGCCCTTGGGATAATGCAATGCTCTTTCTCCAAAATCTTTCTAAGTTGCTTAGGCGGTCGCATAACCCAGTCAGACGGGCAAGACCCACCAAGCGATGCTTTAGCAACCAAATTTGCTGCTAAATTCACTTTCATGGGAATCCAATTACAAGAATGGTTCTTGATTAGTTTCCTTGAATTTTGAATATTCTCAAGGATATTTATGCATCTCCACTCATTTGGAGAAGATTCATATGTAATGCATTTTACTAATATTTGATTATTAGACTCAAAGTGGACCTCTTCTAGTTGATTATTGTGGGCATATTGCACAGCATCAAGGAGAGCAATACTTTCTCCCATAAGAGCAAAATTTGTAGTTACTAATCTTGTAGCTCCATCTAGCAGCCCACTATTCAAATCTCTAACTATAAAGGCTACTGAAGCTCTGTCAGTTGTGGGAGAAAATGCACGATCAGCATTGATTTTAAGATCATTACCTACCAATGGTTTCCATGTTTTAGCCCTCTTATTCTCATGTTTTACAATGCTGATTTCTAGCTGATCAGTCTCCACCCATTCCTTCGCATTCCAATATTCCTACAGCATTTTACTAGCTTGTACAACAACAAAAGCAGGATCAGGTTTAATGCTTTCAAACAAGTATGCATTCCTTGAATTCCACAATTGCCACATCATCATAGCCAAGAGGGCTTTTGGCCAGTGGGAGAAAGAAGGATTGCACAAACAGCTAAATACTCACTGTTTCATATTAAAGTGTTCCATTTCCCTTGGCTTAAAAGAAAGGCTGCTGCCAAACCATGCAAGATTAGCCCATTCATACAAGAAAAATAAATGCTCCACTGTTTCTGCCTTCTCTTAGCAGATTAAACACAAGTCTGTATCACAACATTTCTTTTTTAATAGATTGGTGAAGTTGGGTAAGGCATTTGACATAAGTTTCCACATAAAGTTTTTAATTTTCGGTGGGACTTTAAGCTTCCAAATTTCCTTATAGGAAAATCTGTGAGTGTTACTAGAGATTATAGGGATGTTTTCTAGTCTTCTCAATACACTACTTTTGGCTACTTCATATCCCTCTTTAACTGAATATTCACTTCTTCTCTTCCCGTCCAAACCCACCTATCTTCTCTGCTTCTAGAAGCGACTATAGTGTTGCAAATTGCTTCCTTCTCGCCCTCTATTTTCCAGCCCTCTATTGACACCAAATTCCAACCCTATTGGCCCATTATATCCACTACCCTAAGCTCCCAGAATAACTTATGAGGGCATGGTGACATCAACCTATTCCCTGAAAATTCCCCAACCCATGGGTCTTTCCAAACTCTAGCATTAACCCCATTTCTAATATTCAAAATCACATGGTTTTCTTGCACCCTTCTGCATTCTAAAATGCTTGCCTATAACCAGGATGGAGACATGCCTTTTTTGGCTTCCAGAAAAGAGCTTTTAGGGAAATATCTAGCTTTCAACAATTTAACCCAGGTCTGATTAGGATGTTGTAGGATTCACCATCCTAATTTAGCTAATAATACAAGGTTGAAGGCTTCAAAATCCTTAAAACCCAGCCCCCTTCTAACTATGTCTTTTCATTTTTTCCATAGAGACCAAGTGGATTTTCCTTTTCTCCTCTTGAGACTTCCACTAGAATTTTGATACTATACCATCAAGCCGTAGTAGTACCCTTTTAGGGAATAGAAAACATGACATACAATACACCAAAATTGAGTTAGCCACTGATTTGATTAACACCTCCCTCCCTACTTCCGACAAGTATTTCTTTCTCCAACCCTGAGTTCTTTTTTCCATTATATCTATCATAAAATTTAATTCTTGAACTTTTGATTTCCCCCATATAATAGGGAATCCTAGATGGTTACCAAGGACATCTACTGCATAAATCTAAAAAAATTTGACTAATTTCTTCTTTTAAAACATCTAGTGTATTTTTGGAAAAATACAAGCATGATTTGCCAATATTAATGGCTTGTCTTGACGCTTCACAATACTCACCAATTATATTTTTCAGATTCCTATAGTATTCCATATCATCTTGGAGAAAGAATACAGAGTCATCCGCGAAGAAATTGTGAGTAATTTCCGAGCAGCCCCTTCTTACCGATATCCGTTTTAGCAACCCTCTTCTTTTATCCTTCTCAATCAGCTTTGATAGCACATTATTCATCAGGATAAACAAATAGGGTGACAAAGGGTCCCCCTGTCTCTGGCCTCTTTGAGTTTTGACTCTAGAAACCCTTTTTCCAGATAACATAACAGAAAAGTTTACAGAGTTTAAGCACCAAACAATTCGATCTACCCACCTCCCAAAAACCCCATTTTCAGCAACACAACATACAAAAAGTCCCACTCCACCCTATCATATACTTTGTTCATGTCTAACTTAAGGGCAACCTCATACTTACCCTTCCTTTTAATCTTCATATGATGGAAAACTTCATGTATAACTACAATGTTATCCTGAATTAATCTACCTGGTATAAATGCCCTTTGGCTTTTATCTATAATATTTCCTAATAAAGGTTTTAACCTATTTGCAAGAATTTTTCAAAAATATTATAGGAAAAATTACACAAACTAATTGGCCTATAATCACTTATAGATTTAGGGCATTCCACTTTCGGAATTAGGACCAGATCAATTTCATTTACACTGCTCAGGGAAAATCCAAACTGGAAATAATTTTTAACTAAATTACATACCTGCTCACAGACGGTGCTTCAAGCTTGTTGATAGAATAATCCGGTATAGCCATAAGGACCCGGTGCTTTTGCCCTCCCAGTTGAAACATAGCTTTCTCTACTTCTTCGTTCTGAACATCAGCCATGAGAATTGTATTATCATCATCTGAGATAACCAACTCTATACGTGCTAGCACTCGAGAAAAGTCTCTCTACCTAGTGGTTGAGAACAAGGTCGCATAGAAACTTGCAAAGTGGTTTCCAATCTCCTCCTTACTTTCTAGCCATTGATTATCATTACTCTTAATCCTGGTAATCTTATTTTTGCACCTTCTACGAATAGTTGTCATGTAAAAGAACTTTGAATTTCTGTCACCACATTTTAGCCACTTTACTCTCGACTTCTGAGCCCAAAACACTTCTTCTTGTCCCCACAACTCACCAATTCACTTCTTCAAGTGCTCCATTTCCCTTGCTGTTTCTGGGTTCCACCCGACGTCAAGACACTCTTGCACTTTTTCAACAAGGGCATTAATTTGCTTATGGCTGTTCTTGAACTCTTTCTTTCCCCATTCGGTCAGCCGATCTATTAACTTGTTCAAATTGCTTACAAAATCCTCCAGGTTGGTGCTCCCTTCAGCCCTTCAATTCTTCTTGATTAATTCTATTAACTTTGGATGCTTTAGCCATCTTGCATCAAACTAAAACAGTGGTGGGGTTCTGGATTCCATATGTTCAAACTCCACAAGAATGGGACAATGGTATGAACCTATGGCTTCCAAAACTTTCCCCTGCTCATTTTGAAAGGAATGGAAACATTTAGGATTCACTACAACTCTATCAAGTCTTTTTCGAATAAAGTTTTCCCCTTCCTTGTTGTTTGCCCAAGTATATTTACATCCCTTGAACTCTCCCTCTATTAGCTCACATAAACCTTTTAAACCTATCCAAGTCCCTCTTAGTACAATCCCGTCCCCTTCCTTGTCTGATGAGTATAGCAAATCATTGAAATCTCCCAGTACAATCCAGGGCACTTCAGGTCCTGGGTTTAGCTTTTCTAATTCCAACCACCACCTCAATTTCATCTCCTGATCATTCGGTCCATAAACCAAGCTTACATTACCCACCATTTTTCCTTCCACTCGGACTTCCTCCAGCTGAAGTATAAACCTACTTGTGAATCTTATTTTCATATTCACCCCTCCCTCCACCAAACAGTTAGCCCTCTTGACCTTCCTACTTACTCGACATGCTCCCTATAATCTAACTTTAGCTCTCTTCTTATCTTCTCAAATTTTCTATTCTTCATTTTTGTTTCAACCTAAGCAAATCATGGCTCTATAGTGGCTGCATTACGCCAGCCACCCCACCTTTCAACTTCCTCTTCACTTCCATCAATTCCCTTTTCCTTGGATTCCTCTTCCCCACTCCTCTCGCCCCCCCAAAAATTCAATATCAAGTACAAATTTGTTTTAAAAAATCAACTCTCTTTGTCTTTCTTCAGGTTTTAGCAATATTTCCAGAATCATAACAACAACTGAAATTTAATTCACCCCCATACCTGAAGTCGAACCATTGAGAACCATCAGTTTCCATAATCATTTTAAGCTCCATTTCGGCCTTCTCCCGATCCCCTGCACTCTTCAGCGAATCTTGATCATGGTCCTTCCTTTGTTTATAAATAAGAGATTATGATTGGTCCTCTGCTTTTCACTTGAGCGATACTTCTCGAATCCCTTGTGCTGATTCTATTATTTCATTATTCTGATATGGCACAATAGCTCCTTCACTTTTGATCCCTTCGTCCTCTTCTTCCACCAGTTCAACCTAGAGCCGGGAATTCGGGCCGAGCCCGTCGGGCCGGCCCGTTTAGGCCCGAGCCCGTCAAGGGCCGGGCCTATGATTTAGAGGCTGAAAATGGAAGCGGGCCTAAAAGGGCCGGCCCTGTAGGGCCGCAAGCCCTGTAGGGCCAGCCCTGAAGCCCTGCGGGCCGGCCCATTTAGGCCCGTTTAATATTTTTTTAAAATAAATTAATAAATATAATATAATTATATCAAATTATCAATATGAGAGACACCTAAGTTCCTAATAGAGTATTAATAACAGGCAAACACTTATTAATTGGTTTGATTTATTTTATTTTCTACAATGTTTTATTCATTTAAACTTAAAAAAAAGGCTAATTTGGACATTAGATGATTATTTTAACTAAAAATTTATGATTTTTAAAAATAATGTATACCAATTTAAACCTCATTAGTCAGAGGGTAGAGTTAACCTAACATAATCCTCATATTAGAAATACTCTCACACTAACTTAAACCTTATTTGAAGCTTCTCTTCTTTGATTTTCTTTTTTCTTTTTTTGCATGTATACGCCAAAATCCAAATTAGGTGTTATATTATTACTGACATTTGAAGCTTGTAGGCTTGTTTGCTTGTGATTGTGAACTTATTTAATTGGTTATGAATATTAATTATGGTTTGGACATAAGTTTTAGTGTTTGTATTCTATTAAACTTTGATAATATTTATGTTTTAAATTAGTGTTGATGATATTTATGTTTTAAATTAGGTATTTTAATCTTTATGAGAATAAGAAATAAAAAAGGAATGACAAAAAAAAAGGAAAAAACATAAACGGGCCTAAAGCCCGTCGGGCCGGCCCGCGGGCCTACCTTAAACGGGCCGGGCCGCTTCAAAGGTGTACGGATTTGAACTCGGGCCTAAACGGGCCGGCCCGTTTAGGCCCGAGCCCGTCACGGGCCGGCCCTGCAGGGCCGGGCCGGCCCGTTTTCCCAGCACTAGTTCAACCCAATATTTAGCTTGATCCTTTAACATTTTATCTCGTCGGCTCTTAAGGACACTTCTTGACCCATCCATTTTCTTAATTAACTTAATCAGCCCATTTCTTTGCTCCTCCGTGCCTTTTTCTTGGGCTTTTGATGCTAGGTCCAACCCACTACTTTTTCCCACGTGATCAAAAAGGGAACTCATCAGTGATATCACTTGCTTTCAGCTTGATATCCTTGTGTCAGTATCTGAATCTTACTTCTATTCTCTTCCTTTTGACGTCTTGAACTCTCCCCAATCACCATTGAGTCCTGTGTTTGACCCCCCTGTACCTCCAAGCAATTAATGCTTTCTCCTTCCCCATGCACATCTCTACATTCCAGCGTCCTCCCTGGCTTTGGTTTACCAGAAAGTTTATCTGAGGATAGAGAGTTGAGCACACAAACCGACGTTGTATCCCTTCGGTACTCCATTAACTACGACTCTGCCGTCTCTTCTTCACAAGTCTTGCTCTCCTGACCCAATTTGCCACAGTTAAAGCAAAATATGATCAACTTCTCATATTTAATTTGGTTCCACACATCCTCTAGCTCATCTAGTCTAGGTGCTGAAAACCCAAGTATTAACTCTGTGTTTGCTTCAACCTCTACTCTAGCCCTACTGAAGCTTCGGTTGGCATATCGACCCTCCTCTATATCTTCCACTTCAATCACTCGTCCCACGACATTTGCCATCATCCTTATATTTGTGTTCATTCTACCTTTAGGCGGCATATTATGAAATTGTACCCAAAATTTGCAAGAGTTAATGGTGACCTCGTTAACATTGAGGAACGGTTTCCTTTTTTGCAAACTTAGTAAATAGTTCCTAACCACCCAAGGGGTTTCATTCAATATCCTGTTTTCTTCCTTCGGATCTTTAAAAGTAAATGTAAATAGGTTAAACCCAATCATCTTCACATCTATCTCCCCAGTTACTCTCCATGCTGCTGTTATAGTCTCCCTCATAGTAGCACAACTCACTCGAGCATTAGAAATAACTTTTCTGATCAGTTTACAGTCCGTCTCTTCTTGTGCCCCGTCTCTTTTCCACTGGATTTTAATGTCTAGCTTCCTTCTACTCATGCTGCTTGACCAACGAAAGTTCTAGCTTCGTGTTCCCAGCACCAAGGCCGATTGTCACCACACAGGCAAAGAGGGAAAAACCCTAGCAGAACCTCTCACTTAGAGAACCTCAATTTATTTGAATGGGAGACTACCTCAGCGCTCCCAAGATTAATGTAAGTTGATCACTTCAAGATGATTTATAAGTAAAAATACGCCCTTCCCGTTCTATGAAATACGATCTTGTTAGGGATGGAAACTAGTAGAGGATAAACCGATAAAGGCAAGGGCGACTAGGAATTTCAATATAGGAGATGAAGTAATACAATCCTTTTAGTAAAGTTCTTGAATTTTAATTTACGATAAATTAATAAAATATTAAAAAAAATTACATGTCATCTTCCAAGTCATTTTAAATAAAATGGCGTGGCTTACTTTCCGTTAACTTTAATTGTCATTTTAACGGCATGATGAGGTCGACGGTCAATATCTAAAAGTTGAGGGTTTGATTGTTAAAGCAAGGAAGGTTAATTATTTGCAACTGTGTCAAAGTTGAAGGGGTTAAGGTTATTTTCACCTTTAAAATTAATATTAAATCGCCCTGAACTTTAAAATTTGTGCAATAACCCTCAATCATCAATTATATATTCTCTTGATCATTACCAACTATTAATTATCTCAGACTTAGAAATGACAGTTAAGGCATTAAATTTGTCCTAATTTAAGGACTTATTTCTAACTTCATATATCCCTCTTCAAAATGATGTGACTTTATTTCCAACTTTGAGCCTCAATTAATAAAAAGGATAAAGTGGAAAAAAGTGATTTATACAAGGCTAGTGCCTTATATCTGGAACCAAAAATTGTTTTTAGTAAATTGGTGCCTTATAATAAGAACAAGAAGGAGTACCTCTTTAAAATTTATTTTTGTGTACAGACAATCAACACAAACTTTTGAGTTATATTCATATAAACCCTTTAAACTTTAAGCGGCGTGCCAATAAGTAATAAATAAGACTAATGATAGGAGCATTACCTATGGAATGATAAAAGGTTAGTGGGTTTTATTGTAAGATTTAGGGAAGTTATGTATAATTTATCCTACAAAAATCGTTGCAAGGAGAAAACAAAATATGTAGGGCAGTAATATTATTATTTGTTTGAAAAATTAATTTTCTTTTCTCATCCAAATTACTTATGCGTTGTGACGCCATGTATGAACGATCCAATTTACTTCACTTTTTATGTTAAACCTATTTGCTTACCCCACTATGCTAGACCTTTAATATAGATTTTGTTATTTTGAATTTTACTTTTTGTAATACTAATAATTCATTGTATAATCTAAAAGCTTATTTATTAAGTCATTATATTGGGCAAATGAAATTACCTTCACCGATACCTGTAGCAAGAGACTCCATTAATTTGTTGAAAATTTAAACTATCATATGTGGAATCAAATACACTGATGACATGTGATAATCTTTATATATATACATTACCTCAAGTTCTTAATATAAGATCCCATTTATTTACACTACGAACGAGATTTTATATCATTAAGCACCAGAGTTAGTATAAGTTAGCAAACTTATAATGTCTTGAGCTTAATTTAATTAGGGAAAATAAATTTGCAAGTTCCTATATATGCTTTCAGGGATCTTATTAAAAATTATGTGAAACTAGAAGGATGTAATAAAAAGAAAACACAACATATAGTTGATTAAAAATCAGGTAAAATTATAGAGACTTGATGATTATTTTTTCTCTCAAACTATTCTTAACCTTATAGTCAATTGAAAAAATACACTAGAAGCCGGGATTATGTTAAAAATATCAAACTTGGAAGAGAGAAAAAATTCTATAAAACCAAAAGAAATAAAGTTTGGTGGCTGAAAAGCCATACCACAATTAATGGACAATATTACGAGCAAGTATTTAAGAGATGGAAACAAATAAAAAGAAAGGGGAGAAAAAAGAAAGTGAGGGAATTTCAACATAAAAGGGGACCCACAAATTCACACTGGAGAAAAGAGGAATATATTCATAGAGAAGAATATGTTCATATGTAGCCCCATATATAAAGATAAATGCTTGAAATTGAAGCAAACATGGCATTCATATATATATGTTAAACACACTGAATACTGAACCCCACTTTTCCACTGAATTCTAGCTTTCCAAACACTATTTTCAACAAAAAGAAAGAAACAGAGAGAAAGCATTTTGCTTTACTTGGTTATATCACAAAGGAATATATATTGTTTAATTATTTTTAAATTTCACAAAATGGAAACAAATAATTGTTTATTTTTTTTTAAATTTCACAAAATTTTTGTAGCGCTTTTAAGAATGACAACCACTACAAATTTAAATACAAAATGGGATTAAATTTCAGGGGCCACTTTTGAAATTTCACATGATATTAGTAGCGGTTTACAAACTGATACTAACGTTTGGTGCCATTTTTTTTTAAATTTCTATTTCAATTTAGTAGTGGTTTTGTAATTGATACAAGGCTAAATTTTCATTTTTCATTTCCCTCCACGTAAAATTGTGGCGCCAATATTTGTAGTGGTTCTCAAACACTACAAATATAGACAGATGATGTGTTGATAACATAGAACCTTGTAGCTAAGGGTGTCCAAAGTGTCCCGGTCCCGATTGTCTAGTCCCGGTCCTGGACATTTTGATCTCGGAAATTTCCCATCCCGGCCAGGACCGGGACCGGTCACACACCTTGTGATCCCGGTCCCGGTCCCCATTTTTTTATTTTTTTTTTTATTTTTTTTCTTAAAAACTAAATTATTATTTTATTTTTGTATTTTTTATCCCATAATTTATGTTATCATTTAATAAAATGTGTATCACATATTTAGTTCGAGTTAAATTGTATATATTGTGATACTAATTCTACTATATAATGTATAAAAATAATAACAAAAATGATGAAGTTGATAATAATAATAATAATAAAATGTTATTCTTCAATTCTAGATCAATTTGTGTGATTATTATGGCCTTATTAGGTGTTAAATAATTACTTTAAACACTAGATTATAGAAAATTTAACTAATATAATAATATATTTTAAATTTAATATTTTTAAAAAAAATCGGGATTTCCCAGTTTGATCCCAGTCCCACCTGGGATTACCAGGACCGGGACTGGTACCGGGATGCAATTTGCATCCCGACCAAAAACCGAGACCGGGAGTGGGGGATCCCGGTCCCGAATTTGAACACCCCTACTTGTAGCGGTTAATAGAAACTGCTACAAATTCAGTAGCGGTTTTTTTACTTGAGTAGTAATTATGTATAACTACTACAAAAATGTTTGCAATATTGGATTTTGTAGCTGTTTTGTCAACCACTACTAATGTCATTTGTAGCGGTTAAAACCACTATAAATACCAGTGTTGTGAGACCCGGACCGGATCGGCCGGTCCGGCCCGGGACCCGGCGAACCGGCCGGGAAACCGGTCCGGTTCCCGGTCCGGTCCGGGTCACTTATAAAAAAAAAAAAATTTTTTTTACTTTTTCCTTTAGAATTTCATACTATAAGTCTAAAATTTTTAATTTCTCACCGGTTTGGTCCCGGTTTAGCTCCGGTTTGGTCCCGGTTTGACCCACTGACCCTTAACCCAGTACCCCGACCGGTTCAATGCCCGGTCCGGGTTTTAATACCTTGATAAATACACATTTTTAACCACTACTAAATCACATTTTTTATATTGTATGCTATGTAGTTAACAGCCACCTTACAAATAGTTATGATCTTACTCCCTCTGGTTCTATTTATAAGAGCTCGATAATTGAATTACGTAGTTTAAGAAAGTGGTTAAAATTAGTTTTAAAAAATAAGTATGCTAGAAATAAACTTTTTTTTTTTTTCAAGTGTGCCCTTATATATAAGGAGGAAAGTAAGAGAAAGAAATAGAGTAAATATAAGTATCACCAAACTTTTAATTAATGCAATATATATATAATTAATGGGGGCAAAAATTAAAAAAAACTCCTTAAATGTTTAAACAACTCTTATTGGGCTCTTATAAAAAGAATTAATGTAATTCAAATTTTGGAATCCTATAAGAAGGACCAGAGGGAGTATTATGTACTAATTGGAAGTAATTAAAATTAATGGATTTAGTTTGAAATATGGTTTCCCTAATGATGGTGGTATATTTATCCGATTAATACATGCAAGTATTGAATATGTTTTGATATCCAATATAATTATAAGAGATGATGAACTGATGATATATAAATATATAGCCGCTAGAAGTTCTGCTCCTTTGGGAGAGGAATCTTCTTTGATTGTCAAAGAAGAAAGCATTTATTCGCTGTTAGTTCCTTAGATTTTTGTTTTCGGCTGGGATTATGAGTAGAGTTTGGGCCAAACGTCCCCTTACAAACACACTCCAAGTCAATCTAAAGGTAGTCATTTTTTCCTCTACTAAATATTCACACACAAATTATGTGTATATGGTTTAATCTCATACAATTGACAAAATTGGAAATCAACTCTAAAAAATTTCTTAGTTTTAATTTAATTCAATTTAAAGACTACGCCAATTAGTGATTTTTTGGGGGGGGGGGGATTGGGATTGTGGCCTCTTAAGTTTTTATTTTTTTTCTTAACATATATATATATATATACACACACATACATTTATTTATTTTTGATTCACTGGTATATATACATTTATAATTCTTCAAGATTGATGAAAGCTTTGACCTATGTATGTATATATGTTCTTAAATCTTACCACTCCACATACTTAAATATTGACCCTGCCCCTAATTCTAAGACCTATTATATATATCCATCTTCTTAATTGCTTGCAAAGATAAAATATTTACTTTCTTGAATATCCTTTTCCCCATCCTTCTGTCTCTCTCTATATATACATACTGGTGATAAATAGTAAAATGAGGAGTGTAAAGGTATTAACAAAGTAAATAAAAAATAAACGAAAAGTAAGGAAATCTTCAAAGGTACAAAAGTGAGATTAGGGTGTGTGTGTCTTAGTTAATTAAATAAGAGAGGTAAAAAAAGCTTAACAGAAGCAGAAGGTCCCCACTGAGTAGTGACATAAAAAGCTTCAAACATATTGCAATATTCTTTATGCGCTATTGATGTTTATGTGCCCATTTATTACCAACCACACATCCCTAAAGTTGATGAGCTTCCATTATATTTTACCTTGTTTTTTATGCGCCTTTATCATCCCTATACCTAACCATGTTCAATTTACTTAGCTTTACTTCAATATGCACATCTCTTTAGTTAATTTGAATAAGATATGTACTTCCAACAATCCCTTATATAAAAGCTGCCTAACTGATTTGAGTATATTAAAAAAAAAAATCAAATAAATTGGTTAATTCGAACAAATGAGACATGGCCTTCCTAAAATATCTCATAGTAATATTAGATTATATATCACCAGTTTATAAGTTATATAAATTAATTTGGGAAAAATGATAAGTAATGTAGGAAATAAAGTAGATTACGATATTATATTTTGGACTAAAACCAACCCTTAATTAGCTTTCGAATTAGGGACCGGAGATAGTATACATTGTCTAGGTATGTCTCTAATTTTTCTGGGAAAAAAAAAACGGGCATGTCTCTAAGTTTAAACTCATTATAGTTACAAAAAAGGAAATTATGATTACCATTCTTTAATTTGAATCTGTGTTCCCCTTAACAAGTAATGAATGGATTGTCCATATATCTTTAGAGACGTTCTCAAATAGTTAACAGGAATTCCATATATGTATGTATGTATGTATGTATGTATGTATGTATGTATGTATGTATGTATGTATGTATGTATGTATGTATGTATGTATGTATGTATGTATGTATGTATGTATGTATGTATGTATGTATGTATGTATGTATGTATGTATGTATGTATGTATGTATGTATGTATGTATGTATGTATGTATGTATGTATGTATGTATGTATGTATAAAATTAGCATAAAATGAATTAAGTATTTCTGATAATTCAAAGTATATATATGTTGATTACAAGCATTTTATAGCATGTTAATTATGTGTTAACTCTTCAAATCACAATCCAACTCAATGATCATAAAGATATGTATATCCGATGAGTCCTCTCCTTCTCACCAACAATATAAGTTTCATAGAAATTTATCCCGGGTTTTGACTTTAATATATGACATGAACAGATAAAATTATTAGCCCCTGAGCTTAGGTAGCCTCGCATGTACGTATTAATCCTCGATCGCTAACCAAATCTTACAATAATAACGCTATGGGCACGTTTCCTAATTAAAAATAAAAAATAAATATTGTTTTAAGGGTGTTAAACTTTTGATTTGGAATATGTATGATTGAAACTTTTGTGAGGAAAATGACATAAAGCCAATCTTTTGGTTATTATGCCATTGAAGATAGCAAGGTTGTTGATGATGATCAGGACCTCGATAATAATTATTCCTAAAAGGGTGTCGTACTACGAATATATATATATATATATATGTATGAATATAATGCACAAGCATGCATAAACAGCCAAATGTGAGATTATGTGACCATAATGCATTATTCACCAAACACTGTCACATTCTTGATCTCTCTCTCCCCCCCCCCCCCCCCCCACACACACACACACATAAAATGATGAGAAAGAGTTAAAGTACAATATCTCCCAAATTATCATCATTGCATGAGGGGTGTCCGGTCATGATGCCTCAGAAAGGGTATAAATCTATACTAAACTATCCAAAGGGTATCTCTATGCTTCATTCAGTAATATATATTTGCATGCTAGAACCTTCTTCGAAGTAGATTATTTTACTCATAAATGAATAAAAATTAACAATAAATAAGTTGTAACTTCAATTATCTTTGAATCACATACGTATATTTATTACATTGAGGTTATATACAATTAAATTAATTGATTTTACACACAAAAATTTCACGCTTTAATATATATATTTCTCGTCAACCATTCTTCTTGATTCTCCTCAATGGAACTACTATAAGGTCTCAATGAAGGGTTTCAATCACCCAAATGTCCGATAACAATCAAAAAACATACAATGATAAGTTCCAGTAGAAGAAATGATAATATGTTTATACACATCACTTGTTTTTGGAATTTTTTGGCAATTAAATTCTTTTCTTAGATCTTATAGTATTTCTCCCAAAAGTGATATGGCAATTCTCCCGTAAGATAATGTTAAATTAGTAGAGAGGAAGAAAGATGCAATCTAGAGAGAGAGACCTTTTGTAAAAGGAGGCTTCCGTGTTAGACGGGAAGCTTTTAATTTTATAAATTAATTAAAAAATATGAAAATAAGTTTTATACTTATAAATTAGGCACAAAATTATTAGACATATATTATATTTAAAAATATAAATAACTGAGTCTGACATATCTATGAAACTTTTTAGTTCATGATGATTAGCTTATTACATTGCAGGCAGAAAACAAAAGAAGTCCAGCTTATTATATTTGTTTCACAGATTGAATCTATAAGTTACTTCTCTTTAATACTAATTTAGTATTATAAGCTTCTCTCTCTCTATCTCTCTTTCTCTCTCTCCGTCTCGTCTCTTAAAAACGCACCCTATTCTCTTCTTCTTTATCTGCACATCGCATTTGTTCTTGAATCTCATCCTATTCCTCAGAGAGCCAACAGAGAGAGAGAGAGAGAGAGAGAGAGAGAGAGAGAGAGAGAGAGAGAGAGAGAGAATAATATGTTCCCTCCAAAGAAGGCCTCATCTATGAATTCTCAAGAGAGAGGCATGTGTGTTCAACCTGACTCTGGCCTCGTCCTCACCACTGATCCTAAGCCTCGCCTTCGCTGGACCGTCGAACTCCACGATCGCTTCGTCGATGCTGTCACCCAGCTCGGTGGCCCTGACAGTACTATTCTCATCCTTCTTCACTAATTTTCTTTTTACAGTATTCTCCAGTATCTGAATCAGGGTTCATGGTTGTCTCTCCCAATATATGTGTCTTTTCTGGGACTCAAACTCAAAATTAAGGGGATTTAACGGGACTTTATACCGCTAGACCAACTTTGTGTTGGTCTTTCTTCACTAATTCTTCTATATATATATATATATATATATATTTGATCTTCTTCGATCTTTCTGTAACGTAGGGTTTGTTTTTGTTTGTGTTTTGATGAAACTTGCAGAGGCAACACCGAAGACGATCATGAGGGTGATGGGTGTGAATGGTCTTACGCTCTACCACCTAAAGAGTCACCTTCAGGTTTGCACACAAAACCCTACAATTTGATCTCTTTAATTCACTTTTTTGGTTTTGGTTTTTTTTAATTAAATCTTTTTTTTTCTCATCATCACCTTCTTTTAATTTGTTTATTTTTTGTGATTAGAAATTTAGGCTTGGAAAGCAGCCCCACAAGGACTTCAGCGATCATTCCATCAAGAATGGTATGAGAGGAGGTGACTCTTCTTTCTAGGGTTCCTTATTTTATTTTATTTTTATTTTAAATAATTGAAGAATTTCTTTGAGCTTTTCTTTATCTTTACACTTCATGATATCTTCTTTTATATTTTCCAGCTTCCGCTTTAGAACTTCAACGAAATTCCGCCTCCTCTTCCGCCATGATCGGTCGCAATATGAACGAGTATGCCTTGATTATCAACTTTCTTTTACAACACGCCAACGAATTCGAATATATATATATATATATATATATATATATATATATATATATATATATATATATATATATATATTATTTTTCTATACTTATTTTTTTTTCCTTCTTCTGAGTGTTCTGATGGGAAATTCCAATTTTCCTTGCATACAATATATAGTAACTTATATACTAACTTACACTTATGGTTGGTGCAACTAGGATGCAAATGGAGGTGCAGAGACGGCTTCACGAACAACTAGAGGTATTTAAATATTTCATAAATACAATATATATAAGTCCAAATAATCAGTCATCTCTCTGATTATTAATTAACTCTCCCTCTCTATATGATTGAAATCCTTCAATTTTCTGTAAAATTCAATTAACAACATAAATTCTGTCACTATTATATATATGTATATATGGACTTGTTAATTTATTTTTTCTAGTTTGATTAATTAAGGTCTCTATATATATATATATGACAGGTTCAGAAACATCTTCAGCTGAGAATTGAAGCTCAAGGGAAATACATGCAGAGCATATTAGAGAAGGCCTATCAAACACTTGCTGGTGAAAATTTGAAGAACAACATCAATGGAGCTCATCATCTTCATCAAGCCAATATGATCCCTCCTCATCAAGATTTCGCTTCTTCGTTCCCTCTCAACCCTAATTTCCCTTCTTTTCAAGATCAGCTTAACATCTACGGCAGCGGCGGCAGCGATGACCAGCTAGATCATCACCTTCATCATCATCAGTTCATGCCAAATAGCTGCAACCACACAGAAAATCTCTGTGTGGGGATGAACAACAACAACAACAATAATAATAAGAACAAGAGGCCTTTGATTTGGAACAATGAAGACCTAAGGCTTCATCATCAAGATCATCATCTGGGAACTGCTTCTTCTTCTTTGTGTCTTGATACTGATCCTTTTAAGGATGTTTCATTGGATGGAATCACAAGTAGTTCTGAGAATAACAACATTACTATTGATTCTATTTCAGACATTTATGACACTAAGGCTTTACTTCATCATCAAGAGGACACTTTGGGGGATATTAGTACCACTGATAATAAGAAGCTTATTGAAAGGCCTTCACCAAAAAGGGCACAGTCCCTTCAACCAGCAGATCAAAGGATGAGTCCTATGATTAGCACTGGTACACCATTTTAGATTTTTATTTTGTTTTTGAAACTGAGATCTTAATTATTATTATTATTGTACGGTCAAGATCTAGGGTTTTGCATATATGATATCTAGGCTTATTAAGTATCTCGTTTTATCTAGTATTATTGGATGTTGTATAATGCCTTTGCATGGCAAACCGTAAGTCATGTTCTAATCTTGTTTTTTCTTTCTTTCTTTGTTTTTTTTGAGGGCGTCAGTAATTGAGTCATGTTCTAATATGAGGACGCATAATTGTACTTCCATCATATGTGTGAGCATTCTCACTTGTACCAATTCAAAATTGCATCAATAACATTAGTTTTATTGCATTATATTGATGAATTTGGTTAATTAAGTATAGAGTAATTGATCATATGATATGATGGTAATTAACTTGCACTCCATCAGTTGTAAGTGTAAGAACTAATAAAGGAATTGCTTTGATACTAAATGTAAGACCTTTGCCTTCCAAATTTATAATTTCTTTCATGAACTCTCCATATTTAATTTATTACACAATTAACGGGGTTTTTTCATCAAGTGAGTAGTTTTCAGGACAAATGATTAAAATGAATACCTTAGAGAAACCAACACATATCTTTTTTAATAAACAACTAACTTAACCAATTTTTTTAAGCTCAACAAATTAGTTATATAGTTCTTGTATTTAAAACTCAAGGGAATAACACTTAATTGCCTTCATATATACCTGGACATTATCAAGGACACGTAAAATTTATTTAAAGCTGCGTATATGCCTTTTTCCTCTGTCCATCGATGGTTTTCTTTTTATATCTTTCTCTGCTAATATATTTTAGAAGAAAAATGTTTAATGATGGTACGTAAATTTAAAAATACATAAGCTTTGTATGTTTTTTACTCAATTATAATTTCTTCTTGGAGATAAAAATTACTTATTTTCATCAATAGAATCTTGAAGTAACAGCATAAGTAAACTCATGAATCCAATAAGAGTTAGTTCTGATAAATCTTTTGTTTATTTTTACCTTTGACTAGCGACTTCCATACCAACTCTACTTGGATATATATATATATATATATTATTTGAGGATTTCGAGGATTTTAACTACTTAACGAAATAACGAACCTTTATAGGCTATGATGAAGTTAGTTAATACAAGTCAGTCAGTTATAAGTGTATAAGCTAATGATTGGAGGCAAATCTCTCTCTGGAAAATAGAAAAACAAACCCAAATCAGAGATTCTTTATGCTCATCATCAATGAAAAACACGAAGTGAAAAAAAGATAGTATAGAGTGAAGAAGGTGGTGGGGGGAAAGGTAAAAAGTGGAAAAGAGAATATATATAATGAACTTTGAGAATGAATGAAGGCGAAGTCGTTGTGGAGAGAATAGGGACAACATTGGCAGACATTAATTCCATGTTGTTTGGTAGCTTTCTCTTGAAGCTGCTAAGGCATAAATTGAAACCGACACATAGTATCTGTCTTTCACACAACTCTTCTTTCTTTCTCTTTCTTTTTTTCTCTCTCTCTTTACTGCTTCTCCATATTCCTTGCGAATATAACTTCTTTATCTTCATCATATTCTCTAGACTACAACTCCAACTCACCACCTTCGCTCGCCAACTTCTGCTTCTAATCTCATTATAGTACTCTCTAAATACTTCATCTGATCCTTAATATAAGACATATTTACCTAATTTGATTATATTAAAGAAGTTAATTAATATGATACATGTGTATTTTCTAAAACATTCTAGTAATCTTCTGTTTAGTTAAATTAGTTAATATAAATAACATAATTGGTACAAGGGATTTGCCTGGGGGATTTTATAAGTTGAATTTAAAAAGATTAGAGAGGCAGGGTTAAAAGTTTTAAATTAATTTTTCACACTTTTTCATGTTACATTTTCTCTTTATTAAAATTTTATGACCCCACTTCTTCAATTTCTTTAAATTCAACTCATAATTTTTTATTTTCCCTCCATTTCCTCCTTTCCCCTCATACCAAACAGCCCCTATATGTATTATGCAGAATTTATGTTTACTTGTTATACATTTTATATTTTACATTATTATAGGATTTTTTATTGTCAAAATTTACACATTTTTTTCTAAAATTAAAAAAAATTATATGCCTTTGTCTTTATCTTGTGTTTTCTTAAGCTCTTTTATTTTCGAAGCACATACGAACTCCCTTAAAAACAAAATATGAACAGTTTCAATAAAGATGTTTCTTAGAGTTTGCAAAATTAAATATTAAACAACAGCAACAAATCATTCATTCTAATATAATCTGTGCAGAACTATATATAAATTATGGGCTTTATGTGGATTTAGCTAGTTACACAAAAATATCTACACTTTATATATTCTCGCAAGAAAACCAACATATAGGGGACCCTATCAAAAAGGAAGCAAAAGCCAACCATAATAGTGCAAATAGCATTCAGGGGCTACTTGGTACATGTAGAATGATAGCAAATAGGGAAAAATAAAATTGACAAAAAGGCTTCTACGAGGAGATATCATAGTTTTATTTGCATTTTCAAATTTACTGAAATTAATTAACCGTGAAGTTTTTACAGTTTTGTCTTTTGTGCCAATATAATTAAGTTATCGAAACCCCATTAATTAGCTTAGACCAGAGTATGTAATGGATTGAACAATTCAATACTTGAAATATAGTTTAAAGAAAGAAAGAAAGAAAGAAAAGAAAGACAAGAGGTCGACAATCCTTTAACTATATTGTACTTCTTTAGATAATATGTAGTGATCTTTTGATACAGTTTCTTCAGAGATAGACCTAGGATTACTATAGCTATAGCCTTGCCTTCCAGAGTGTAAACTGTCTCTTTAAATCAAGTATAATATATGTGTCTACTTGCATATCTATATCTATACGCGCCTGCTCACATGCTCACATGCCTCTCTCTCTCTCTCTCTCTGAAGATCCATGAAGCTTCTCTTTGCTGTGAAATTAAATAAAAATAAAATAAAAGGTGGTGGTGGTGGTGGGTGCCAATAACTTTATTGGTCGCAGAGAAATTTTATAAGCACTAGCAAGTTGGCCAGAAAGTTGAACATATAGCTTCCTCTCTCACTCACTCACTCTCATCTCACTATAGTATAGTAGTAAGACTGGCATGGAAGAGAGTACTCAGAGAAAGAAAGAAAGAAGGAATGAGAGAAAGAAGGAAAAAGATAATAAAGCCTAAAGAGTAGGAAGAATACAACGCACTCCCATGCGTGCACATATCGAGGAAGCTTCTATCTTTACGTGCACAAAGTCACTCCTCTTACCATTTAAAGCTGAATATCTATATGCCCGATCATATGCTCATGCATCTCCAGATCTACCACCTTTAATTTGCTTTTTCTTTCATTTCTTTTTCTTTTTTATTTTCCCCTCCTATTACTCCCTCCAGTCCTAAATGTTAAACTTATTTATCTAATTTGGAGAGATTAAAGAAGCTAAATAAATACTTAATTATATAGCATATGTGACATGATTCCCCTAAAATATATACTTCTATGTTACATTAGATTAGATATAATTAGGACCAAAATTCAGTTCCAAACTACTCATATGTTCCTCATTCAAGGCGGGAGGGAGTATTAAATTTCATGCATTCATTGCCAGTTTTGTAAGTATAATATGCATGATTATATATGTTAAAGAAAGGTGAGTGCTTATATATATATATATATATATATATATATATTTGATAGTAATTAGCATTATAATCCCTCCAATAATAAATATAGAAACAAGATATGAGGTTTATTTTGTTCGTAAGTATAATATCTAAATCCACTTTGTCTTCTAAATGTATAATTTTTCTCTCAAAATATCCCTATTGATTACACAAATTAAGAGAATTTTCATCAAGGGATGGTTCTAAATGCACGTGATTAAAGAGGGTATTTCAGGTAAACCAACGCACATTTGTAGCAAATAACTAATTAAACTAATTTTCTTAATACCCGTAAATCATATACAGCTCATACATTGTAAGAATTTTGTGTTTTTTTGGGGGGGGGGGGGGAGTATTACTATTAGTCCGGTTCAGACAGAAAGACATTTCTTGGATCATAGTTTTCGGGTTTCTGAAAGAAGATAAGGAGTGAGTTAGCTAGGAAGTTGATGATCAAGAGTGGTCAAGGCATGTGCACGAGGATCGATGGTCATGTGAAATCATTAGCATATGGATTCAAACAAACTTTATGTTGTGTTTTACTATATCTGAGTCGATCCAAGCTTCGTTTGTCTAAAGAGTACATGTTCCATTATTATTATTATTATTATTGTTATTATTATTATTGTTATTGTTCTTATTGTTATTGTTGTTGTTATTATTGTTGTTGTTATTATTGTATATAAATTTTGCTCTAACAAAGTAAAGTGGAGAAGCTTCTTTTGTCCCCACCACTTCCTGTCCCTTCCCTTCTCTCACTGACACCTTAAGAGCTTACTAAAATTCACAAGTTCAGATACCATATCTGCAGGAAATAAGAAGTGAAATATATATAACTGTCACCCTTCTTTTTCGGTTGTTTATTAGTCTTTTAAGAAATGAGTGAGTAATTAATATTATGGAGTCATTAGAGTAATTGGTCAAAGGTCAATGAATCTAGTGCAGTGTGTGAGTTTCCAGCTCAATACAGCTCTTGATCTCTTGTTTGGATCCGACGACTATCTATCGAGGAAATGGGTAAAGTGGGAAAATGAGCTGAAGCGAATTTGGGAGATCGGAATTGTATTATGTGTACAAGACGACATGCATGCATGCTGATCTGTACCCTAAGGTAAGTACACGTAAGCATATAACTTAGCTGAGTTAACCATTTTGACTCAAGACCCAACAATTTATTTGGTTTTCTTGACATGATTGTTTTGTTGGGTCAGATTTGAATATTATCGGCCCCATTAGAGGTATTTCCTCCAAAGATATTTCCTACATTTACACGGAGTTGAATTCAAGACCTCACCTTGTGCTTAAGTGTGCATATAATATAACCATCTTTCAATACTTTTGTCTCGCTACATCATTTAATTTGGTGCTCCAAGTGAAATAGTACTCACTACGATCCATTTTATAAGGAATATTCTCTCTCTCATAGTGGTGATCCTTAATATAAGGAACATATTATTTATCTAAAATTTTAAACTGATATTTCCATTTTACCCTCGTTAAATTAATCATTATCACTTTGCGATAAATTTCCACCGCCTATCTATCATGCACACTCTTTCTAAATAAGAATATAATTGAAAAGAAATGTACATAAATTACCATTTATTTCTATTAACTAATTTTAGAGCAGTGTAATTTTGGTAGTTGCTCATTATAAAACGGACTGGAGGGAGTATCATTTTAAAACCTACCATGGATGACATATAGCATAAGATTGAAATGAACCAAATTTTCTTAATTGAATTGGACAAAGTACCTGTCCTACAATCTATGTAGCTTACCCTATTTAGTAGGATATTTTTTTGGGGTCAAATTGGACAAAATATCAATATGAATTCTCATAATATGATTTTAAAACTGTTATGAGTTTCATATCACGGAGCATCATAAGTAAAGTCAAGGGGATCTTCTTTCTAATAGGCTAGTTCTTTGGCAGCATTGGACTCTCTGTAGACTTATATAACAAAGGTGTTCTTATTGAGAGCTTGACATTCATAAAGAGGGCCTGTCACAGAGGATTCTGACCAATAGCAGATGACATATAGCAGAAGATTGAAATGAATAAAATACCAATATGGACTACACAAAATTCAGATCTTGGGATGATGAATCTCTCAAGCGATAGAACTCTATTATTAATGAATTATTATCTGAGATCTGCATAAAGTGGAGAATTTTAAAGTAATTATGTATTGTACTTTGCTGCAAAAGCAAAAACAAGACAAGGAAATCCCTTTTGATGAAGAGCAATATATATAGAAGATTTACGTACACAAGTTATCTTCATTTGCTATTTTTATCTTTAAATTTGTGTCCTTTCTTCCACTCTTCTTTTCTATCCCCAATTAATTGAGTGCGTCATCATTGAGTCTGAATTTAATTATAATGTGCCTTTACTTCATAATCAAGCAATGCTATTATGAGGAGACTTTACGGTTTGGTGATAATAACATATGAATTCCCACATACATGGAGAGTAACCAAAGTGTACGTAGATATTCTTACAATTTGGAAAACTTATGCCTCCTTCAATCAACCATTACTTTAACATAACATAGCTTTTCACGTATGATTATTACTTGTGTATCTGTCACACGCTTTGCTTTTTCTACGATCTCTCTCTCACTCTCACTCTCACTCTCTCATTGGTGGTTTGCTTAATGGCAAAGCATTCACATGTTTTTGCCTAATCCCGCTCTCTTAATTACAGCCAGCAGATTAGTTGTTTAATTAAGCAAGAGCATTAGTACATGTATATATATGTTGAGGCTATCTTAAGTAATTAAAGACTTGTTTGTTGGATGAGATGTGGATGTTGTTTTTCTATATGATGAAGGGGTGTTTCACCTCTCCTAATAAGGATGTGTTTCTTTAGATTTGAACTTGTACTTTTTTTCTTAAAAGATGAAGCCTCTCACTACCTCAACCAATAGTTTGTTGGTTATATATATTAATATATGACACTGTGTTTTAGTGTTTATAATTTGCATCAAAGATAAAACCTACACAGATAATCATGGGCCTCTGAAAGAATAAGAACAATCAAAGATGTTGATAATGGGCCTACCCATCAGCAAGTCGTCCTTAAGCCTACTAATTAATCTTTGGACCACGTAGCTATTTAGGTCCAGGGTAGTAATTTAGACCTTACATTTTATGCCCGTTTATTTGCTGCGTCACCTAATTTTTTTCCCTAGGAAAGTACATATTTAAAAATTTTCTTGGCCAAAAACATCTAAATTTGAGCTAGAGCAATTACGTACTTTCGGCAAGTGCACCTCTTCTTTAGCTATATGTAACATATATTTAGATATATATGCAAATGACTTTTGTTTTAAGGACTCCTGCATAATTTGCAGAGTTAAAGAGCTGTGCACGTTAAAAATGAGTTGTGTCATATCTTTTTGGCCTTTAAGATTTTTAAATATGTACTTTTCATCAATTTTTCTTATAACCAAAATATACCTTAATGACTTTTAATGTTGTTATAGAGTGAAATGAGGTTGTACAAATTATTTAAGGGTTAATATGTTTGATTCTTATAGTCTATCATCATTTTAGTTTTTGCCTCTTAAGGGGCAAAATTGCTTACGCTCTAGTTAATTACTGGGACTACCGTTTTAAGAGAAAAGAAATTTGATGATCAAAGCTTGTAGTTTCATACTATAGGACTAAAATTAAAATGATGGCAAAGTATAAAGACCACACCTTTGAATTAACCCTTATTTTTAAAATTGCACATTTTACATTTTACTTATGTTCACACATTACTATAAATTTAGGCATTTATAACGCTTAATACATAATGGTTACAACTAATAAACGCCATGTATGTCAAGGTAGAGGTCACACAAGGATATGTAACGCTTAAACATAATAGTTAATGATGGGCACCATCATGTATTTAGAGGTGGAATTCGCGAAAACACAAACGTAACAGCTGTAACTAATAACCGTCATTTATTTAGTCATCACTACTATTGTCGTCATGGTCTTGTTTCATCCTCATCATTAGAGGAGGGAGATGAGGTTAAAAATTAATAATTGACGGTTATTAATTAAAAATCGTAAAGTATTTTTGTTAGCATACTTAACAGTTCTAAGTTAATATTGTGGTTGATTATGCAATTAACAGTATACACCAATAACTTAAAAAAATTGTCAAATAAATAATGATTATTAAGAATTGACCGTCGCCATTTATATAATATAAAAGATGCGACGGTTTAATAATCCACGAAACCCTCTCTATATAAATGTTTGAAAACTGAACTCAACTTCTCTACTTCCATTTCAACTTCTCAAAGCCAACTTTTGATTCAACAAAACATCATGGACAAGTGCAAGAGAACTTCTGATTCATCATCTAGCAAAAAGCCAAAAGATAAACTCCGTCCGCCAGCAAGCATTGAAGGTCTTGTCCACACAACCTACGAGCTCCATCATATGGCCTAGGTTTACTTGTAAGAGCAAGGATGCGTGGGTCAGTGCTTGAAGGAACTTACCTCTCTTGTTCTCTCTTTGAACAAGAAGGTGGACAAGTTACTGGAGAATGAAGAATCTGATGATGCATCAAATTCTTAAAACATCTCTGTAACTTTTTATTTTTAGTTTGTTTATTTACTTAGTCTTTTTTTTTGTTGTGTAAAATGGTGGTTGTATAATCAACCACCAAAATTTTTAAAAAAAGATATATACATTATGGTTATTAAGCAATAACCATCATTTAGTAGAATACCATGCAAATACATAACGATTGTACTTTATAACTGTCATATATTGTCTCAAAAGAATGACAGTTCTTACAATAAAACTGTCATGAAACTTTAGATGAACAAACAAATGACTTGTCTTCCAACTTCATATTAGAAAAACCACATAATGGTTTCTCTAGAATAATTGTCAAGTAAATGATCCAAACTTTTCCCCTTCCCTACTCTCATGATGAGAATACTCTGTGCTTCTTCGTTCTTCGATGATCAGCACGAGAACTAAGTACCCTTTCATTACCATTACTACGCTCAATTGCTCCTCTTCAACTTCCAACATGTGCAATGATGGTTTGAACCCATCACTTCCAATCTATATAAACTCCCAATTTTCTTATGTTTATCATCCTTCTTTGTTCTTCCAATTATCGCCAAGATGAAATGCGATGTTGAAAACTTGCTAGAAAATCCACAACGTCATCTCCTTCCTCCACCTCCTTCCCCTCATCCACAACCTCCACCACCTCCTTCTTCCCCTTCTCCTCCTCCACAACCTCTGCCTCCACCTCTGACTCAAGTGAAGGCAATGATGCAGCGTACAGAATGCATTGACCATGCAGTGAGGAGGTTGACCGGATATTTGTCGAGTATGAACAGGAAGGTCAATCTCATTTTTGATGAGTATGTGATTGGCCACCATGATCCTGACATACTCCTAGATGATTTAGGTGATTGAGCCATATTTTTATAGGCTTTTTCATGATTAATTTGGGGAATTTAATGTACTTCATATGCCATTATTGCATGATCAAGCACTAATTTGAGTTAGGGACATTTGTATTGCATTAAGTATAATTAGGGAAAAATGGTCATGATTTGTTAATTATTCATGCAATTGATTTCTTGGATTTTTGATGCTACCTTGTGCTTCATCTTGTATTGTATGTGTTTAAGAAGAAAATTGGAGATTTTGGAAAATGTTAATTGGGGTCAAAATTAATATTTTTGAGGACTGGGGAAAATTACATAAAAGGCCTTAGAATTTTTGGAAATTGCAAATCAATGAAAAAAGGGGACCAGAGAAAATTATAGAAAAGGGCCCAGACTTTTAGAAAATTACAACGCCTCACCAATATTTCAAAATTTGCAGTTTAATCCCTTCACAAAACTTACAAAATTTTCATTTGAGTCCCTTAGTCAAAACGCACATTTTGACCAAACAGACTTAGGTCTTTTTCTTCAGCGAAAGTGATGGCTGATATGGAGAAACCTTAGATCAAGTGTCAGGACTCCACTTCTAAACCTGGAACCTGAACCTGAACCTTGCCCTTCTTTATCTTCCAACACCTTCTCTGGTTGTCGGTGACCTTCCTTTCCTAATACCGAAGATCACAGGTTGTGTGGCGCCACGAAGCAAAAGAAAGACACAGATCTTGGAAGAAGGAAGTCAACAAGGAGCAGAGATCCAAAGCTTGGAAGCACCGTGAGAGAGAGAGAGAGAGAGAGAGAGAGAGAGAGAGAGACCACAACGCCGTTTCTCACACAGACCAACCTCATTTCTTCACACAGCGCGATTTGAGAGCTCAGAATCAAGAAGAGGAGATGGAGGCATCGTCGGAAGCTTCTCCCTCCTTGACTGTTAGCTTCTCCTTCTCATACCACTGTCATCAGACCTCCACCTCCACCCACCTTCAGCTGCTGCTTCTTATTCCGGAGTTTTAGCCTAAATCCTTCCAGTTTCATTTCTTCCATTGATTCCAGTGAGATCTTAAGTTGTGATTATTTTAAAGCAATGAGAGGTTAATTCCTTTGCTTCTTGGTGATGAGGATTTATGCTTGAGCTTAATGGACTTCATAGGGGAGTTTTTCTATAATTCTAATAGTCTAGAGTTATATTTTTAGATTTTCTTGTTATAAGAATGTTTGTATATGATTCTGGAACTGAGATTGATGTTAATTTGTCTTTCTTGGTTTGATATTTGTAGTTGAGATTGGATTTTGTAGTGTGAAGATTATATATGTTGAAATTTCTTTGTGATTCAATGAGATTATGTTAATTAGCGTGTTATTGTCTAGTTAATGTGGCTGATTTGTGCCTTTTAGGGGCTGTTTGGCACTCAAATTTAAGAAAACTCATGTTGCATCATTCCATTTTCAATTGCACTTTAAGTGGTTTTAAACAATATCTCAAGAGCAAGGAGTTAAGTTTGTTTGTAGGAGCTATGATTAATTTGGAATATTGGACTCAAGTGTTATCTTGAGGTTACTTTTTAAGACTTGATGAAATTTTAATTCCCAATATCTTTTTGAGCAAGGACAGTCACTTTCTTCATTATCAAGAGTATCCATCATTCATATTTTCCATATCCAATTCCATTTACTCATTCACCTTTTTTAAAAAATACCAAAAATAATAGTTTAGCATTTAATTAAATTGCATTCCTCTTGTAGTTATAAATTTCAAAAACTCAAAACCAATTTTCCCTTATTTTCATTGCATTTGCATGACATTTAGATTTCTTAGGAATCAATAAAAGGCTCCTTAAGAAGAGAGAATGGTCTTAGGTTTGCCTATACACAATCCTTCATGAATTTTTGATTGTGGACCCTAAGGCTTACGATAAAAAGGTCTTCATCATCAAGTCACTTCTTTGGTGACGAGTATCGTGATGATGTGTGATTTGTTGTGAATTTATTAAACTTTTGATTCATTCAAATTGAAGAAAGCAAAAATTCCTAAATTTACAGCAAACCTTAGATCATCTATCAGGAAACTAGTCATTAGAGGGTGATATTTTTTTTGTTTTATTTTTGTAAAATATATATTAGATCCCATGTTTTGATGATAACAAAGCTTAAGAAAGTGTTTTGCATGAGAGAAAACACTTTAGATTGTTTTGAAACTACATAATGAACATCTTTGTGAAAATTTGTTGTTCACTCGAGTGGTTACTTGAGTGAAGTGTTAAACCTTGGTTAGCGATCTCTGAAATAATGGTGAAGTACTTTATGAACATTTTCAGTTGATCACTCAAGTGACTACTTGAGTGATGTGTTTTTTGATAAAAGATCACCACAATGCTTACTAGAAGTGATAAACTGTTCAGAACTATGATAACTCAAGTGACCACTCAAGTGATACCAAAATTCGTCATCACTTCCACTTCAGCATGGTGACCAAGATAGTGTTTTGGTTTTTGGAAAAAATTTTAGTAAGAGATCACTCAACCACTCGAGCAATGAGATATAAAGCGTATCACTATCAGACCATCATAGTGGGTCATCTGGTGATCAGTTTTTTGGAAAAATATTTCAAACTAGACCACTTGAGTGATGTTTCAAATTTTCATAACTATCATTTCACCATAGTGATCTAGCATAGCGATCAGTCTTCTAAGAATATTTCAAAGAGAAGATCACTCAAGTGACTGCATGAGTGATGTGTTAAATTTTCATCACTATCACTTCACCACAGTGATCCTGTTCTAGTGATTAGCCTTATGAAAATTTACTAAGAGAAGATTACTTGACTGATCACTCAAGTGATGTGTGAAAAAGTAGATTACTAGCACAACACCACAGTGACTCTGGTAGTGCTCAATATTTTTGAAAATGTTTTAAAGACAAGATCACTCAAGTGACCACTCAAGTAATGTGTAAAAAGAGAATCACTACCATTGCACCACGGTGATGCTATCTGGTAATCTATTTCCTTTTAAAAGAAAAAGAAACAACATTACTCGAGTGATCCTATTAAACATACTTATCACCACCAGTTCACCTCAGTGAAATACCTAGTGATCTATTTTTAAAAGAAATAGGATTACTTGAGTAACCACTCGAGTGATCCTATTTTTATACATCACTACCATTTTGCTACAGTGAGCCAACCAGTGATCTGACTTGTTTTCAAATTGACTATGTAAAGACTACTTGAGTGATGCAGTTCTAAAAAATAGAGCAGCGTCTCATAAATCTTAATACTCATTCAAATATATCATAAACTTATTCTTATTGTTTCTAATTGGACTAACACTTCATTATACTAGTGCTTAACCATACTACATGTGTTTAATCAAGGATTAAATGAAGATTAGCGAAAAGCACTTTTGTGTTAGAGCATTAAATGCATCGAGCTCAAACACACTTCAATCCTCTTCACCTCTAACGGCTAAATCAAAGGACAAAAGGAACAATTTGACATGCTCAACGGACAGAAGCAAAGACCTAACACTCTAACGGCTACATTCAAGGGCAACAATATTCAAACATTCTCACACTATAAATAGAAGTGCATTGAAGACGGAGCAAAAAAGGCAACACTATGCATTTAATTACTATTATATTCATTTCTATGTCTCAAAGCTCAATCTCTGTGTGAATTTGTACTTCAATGATAATTTATTTACTCTTGTGAGAGAATATACTTAATCATTTACTTCTGTTGAGATACTCAAGGTAGTGGGACCTTGAGTGGGCATTGATTGCAAAGTGTAAGGGGGAGCGAGTGTTCTTGGAAAAAGAACTAGCTTATACTGAGGCACCAAGAGCCTTGTGAATCTTGAAAGATAGTGTAAATCTCATATAAGTCTTTTGGGGACTGGACGTAAGTCAAGTGGATTGAACCGAACCAGTATAAATCTCTCGTGTCTACCTTTAGTAATATCTCTCTAACTCTTCTCTCTTTACTTGGTTTGCGTTGAAATTTAAAATTCTTAAAATAACCCAATTCACCCCTTTGTAGGTGAAAGGCTTGAACTAACAATATGAAAATGTAATTATCTGAGCACTAGTTGCCCAAAAAATTAAAAACATAATAATAACATACCTCACAGTTATTAACTGATAACCATGATATATGTATATGTTAAAATAATAACATAAGTCATGGTTATTAACAAAGAACCATAGTAAATATAAACAAATAATTAACATTTTTATCGATACAACCGTTATATAAAGTCTTTAGCATGAGAACCCAAAAAAACCCTACCCTTCCTTTTCTATTTAAGCGTTTGAAACAGAACACACTTGACACTTAGTTAGTTCAAACGAAACCCGCCAATATTGTAACCTTAGTACTCCTGTTGTCTTTTTCAGCCGTTGAGAGTAGCTTTTAGCAAAAAAGCTTTCATCTTACTTTTCAGCGATGGCCACGCTAGTCAATACCTTCTCACTTGTCTCAGCAACTGCTGAGCAAATTGCTTTTGCTTGTGTTTTCATTGTTTGTGAGCTCTTGTTAGGTTGTATTCTTTTATTGCTCTATTCTCCTTATTCGATTGAGGTTCCTTTGTGAAGTCACTACGCGATAAAGCATTTAAGGTGACATTAGCTTGCTTTTGTGAAGTTATGTTTTTTTTGAAAAACCTATTATTGCTCTGATCAAAGGTCCATTTCCTATTACAAAAAGTTGTCAACCTATTGCTTTGACTAAAGGTTCCCACTTTATTGATATTTTTTATGTAACTTCTGGAGCTATGATCTCTAAGTAAATACATCTCCTTTTTTGGAAGTATCCATATCTTTAGAAGTTACTTCAAAAATTTCAATAGGTGGGATGAATAAACTAGTTCAAATGTACCGATAAGAGTAATACATGAACAAGCTCTGTGAATAAACTAGTTCAGATGTATCGAGAGTCACGAACAATCTTTGTGAATAATTTATTGTTGTGAAGTTATGTTTTTTTGGACATCCCATTATTGCTCTGACTGAAGGTTCATCTCCTATCTTTCTATTGAGTAGGTGGCACCAAATTAAACATTATGAAATTCAATATTATGATCAGTCCTAGACTCTTCAATGTGAGAGTTTCGGAGCTACTTGGTCTCATCTCTATATTATAATAGAGTAGTACTTCCCACATCTAGTAGCCATGTAATTTGGATGGATTAAGATTTTCTAGACTCTGTGGCTAGAATCAATTGCACTTCTGATCTATATATATAATAATATAGGTGTTCACCTATACATTGTGTCTCTTCAGCAGTTATGCTTGGAAAGCAAAAGAAGATAGGGAAAAAACAAATATCCTTATTAGAAAGGGCGTAGGGGTTATGCAAAGCTTTGAGTTTAAGGGTTTGCATACCCCTCCGCCTTTTTTTTACAGGAGTATATGTTTTTTCCCTAGAGTCCTTTGCTTTCCAGGAGTTAATTTCTGTAAAGAGACACAATTATATATAGGTCACTGGTTATGTTATCACTTATATATGTCAATAGTTGCCATTGATTCTTCTTACAAAGCTTGAAATGTCTTGATTCATGTCAAATTGCATAGCCACTCAATGTGAAAGGTGCTACTGTTCTATTATATATATATATATATAGAGTAGGTCAACTAGCTCAGAAACTCTTACTTGAAGAGTCTTATATCTATGTATCACGGTTATTATATAAAATCATCATGTATTATAAATGTTTGGTTTGACATAACCTTAGCGACATTGGGGTCAAATCACAAAATTTACCACGGATTAAATGCAGTATAGTGCAAACAACTCATGATCATTTTTTTATTAAGGAGCCTTTTATTTTAATTCCCTAGGTTAGACTAAATGCTAAAAACAAGGTTAGAAGTGGGGTTTTGGAATTGATTTTCTCTAAATTAAAATTCATGAAAATAAAACTCTTTTTGGTATTTTTGGAAAACAATTGAGAAATGATTTGGATTAAAAAGGATTATATGATAAAATGAATCCTGGTAGCAAATTTGGTGACTTTCTTGGCTTCTTAAAATATTTTTAGGAGTCAATTTTATATCAAGTCAAATTAAAAACCCTAAGTAATCGCATTAGATCTAATCTACCTAATTAATGACTAATCCTACAATTGCATTGATAAACATCTATTAGATAAATTGTTAAAACCCACTTGATGTGTATTTGAAAATTACTTAATGCACTTGCTTAAGTGGGGTTAAACATTTAGGTTAGACTAAATACTAAAAACACGGTTAGAAGTGGGGTTTTGGAATTGATTTTCTCTCAATTAAAATTCATGAAAATAAAACTTCTTTTGGTATTTTTGAAAAATGATTGAGAAATGATTTGGATTAAAAATGATGATATGATAAAATGAATCCTGGTAGCAAATTTGGTGACTTTCCTGGCTTCTTAAAATATTTTTAGGAGTTAATTTTACATCAAGTCAAATTCAAAACCCTAAGTAATCGCATTAGATCTAATCTACCTAATTAATGACTAATCCTACAATTATATTGATAATAATCTCTTAGATAAATTATTAAAACCCACTTGATGTGTGTTTGAAAATTACTTAATGCACTTGCTTCCTCTTAAATGAGAGCACAATCACAACACTCAAATTCAGATAAATCCATCATACATCCTAGTAATCATATTGAATGCATAACTTCATTAATTCAAAAAGAAATAAGTTCAACAAGATCCAAGTGTCCCAATACAAAAGTTAACATAAGAACAATCCATCATAGACAAATAACACTTATCTAAGTCTCAAAAACAAACATATACCAATACAAAATTAATCCAAACAGAACATGATACATGAATTGAGCTAATGGAAAATAATGAACTCCCTTTTGTAGCATATTGAAGCTCTAGCCACTTCTTCTAGCACCAAGACTCAAGCAAATTAGCCTCCCATGATCTTAATTACACCTATAGCATCTTGAAAACATATACTAGAGAATAGAAAATAGAGAATCTCAGAGACCGAGTCACAGAGATTAGAGAATGGGGCTGTCGGTCTGGTTGAGAAAAGAGAGCAATGAAGGTGAAGGAAAGTGAAAAGAAATTACGAGATGATGGAGAGAGAGAGAGAGAGAGAGAGCACAATCTGTAATGGAGAAAATGAGAGAGGTGGCTACTCGGTCCATTGAGAAAGTGAAGGAACTACAATGGTGGTGATGGTACTTGACTATGGTGAAAAGAAGGAGGTAGGACGAATCTGGAATGGGGACAAGAAAGAAGGAAAGAAGAGTTCGCCGAGATCTGGAGATACACGCCGGAATGTTCAAAGTTCCGTTGGAAACTTCATGAACTCGCTAGACAACTCAAAGAAGGGACGAATGGTGCTTTGAGCTCTCACAGCACACTCTCTGTTTTCTTGAATGGTGATTGAACCATATTTTTATATGAATTTTCCATGATTAATTTGGGATTTTAATGTATTTTCTAGGACATTATTGCATTATTAAGCATTACTTTTGGTTAGGGACAATTATTTTGAATTAATGGGAATTAGGGGCAAAATGGTCAAAATTCATTAGTTATTATTTTTTTTATATATCGTCCCTTGAACTTTTGATATTACCTTGTACGTAATGCTCTCACGGCATTTCAGATGTTTGAAAGAAAATTGTAAATTTTGGAGCTCAAATTAATATTTTGAAGATAGGGGAAAATCACATAAAGGGGCCCTAGATTTTGGGAAAATTACAAAATCATGAAGAAAAGGATAGGGTAGAAATACAGATAAAGACCCAAAAGTATCAGAAATTTTAGTCCAGCCTCACAACTATTTCAAAATATTACACTTTGGTCCTTCCTTCAGAACTTTTTAAGTTTGCAAATAGGTCCCTGGTCAAAACTTGCGTTTTGACTAGGACCTACGCATTGTTCCCTTTCTTCATCAGCAAATAACACAAACCCAACTGGGTTGGAGAAAAATAGAGACTAGGGAATTGGGTAACTGTTTATGGGCCCGCCTGTATTTGAAGCTTAAGAACATACTAAACTTCAGCCCAAGATGGAGACCCGATTGGACAGACCTGAGAGAGGAGATCAGCTGGGGGAGAGAGCTGATATACAAGAGGAGGGCACCACAACATAGAGGTAGAACCTGGTACACGATACCCTCACCTTTATCTTCCTCTCTTACAGGCGGCACCATCAACCACTACAGTCGCCGGCGAGCTCCACCGTCCATCATTGTTGCAGAGCTGAGAGAATCAGTTAGGGGCGCCGTGGAGCTTCTAGACAGCAGAGGAAGCTGAGAGAAGAGGGAATGAGACGGATGAACCACCATCATCGAAGACCTTCCGCCGTCAACCGAACCACAGCTCACCAGTGACAGCTTCGTTTTTCACCATCGGAACCACCAGACCACCATTGTCACTGATCCTCTGTTTCTCCTTTACATTCCACTTTCACCGTCACTGTCCTTCTTCCAACCAGGTTCACCACCGTCGCCCAACCTCCTGAGTCCTTTAACATCTTATGTTCTCATATTGTAGCCACCCACTTTACTCACCACAGCTATAGCTCCACCGCTTAACACTACTCTCTTCTTTCCCATTGAGCCGATATTGATATTAGCTTTATTGGATATTTTGGTTGGGAAACTGATATGAATTGTGGCAATGGCTATGTGTGACTAATTTTCCTTTGCTTATTGGTGATGAAGACATGTGCTTGAGCTTCAAGAGCTATATAGGGGAGTTCTTTTGCTATCATTCCATTAGTCTAGAATTACATATTTGGATTGCCCAGTTTTAGGAATTTTTATATATGTGATTTTGGAACTGAGATTGATGTTAATTGTCTTTATTGGTTTGATATTTGTAGTTGAGATTGGATTTTGTAGTGTGAAAATTATATATGTTTGAATTTCTTTGTGGTTGCAATGAGATTATGTTAATTGGCATATTATTGTCTGATTAATGTGATTGATTTATGCCCTTGAGGGGCTGTTTAGCACTCAATTTCAAGAAGACTCATGTTGCATTATTCCAATTCTAATTGCACTCTAAGTGGTTCCTAATAGTGCCTTAAGGGATAGTTACTAGTTGCGTTCGCAGGAGTAATTATTAATCAAGAACACTAGATCCGAGCGATCGTTTGAGGTTTTACTTTGAAGACTTGCAGAAAATTAACTCCCATAATCTTTTTGAGCAAGGATTGTCACTTCTTCATTACTAAGAGCATTCATTATTCATATTTCTAATTCCAAATTCCTTTCCATTCACTCCTTCATCATTTTTATAGAAAAGGTAAAAAATAAAAAATAAAAATAGTAGTTTAGGGATTTTAATTAAATTGCATCTTTCTTTTAGTTATTAATTTGAAAAAAAAACCCCAAAAATCTATTTCCCCTTTGTTTTATTGCATTTGCGTGATAATTAGATTACTTAGGTAGTTCAATAAAGGTTACTCAAGAGAACGACCCAAGTGTTGCATTATACTGCAATTCTTGGTTATAAATATTTTGCATTTGAGCCCAAGGCGTAAAGACATGGTCAAATAAAATGGTGTTCACTGCTCCTCTTCTGTTTTGATATGGTGCGGCGGTGGTTCTCGGCTCAAACTCACGGCCTTCAAATCTGTTACTCCATCTCTTTCCCTCTTATTCCAAGCTATCTCCCATCGACGAAGCTCTTCGGTCATCCTAGATTCAGCTCGCAACACTGTGGGTCTCTTGTCTATGGTGGTGGAGGAAGGTTGCTCGTTGGTGAAAGGCGAATGTGGAGTGGAGAAGGATCCAAATGCTCTCTGTCCACAGCGCTCTCAGCTTCCCCTCTCGGGTCATCTTCTTGTTGAAGGAGAAAAGTGCAGGTCAAACTTGACGCAGCCCTGGTCAAAACACAAGTTTTGTTCAGGGACTAAAGTGAGAAGATTTAAAATGTTTCTAGAGGGACTTAACTGAAAATATTTGAAATTTTTTGAGGCTCAACCGTAAGTTCCTAAACATATGGGTTCTTTTATGTGGTTTTATCTAGGCCCTTTTCTCCACAGTTTTGTAATTTTCAGAAATTGTGAGGGCCTTTTCTATAGTTCCCCAGTCTTTAAAATATTAATTCTGAATCTCCAAAATCTCCAATTTTCTTCCTAAACACTTACAATGCAAACTTAAGTGCAAAGTAGCATCAAAAGTCCAAGAAATCATTTGTATAAATAATTAACCAATTATGACAATTTTGCCCCTAATTATACTTACTTCAATACAAATGTCCCTAACTCAAATTATTGTTTAATCATGCAATGTTGTCCCAAGAAATACATTAAAAATCTCAAATTAATCATGAAAAATCATATAAAAATTATGGTTCAATCAATGTTCACGATTTTTATTTATAAACCGTTATTTATGTATTTAATACATAATGGTTGTCTACATGAAACTATTGTTAAATTTCATTAAAAGTTACGGTTCTTATATACAAACCATTATATATGTTACTAAATAAATAAATGTTATAAAATAAGACCGTTATGTATCATGCAAGTATTATTATATATTATGATGGTTGTTTACGTCTGCCCGTTAATTATTATCACAGCAATGGGCAGATCTTGGCCTTACCAAATGTTAATATATAATGAGTGTTATATTTTAACTATTATAATAGATCCATAATAAATAACGGTTTGGAATGATAATGTATCTGTGCCGAGCTTTTATAGCGCCCGCATATATGATACTTCAAAACCATTATATATGATAATTAATAACCATCATATATCACGATTTCTGTAGCAATGACATATAATAATTGGGAACAAGTTTATATAATTAAGCCAATTTACACACGAATAATATTCTCAAAAGTAACTTATTCCATTTCGCATTCCCTTACAATTTGTCATTTTAGCTTATTGACTTCAATACACCAACTACTCATTACAACAACTTCTACATTAATAAACAAAAAACAAAAGAAATTACATACATACACCCACCCTACCAATATACTCTAACTATACCTTGCCCCCGAAGTAAAATTACAATTCTAAACCCTAACTAAAGGAAGAATTATATCGAAGGACTTAGATCTTAAAAAATTAAAGTTAAATGATCTTAACATTTCTAATTATTTTCAAGGACTAATTTAATGATACTTTTCTTAAAAAACTGTGATTTCTGAAAATAATTATAATCTTTAAGGTCTTTTAAAGTAAATTTTTTAAAACCTAGGTCCTTTGATATAATTTTTTTGGGAAATAAAAAACCCTACTCTGAGTTTATTTAATTAAGGAGAATTCAAATTATCATGGATATCAGCTGGAGGAATGAAGTGATCCATGGAGAGTCCTGGAACGTTGAACATAATATCATCAATGGTCCAGATCTCTTCCATTCTGGTTCGGCTATGCTGCATCGACATCTCTCCAAATCGGAACACCGTCGCAATGGATCGCCCTCGATGAGCGATCAAGATTCCGTCAACGTCTCTGTAGTCACCAATGGTGCTGCCTATGGTGGTCTCCCAATAGACTGTATCATTATCCTCTGGGGTTTGAATCCTTGTGAGGTGAGAGTCCTCCAAGTATACAAGGAGACCACTCTTTTGACAAAAATACCCATACAATATGTGCCTTATTACCTCAGCTGGACCCTCGCTTCGTTCAACCACAGCCGCTCGATCAGCTGATACTTTTAGGACAAAGCAATCAACGTCTCCGATTCTATTTTCGCCCAAGCATTGGGCATTGGCGAATAAGCTGGCTGTGCTCTTTGGATCCAACCCCTGTGATGAGGGGAAAAAAATTACCGAGATTAGTAAAGTTTTGTTGAGTCAGCTCACTAGGGCCTGGATAAACCTGAGGCTTAAATAGTATTTATAGAGGTATTTATATAAAGTGCCTAATAACAATATCATTACAATGATAGTAAGATTTGAGCTCATGATCTAATAGGTTATGAGCTTACTTCTTATCAACTGAACCAATATTTATTAAACCAATATAGTCTAATAGTATGAAAACTCTTTTATAAATGAAGGGTAACAAATTAGATATTAAATATGTGACCTCTCACTTAGGAGGGAACCTTCATACCTCTAGATTAAATAGTCATTGACACCCCATTTGTAATATTTAATTATTAGAATGTGCTTCTTTAAATCAAAAAATCAAGGTAAAGACGTAAAGTTACCAAAAAATCCTCTATGGAAAAATTTATTGTCCAAAAGTATTTAAAGAGCCACATCATTAAACGGACAATCCTTTTTAGTTACGTGTAACATATTTTCAGTTATATACAAATCTCTTTCGTTTTGTATACAAATGAAGATATGCTACGCACATGTGAAGAAGAATTACACCTGCTAAATGGATTGTACACAAGAATAAAAGATTGCACCTATTAAAGATATATTGTTAGGTTTTCCTTGCACAATTTTCCAAAAGAAAAGAGCAAAAGCAAAAGGAAGAGCAAGGTGTAACACGAGGTGCATGGTTTGGTGCAAGGCGTAACATATTTTAAGCTATATGTGTAAATATTTTTCGTTTTGTACATAGTTAAAGATATGCTCTGAATAAAAGTTACACTCAATCAAGATAGGTTACACACATAAGATAAGAGTTGAATCCGTTTGGACTGTTTTCTTATATAATTTTTTTTTTTTTTTATCGGAATGTTTTCTTATATAATTTGCCAAAAAGAAAAGGGCAAAAGCAAAAGGGGGAGCAGGGTGTAGCACGAGGCAGAGGTAGCAGTGAGTGCATGGTTTAGGGAGGGGAATCCCGAGAAGATGAAGAGAGGTGGGTGACGTCAGGAGGAAATTGACATGGGAAGTAAGTGTCGTATAAAGCAGAAATGGGTCACTGCCTACTTGTTGGGTAAATGCTTAAAGCAAAGGACACTTCCCTCCCACCATTTGTCACCCTTACCTATTTCCCTTCGTTCTTTCCTTGCAATTTCATTTTCGTCATCTTCTTGTCCTTTCTTTTTCTGTTAGGTAGTATAACTGTGCTTTCAAACATAAATAATACTCATATATTCCTAAATGTAAAACCTAACAAATTGATTACATTTATTTCCTGAACTTTCTCTCTTCTCATTTTTGCATCTCGACCTCGTCCCTCCGTTTTCTTTCCTTCCTCTTCACTCATTTCCTTTGTTTCTAAATATTGGACATAGTTTATATACAAATTATATCATAAACTAGGTCTTGTATTTAAGAATGGAAGTAGTATTAAACTTAGATCATAATCCATACCACTCATATAAATGCACATCACTTTTCCGCGATGAGCATGAAGACTGATCCCCCCTCCTTTCCCCACTTTCAATGCCAATCGTAACCCCACCACCATGCTCATAAATAGGACCAAACATTTTCTTTTTATCTTATAAATAGGATCATAAAAGTATAATTTTATTTTTAAAGATACCTTTGCTTATTTAATGATAATTCTAACAAATTGATTAATTATTAGTGACTTAGTAATTAATGAGAAATTACCAGTTTCCTTTTAAATGAGGGGTATAAGTGAAAAATGTTTATAAATATTTTAAACAAATAATGTTTGTTTCTTATAAATAAAAAATAATAATTTTTTAAAATTCTCATATGAAAAAAACAAGCCAGTAATATAATAGAAAAAATTACATAAAAATATCATTTGAACTAAAAACACCCCAAAATATCTACTAAATTAGAAAAAGGACAAAAAGGTACTCTGGTAAGAATCCAAAATTTTGAAGTTTGGGTGTTAGCAACTTGAGTATAAGAATTAGAAACTTGGGTATAAAGACTAACAACTTGATCTTCCCAAGTTGTCACTCTGCATACCCAAGTTATTAATTGTTATTCTTACGTTGTCATTACTTAAGGCATGTTTGGGATCACAATTTCTTAAAAAATAAGTTCTTATTACGCAAGCCGAGATAAAACTCCTCTCACATACTTACCTCGTATACTGTAAATTACGATTTATAAGCACTTATTGCCTAAAAATAAGCTATTCCAAACGAGCACTAATTATACTTAAATTATCAACACCCAAACTTCAAAATCTCATATTTCTATCATATCATCTATTTATCCTTTTACTAATTTAATAAACATTTTAAGATTTTTATAATTCAAATTATATTTTTCTATCATTGTCTCAACATATGACTTAAGATGGAATTCAAGAATTTAAGAAAAGAAGGTGTAAAGTACTAGTATTTGGGAAGATATAGCTAGCTAGATACCTGAATGATGCGGCGGAGGGGGCGTTGGGGTCCTTTGGCTGCGTGGGTGCCAAGCCAGGGGGTGTGGCGCCAAGCGATCTTGCCATTGCTGCCGGCGATGACCTTGTGGCAGGCGACGATGAGCTCGAGGGACCACATTCCGGGGAGCATCTGCCAGAGAACGAAGCAGCCGTTATCGCTGCTTCTGGTGCCGATGCACTTGACGTTCTTACCGGAGGAGATCTCCGTCTCGCAGCATATCATCTTCACGGCGCCGCTCACATACATATTCCTCGTCTCCTTCTGCTGCTTCAAACACCCCGTCGCTGCCAAGTATTGCTGTATTATATACTTCGCTATCGACCTTTCCTGTTTCATTTTCAATATATAGATCTTGTCAATCATCAATATACATATATATACACACAGACACAAATATAGCGGAGGTATCGATAACCCACATTTCAATGATGTTTTGTAATGATGTGTTTCATGTACTACATATACTGTTGTTGAATCCCTCATCACCATCAATGTCCAGTTTTTTTTTTTTTTTTTTTTTTTTTTTTTTTTTTTTAAGTACAGATTTTATAAATAATGTGGAATGATATGATACAAAGCAAAAGCACTAGATAACAATTAATAAATTTTCCACACACACACACAAGTTTTTTTTAAGAAAATCTAAATTTTATTTTTATAAAGTTATTGTAATTTTTTTTTATCACAAGTTAATACACATTCCTCTGAAAAATTACCCTACAAATTTTACCGAAATATTGTTGAATTTATACAGTTTTCAACACACACACACGCACACATAATTATTCAAAAAATTTAGAAAATGAACACGTATAATTTCTTAATTAGTTAAAATTTGTATACATTTTGGGAAATGTCTTCCCTTCAAAATTTGAAACTTGAATAAACTAAAGAAAAAATTCATATAATTTATTTTAATACATAAAAAATAAAGAAAAAATTACTGTGAAACTATAAAAAAGGAATGCAATAACCAAAAAGTCCCAATAATAAGTGACCAAAAGGGACTTGTCATAATTTCCTACATTAGAACTTTTTGTTATATGCTGCTTACTTGTAGTAGTTAGTACTTTTTTGTGATTATATTTTCACTTAGACCTCATAGCTGGTGATTTTTTCGAAAATAAAAGTATCCAGAATGCTTCAAATACAATGCTTTATAAGAATATTAGTACTGAATTGGTGATATTTTGAAAGCTGTACGTAATGCTGGACAAAGACAGAGAGCATTAAGAAAGAGAGAAATTGAACTTACAAAAGGGACATCTTTGATGAGATGAACGGTTTGGGTAGGATCATGGGCCAAGGGAATAGGAGCTAAGGGACAACCTAAGACACCAAGAATGAGTCTCAAATCTTGTGTCTTAGCTTGAATTGTCCCATAGAAATTCTGAGCAAAGTTTCCAGAAGGTGATATCTTCTGAGCCCTAAACCATTCTCTTATAACTTCCCATGACCTCTCTTTCTTGCTTCCTTCCTCTTGCATCTCAGGGTCTGGTCCTTCCATTAACGGCGTCAATGGCTGTGGGGTCCAACTCTGCCTCCACCTTCCCTTCGAACCCATATATGCTCTTTACTACTATACTTGCGTACTTCTGCTATATGAACCCAGAAACCAGAAAGAGGAGAAGGAGGAGTAGGAGGAGCAGGAGGGTATTATTATGACAGTGATAAGATGGTGGAGGAGGGAGGGGTATAAAAGGGGGGAGACAAAAGGGGCAGATGATCTGTAGAGAGAGAGAGAGAGAGAGAGAGGATTAAAGTGAACTGATATAATTAACAATACAAACTCGCATGCTGGGCTGTCTATTTGCTTTATTCTCTCATTTGCCTACTTTGGGACTCGAGATTTGTCGTTTTCTTTTTCATTCTCTCTATAATCTTGAGCCCCATCCCATCCCCTCAACAACATTGTGCCCCACACTCTTCATCCATCGTCTGTTACCAATACCATATCACTATCCGACTTCACTTTTCCCACAAAATTACGCTTCTTCTTTTTGCTTTCAGGTTTATACTCCATTGTATATTCTTTTAATTTAAGTATCTAAGTGTGTCCTCTACATTATACGGACTCTCCAAAATAATAATGGGTGAAATGTCGCTTTTCTCCTAAAAGTTTTCGGGGAAGAGTTATGGTCACCAAGAATTTTTCGAGGGGATAATATTGGCCGGAAAATCACATTGTAAAACCATAGTAACATGGCTCTATTTTAATAGAACCAAATGGTCAAACATTAACTGACCAATTATATAAATCTGGTCTTATTTATAAGTTCAAATTAACTAATTTTTACATACCAATAAGAGTTAATTAACTTATTAATTGTAGGCTAAATTTCTAAATTTGCCTTTATCTATGATTGGTTCCAATAGTTAACATAAATAAATATTTTTTTTTGTTTATTATAATTAATAGGGGCAAAAAATTTGTCCAAAAATATAGGGGCAAAAAAGTAAAAAATACATTTATTATTCTAAAACTGGACTTATATTAAAGATTAAAAATTTTAGTCAAAATGAAATTATAAATAAGTCCATAGTAGTACTGAGATAGCTGTGCACGTGACATCTACCTTACAAATATATAGCGGAACTTAGTAAGTTGACGTAATACTGTTGATAATTTCTGTTGGTTCTTCAGGATAATCCAAATATAAAAACCTATTAATTCATGATCTTAAGTTTCACCAAACTATATACAATAATGTAGCTTATAATTAATGGATGATTGAATTCCAGTAGTGTGATTGTGCTGTGAAAATGATGTGTTACTATATATATGAATAACACGACTTAACTAAAAATTATAATATAATCAACTGATGGATAGATCAAAATTATGATTAATTCACTTGCTCAAAAGACATAAATTTCAAAAGGGCCCCACATATTCCATTACGGGAAAGAGATCACTATGCTTTTCCACAATTTATAATACACTTACAATGTTAATTGTTTTATAATTTGTTTTAATCATTTTTATCTTTCTTTTCTCGAAATGTCCCTTGCTTCTTCTTGTCATTCTCATTCTCTTTTCAACAAGTTTAACTAAAACAATTAAGTGAAAATCTCTGTTTAAATATAGCAACAACTACACAATTATTTCACATTATTGCCAAATTAATGAATAATACACTGTTTGTGTGCGCGATTCAATTTATAAAGATTGAAGAAAAAAAATATTTTGGCAAAAAAAAAATTAAATTAAAAAGAAAGATCGATCAAGCATGATTATTTACACAAACATTTATTCAAAAAAAGATTAGTTATCCAACAATCACGTGGGCAAAGAAGCCTTTTGGCTCTACAGAGTTGATAGATAATTATTTTTAGTAATTAAATTATCTTCATATGGGCCCTATCCCCAAGTAATAGGACAAATCTGCATATCTTCTTTTGAGATATAAAACAATCTACTAATTAATTTATTAATCTCATCCAATATGCTACTTAGATTTATGTTTAATTTGAATCTTTTTTCAAATCCCAACCAATATTGTCCTTGCCAATCAATTAGAAAAATGTATACACCATCCTAATTTTGGCGATGTGATGTCTCTCCAACTTTAAAAAAATAGTCAATTGACCCTATAATCTGTCCACTATCAGTCTTTTTGATTTGATGGCGTCCCAACACCATCTTGTCTCTAAATTAAATGGGAATATTAGAAAGAATGTTACATTAATTGATAATAGAGACAAAGATCCATTAGGTGGGCGATTTTTATTTTTTTTAAGAAAAAAAGAAGTGAGTGATGAGTAGAGAAAAAAAAAAAAAAAAAGGAGGGAGATCTTGTAAGCTAAGAAGTGTTTTTGCCAAAAGAAGGATAAAGAGTGCCTTTCATTTGGTTGAAGAGGCCACATCCATAACTACATCCATGTAATAACCTTCCTTTTTATTTCACTTTGTTCATAAATCCACATCCTCTAAATATATATATATATATATATATATATTTACCCTTAAAATTATATATATAATGATCAAATTAATGAAACACTTCATATAAATTTTATATTATACTATATAATTGATAATTATTATGTATACATTCTTTAAATTTGATTTGTGTGTATATACCTCTACAATCCTTAAAACTTGACAATAAATCAACATATAACACTTTCAAATTTATGTAAAATAACTCTGTTATTGTTAATTTGTCCATATTTTTTTTTTATCATATTGAAAGAGTTACTTTTAATTGGGTCTTAAAATATTCAGCTAATCTTGTAGTCATAGATACCATATAAAAGGATAAAAAAAAAAATAATGTCATTTTTTTGGCAAATATATACTTTTTTAATTTTTAAATTGATTTTTCCACTTTTAATCATTGAATTAATTTTTTACCTATAGATAATGTTTAGTTGCTTAGTTTTAATTTAAGCTCAATTTTTTTCTTTTAAATGTTTCTTTATTAAATTATATATTTTTTCTCTTAGTTTGGTTTTGTTTCTTCATTTCATGGGGACCTCATAAACATGTGCAGTTGTTTTGGGTAGGTATCTTGTTTTCTTTGAAGAAGAAGAAGAAGAAGGAACACAGATATCTATTGAAGCTCTGACTTATAAAAGCTAAAAGTCCTTAAGGAGTTTTTGAGTTTGGAAAATAAATTACTCGTTCTGAATTATATATAATTAAAATTAGGGATAATTAATGGAAACTTGGGGATAAATCCTTGTTTAAAAAATTAATTGGAAAATGGGTCCTGAAGCATTTAGGTTTTTTAGTGTCAATAAATGTGAGGGGTAAAAGACCAAATTAGCCGTAGTGAAAGCTTATTTGCAAATCGTGGATACTCATTTGCAAATCGTGGATGCTCATTTTCAAATCATTCATTTACAAGTCCTAGATGCTCATTTGCAATTCTTGGACACTTATTTGCAAATTGTGGATGCTCATTTGGAAATCGTGGATGCTCATTTGCAATTAATGGATGCTCATTTGCAATTAGTAGATATTCGTTTGCAAATCATGGATGCTCATTTGCAAATTGTGGATACTCATTTTCCAAGTTTGGTAGTTTTCTACTACTTGAGATCTCCACACTCATAGCCGACAACCTTCTTCCCTCACCGTCGGCAACTTCTTAACCCACCTTCTTATGCCTTCCCTCCACCCTATCTCATCATATATCTGCCAACCTTCAAACTTTATGTCACACCATCGCTATGATCTTATTGTCATTTTCTTCATTGTTGATTCTATTGCTGGGAACAAACTACCTTGTTCTTCTAGATCTATCGCCCATTGAGCCATTGAGGGTGAATCGTCATTAAGATCAAAGTCATTGGTCTTGGTTAATTTGAAGAAGATGAAAAGAGTAAGACCCATCACCGTTCATCAAAGAGACCTGTCGCCGTTCGTTGAAGACCCATCATTGTTGTTATCATCTTTGGTTATCACCATCTATGAAGGAGAACAAGCTTGATAATGAAGAAGGGGAAACCCATCGTCGATCAATGAAGAACCATCATTGTTATGTGATTTTTGAATCTTGATTTTCATAAAGTTGTATTTTTGGTTTCATTGGCGCTTTTGTGGATTCAATAGTGTAAAGGGGATTTGATTGCTTTACCTTTGTATGGAAGGGGATCGATCTCTTTTGCCTTTGAATTGTGGGTTTACCTCTATTGATTCGATTTCACAATGTTACAGACTGGAGATTGGAGAAGAAGGTATTTTTTTTAAATTTTTTTAATAAGGCTATTTTTTTGCTATTTTTAAAAAGGGTAATTTGGTCTTTTCCTCCTCACATTTGGTGACAGTTAAGGACTTAAATGTTTCAGGTCCCATTCCCTAATTAACTTGTCAAATAGGGATTTATCCCCAATTTTCCCATAATTAAACCGCAAGTTCTTGTAGTTTCAAAAAGTTTTTAATTAAGTACCTATAATTTTTTTTATCATGTCCTTATACTTTCACATGTTTTTAATTAGGTCCTTTTATTTTTTTCTTTTTTATAAGGTCCTTATTGTTTCACAAGATTTTTAATAAAGTTCTTGTAGGTTTTTTCTGGATTTTAATTTATTAATTGAATTGAAAATTAAATAAATTAATAATATCAAAATATAATATATTAATAATAAATTTCAACTAATAAATATACAATTCAAAAAATAATTAGTATAATTAATTATTAAGTCTTAATTAATTAATTTTACTTATATTCTATTTTTAGGAAAAATTATTATTATAATTCAAATTTTATAATTATAAAAATAAATAAAAATTTTAATTTGAAAATAAATAATAGAAATATATGTTTAATTAAAAAATTATGAAGAATGTTAAAATAATTCATAAAAAATAATGTGAAAATAAAATCATAATAATTTTTGATAGAATATTAGCATTTATAGAATAATATTTAATAATATTATAGATAATAATATTATATTTCATGTTTATAGAAGAATATTGTTAGAATTTATTGAATTAATAATAAAAAATGTATAGGGACCTATTTAAAAATAATGTAAAACTATAAAACCTGATGAAAAGAAAAAAAAATATAGGGACTAATTAAAAATTAGTTAAAATTATAAAGACCTGTAGATTAATCATCCCTTTAATTTAGTTTACTATTTATTTTTTTTATATTAATAAGTATTGCTACCCGTGCATTGCACAGGAAAGTTCATATATAGCATTTCGAGCTTTCAAAGCTTCTACAAGTACATAAGGAAACTTTTTTGTTGGGCAATTTTTTATCGTATGCACAATAAGCAATATTTATTTTATAATCATCTATTTTAAATGACCTGTGTATTTTTATATTGAAAGTTCCTAATTTATTGATAATTATTTTATAATTTAACTTTTATATTTCTTCAAAATTGATTAATTAAGTAATCATATTTAAAAATGATTTGATTATTTCTTAAAGTTCATTTATTATTGATGCAAATTATTGGTTGATTATTTGATTTAGAAATAGGGACATCATCATCTCACATTATAGATGATTATTTCCTAATTTCTTTTTTTATATTTCTTCATATTTGATTGATTATGTGATCATATTTGACATATGATTTGATTATTTCTTAAATTTCCTTTATTATTGATGCAAGATATGGATATTGATGATTTGATTTAGAAATAGTGATATCATCATCCGACATTATAAGTTATAGATAATTATTTCCTAATATTTTCTTATTTCCTTTATTTATATTTTTTCATATTAAATTGATTAAGCAATTATATTAGTTCATGCTGCCTATATTGATAATCTACTTAATTATATATAAAATTCATGTCTCCTCTCTTTACTCTTTTCCCCATAAAGTGCTAATTTTAACATTTTGATTGTGGTTAGCTTTCATATTTGTATTACATTTTTTTTGTGTTGATTTTAGTGATTCTTCCCTTTTATATAAAGCATCCGATTTCTCATTTCTCAAGTTAAGAATAGTGCCCCACATGCAGCCTCATATTTGACCAAAATCAATTTTCATTATATATTCACATAATTGCACTTTAATTAACATATTGTATACACTTAGAATTATTAATCAATATAACTTCAACTAAGGAAAAGAAGTATTCATCAATATAATATAACTAACAGTAGCTCATGATATAACTATAAAAACTATAAAATCAAACTTAAATAGGCAGATCCAAAAGACAGATATTACGCTATATGAGTATAACCTAATATAACATGAAAACACTGAACACATTTAAAATTAAAGTAGACTTGAAACCTAGACATAATGCATTTGAAAACTCATCAAAACAACACATAGGCACTCATTTTCTATTTTTACGTTCTTGATTATTGCTTTGTTGGCCTTGAAGATAAGGGTGGACATATTATACAATCCCATATCCCCATTATCAGCCAATGGAGTCACTACTACAAAAAAAGGGTTTAGTGGCGCAACTCCTTTGGCAGTTTTTTTTAAAAAAAGGGCCAAAGATAATTATTTATTTTTTAAAATCAAGGTTATTTTGAAGCTTTGGTGCTTACAATTATAAGCGTCATAATATATGTTAACCTTATATGATGCTTTCCTGAATAAGCTCCAAATAATGTCATCAATATTTTTTTTTTAAAAAAAACAATAAGAAGCTTGGCGCTTTATGTGGAAGCACCAAAGCTTCTTATATTTTTCAACAACAAAAAAAGAAAAATATATTATTATTCCTTAAGAAGCACCAAAGCATCCTATATTTTTTAAAATATATATATAATATGAAGTTTAATATATTATTTCTTCTTTCTTTTTAATCTTCCTACGGCTTTGCACATATGTTTGACAAAAGAAGTTTAATTTCTTTTTGACTATTGTAATATGCCTATTGTATTTGCATTATGCTTTATTTAAAAAAATTAAAATGAAGTTTTTTTTTTAATTTGGGTCATAACATTTATTATTGTTAAAGGTTTAATAGTTACAATCAATGTAACACTATATGATATGTTTGCCATACTTTTTGTTCTTTCTTTTTATAGATCCAATATTATATGCTTGAATATATTATTGTCACTAGTATTAACTTGCACTTATAATAAAGCGTAAACCCGAGTGAGCTCCATGAAATTCATCAAATTTTCTTTTTAAAAAGGCCACGTTCCAAAATAAAAAAACTAATTTTTTTTTTTAAAAAGGCTACATTTCAAAAGTAAAAACTAAAAAAATATATATTATAATAGGAAGCTTTGGCGCTTCCTAAGGAAACGCCAAAGCTTCCTATGTATTTTTTACATTTTTTTTAAAAGGCCACATTCCAAAAGAAAAAACTAAAAAAAGAAAAGAAATATTATAATAGGATGCTTTGGCACTTCCTAAGGAAATGCCAAAGCTTCCTATGTACTTTAAAAAAAAAATTAGAAAGGCCACAATCTAAAAGAAAAAAGTAAAAAAAAAAAAAATTGTAATAGGAAGTTTTGGCACTTCCTAAGGAAGCACCAAAGCTTCCTATGTATTTTTTTTTTAAAAAAAAGTTCAGTCAACTTAGATTATGTGTGTGTCTACATATAAAGTAAATTTAAATTAAATGTTTTTTTTTAATTTGGGTCATTATATTATTATACATTTATTATTGGTAAAGGTTTAATAGTTACAATCAACATAACGTTATATGATATGTTTGTCATATTTTTGGATCTTTCTTTCTATAGATCCTGTTAGATCTCATGTTTTGATGATAACAAAGAATATTATGAATAAGAATTGGTTAATAAATAAGTTTGAACAAAGTAATAACAGGGAAAATCATCTCTTGAAGTAAGCATTGGAGCAATGAAGAAAGGCCAAGAGGAAAAGCTGAGAAACTTTATCAGAAGCAAGTTTTCTAAAGCATTACTCGAGTAATAGTGTAAAAGTTTTCAAGTTGCTCTCGGCCTGCCAACGTTACTCGAGTAGCTACTCGAGTAACCAGGTAAAAGTTTTCAAGTTACTCTCGGCCTGCCAATGATACTCGAGTATGTACTCGAGTTACTCTATTTCAGAAAATGTGTTGCTTTCGGCATTTTGAACCCTGCCAACGTTACTCGAGGAGCTACTCGAGTAATTCACTGTGGTAAGCAAAAATCTTAAGGTAGTACCCGAATAACTTGATCTGGTTTTTATCACATTTCACTCGAGGCACTACTCAAGTATGCAGGTATGTAATGACTTATTTAAAGTGAATTACTCGAGTAAGTACTCGAGTATCCTGAGTTATTTTTGAAGAAAAGCCTCCATTCATTACCCGAGTAAGCTATGCAGAATATTTATGTTTACTCGAGTATATACTCGAGTAACAAGGTAATCAAACTTGAAGTGCTCTCGGCTTTGAAATCCTGCCAACATTACTGGAGTAAAGCATCGATTAACCTAACGTTTATTTGAAGGTTTACTCGAGTTAGTATCCGAGTAACCTATCAAGAAAAGAATGCAATACTCGAGTAGGTACCCGAGTAAACAAGTGTTTCCAAAGGTTTGAGATTTTGTTTATTCCATGTTCTACCCAAGTAATGTTATATTTGTTGTTAACTTGCAGTTCATCAAAGTTTTCCCGATGATACTTGAGTTTGTACTCGAGTAACCTTTAATGAATACTCGAGTAGCTACTCGAGTATACAAACCCAGAAATTCAGAAATCATTCTAACGTTCATTGATTTATTTCCTATATGATTAACCTTTCATTGTATTAGTATTCTTAGTATATCCACAGATAAACAATGAAGAGATCTTACCAAATAAGGAAAGTCAAATGCAACGTTCAAATGCCACCTACCACCACCTACCGCAAACGTATGTCTTTCAAATACTGGAAAAGTCAATAGTGGCTGCGCACGCTCCAATAGGCATGAAAAAATATGTTCCAGCAATTATTACCAACGTATCCATATATATGGGAACATTCAAACAGAGAGAAGAATAAGAACACACACAAACGTATCATCAAGTTCATTACTCTGTTTTACTCATTTTTAGTGATTTTGTACTTCAGTGATTCTTATTCACTCTGTGAGAGAGATATTTCATTCAAACTCAATATTTGTTATTGAGATAACTTAAGGTTGTGGAACCTTGAGTTGGGATTGGATTACAACTTGTAAGGGGGAGCGAGTGTCCAGGTGAAGGAACTTGCTTGTACTGAGGTGTCAAGAACCCACTGAATCTTGGAAGTTATAGTGAAACTCTCAGAGAAGCTCTGAGGACTGGACGTAGGTCAAAGTGGTTGTGGCCGAACCAGTATAACTCCCGGTGTACACTTCAGTGATATTTCTCCTTACTTCTTACTGTTTTAATTTTACCGTCAAGTTTTTATATTTGCAACGAATTTTTAGTATCACCCAATTCACCCCCCTCTTGGGTGTAACGCTTGCTCTAACAGATCCAATATTATCTGCTTGAATATATTGTTATCACTAGTATTAGCTTGCATTTATAATGAAGCGTAAAACTGAGTGAGCTCTTTGAAGTTCATCAATTTTTTTTTTAAAAAAATGCCACATTCGAAAAGGAAAAACTAAAAAAAATATAAAGATGGCCCATATTTAATTCATGGTTAAAGTTGTATTCCAAACGTTATCTTAATAATATATATTATGCTTCATCTCAATTTTGGAATCCGTTGCCTATGTGTCAATCTATTCCGGAAGCAGTTGCTACATAAAGAAGCCATTTCATGTAAGATATTTAATTATATACTTGACCATTGTTAGAGAAAGAATCAACACATAAAATATAGTTAAACCAACCAATTACATAAACACAGTGCCAAAACTTCATATTAAAAAAATAAAAAACACAATAGAAGCTTTGGCGCTTCCTAAAGAAGCGCCTAAGCTTCCTTTTTTTTTAATTTTATTTTGACAATGGGAAGCAATGGCACTCTTTTATGAAGCGTCAAAGCTTCCCCTGTTTACAAAATTTAAACATCTCGCCATTGTCATCCCACCATTTTCACTCTCCTGCTTGTCATTTCCCATAACTTCGATCCATTACTTTCTCACTTTATTGGTCTACTAGCTTTTCTTATTTGTTATCCCCACTCTTTCCCTCTTTGATGGTAGCAAGTAGAAGTAAGAGATCCCTAGCTTGTACGCACTGTTTTTTTAAAAATTTGATCCATGTTTTCTTTCTTTTTTATGGTTAAAATATGTAATGACTCTTATGTGTTTGCTCATATTTTTTATTTTTCAGGTATTGATTTGAAGTCCCAAATTGAGAATTGGGATGTCTAAAGTCCTGACTTTAGACATCCCAATTCTTAATTTGGGACGTCTAAAGTCTCACTTTAGACGCCCCATTTTTTTAGGATGTCTTTTCTTAAAACATACTATGCCCCCTACATAGACGTCCCTCAGTTTTTGGACGTTAAAAGTGCCAAAATAGGGACGTTAAAACCCCTTTTTATAGTAGTGCATATCCCCATTATCAGCCAATGGAGTGTCGCCTTTCTTCTCTCTCTTTGAAGTAATGGTTGAAGATCCTAACAATTGAACCATTAGAAGGTCATCTTCGTTTTGAGCTTTTTCTGCTGACATCAATGTTGTCAAGGAGCTTGAGGTGTGAGTTTCTACTTCAAAGGGCTAGAAAAAAAGATCAAAGGAATAAATGGAACAGAAAACATATGAATATATAATCAAGTGCTCAATCATAATATGCGCTCCTCTCAACTAAATCATTTTCTTATCATTAATTATGAGTATGTAAAGTGCTGCAAAAAAATCTCCCTCAAAATTGCAAAACGCTCAAACTACTGGATGTGTATTTGATGTTGCTCCACTTGACTCTAAACCTAACAATAATTTCTCTTCCAACTCAACGCTCTAATTGTTTTGGGAAAGTTTCAAGCTCTTCTTTCTACAGTTAAAGACGAATCTTAAAAAAGTCAAGTATGGACGAATATAGAAAAAAGAAATTTAAATTCAAAATTAATATACTACAAGGAACAAAAGATCAAACAAAAAGAGGGGAAAAAAAAGATTGAGGTAAGTGCAGCCGCTAATTTTTCATCAATAGGTGACATCTTTTTAGTTATCATCCACTTCTTGATAACCCGAGCAACGATAGCTCATATATCCTTGTAGTCGTCAATTTCTCTAATAAGTTCATAAGGTCAATCGACCTGCCATGATACTGAGGATGAAGAATTGAGATCACCAAAAATGAAGAACGGATAGCAAAAAGTGGAATACATTGGCAACAGTAATATATAAAAGCATTACTATAATTATGAGGCCAATTATATTTCTTGGGAAGCAAATTTCTTGTGGATTTAGTTTGAATTATGATTATGATAATTCCTTGATTTTTTTATATTAATGATATTGATGCAGCCCTCCCCTCTAATACCTTTTTGTATTTCCAAAACACTACTATTGGCTTTGAGACTGTCTTCTTTCTCTTTGTTTATTTCATTTTTGATTCAGACCCTTTTTCTTTTAAAAAAAATTCAAAGAGACTTTAACCAGAACAAATTTGAGTACGTGCTTCCTTGTGGCTTTTGCTGTTGAGGGAAAAAAAAATAAACCATTGAATCGCGCAATAAATTAGTCGTGTGGTTCACACATAACATGCCTTTTGGCTATAAAAGCATCACTTCCAGATTGATCTTTTAAATATCATTCTTGGGCGGATAATTAATTCAAGACTAATATTAATTTTTTAAAAAGGTTCTATATTAAGAACAAGAGGAGTGTCAATCTTGAGAGGAAAAAGAAAAAAGTCTGGAGAGAATTAATTTTGAAGGCTAATAATATGCACTCCTTTTTAATGTTTATGTCAACTTTAAATTTTGAACCTTGAAGAAAGACAATTTCAATTAATTTTGGATAAAATCATATCCATTTTATCTATGTCATCTTTGAAGAGAGACAATTGCATTAATTGCGATAATAGAATCATATCACTTCGGCACATGTCAAAAATTTACTATATTATAGCGGCAGCAAAAAATGTCGTTATAATATGATGATATTTTAAAAATAAAAAATATTACAAAATTTAACATATCAATCATTAGATATTTTAATTATTTTTGTTAATGTGTTTATTTTTCAAATTATTTGATAAAATATTTTTTATTCATGTATTATTTTAAATAAATATTTTATTTAATTATTTGGGCCATAAAAATATAATATTGATTCGCTTGTTTATTTATCGGCATTCGATCCAAGTTTTAAAACAATGCTTTAAACTATCTTCGGACAATTTTTCTTTTACATCTTTTTGTCTTGGTCATGTGTTTTTAACAAATTTTATTTTATTTTTGCCAAAACGAATTTTAATTTTGGTTTTTATACTTAACAGTATAAATATAATTAAAATTTAGGGAAAATCCCATTTAAATCCATTTAAAATACCTAAATTATAAATCAGGCATGCACTTTGAACAAATATCTAATAAGTCCAGTAAGACTGATTAGGGATTTTTGAATTTATCAATTTGACTAATATGTCCTTTTGTTATTTTTTATGGGTCTCATTTTGTTTTAGTAAAATCTCCTCAACTCTCCCCCTCCTCATCTTGAAATCTGGGTGATTCACCATCAAAGATCGTTAATCTCAGTCTAATCAGTTGGGTTTGCTTCCGTCTGATTAGTTTTAAACTATATCTCTAGTACGTTGGGAATGATGTTTGCAACTCACGCTCTATTCTCTCCTTTTCAATTGTTTGTCCAAAGTCCGTATCTGAATTGTGATGCAATGATTTCTGATGCCTGCTTATCTGGGTAATGATTTTAGGGTTCTAAGAGGCCATTATGGAAGGTCGGAAGTCTTTAACCAAGAGAAGATAAAGCCTTCAGCTGCTTATGTTCTTTTCTACAGAAGAGTTTTATATGCATAACATAATGGTAGAGTAGCGAATGATTTGAACAACTTATTGATGCTAGATACTATTCATTAACATTATTGCCACTGTATTCTTACAAGTATACTCGATCATTTTTATAATAATTCAATACATATGGATACTTCCAGACCCAATTCATAAACGAACATTTTTTTGAATTGATCTTTCATCAAATTCATATGGACCCTTTCATCAAATTCAATACATATGGACCATTATATTCCAGTAAATCGATGATTTGGATTAAGGAAGGAAATCCCAAAACACTATAAGGAAGAAAACCAAATTTTAAATGGCAAACTAAGAAAGATGAGGTAATCTAAAAGTTGATATCACAATGATTCTAACGATTAGGGTTAAAGAGAAACTATTAACTTACCTTTTAATGTTGTTGTAAGTTGACTAAAAGTTAAGATCCTAATTATTGAAAGAAACGTAGATACTTAGGGTTAAAAGTATATGAGAATTTATAGATTAAAAATCTTCATTTTTTTAATTGAATAAGGGTATTGTGGTCTTTCAACAACATTCTAAAATCCCTAATTAGGACTCACAGCTTGATTAAGAATTTGATGAAAGTGTAGGTCTGAATTTGGATTTTGTTATTTCGGAAGAATTTAATTAGGATTCTCCCTAAAATTTAATGTTGTCAAATTCAAACTAAATTCTTATAAAACTATAAAAATTCAAACTAAAACTCATCTAGTCCTTATAATTTTAACGAGTTTTAGTTTTAATCTATATAATTTTAATAAATTTTGGCTTTGGTCATTATATTTAAAGACGTTAATTAAAGTTAATGTCTTTAGACTTAGACAAAATCGTTTTGAAAATTGAGGAACAAAAAACCATAATTTTAAACTTCAAAAAACCAAAGTTGGATCACATTATAAGCAGCAACCATAATATTAACCCATCAAATATCAGTTTTTCCGAATTGTAATGTGATATTTGCCCATAAAAAATAAGAATTGTAATGGAATATGGGGCTTGGACCAATGAACAACTTTAAATTTGAGTCTTGGATGGCACGTATCTTCGTAGGAAGATTAATTCAGGCCCAAAGTTCAAGTCCAAATCCAATAAGCCTAATCATCACCTCAAATGGCGATGTAACCCCTCTCATCCTTTTTGTTTTCTTTTTGCCAATCCTCTCATCCTTTTTTATAAGAGACAAATAACCAATTTTAAAAGATAAAATATGTAGTTAAAGTTGGTTGGGTTAATAAATATATTAACATCACCAATTTCTTTTCAAAAATTCCCTCATTTAATAATTGGTTGGGGAATTTCAATGATTCATCTCATTAATAAATACTTCATTCGATCCTATTTATAAGCAACTTTACTATTGATTGAGCAAAACCAACTGATTGTTAAAAGCAATAAATGTGTAAAAAATGTTATGTTTTTTTTTTTTTTCATATATGCCCCTATTTATGAAAAGAGTATATAAGAGAGAATAGATAACAAGTATGAGAGATAATGAGTATTTAATAAAGGTAAAATAGAAAAAAGAAGCTTGTATTTTTAGACAAAAAGTGAAAGTTGCTTATAAAAGGGATCAACCTCATGAGAGAGAAAATTGCTTATAAATAGGATCCAATGGAATATTACTTATTTACTTTTTAATGAGGGTACAAAATGAAATTTTGATTAGTAATTTTTTTGGTTCAGAATTTTTGATTAGTTTTGCAAATAAGAGATTGCTGTTTCTTATAAATAGAATTAAAGGAATCTACAATTATTTTCTTATAAAAAGATCAGTTGGAGGGTGTAACTTTTTATTTTGTAGATATGGATGGTATGCTAAAAAATAATTGTAAATCAAGACCAAAATATTTTAATTAATTATAATTATATCTTGCTATAATATTAATTATTTAATATTCCATTTTTCCCAGGCACATGTATCCTTCTTTTAGAGGCAATCATGTTTAAGGCACTGTCAGGCACTAAATGTAGGCACCTCTCCTAATAGGGATTCAAACCTTGTTAATTTGAAGAAAGTTTCCCCTTACAAGTTTTAGAGCGCAAATGATTTTTGCCTTTCCTACCAAGTGCACCCTATGGGATACCAAACGCACTCCATGGGATTCAAACTTTTTGCCTCGTTTGTTAAATGTAGAGTTGAGAATATGATCCGACATGTTGGTTACCCGTTTAACGTTTTTTCTTGAAAATTGGACATTTTCTAGTGTAAAGGGGCTTTTGATCTTGACCTTTATATTATTAGAGAAAATTGTGAAAAAATCTTTTATTGATAAATTATTTGTCAAATGGGATCTTCGCATATAGATTATCTTTCACGTGTGTAGAATATCTTCTCAATGTGCAAAATTCTTCCCTATGTGTGCAGAAATCTTCCCTCCGTATGCAGATATCTTTTCAGGTCCCATTTGACAAATAAGTGACCAATAAGATCTTTTTTTAGCAATTCTCCCATATTATTGTATAACCCTTGAAAAATTGGCTCGGGCTTCGGATCCCCGTTCAAGCTTGTTGTTTTCCCAAAAAAAAAAAAAAAAAATTTGGTCAGTTGGGTCAGATATTTTATTTTTGGATGATGAAGATGACTAAAGAATATTTAACTTCGAAAATTCAGAAGTAACAAAGTGAAACAGAGTCTGAAACACAGACCAATACAGAGAAAACAAAGCCAACAAACTGAGCAGATAAAAAAAGAAGTCCAAAATAAAAATTGCTACAGAGCTAGCAAAGATATCAGTCAGAACTCAGCCTGGGCAATGCGCATGTGCGGAGTCAAAGGCTTGGCTCGAATCTTTGGCATCTACTGCTAGTATGGACGACAAAGAAGGTGATGGTACAGTGACCCACCCCATAGGGCACACCTCCTTACAGGTAGATACAGCAAAATAATTTGCTGCACGATTCCCCTTTTGAGGAGTAAAAGTGATGGTGAACCTAGCTTGAGATGCAAAGCAATTCACGATTTCCTCTAACAAGCTTTTGCAGAACCATTCGCCTAAGCTTAGTTGACCTTTGTTGATGCATGAGACAAGGGTTTGACAGTCTGATTCAAAAATGACATTCGCATTCCTCATATCCTGTACTAGCATTAGAGCTCTTTTGAGGGCAAGGGCTTCAGTCATAAAGGCTGACAGAGATTTCACTTTAGAGACAAAAAGGCCAGATAAATGGACCTTCTTGATTACGAGAATGGCAGCATTCCGATTCGTTTTATTAAACGCCCCGTCCACATTGATCTTAACAACATCTATAGGGAGAGCCCTCCAATGAACTTTGCTATGCTATGTCTCTATCATGGTCGATTCAGTATCAGGCTTCTCATTCGCGCTCTAGAATTCCCTTGTGAATTTATTTGCTTGCTCAACAACATCAAAAGCATTAAGTTCTTTTTTATTGAGCACTTTTTTTGTTTCTCCCCTTATAAACCAGCCATAGAAGCCAATTTATGATTGTAATATCTTGCTTAGTAAAAGGACTGTCACAACATATTATCTGCTTCCACCAGCTAGCAAAGCTCACTATCCTTTCTACATCGGTTTTAAAAGATAAACCACCGCCAAACTAGATGCATCTAGCCCAATTACACCAGAAGAAGAGATGCTTGATGGATTCCTCCTCAGTATTACACGGCGGGCAATCTTCAGAGGTACCACAATGACGTTTAAACAACAATTTCTTAGTAGCAATGACACCAGCTAGCGCTCTCCAAATAAAGTTAATAATGTGTGGGGCAGATCTAATTTTCCATGTTTTTCTTCCACACTTCAAAACTAACAACCAAGTGTATCGCGTCATTATTTGAGTTAGAGCACATACCAGATTTTGAGAGGTGGTAACCCAGCTTTACATTAGAAATTCCATTCTTGGCACATGTCCACGCCAATGTATCCTCACTTGCACCAGCAATAAGTGGAATCTCCAAAATAGTTGATCTCTCAACATCATCAATCAAACCAGCCATCGGTGAGAGATCTCACTGTTTAGGATTGAGGGTAATTAGATCCGAAATTGTAGCTTTTGACTCCTTTAAATTTTCATCCTCCATCTCAATTTTGTATGCCGGGAGAGTAGGGATCCACTGATCCTTCCATATTCGAGCCCTCTGATCATTGCCTATTTGCCAACAAAGATCCTCTTCTATAAAATCTCGGCCATCCAAGATGCTAGACGAACACCATGAGGCCCTGTGCCCTTTTCTAGCGTCCAAAAACAAATCATGGGGAAAATATATGCCTTTTAGGATAGATGCCCAAAAAGACATAGGATTTTGTATAAGCCTCCAAATTGTTTTGGCTAGTAGAGCATTATTCAGCTTAATAAAGTCTCTGAATCCTAATTCGCCTTCAGCCTTTGATTTTGAAAGAGTAGACCATGCCACCCAATGCATTTTGCTTATAGTTCAGCACTGGGAATTTAAAGCATGTCATTGGAAAGATTGGAATGGCATTAATGACGGCCTTAATCATCACCTCTCTACCAGTAAAAGACAAGTGCCTGCTGCTCCAACCATGGACTTTCGTGCTGATTTTCTTGCCCACAAAGGCAAGAGCCTGATGTTTGGTTTTTCCCCAGACATTTGGGATGCCTAAGTATCTTCCTGGTGTCTGTCCTTCACCAATATTCAGGGCATTGCAAAAAGATTGTCGTACTGAGTTACGCTTATTTTGAGAGAAGAAAACGCCAGATTTTCCAAATTAGCTAGCTGCCCTGATGCTGTATAATAAAGATGTAGAATTTCAGCCAATGTCTCATAATTATTCAGCTCAGCGTTCATGAAAAAGAGAGCATCATCTGCAAAGAAACTATTTGAGATTTCATGACAATGAGTGCTTAATTTAATACCCCTTGATCTCCCCATGGATTGATACTTGTTAATTATACATGATAAAGATTCTGAGACCAATATAAATAAGTATGGAGAGAGAGAGTCTCTCTGACGAAACCCCCTATCTGGGGTTATGGATATAATCCTTTTACTAGACATGCAAAGATTGAGGTGGACAGATTCAACACAATTCATGACAACATTTACCCATTTATTGGCAAAACCAAATTTAATCATGAGATGCCTCAGGAAATCTTGTTTTACATGGTTATAGGCTTTACTTATATCTATTTTCAGGGCAAATTTATACTTCTTTCCACTCTTCTTCCTTCTAAGATAATGATGAACTTCATGGGCAATTATGATATTATCATGGATTAACCGGTCTGGGACAAAAGCACCCCTTTGGAGAGATGACTCTATCAAGGAAGACTTTTAGATGGTTAGCTAGGACCTAAGACAATTTTGTAAGAGAAATTACAAAGTCCAATTGGTCTGAAATGTGATATAGTTTCAGGCTTATCCACTATGGGAATAATGGTAATATTAGTTCCTTTAACGTCAGGCAAGCTAGATTCTTGATCAAAAAATTCTTTAACCATATTAAACAGAGTCATCCACCTCCACCCAGGAAACTTGGTAGGATTTACCTGAGAAACCATCTGTTCCTAGAGCTTTATTTCCTCCAAGTTCAAAAGTTGCTATTTTGACTTCCTCTTTGGTTACTGGCCTCAATAGAATTTCATTTGCTTGATCATCTATTCTCGGATCAATTGAGTCAAGGACCTCAGAGAAAGACCACTGCCCAGAGGAGGAAAATAAAGAAGTAAAAAAGCCTGTAAATGTATTATGAACCTGATTCGCATCACCCAGCCATACTCCATTATCGTCTTTAATTCTCAAAATGGAATTTCTTCTTCGTCTCAGCATGGTCTTTAGGTGGAAGAAACTTGAATTTTTGTCTCCTCCTTTTAACCATGATATTCCGCTTCTTTGTTGCCAATAGCTTTCTTCTCTGTCTAGCAAGGTCTCTATCTTAAGTAATAACTATGCCTTCTTCTCTCTCCTCCTTTTAATTTTGGATTTGAAGTTTGGACTTTGACAATTTATTCGTTGTCTTCTAGACCTGTATTTGTATTATTCAATTTGGAGCTTAATTTGGTCTTATACGAATTATGAATTATGATAATGAGGGGTTCAAATTCTCTGAAAATTATTGAGACTTTCGGGCTCAAGCAAGACTTTACTAAAATATCTAAATATAGAATAAAAAGATTTATGAACCGGAACCACATATGCGTCAACCCCATAAGAACTGGTTGCAGCTGTAGCTAAATGCCAAAGATTTTGACATTATAAAATAGGAAGGGTTGTTAATTATTTGTCATTTTCGTATACCCATAAATTAAAAATGCTACTTCCAATCCTTAATATAAGAGAAAATTGACTAATTCATTTGGGTAGATTAAGAAAGTTAGTTATGTTAGTTGTTTATAGAAATATAGGTTAGCTTTTATAAAATACTATCTTTCATCATAACTATCCTTCGATAAAAACTCTTTCATATGTGCAATCAATAGGGATACTTTGAGGGAAAAAATTATAAATTTGGAAGATAATATAGATTGAGATCTTATATTAAGAACCAAATTCAATAACTAACTAACTGTTATATTAAGGACCCAAGGTAATACGTAATTTTCATGTCGGTTGCTTCCATGAACGCAACATTTCATCAAGCACGGCACTATTATTGTATCATGCGGTTGACTTGAAAAAGTCTCCATTAATTCATGATCTTCTTCCTTCACTACTGCATTCCCTAGCTTTTAATTTATCAAAATGTATAGTGCAACTCATCAACCTCCCACTAAACAATCAAACCTCACTGCATTTCAATTTATTTTGAATCAACTCAGACATTATGACGGAGGCCATGATCCAGGTTGCACTTGAGACATTGAACTCACTCATTCAAAAACAGCTCGTTTCGTTTCTTGGCATCAAAGGAGAAATGATAAGGCTTTCAAGCTTACTCACAACAATCAAATCAGTGCTTGAAGATGTTGAGGAGAAGAAACTCACTGATAAAGCTCTCAACAATTGGCTTCGTAAGCTTCGAGATGATGCTCACTTGCTGGATGACATCTTGGATGAATGTTCCACACATGCCCTTTCCTTGGAATACCATCAAGACAAGGTACAAGGTTCTTGCTTATTATCATTCTCATACATTAATCTCACTCATATTAGGTTCCGTTACAAAATTGCCAAGAAATTGAAAGACATCAGTCAAAGACTTGATGAGATGGTTGAGGAAAGGTTGAGGTTTCATTTACGCGAGACGGTTCATCATGATGAGTGGGTGAATAGCATTGAAGTCATGGGATCGCAGCGAATTACCTCAATCATTAGTCAACCCCAATTCTATGGAAGAGAAGCTGAGAAGGAGAAGATTGTAGAGTTTTTGGTTGGTGATGCTTCTAATCTTGAGGATGTATCAGTCTATCCAATTATTGGTATTGGCGCTCTTTGAAAAACTGCACCTGCCCAACAAGTTTTCAATGATGAGAGGATAGTTAATTATCGTGAGCTAAGAATTTGGGTGTGTATTTCTAAAGATTTCAATTTGAAAAGGTTGTCAAAAGCTATAATAGAGTATGTTGATGAGCATGCTTGTGGAGATTTAGATCTCCAACTATTACAAAGACGACTTCAAGAGGTGCTTGGAAGAAAAAGATATTTGTTTATCCTAGATGATGTGTGGAATGATAACCAAGAGAAATGGGATAAGTTGAAATATGTTTTAGCTTGTGGATGAAAGGGTGCTTCAATTCTAGTCACTGCTCGTCTTACAAAGGTTGCATAATAAGGAAAATGCAGAGCTAGTGGCTATAGGGAAGGAGATAGTGAAAAAGTGTAAAAGAGTGCCTCTTGTAGCTAAAACTCTAGGAAGTCTTTTGTGTTTCCAAAGTGACGAAAGAGACTATGGCCTCCGTATTAAGGAAAGTGAGATATGGAATTTACCACAGGAGGAAGATTCTATCCTACTTGCTTTGAGATTAAGTTATTTGAACTTGCTGACAACATTAAGACAATGTTTTGCTCACTTTGTGGTGTTCCCTAAAGATCAAAGGATGGATAAAAAACAGGTAATAGAACTTTGGATGGCTAATGGATTCATTTCAACCAATGAAGGGTGTGAAGTAGAAGATGATGATGATAGAGTGTGGAATGAATTATATTTATGATAATTTTTTGAGAATGTTGAGATTGATGAATTTGACTGGCACATGGTTCAAGATGCATGACATTGTTCATGACTTAGGCCAATTTGTTACGGAGGAAGAATGTTGTAGCAGTACATTAAAAAATGGCCCGCTTGGTGAAAGAACTCATCTTCTCTCATAAACGATGGTCATCTCATTTGCACAAAGTCAAATCCTTGAAGACTTTCACAATTCTAGAGAATTATGTGGCTGATACTTCTTGTGATATATTTTTGAAATATTATCCTTTGCGAGTGCTTGACCTCAAGTGTTTAAAAGAGGTGCCATCTTCTGTGAATCAATTAAAATATTTGAGGTACTTAAACTTTTCTCATGATTACTTTAAAATACTTCTTGATTCGATATGTAGGTAGTGGAACTTATAGAATTTGAATTTGAATGATTGAATGTTTCTCCAAAATTTGTCAAATGATTTGACAAAACCTTAGCTGCCTCGGGGTCAAATCACAAATTACTACGAAGTAAATGTAATATAGTGCAAACAACTCAGGATCATTCTCTTATCAAGGAGCCTTTTATTTTGACTTCCCTAGGTAAACTTAAATGCTATAAACATGGTTAGAAAAACGGTTTTTTGAATATTGGTTTTCTCTAAATTAAAATTTCTGAAAATAAAGCTAATTCTAATATTTTTGTTATTTTTGGAAAAAGATAAGGAAATGATTTGGATTAAAAATAGATTATATGATAAAATGAAACTTGATGGCAAATTTTGTAGCTTTCCCATCTTCTTAAAATATTTTTGGGAGTTACTTTACATTAAGTCAAATTAAAAATCCTAAGCAATCGCATTATGTCCAATCTACCTAATTAATGACTAGTCCTATAATCGCATTCATAGTCACCTCTTAGACAAATTGTTAAAACCCACCTGATGTGTATTGAAAATTTCTCAATACACTTGCTTCCTCTTAATTGAAAGCACAATCACGACATTCAAATTAAATTAAATCCATTACACATACTAGTAATCACATAGAATGCATAACTTCATTAATCCAAAAGGAAATAAGTCCAATAAAATTTAAGTGCACCAATACAAAATTCAACACACGATAATCCATCATAGACAAATAATCACTCATGTAAGTCTCAAAAACACACATGTATCAATGCAAAATTAATCCCAAACAGAACATTGTGCATAAATTGAGCTAATGGAAATTAGGGAAAATGACAAAAAAGTGTTCTCAAAATTGGGAAATGACATATAGGTTTTTTAACCAAAAGTTGATTAGAAAATGACAAAATGGGATAAGGAATTCCCAACTTTGTCAATTGCGAAATCACCCATCTGTCATTTCCCAATTTTGAGACCACTTTTCTGTTATTTTTCCTGGAAATTATTCCCTTTTGTAGCACCTTAAGATCTAGCCACTTCCTTTACCACCAAGACCCAAGCAAAATCAGCCAATCATCCCATTAACAGCAGCCATAGAATCTCTAAACTTTAGCAAAGCCATGACAAATCAATAAAAGACTGAATTTCAATGAGAAATTGATGTGTACTGTCGGCCGAGTTGAAAAACAGAGGAATAGAGGATTTGAATGGTGGTGACTGTGGTGATGATAGAAAGAGACTTGAAAGGAAGATGAAGGTCTAATGGTGTGGAGAATAGTGGAGAAAATAGTGGAGAGAAAGATAAGAGTCGTTGGAATCTAGAAAAAGGCCACTGGAAACTGGGTTTCTTAATCGGAAGCTGGGAAACATCACTGAAGGTAATGGACAGTGGTGGTGTTGATGATTTAAACTCCCTCCGTTAGCTCCAACTCTCAGCTTCTCCTTCACCATCAACTTTGAGCTCCCTCCGGTTTGATTTTGACCTCTGCAATTGCAGAATCTCCAAGGCTTCTCTCTGTGTCTAACAATGCTTCTCCGGCAATGGAAGCCGTCGCAAATGGCGCTATGGTGAGGGAGGGAAAGTTAATGATGGTGGTGGTATGGTATGGATCTCCCCCTCTCAAGCTCTCCTCTCAGTTCTCAGTTCTCAGTTCTCTCCCATATCTGCCGCTCTCAGTTCACACTTCCCAGCCGCTAGCCCGTGTCTCCCCTCTCCAAGCCAGGCCTCTAGCTCTCTTTTCTCTCATTCAAATGCTATCAAAAAGCAATTTTGTGGGCATTGAATTGGCCTTTTTATTATTCGGGTACCAAAATGTCATTAATTTCTGATTCCTTTTCTGTCATTTCTAAATCTGGGGCCTTTCAGCAACATTAATTTGGCTCTTCTATTTTCTTTTCCAGCTTGCACTCCAATTTCTTCCAAGTTCATACAATGTAATATTTAAACAAAATGTAGCATCAAAAGCCCATTACAAGAAAACAATTGCACAATTAAAGTAACAATTTATGATATTTTTACCCTTAATTGAGCTAAATTCACTGCAAAGGTCCCTAACTCAAATAAGTGTTAAATCATGTAAAAATGGACTAGAAAATGCATTAAAATCCCTAAAATTGATTATGAAAAATCATATACAAATATGGTTCAATCAATTTCCCCACACTTAAACCTTTATACTCCTGAACAAAGGTAATTAAGTACAATTTTCTAAATTCCAATCATCAATGCAATTGAAAGATGAGCAATGTCCTAATTAGAAAGCAATAGATGATTTAATTAAATTCTTCAAGCCAATACTAGTCATAATCAAGCAATGCAAAGAAATTAGCTAACTACACAATCCAAAATATTAAAATGAAGCATAAGAGACTCTCAAGGAATTAGTGTTTCCCTCATCTCACCTTATTAGGATCATTTTACTCTAATTCACTTAATTAACACCTTACCATAGGCTTGTAACAACTCTAATATCTCCACTACTAGTAGCAGTAAATGCAATGAATCAAGAGGACTTAAAAGGCTTGTAATGTTGGATAAAGGCTAGGAGGAATGAATTAATTAGAAAAAAAATAGTTGATATGCAAGTCAAAGTCAATAAATGGGTTCATAGCAACTAAACAACTTAACAACCTTTTGCCAATTCTTTTTTTTTTTTTTCAAATCATGAACAAATACCTTTCTGGTATTTCTTTTGCTTTTCTTTTATCTGCAAAACACTTATATATATATATATATATATTTCTTTCTAGTACTCTCTGGTTTTTTTCAATTCAATTTTTTTCTTTTCTTTTTCTTTTTTTTTTCAAACTATAATAATTTTTTTCTCAATTCTATACTTTTTTACTTACTTTCTCTCTCTTCTCTATATACATGACATTTCAATATATATTGTTCAACTTTCTATTAGCAAATCACTTTGATGTTAGAATACCATGAACACTATGGATAAATGATATGCATACAACATAGGAATGGCTCAAAAAGGTAAACAAAAGTAGATGAATGTAGGTTTGTGTTTGGGTAAAAGGGTTTAAAATTAAATGCCTCTATCATCTCCATCACACTAATGCAAATGTTGTTTCAAAAAAGAGTAGAAATAAGTTCTTGAAGGTGAAAAACTAAATGAACACACACACATGGAAAGAATTTAAGACTCAAATAACCTTACCACAAGGTTTTTCCCCCTTCTAATACTCATTCTCCAAATATTCCTCAAAACTTGGTGTGTGTCCTTTGTTGAACCACTTGGCTTCCTCTAAAAATGCTTCAAATATGTCTATCTACTGCACCCAAGTCATTAATTAATTAATTAATTACAATATTGTATAATTATATTGATCCCATGTTGCATTTCAAGTACTTTTTACTAATATTTGTCATGATTTCTGATTGTTAAAGTCAGTGGAGTCGATGGAATCAAATCTCGTAGCATTAGGAAACATAGGAAATGTATTGACTAATGTTAGGAAATCGTAGGAAACGTAAAACTCTCTAGTGTATATAGTCATGTAATCATACACTCATAATATATGCAATTCTGAACTTTCAATTTACATTATGGTATTAGAGCCATCTCTAAGTTCAGTGGTTTGAAATTTTGATTCTATAATTTTCGGTCACAAGCTTCTATTTTTTGGTGACCTTGTGTTCAATTTAGATCTCCCTCCATCAGTCACTCTTTCACACACACACACGCTAACCTACCTTATTCTCCGGCGTGAGATCGGTGAAACCCCAGAACCACATCCCCCAACGACGGCGCGTGAATCCACAAGCTCCTCCTGCACTTCTACTTGCCAGACACGCGCCAACCCATGGCGGTCTCTTCGATGACCTTTTCTGACACATCCTAGGTGCTTTCTGACTGATTTTGCAAGGTTATTCCATTTTCGGTGGCTGTAAGATTCAATTCTATACTTGGATTTTTGGGTATCTCTCCGTATTTGCATTATTGTGATATTTTTGAATTATGTTATCACATTTGGTGACGTTGTGACACTCCTTGACTCAAGTTTTCCACTTTATGATTGTATGCATTTGGAATTTTGTGACTTGGAATTTTGTGGCTTGGTCTTGATTGGTTGAGGTGTCATTCCATTCTTGTCTAAGAATTGTTGCTCCTTTCTGGTACTTATTTTCTTAAGAAACCTTGCAGATTTTGTTTTGTATTCCACATGGTTGATTCAAAATACTCTGATATGTTACCTATGTTTGCTAAGATCATTGCTTCCCAGTTGAATTGGACCAACTACAGTGATTGGAATAAAAATGTTAGAGTATATATTTTAAGCATTGAAATGGAATTTAACTGAGGATCCTCCTTCTGGTGATAAAACAAAACTTTTGGCTTGGCAAAGAGTGGATGCTTGCATTCTGTTTCAAATATGAAATTCTATTGAACCACAGATTCTGTCTTTTGTTAGCCACTGCAATACCATCAAAGAAATTATACAGTATCTTGAATTTATGTTTTCTGGCAAAGGAAGTATCACTCAGGTTCATGAGGTCTGTAAAGGCTTCTATCGTTCTCAGTAACAGGGCCGTCTATTAGAGGACTTCTTCCTAAACTCCAAGAGGTTGTATGAGGAAATAAAAGTACTTATGTCTGCGCAGGAAGATCTTCTGACCCATATTAAGAATATGGAAGTTCAAGCTATTATCAGTTTTCTTGAAGCTCTTGATCCTTCATATGAAATGATTCGTCCTTAAATTTTGTCAAGTCAAGAGCTTCCCTCTCTTGAAGATGTATTTTCATAAGTACTTCGTGCTGATAGTGTGGTTCATCCATTTGGAGATTTGAATGCCAGTGCTTTGGCTGGACGTTGCCCCTTTGAGAATAAGAATTATAAATAAGGATATAGCGCTACTCTAAACATGAATTCTGGCAGTACTATCTGCAATTATTGCAGGGAACCTAGTCATATTAAGAAAAATTATCAAAATTTACAGAATAAGCAACAATGCGATTAGCAAAATGGTTTGCCCATATTGCACAGACTCCTGATCAGTTAGATGCTAGTTTATCATATGACGAGGCACTTGCTACAGGTAATTTATCCTCTGGTCTCGTAACTTCCTCCATAAAGTGGAGCATAGATTTTGGCACTACCGACCATATGACAGGTAACTATAATTTATTTTCATTGTATGCTCCTTATGCCAACCCATCCTCCATATTCGTAGCCAATGGTTCCTCTGTTTGTGTGCTTGGTTCAGGTATTGCTAACCCAACTTCATCTATTTTATTATCCTCTATCCTTAATACCCTTGATCTTACATTTAATCTTCTATCCCCCAGCAAACTCACTTATCATTTGAATTATTTTATCTCACTATTCCTTGACCATTGTCTAATTTAGGATCTATCGATGAAGTAGATTATTGGTAGAGGTTATGAATTTGGTGGGCATTACATTCTTGACGATACGGTCCCACGTTCCGTTGCTTGTTTTGGTGGGTCATCCCCTTTTGAAATATGTTATTGTCTTGGTTATTTGTCACTGCCATCCTTAAAGAAATTGTATCTTCAATTTTCATCTTTATCTGCATTAGATTATGAGTCTAGTCAGTTTGCCAAACACCATTGTGTGCACTTGGCACCTCATATTAATAAACAGACTTCGTTCCCTTTTGAGTTAATCCATTATGATGTTTGGGGTCCTTGTTTAGTTACATCACAGACTAGTTTTTGCTATTTTGTCACTTTTATTGATGATTATTCACGAACAACTTAGCTTTACTTAATGAAACAATGTTTTGAATTATTTTCTCATTTTCATAATTTTGTATAGAAATTCATACTCAGTTTGACATTTCTGTGAAAACCTTTCGAAGTGATAATGCAAAAGAATATTTTTCAACCCAATTCACAGACTATATGCAACATCATGGTATTCTTCACCAATCTTCTTGTGTTAATACACCTACTCAAAATGGTGTTGCTGAATGAAAGAAATGTCACCTATTAGAAATTGCCAAAGCTCTTATGTTTCACTCCTCTGTTCTTAAACCGTTTTGGGCTGATGCTGTGTCTACTGCATATTTTCTTATTAATCGCATGCCTTTGACTATTTCTATGGTGACACTCCATATTCCCTTTTGTTCCCCAACAATAAGGTGTTTCCTATTGATCCTAAAATTTTTGGCTGTGTGTGCTTTGTTCGAGATGTTCGTCCAAGCGTCAGTAAACTTGATCCAAAATCTTTGAAATGTGTCTTCCTTGGTTATTCTCATGTCCAGAAAGGTTATTGGTGTTACTTTCCTGATCTCCATTGTTATCTTATATCCACTGATGTCGTGTTTCATGAATCCTCTTTATTTTTCAAATCCTCAGTATTGCCTGGGTCCCCATCCACCACAAATGAACTTAATGATGTCTTAGTCTATCAAGTCCCTATATCACCAGTACAGGCCGCTGCTCTAAAACCAGATATCATCAATGATATTAATGTTACTGCTACTCTGCCTTCACCAATAACTGCTTTGCCAACTCATTCTGTTTCTACTGATTCTCCTGATTATGATTCACCTATCTCTGATTCTCCCAACCCTATCCCGATGACTTGCCTATTGCTCTCAGGAAAGGTACTCACACCCCTTGTCTTCCGCAACGTTAAGTTGATTGTACCTATCCTATCTCCTCATTTGTGGCCTACCAAAATTTATCCCCTATGTCCTTCTCCCTTGTTGCCACTCTTGATTTATTCTCCATTCCTACTACACTTCACCAAGCCCTTACTTATCCTGGTTGGCGTGCAGATATGAAAGTGATAGCCCTTGAATAGGCTAGTACTTGAACTCTTGTAGATCTACCTTCTGGGAAAAAGGCTATTGGATGCAAACGGGTGTTTGTTGTTAAAACAAAATTTGACGGTTCTCTAAAACACTTAAAAGCTCGTTTAGTTGCTAAAGGTTATGCTTACACTTATGGTATTGACTATTCAAAGACTTTCTTTTTGGTGGTAAAGTTAACCTTTGTTCGACTTCTTGTCTCTTTGGTTGCAATCCACTATTGGGATTTACACCAACTTGATGTTAGGAATGCCTTTCTGAATGGTGATCTCCTTGAAGAAGTCTATATAGAGCAACGTAACCATCTAGGTTTGTTGCTCAGGGGAGTTTGGGAAGGTGTGCGCTACCTCAGGAAATTGTTGTATGGTTTAAAACAAAGCCCCCTGCCTGGTTTGACAGGTTTTGTGATGTGGTCAAGAAATTTGGACTAAGTCAAAGCAAATGTGATCACTCTATGTTCTACCAACAGTTAGATGTAGGCATGATTCTTCTGGTAGTATATATTGATGACATTGTAATTATTGGGAGTAATACTTCTGGAATCTCGCAACTTAAAATCTTTCTTAATTTCGACTTCCAGATAAAAGACTTGGGATCATTGAAGTACTTTCTAGGTATTGGGGTTTTGAGAAGCAAGAAGGGCATCCTTTTGACTGAGAGGAAATATGTTCTCGATCTCTTAAAGGAGATAGGAAAGCTTAGAGCTACACCAAGCAGTATTCCTATGATTCCGAATCCATTCCTGGATCTTAATGATAGCATGTTTGATGAACTTCCTGATGTGTTGAAGAATAAGATTGATTCAAAGAAGCTGAAGTTGTTTGCATTTCCTGAGAGATATAGAAGACTCATTGGGAAATTGAATTATTTGACTGTAACCTGTCCTGATATAACCTTCTCGGTTAGTAGGCTCAACCAATTCATGGTAGCTCCAACAATAGCACAATGGAAAGCTTTAGAACATATCCTGCTTTATTTGAAAGGTTCTCCAGGTCATGGTATTCTTTATACAGACTATGGGCACACTAAAGTTCAATGCTTATGTGATGCGGATCATGCAGGATCTAAAGCCACAAGACGATCTACTACGGGTTACTGTGTGTTTGTTGGTGGAAACTTGATATCTTGGAGAAGTAACACTACAAAAAAATGTGATTTAGTAGCGGTTAACAATGAGAATTTGTAGCGGTTTTAACTGCTACAAACAGCATTAGTAGCGGTTAATAAAATCGCTACTAAATCGTATGTTGCAAGCTATTTTGTAGTGGTTATATAAAATCGCTATTCAAGGAAAATAACCACTGCTTAGTTTGTAGCAGTTGAACCCAACCGCTACAACATCCACATAAGCCTTTAATTTTTTCGGTAATATTTGTAGCGGTTATATAACCGCTACAAATATAAAAAATTGAAAATTTCAAGGCGGGAAAAGAAAAATGAAATTGATTTCCTATTTTGTAGCGGTTAATAAACCGCTACTAATTTGAAATTTTTATGAAATTAGTAGCGGTTATTGAAAATTTCAAGGCGGGAAAAGAAAAATGAAATTTATTTCCTATTTTGTAGCGGTTAATAAACCGCTACTAATTTAAAATTTTTATGAAATTAGTAGCGGTTATATAACCGCTACTAATTTCATGAAAATTAAAAAATAGTGCCAAATAATTAATTATAGTTTAAAAAGGCTCTTTAATTAGCAGCGGTTTAATAACCGTTACAAAAAATAAGAAAATTAAAAAAAATATGATCTTTTGTTTTTGTTTTTTTAATATTAAATTAAATAGTTTATTTATTTAGTAGTTTATCTAATTTAATTGGCTTATTATTCAATAGTTTAACTCATTTATAAATTAAAAGGAATAATTTAATTTAGTTGGATAATTATAAAAATTGTATTGATAATATTATTAAGGATACGTAGGTAATAAGGAACTATTATGTTGTTTACTATAATGTAATTGTGTATGAAGTTGGCAAAAAAAAAATTGTGTATGAAAAATAGTTGAAAATGAGATAAAGCTTTGAAATATCTGGAAAGAAAAAAAGGTGAGAATAAATTTTATGCAAAGGAAATAAGTATTGAAAAAAAAATTAAAAAATTTGTTACCATATTTGATCGTATTGTTCAGCTCCTCAACTCATACAAAAAAATTTATAAATGAGAGAAAATGAAAGAAGGGTAAGGTGAAAAGAAATGGGAGAGTGTTTGAAATGAGTTGTGGTAGGGTATTTATAGGGATCCACGTACCATTTTGTAGCGGTTAATGTATCCATTTTGTAGCGGTTATATTTATATTTGTAGCTGTTATTTTTATTTTTGTAGCGGTTTAATAACCGCTACAAATATTATATTTTTAAAATTTTTTTCCAGTGTTTTTTTAAAGAAAAAAACATAATTTGAATTTGATCACTCATCCTCGCCATCCCTACAGAAATTATGTAGAAAAATTATTGTTAGGGATGTATTATTAAATTTTAAAAATTTAATTTAAATGATGTGGACGTAAAAAAACTCACCACAGTAGAGGTAAATTGTCATGGCCTTCAGGGAAGTAGTTTTCAAAATCGGCTGGCTGAAATGACTCACTCTCATAGGCAATGTTATCGCCTTCACCCATGTCGTAAAGGTCTCATGGCTTTAAATGAACGACCATGTTCCAATCCCTGTACCTCTCGTCCTCGATATAATAACCCGATGTGCTTCTGAAGCAAGAATATGCGGCTCATTATCTTGAGAAATACCAGTACGAATTGGCCGTTAGAAATTGACTGATGTGATCCCTAAGTTGTCAGTTGTCAATCCCCGAAAAGTAGTGGTATTTGCCCACATACACTTGAACAGCGTCACGGTGAAACGGCCTTGATAATTAAGTTCAACTACATCAAGAAGTTTGCCATAGTAAGGGATGCCTCCGAACTGCATGTTGGCGTCACTGCTGCCACATAACTCCTTGTCCCAAATATGCCATAAACACCCAAATTCTGAGTTTGCATCCTTGATCCCGTGAAACTGTGCCAAACTTAAAACCATTGACATTGTATGCTGTAAACATTTTTGTATGATCAAGAGGGCCGATTGCGAGAGCTCTAAAATCTGGTGAGTGTGGGTTGTGGTCATTTAGTAATCTGCGAGCAAACTAACTCGGGAATTCTCTGTGGACCCTTTTGTTAACTTCCGAGAATGTTTGTGTACGAATCCTGAGTTGACGCTTAACATGACTTTTGAATTCCCTGCAATTAATAATAGAAAGGCGATAGTGAAATGAAAGCAAAAAATGTTACAAAAGATATAGAATAACATGTAAGTGTACAATTCTTACTGTATGAAAGGTTCAACTTGAGTGCAATTAATCATGACATGTCTATATGCTTGCTACTTCTCAGTTGCATTTAGTTTGAAGTTCTTAGTTCCTCCAACTGGTTTACCAACACGAGGGATAAATTCTCCTAATGTTGGCACAGGTTCAGGACAATCGTCAACACGAGGTGGGCAGTTCAAAGACATCTCAAGGTCATCAAAGTACCTTGAACAAAAATACAGCACCTCATCCCCTATATAACGTTCAGCTATAGAACCTTCAGGCCACGCTTTATTCCTTACGTAAGATTTTAATTTCCCAAGGAACCTACGAAGTAAAGAAGAGAAACATTAAATACTAAATGCTAAAAAGGACGACTAGCAAATATTAAATACGGAGAATAAAGCACATATTTAAAAGGAGTACCTCTTAATTGGATACATCCATCGATATTGTACTGGTCCAGCGAGCTTTATTTTATGAATGAGGTGGATGCAAGGTGAACCATCACAATAAAAAAGGATGGAGGAAAGATCATCTCCAAATAACAAAACATAAGAATGATTTTGGACTGCAGCTGATCGAGCTCCTCAACGATCAAAACCTTATAACACAACTTTCGAAAGAAAGAACAAAGTTCCACCAAAACGATGGAAACATCCACTACTACAAAATTAGGATATAACCACCCCCAAGGACGTCCCAAATTTAAAGTTGGGTGGTTAAAAAGGGAGGCGGTGGCATTTTCGTAATTATATGTATGCATGGAAACCTTTAGGCATCCCAAATTTGAATTTGGGACGTCTAAAGTTCTTCTTGGCACAAAATATAAATTTTGTAAATTTTTTTTAGGGCTAGGAGCTGGGTTTAGACGTCCCAAAATAATTTAGGATGCCTAAACCCAGATTTTAGGCGTCCCAAATCCATTTTTAGGCGTCCTTGTGCGCATGTCAGACACTTGTCTGACATGCGTCTTCTCAATTTCACTCCCATTCCCTCCTTTTTTGACCAAAATTGCTTTACTCTTCTTCCGCCCCCTCCTTGCTTGTCCGTCGGCGTAGCTCTTTCTTTCTTCAACTCCTCCTTTCTTCAACTACTCTTTCTTTCTTCAACTCCTCCCTCCTCCACCTGAAATCCATTGAAGGACTCACGCACCAGGCCACCCTTCTGCAACTTCACCTCCTCCACATTATAGGTTTTTGCTCTCCTCCACCTCCTTCCTTCCATTGTCGTCCACACCTCCACACCACCGTGGTTCTTTGCTTTCTCCACCCTCCGGTGTACCTCCCCACCGTGCATACACCTCTAATCTCCAACGTCTTCTCTACCTCTCCAGCATACATAGCAGTCGGCGCCCCCTTGATCAGGTTAGTTTATTTTCTTATTTTTTTTGTAACAGAATGGTATATTTTCTTTTCGAAATATAAATTTACTTGAATAAATTAAAGTAAAAACTTGCAATGTGAAAAGCCTAGGCAATAGAAAATATCACGTTAATTGTGCTTATATATTGCTTATATTGAGATGGTTGAGATTAGCCTGGTGTGCTTGGTGTGCTTATATTGCTTAAATTGTATTCGGGAACTCCACTGCAATGGTTTATTTTATTTTTGAAAGAAAAAATTTACTTGAATGAGTAGGGGTTATTTTAATTTTAATCAAATCACCCTTTTTTTAAGGATTTTATAACAAAACTGCAACTATATATATGTATATGTTCTATCTTTATGTCTTCGTTTGTCATCTTTGGGAAAAAAATTATTCAGTTTTATATAGAAAATTATTATATGGACTCATGTTTTGCATAGAACTTAAAATAAGCTACTATTCATGGTTTTAATTATTTTTTTCGTACACAGCCATTCCATGTAATTTAAAGGCAATGTATATATATTATTATAAATAAATGGAGCTTTTGAATGATTTTGATGAAATTAACAACAATTAAACAGATTGGTAAGATTATTAATGTAGTTTCCTTAATATAATAATATAGTAAGTAGTATGATTATTATTCGTGTAGTGGAAAGATATGGTTGCTTGAAATTTTAGGATGTCTTACTTTCAAGGGGAAATGCTGTCCTAATTTTTGTTGAAAAATGTGAAAAAAGGAAATCCCATCATATGTCGTTGACAATTGTACTAAACGTGTGAATGTTATTGGGAATGCCTTAGGTGGTAACAAAATGGATCATAGTTGGATGAATACTTTGAGAACTAGTGAAGAATATGAGAAAGGGGTGCAAGAATTTATTGAATTCGCTAAAAAGAATTCTCCTACAAAAAATGGGAAGTATTTTTGTCCTTGTGTTAATTGTTTGAATGAGAGTCGACGGGATGTTGATGTCATAAAGGATCACCTACTTTGTGATGGAATAAATCTACGATACACAAGGTGGATATGGCATGGTGAGGAAGTAACGGATTGTCCGTCGCACAAGAAGGAAGATGTGGATATCATAAATGAAGATAGAATGGAGAAAATGATTCACGATGTTGAGGTAGAATCCTTTGTGCAGTCGCAGGTGTATGACAGCCTGCGAAGTGATGCAGAGACACCATTATACCGTGGGAGTAAGTACACGCGGCTGACGGGAACATTACATTTGGTTAACTTAAAGGCAACTTGTGGGTGGACCAATAGTAGTTTCACATTGCTGCTTGAACTATTGTGTGATATGTTTCTAGAGGATAATGTACTTCCAAATCGTATGTATGAGGCCAAGAAAATCCTGTCTACGATGGGTATAAAGTATAAAAAGATACATGATTGCCCTAATGACTGCGTACTGTACAAAAATGAGTATGGAGGTCGTAGTGAGTGTCCTAAGTGTAAAACTGCACGATACAAAGTGAAAAATGATGGTGGTTGTGGCGATGTGACAAGTAAAAGGCAACCTTTAAAGGTTATGTGGTATCTTCCAATAATACCACATTTTAAACGTTTCTTTGTGATTGCAACAAAAGTGAAGAAGTTGAGATGGCACTCTGATGAGAGAATATCTGATGGGAAATATCTTCAACACCCAGCTGACTCTCCACAATGGCAAAAAATAGATGAAATGTTCCCTCAATTTGGCAGTGAGCTGAGAAACCTTCGGCTTGGGCTTTGTACATATGGCATCAATCCGTATGGAACTCTTACTAGCACACATAGTTCGTGACCGGTTCTCCTTGTAATATACAACTTGCCTCCCTAGCTATGTATGAAACGTAAGTATATGATGCTATCTATGATGATTTCTGGACCAAAACAGCCAGGGAACGATATTGATATCTATTTGGCGCCTTTGATTGAGGACTTGAAGAAGTTGTGGGAGGAAGGCGTAGATGTGTTTGATACTTATAAGAAGGAGTCTTTCAAGCTACGTGTAATGATTTTCACAACGATAAATGACTTCCCTGCGTACGGAAACTTGTCAGGGTACAGCGTGAAGGGTCATAAAGCATGCCCAATATGTGAAGCAGACACACACTTCCAACAACTAAAGCATGGAAGAAAAATTGTCTACCTTGGCCACATGAGGTTTCTTTATCGATTCCACCTGTATCGTAGGTTAAGAAAGCATTTTAACGGCTTACTGGAGCATGGAATGGCTCCAAAGTCATTAACCAAAGAGGAAGTTTACAGTCGAGTGGAACGTATCAATGTCACTTTTGGTAAGAATCAGAGGATTGCGGGTGAGAAGAACATATGGAAGAAGAGATCCATTTTCTTTGATCTTCCATATTGGCGTTCGCTTGACGTGAGACACAGTATTGATGTGATGCATGTGGAGAAGAATGTTTGTGATAGCCTTATCAGTACGCTTTTACACATACCAGGGAAGACTAAGGATGAGATTAGTGTGAGATTAGACCTTGTTGATATGGGAATAAGAGAACGGTTACATCCACAACTAAGAGATGATGGTAGGAGGGCATACATGGAGCCAGCAGTGCATACATTATCAAAAGCAGAGAAAAGAAGTTTGTGTGGGTGTTTGCATGAAATTAAGGTGCCGTAAGGGTATTCCTCGAATGTGAGAAGATGCGTCTCAATGGACGATTTGAAGTTAGTGGGAATGAAGTCCCATGATTATCATGTGTTGATGCAACAACTATTACTGGTAACTATTAGAGGCATAATGAAAGATGAAGTACGAACCACTGTAACAAGATTTTGCACTTTCTTCAATGCTATCTATAACAAAGTCATTGACACTGAAAAGTTGGATGAACTGGAAAATGAGGGTTACATTATTTTGTCACAACTAGAGATGAATTTTCCTCCTTCATTTTTTTGATATAATGGTGCATTTGGTAGTTCATTGGGTAAGGGAGGTAAGGCTCTGCGGTCCAGTTTACCTGAGGTGGATGTACCCTTTCGAGCGATACATGAAGATCTTAAAAGGGTATTCTAAAAATCCTTATCGACCAGAAGCCTCAATAGTAGAAAGATATGTAGTTGAGGAGGCTATGGAGTTTTGCAAAGATTATATGTCAGGGAAGAAGGAACAATCTCGGCATGAAGAGGGGAGAAGTAAGGGAACACGAGGACTGAAAGTGAAGAATGTTCCTCATGACGAGGTGTTGCAAACCCACTTGTATATCCTGAATAATATAGAAGAAGTTCAACCTTACATAGATGAACACAGAAAGACTTTGAAGAACAAGAATCCAAGGAAGAATGACATGCAGATTGCTATTGAGCAAAACAAGACATTCACGCAGTGGTTCAAGGAAAAGGTTTTGTGTAATATCCTGATTTGTGATTAGGACTGATAACTCTGATAATCATTGTAATTAGTGTAATTAAGCACTATTATGATTAATGTAATGTAAATTTTGGGAATAAATACATGTGGTATTTAAGATCAATGGTTGTGATTCTTTGACCGTGGGTCGGAATCCTATGTGTTGTGATTTGGTGAGCTCATAAGGGAGTGAGTGGATGATGACATGTGGCTTAAGGTGGACCATTGGATGAGGTCACTAGAAGACAAAGTAGCACTTTTTCTCTTTTCTCTCTCTCTCTTTCGGTTGTGTGTATGGGAGGGGAAAGGAAACATCTTCATCATCATCATTTCACCATCTCACTCATCTTCTCTCTCTCCTATTCCTCCATTGTTTCGCTGGACAAGCAAGAAGAGGAAGAAGAAAAGCTTGAATCTTGGTAAGTGGTGATTCTCCTTTACTCCAATCCTCTTCTCTAAAGATATGTCTCATTGAGAGCTACATTGTGATGATTGTAGAGCCTTGAGTGGTGTTGATTGGGACATTGGCCAAAATTGAAAGTTGAGGAATCAAGGTTCTGAATTGGGAAAAGAGAAGAGGTAGGCATTTAGAGCATTTTGGTGTATTGCTTGTGATTTTTGGCTAAGTTGGTCAAATCTGGAAATTTTGCCCTAAATATGCCTATTTCTGGAAATGTGAAGTTTGTTATGATTGATGATTGAAAATGATTTAGTTTGGAGATATATGAGCATTTGATGTAATTTTAAATGTTAAAAAGGTGTTAAGGGAATTTGGATATGGTGTGTCATTGAGACCTTAGTGAATGATTGTGGTTAAATTGGTTTTTGAGGTGTTTTTGAAGTGGCCAATATGTTCCCTAGTTAGTGCTTAGTGTGTATGAGCATTGGGAAGAGTTTGGGGAACCTTTGGGAGTGAATTTGACCATCTGAAGTTTCTGGTTTTTGGCTACGTTTTGGGTCTCTGATGCACATCACTCGAGCAGAGGAAGAACGTGCTCGAGTGATATGCAAGTTTTTCCCTGTTGTGCTTCGAGTTATCTGGGTTTTATGGGTTGTGCTCGAGAGCATCGCCTTGTGCTCTAGTGAGCGAAGAACATGCTCAAGTGAGCATGGTTCTGCTCGAGTGAAGGTGCGAGTCCGGAGTTGAGGTTGCTTTCGGGTCCTCACTCGCTGGTCGATGCCAAGAGTGTGCTCTGACACTCGCGAGCATAGCCGTTTCACTCGAGCACTGAGGGTCGTGCTCGAGTGAGCTTGTGCTTCTGGTGTGAGTTGGTGCTCTCGGGTTGATGCTCGCGGGAAAGTTGCACGAGTGTGCTTTCTCACTCGCGAGTATGGGGTGTGTGCTCGAGCACACATGGTTGTGCTCGAGTGATCCAGTGCTTGGAGAGCTTTGTGTGCTCTCGGGTGCTTACTCGCAGTCTCACTTTCTTTTGTGCTCGAGTGATGTCCGTACTTGTGCTCAAGTGAGAGCATCTGTGCTCAAGTGAGATGACCAAAAATCTGTGTTTTGCCTTCGAGTAAGGGGTCTTTTGGGTAGGGTCTCCCAACCCTTTAGGCATATGTTTAGGCCTCTAATAGTCACCTAAAGAGTCCTAAATAATAACCAACTTAGAGTATTATTGAAATATACATATGGAAAAGAGATTGATTGGTTGTCCCTAATTGATATAGGATTTGACATCTGTCGTCCTCGTGAGGCTAAGGTGCCAGAGCCAGTCAGGAAGGATACAGGTAGTGACTCTTTCTTTATGCCTTGTGTGATACATTGTATGTATATTATGTCATTGTTTTGAAATGAAAATCGTATGCTGCAAGTTTGTGAAAACTGTGGAAGCACCGCTATACCAATAGTCCCTGAGTCACTAACAACGGTTCGGGTGAAGGTCGTATGCCTTCCCGGCGGTAAAAGGGGATGAGGTTAGGGTGTGATATATGTGTATATGTGGGCGGAAGGCTAATTGTGAGCCGAAAGGCTATTTGTGAAGGCCGACGGGCCATTTGTGAAAGCCGAAAGGCTATATTTGAGCCGTGTGGCTAATTGTATGCACTGCCACGCCAATAGTCCCTGAGTCGCTAACAACGGTTCGGGTGAAGGTCGTATGCCTTCCCGGCGGTAAAAGGGGATAAGGGTGGAGTGACTTGTGTTGCTGTATGAGATGATTGGTGTGCATATTCTGTGATTGCATGTGGTATGAAATTGTTGTTACTACTGGGATTCTTTAGAATCTCACCCCTTCCATATGACTAACCTTTTCAGATAGGGCGAGTGGCTCGAAAGGGAAGCGGACAACCAGGAGTAGTTAGGCTTACTCCGAAATCTAAGTGGTAGTTGGTTATCATAGTTTTGGATGTGGGATTGACAATTGTACATAAGAATGTAAATGATTATTTTGGTTGTGTAATCCCTATTGTTGGGAAATATTAAACCCAAGTTATATGTATTAACCCGGGGTTGCCGGGATTTTGGTTTCTGCACTTTGATATTTATTATGTACTCTGATTTCTCTGGTATTTATATCTGCACGTGAATGTGAGACCAAGAGTTAACTACGTTTTGAAATTGATTTCGAAATGCCCCATCTCTTGGATGCGGGATTATAAATTATGATTTTATCTTATTGGTCTCTAATTCACTTAAATTTCGTAATCCGGATGTAATTACGGTGAGGGGGTTACATTTTGCATGAGATCGGTGTGTCTGAGACAATCGAGTGGCTAGCTTGGGGGCGTTCGTTTCAGGTAATTACTTAGACTGGTTATGATATAAATGGCTATTCTTTCTATACGAAAGAGCAAGATGACAGAAGTACCATGCAAAATAGTAGGGTCATGGTAGAAGCTGAAGCTATGCACTTTTCCAGTTCGAGAGACAAAAACCCCATATTAGCATCTATGGCCTATTATGGAGTTATAGAAGAAATATGGGAGATGACATACAACAAGTTTAAAGTTGCTTTATTCAAATGTAAGTGGTTAGCAATAATGCTGTGGTAATAGATAAACAATTTGGATTTGTCTCAGTCGATCTTTGAAGAGTTGGCTATAGAGATGAGCCCTTTATTTTAGCAAGCCAGGCGAAACAAGTGTTTTATGTCACCGATCCTGCGAGCAAAAACATGTCCATTGTCCTTAAAAGTAAAAAACAGAAGTATGGTGATTTGACCTTCAACCTTGATGACACACTACCTTTCACAACAACTCCACCTCGAAGAAATGAAGTAGAATTGGTAGATGATGACGAATATGCTGTAAGAAATGACCATGGTGAAGGACTATGGGAAACAATATAGAGTAAGACCTTAATTTATAAATGAGAACTATGTGTTTTTTTTTGTTTCACTTCCCACTTAGTTTATTTCATTTTTATTGCAATTTATTTACGTTTCTGATGATGCTTTTTGTGTTAACAAGAATATGGACAACTCTAGTGATGACGAAAGGTGTAGAGATGACGAAAGCCCTAGCAATGACGAAAGGCCTAGAGATGAACCCGTTGCAAGAAGGAGGGTTAGAGGTTGCACAAAGATGGGAGCATTGGTTGCACGTCATGAAAATCAACAGGAGAGGCTGCATATAAACTTCGATGACAATCTGAATCCAGTTGGTCCTGAGGAAGACCACTTCATTAGCTATGTAGGGTTTTTGGGTCGAAGCAAAGTGTGCATTACCTACGATAATTGGAGATTGATTCCCCCAAAAATGAAAGACATGATTTGGTAGCAACTTTTGGTATATAAGTTTTGATGCATCTATAGTAATTGTAGCTTTATTCTTATTATTTCAAATATAATAATCTTATGTTTTACCTTGCAGCAAACATACGATGTCCCAGACACCAGGGAGATGTATAGGCACTAGATGGATGAGGTTCGTGTATGATGGAAAGGTTTCAAGAACAAGCTAATAGCACGGTACATTCGAGGGGCCCTTAGGGGTCAGGATCCATATACACATTATTCGTATTTGTCTCCAGAGGAATGGAGGTTGTTTGCGGCATCATGGGCAGATCCTGAGTTTTTGGTAAGATTTCTGTCATCATGATATAGAGCTTGTAATTTTCATATACTTGATATCGTTGATTTATTTTTTGTTGTTTTTCATTCATAGAAATTAAGTGCACCAAATGCACAGAGGCAATCAGAAAATAAATATCAACATTACATGTCTCGTGGTGGATATCGGAAGCTTGAGCGACAAATGATGCAAGAAGAGTTAGAGAAAATGAAGGAAGCAACGAAATCTGATCCTACCATTGTTATCCAGGCACCGACACCTCCTCCACGTCACAAAAAATGGAAAGCAGGGAGGATTAAGGCTGGGAAGTATATAAATCCGACTGTTGCTGAGGTTGTTATAGGATTGTAAGTAGTTATACTATAAGTACCTAATTTTTTGCATATCGTGAGTGGTTTTGATACATTTATGATAAACTGTATGCTACAGGATGAACTGGAAGATCAGAGTAGCCAAGGTTCTTTCAATCAAAGTAGATAGATGGACATCTTGTCAACGGCTATTGGGAAGACAGATGACCTTAGTCGTGTTCGAGGAGAGACACGGGGAGTTAGTGCCGCGAGGTATTTTGGATGAGACTCATGTTATTCGTCACAAGCTGGACCTAGCAAGGACCTTATGGCCAAGATTCGAGAGGACCTCTAGCAAGAGATCAAGGCCAACCTTTGCGACAAGCTCCGACAAGAGCTGTTGCCAGAGCTTCAACTTGAAATGGCAAAAATGTTCGAAGCGCAAAGGGCAAGGGATGAGCATAGAACTCAGGAATCCCCTGCCTTTAATAGCACCAGAGGAAGTTACAACCCTCTGGAGGAACCACTTGGTGACCCTTCTCCCACTCCAGTATCGGGAGACCCTTCCACCCTCTATTTGGATGATCCACTGTTGCGTGTTGTTGCTGATGCTCTCGTTCATACATGTGCTACCACCTACCATCATCAGCAAATTCTATAGGATTTTCATAGGGTGAATGTGACGAGTGTTAGAAAAGGGGAAGAAGGTACAACCATCCCTGTTCCTGATCTAGAGGTTCGTACGTTAGGTCAAGCGATAGGATCTTTCATCTTTTAGCCTCACAATCTTATTGGTTCAGACGCAAGACCTCCAATGGTAGGAATTACCTTACTATTACTGAAAATCTGTTGGCATCCTAATAACAATTTGTTTTTTAATGTTCTAAAAGGATGACGAAGATGCGAGGAAATTGCCCTACTTAGCACGGCTGCAACAGATCTATAAGGGCATTAAACAGATTGATCTGAAGATGTCTCTAGGGATTATGGGCTTTACATTGGAGTATCCCTATATGATTGACAATACAGATCTCAAGCAGTTTACCAGGTTGGAGGAGATAGATGCAGGCAGGGTGAAATTTTCAGTCCGGTAAGTTTTTTTTCGATTTTCCCATAGAATTCATTTAGTGGTTTTTTGATTTCATACATTCAATAATTCATTCCTTATTTTAATTCTATTATAGCACCTTCCACGGTCTCTGCACAAACATGGAAAGACGTGATTGGTATGGATTCTTATGTCCTGTGAATACAACAGGGAATACTTGTACTGTGGCGTATAGGACTCACTATGTCGGCTACGCAATGGGAGAGACCAAACTTCGTTGTTATCTAACACCTATTGTTCAACGGTTCGTATTTTCATTTTGTCAATTTAAGAAGTTTAATAAATAATTGTCTTGTCATCTAACTTCATTTTAATGTGTACATGTTGTTAAAGTTACCACTGGAGTTTATGTGTTATATGTCCCCGCCGTAACATAGTATATTGGTTTGATCCCTTGAGTAAAAAGCCAGACAAAGTACAAAATCCGTCTTCGACACGTAAGTTATTCTGTTTGTATTTCATTGACTCTTAAAAAAATGAATAGTTCTAATTTCTGTTCATTTTGATTTTCATGATAGTACTTGTCAAACATATAGTGTCCTAAGAGGGTCACACGAGGGTACAGTTGTTAAAAAGCCAAAGTGGTTTTATCCGATAATAAGTAGTTTCGATCCTAGCTAATTGTTTCATTGAAAGTTCTTTTAGACATACCTTTATTGATTTTAACAACCAATTGCATCCCTTTGATTTAAAGTGCCCTCGGCAACCTGGCAACACTGAATGTGGATATTATGTTATACTTTATATGTATAACATCACTCAAAGTAGAATTACTAGCGATTTTGAAAAGGTAATCGCTTCTTCATTCTCAAATGATAATATTTTTGGTGTTCTAATTGAAATGCTAATTAATTCATTTGCTTGAGATTCATTTCATCAAAGCTTACTTTCTAATTTTTAGATTTTTGATAATGAAGATGCCTACCTATGTGAAGACCTTGATTTGATCAGAGATCTTTTGGCCGGACATCTTCTTCAACATATAGAGCAGTAAACTTTTTATTTATATCAATTTGTAGTTGTGTGATGACAGCGTTTTGACAATTTCTGGTTGTTATTGTTGATATATATAGTAGTAGGTTGTATGAGTTGTTATTATATGTATATATAGTAAAGATTGTAGTACTGGATGTCCTTACCATTTTGTAACGAACAGTGTAGTTTATGAATCCATCTTCTATTCTGTTTCTGTAGTTTGAATTCGCTGGGTAATACAGAATGTAAATTATGGTATAAAAAAAACCTAACCTTTAGACGTCCCAAATTAAGAATTGGGATGTCTGAAGCCCCCCTGGTGGGACTTGAGACATCCCAAATGACAATTTGGGACATCTAAAGTCTCACTTTAGACGTCCCTTTTGTTTGGGACGTCTTTCCTTACAACATACTACGCCCTCAACATATACGTCCCCCCATTTTTGGACGTTAAAGGTGCCAAATTTGGGACGTTATAACCCCTTTTTGTAGTAATGATCGGGAGGAAGTGCATTCTTTATAGCCAGAGGGAGTAACTGTTACATAAGAACATGTGAGTCATGACTCTTTAGGCCAGCAACCTTTCGATCCTGTAAGTCAACACATCGAGAAATGTTGCTTGAATACCCATATGGAACTTTTAATTTCTTCAATGTCGCGAGGAAGACTTCCTTGTTTGGTTTTGTGAGGGTAAACTTTGGCAGTTGAAATCTGTCATGCTCATCTGGTCAAGCGTCTTCATGAACTCCCATGTCGCGTAAATCTTTCCTCGCTTGAAGGTGCTCTTTTGTCTTGCTGGGTTCGTTAAGCAGCGTATATAGCACATTATCGCAAACATTCTTTTCAATGTGCATGACATCAAGACTATGGCGAAGTAAATTAGATCTCCAATATGGAAGAGTGAATAAAATACTTATCTTCTTCCACTGCTGAGGCACCAAAGTCCTGCATGTCTTTTGGCGAGTTTGTGCTGAATCGTCACTTTTTCCAAACTCAAACACAACATGCTCAAGCTGCTGTAAGATATTTGTACCAGACAAATTCTGAGGTGGTCCTCTTTTTTCTGGTTTCCCATTAAATTGATTTTGTTGCAATATGAACTTATGCCTTCCATCGAGAAACCTCTGATGCCCCATAAAGCACCACTTTGGGCTGTGGGGAAGGCGCACTGCGTTAGAGTCAAAATTGCAAGTTGGACACGCCGACCCAGTATGTACATTCCAACCAGATAATGTGCCAAGGCCAGGAAAGTCACTAATCGTCCATATCAAGGCTACACGCAAGTTGAACAAAGTCTTCCCGTAAGCATCGTACGTCTCCACGCTAACATTCCACAGGTCAAGCAATTCGGCAATAAGCGGTTGGAGATACACATCAATGTCATTGCCCGGTGCCTTTTTGCCTGGAATGATCATAGACATAATGAAAGAGCTTTGTTTCATACACATCCAAGGGGTAAGTTGCAGTAAACTAAGACTACCGGCCAAATACTGTAACTTGTGCTAAGATTCCCGAAAGGATTGAAACCGTCAGTCGCCAACGCAAGCCAAACATTTCTGGGGTCAGTTGTGAAATCTGAAAATTCGTTGTCAAACATTTTCCAAGCGTTTGCATCCCGAGGATGTCTTAATTTACCGTCTTCATTCTTATCAACGGCATGTTACCTTATGTGCTTCACAGTTTTAGATGACATAAATAATCTTTGTAGGCAAGATTTCAAAGGGAAGTACTTGAGAATCTTTGTAGGTTTCTTCTTCTACTTTTTCCCCTTCTGAATTGTCTTGTACCTCAATATGTGTCATTTCTTACATGTCTCCCTGCTAGAATTGTGTCCCCAATACAACATACAATCATTGGGGCATGCATCAATTTTTTGATAGTTTAACCCCAACTTGTTGATAATCTTCTTGGCCTTATAGAACGTTGTGGGAATCTTAGCATCGGGGAATGCATCTTGTAATAATTCGAGCAACATCGATATTCCCTTATTTGTGATTCCATATAAGCACTTGATATGATACAATTTGATCAAGAAAGATAATTTAGAATATTTTTAACAACCTTGATATAAAGGACGATCTGCTTCATCCATCAAGCTGAAAAAATCCCGAGCTACTTCATTCCTCATGAACACCGGCTTAGAATCGTGCACTTCTTCGTTGAAGTTGTTGCCTTGAAATCCAAATGCATCATGCAAAGCATCATTCACAACATCATTCAAGGATCATCTTCATCTAGTTGAACACCTACTTGAGAACTTTGAGGAAGAGCATCATCATATCTAATTCCGACCTTCAAGTCATGAACTGCCCATAACGTATAGTTCTCAGGGAAAGGCTTCAGAAGCAAATGTTCCTTAACAACATTTCGTGCATGCCACTTCTTGAACTTGTATCTCCGACAGGGACAGATGATCTTGCCGTTACAGTCGGCATAAGTGAATGTGAAATCTAAGAAAATGTTTAATCCGTACAAATATTCTGGAGAATTGTGCGGCAACTTGATCCATGACTTATCCATAGCTACTAGTGAGAGAGAAGAAAGAATAGTGAAGAAGATGAGTGAATAGAGAACGACGAATGCCTAGAACCTTATATTCTGAAATTCCAACGTTTAATATTTTGTAGCGGTTCAAAATCCGCTACACTAACCGCTATGGTAATAGACATTTGTAGCGGTTATATGTATAAAACCACGACTAATTTTAAAGCCGTTGAGTATTTGTAGCGGTTATAAGTATAAAACCGCTACTGATTTTAAAGTCGTTGAGTATTTGTAGCGGTTATAAGTATAAAACCGCTACTAATATTAAAGCCGTTGGAAATCAAATTGAAAAATTGGTTTTAAACTTGTAGCGATTATACATAATTAACCACTATAAATTTGCACAAAGGCGGGCAATTGAAAATTCAAATGTTTTCTATTTGTAGCGGTTATTTATCTATAACCGCTACAAGTTTAAAACCAATTCTTCAATTATATTTTCAACAACTTTAATATTAGAAGTGGTTTTATACATATAACCGCTACAAGTACTTAGCTGTTCATTTTTGTAGCGGTTTTGCAAAAATACCGCTACAAATATATTTGTAGCGGTATTTTTGTAAAACCGCTACAAATATATATATATATATAATTGATTTTTTTAAGGTTTAGAAATATATAAATAATATTTAACAACGCGATCTATGAATATAAATATAACTACGGTAAACGCAATAAGAATTTAAGTTCTGAAATAAAAAATTATATATATTTATTTACAAACATTTCAACAACAAATAAAAAAAATAGATGTCCTAAACTAAGTAGCTGGCAGCTGATCATCTGGTGTTCCCTCAGGTGGGCCTCCCTCAGGTGCTGCTGGGCGGAGTTAACCGCACCATCATCATCAGCAGGAGGAGGAGGAGTAGTCTGGACGATGAACCGAGGGACATGTGGAACCTGCGGATACTGCTCGTCTAGGAATAGGTGACTCCATCCGTGCTCGAGCATGTTGTTTGTGATATCATGCCACTGTGTCTGCTGAGCGTAGATCAAATCAGCATGCTACTACATCTGCTGCAGATGCAGCTACTGCATTTGCTGCTGCTGCTGCTGAGCCAGGCAGCCTGTGTCCGCTCCAAATCTAATCGCAGCTGCTCAATAGACTTATCCCTCGAAAGTCTGACCCCTATAGAGCTGCCAGCCTCAGAGGCGGCGCTCCTGCCATAGACCATGATCGGTCTGGCGCCTATCCCCATCCCCTACACGCGTCCGGGGTGCTCAGCCTGACCCAGACCCACCTTCAAAGGAGTCATCGGGTCTACTGACCCTTGTGACTCCTCGGCCTGGGTCTCTCACAGCTCAACCTGCGACTGCTGCATCTGCTCCTGCCATTTTATGAAACAATTACTTATTAGAATTTTTAATTATTAAGTTGGTTTTATAAAAATTATAATAATGAAATTACTTACAATGGCCGCCTTTGCCTGCTGAGAGGTCAGAGTCCTGTCACTGTATCTGTGTGTGATCGGGTATAACTCCCCATAGCCCATCTGACGGTTATCTTGCTGTGCCTTCCTCTCCTAAAACAATTACAAAATTCAATTAGTATTATGAAATAACCATTTAAAACTCAGTCATATTATGAAAAGTTACTAGCTCGTTATACGTGATAGTAAAGGTCTTTGATCCTGTTGTGTGGTGGATCGTCTGCTGCCTACGGTGCCTAGTGTTCCTCTGAGAAAGTGCCTGGAAAAAAAACAATATGAAATGTATTAAAAAAATATAAAACATTTAAAATTAATAAATTTCAAATTAAAATTAATTAAATTAAAATTATAATTTAATAATTAATAGTTACAAAATTATATATAAATAATCTAATAAATATATTACCTGCCCCTCAGGACTCCCCAGAACTAGACGAAACTCGCCCAGTCGTTCGACGGGATGCCGTCTAGAACCCTCTCGATCAGCTACTCCAAAGGCATCGTCTCGTCCTTATTCACGCTGTGGAAGAGACGGTTCCTCCTGTTCCTCCAACCGTCACCCGTCTTCATCAGGGTGTACCTCTTCCAGTTGGCCTAGACGGCAGCTGCAAAAAATAATTTAAATATCAATAATTACAAAAATCCTATTAAAAAATATTAATTAAATATAATTAATTAAAAAATATTAATTAAATACTATTAATTACCTGCACCACATTCTCCCAAGCTAGGTCTTTCGGCCCCTTCGGAACGTGCCTCCATGTCCTGAAGTGAAGGGGGAACCGTATCCAATTCGAGCCTAGCTTGTTCAGGAAGCAATTGAACAGGTGACCCCTATTGTCAATAGGCTGGTCCGTGCCCTCATTCCACGGCACTATAACTCACAGTGTCTGGTCCATGCTGTTCAGACCGGCCACGTCCAGCTTCCTCGTCGACACGCTTCCCTGCTCATCTACACAATTTACCGCACGTTAGATAAATTGTAATTCAAATTTAACATTTTGAATTTAAATAAATAATTTATTAAGTAAAAAAATTTATTTACCTTGGACCTGCACCTCAAACCCAGTGGACCATGAAGACGACCCTCATAGGTTGTTCTGCTCCTGAGCCTCCTCCTCATGAGGAACTGCTCCATCTCCCTGAACCCAATCGGGATGTCGAAGTCCTCCACCTTATAGTCCTCGATGCTGATATCTGCCACCCCCAAATCAGGCACCTTTGGTGTGGTCTTCTCCTGTGGGATCGTTTGTGGTGCCTATGGTAGGGGCAACTCTTGTGGGGGGATGGGCTGCAATGGCGCGATCGCCCTCCCTCTTCTCTACCCCCTCCTTGTACCCTTTGCTCTGCTGGTGCCACCTCGTAAAATTAGTCTGGGGACCTCAGGCGCCTTCCCCTATCCTCTCTTGAAGCCATATCAACTGTAAAAATTCAAAAAAAAAAATATTTTAGTCACATTATTATGCAAAAATATAATAAAAATACAAATAAAATACATCTTATCTCCGTATCTCAAGTACAATACTGAGAAATACTGCAGCAAAAACTCTTTCACAGACGTTTGAAGGCTCAATCTAAAAGAAAACACTCAGAGAAACTTCAGGAAACAAAATGAGCAAACGTAAGAATGGAGAAGGTGGGGGGTATATAAAGGCCACAAATTTGTAGCGGTTATTGTAATAACCACTACATTGATCGCTACAAAGCACCTAGGCGGCTAAAATTTGTAGCGGTTTGACAGTAACCGCTACAAAGTACAAAAATCTTTGAAGTTCCGTAGCGGTTATGGTATAGAACCGCTACAAATTTGGAGACCCTTGAAATTCTGTAGCGGTTTGAACCTTATAACCGCTAGAAATACACGATGTTTGGCATTTTGTAGCGGTTTTGTTGGTCAAACCACTACAAATAACCGCTACACTATTGGCGAGTCTTGGTCGTGCCATGTGGCAGGAATATTCTAACGGTTTTTAGTTATTAACCGCTACAAATGAACCGCTACAAGTTTTGGCGGGAAATTCGCGCCATATTTGTAGCGGTTTTTTCTACCTAACCGCTACAAAAAACGCTGCCAATCTGTCGTGCCACTTGGCTCGTAGCTTGCCACTACAAATTTGTAGCGATTTTGGTTAAAACCGCTACAAATATTAAAATATGTAGCGGTTATTTAAAACCACTACAATTCCACCACTACAAAATGCCATTTTTTTGTAGTGTAAGAAGTAAGGAGTTGTGTCAAAATCAAGTGCAGAAGCAGAGTATAGAGCCATGTCACAATCAGTAAAAGAAATTGTGTGGGTACTTCAACTCTTGAAGGAAATCGGCAGCGTCACAACATTATCTGCAAAACTATGGTGTGACAATAAAGCAACACTTTATATAGCATCGAACTCTGTGTTCCATGAACATACCAGACATATTGAAATTGATTGTCATTTTATTCGTGACAAGATTAAAGAAAACATTGTATCTACAGGGAATGTGCAATCAAACGACCAACTAGCAGAACTTCTGATGAAAGCCTTAAATGGGACATGGGTTGAGTATCTTTGTAACAAGTTAGGCATGATAAATATATATGCTCCAACTTAAAGGGGAGTGTTAGAGTCGATGGGGTCGGTGGAATCAAATCCCATAGGATTAGGAAATGTAGGAAATGTATTGACTAACGTTAGGAAACCGTAGGAAACGTAAAACTGTCTTTTGTATATAGTCATGTAATGTACACTCATAATATATGCAATTCTGAACTTTCAGTTTACATCACTGATTATTTATTCAAATTCTCTTACAGTTCTTTTGAGTTGAGAAACGACGGTCAAGCCATGTTGTTTCTGAACTCTGAAGGCTATTTCATTGGTTGTGTTGTACAATGCCATGTAGCATATCTTCATATATTCAGGCAGCCCCTGTATTGCGTCCAGATCCCACCTGTAAACATGCATATATATATATTCAAAAATGATCAATGATTCTGAATCACACGTGTTGATTTTTATAAGTGATAACTAGAAATTATTTGACAAGCAGATCAACCTTCTGATGGCTTCAGTGCAGAGAGCAAGTTCATCCAAGGAGCCAGTAAGAGTCAAAGATATCATCCATGACCAGCAATATGCAGATGGTTTTGGTGAGTTCAATTCGGCAATCAGAATAGTATGGCTCTGGAAATATCCCCACTGTCCATAGGAAGCACTCTGATGGCCTATCTCTCTCAAAACCAAGTCTATCAACCAGCCTCAATTCTTTCCACCACCTAAAAAATGTCAGTTAGAAACTTTTGTCCATTATACTACCTCCGTTCCTTAATTAATATAAAATCTAGTTTGTGGTGCAAATTACACTGCAAATGAGATATTATATTAAAGACTAGAGGTAGTATTGAATATGATAAAAAATGTTTGAAAGGGTGAGATCCAAGTTATTACCTGAAAATCTCAGCTAATTCCTTTTGGTGTAGAGATTGAAGCATGTCAAAGTCTAACTTGGCCAAAGTCAAAAGAGCTGACATGTGGTTGCTACATGTTTCACATTCATGAATGTAGTCTCTGGCTTCCAGCCTGGCCATTCTGAGGTGCCTTGGAAGCCTCAAGGCTCTCGCAACATGGCGTCCTTCTTCAGGACTCAGATGTGGTAAGGATCGACCAAGATGGAGCTTTGTAGATAGCATGGCCTCCTTTAATATATCTTCACCTTCTACTTCTAAGTATGAAGATTCGTACAAGCTCAACAAACCCCACGTGTCCCTGACGATTGATTCCTTGAATCCCCCCCTTTCATCCATAAATTTCTTGAAAACATCTACCACAACAAACAACTACAATCAGAGATTCAAATTGCAGAAGACAAATTTGTAACTAAGCATAATGAGTATCATCTCTACAGAACCTGATGAGAAAGGTATGGAGGCATTATGTCTGAGAAGGCGAAAGTGAAGAGCAGTGGCAAAGAGATCATCACCAGCGTCACAACCACACAAACCTCTCAGTGTTGTGTCAATGTCTTGTTCGAAATGGTGCGAAATTCCCAGATGTTGGATTGTATCTATCATCTTCAAGGTTTGTTTTGGATCTGTCGTGTTTCTCAGGTCTTCTCAAAGTCTTGTTTTCAGAGCTTCCATGCTTTGTGTAAATTCATCAGTTGTAGCCGAGGCTGCCCAATACTAACAATCACCAGGCATAGAGAAAAAGTAAAACGACATGATATTAGAATGAATGGTTACCCCACATTGAATGATTGAAAGATAAATTAAAGGTATATAGTATCAAGGGAAGTCCTATCAAATTGGTTTAAGCTATTTGATAGAAAGACAAACCTAATATATATGTATTTATATACCTAATTAATAATTCACAATTTCAACACATGATCCATGGCAGAATGATAAGGCAAACGATAAGGCTTTCGAGCTTTATATATACCTTGTCATGAAGAGAAACTGACGTAATTATGGACGATCTAGGATGTATTTTGTTGATTCCCGATTGTGGAACGATAAGCTGGGTGGCTGATACGTGAGTGGCCATGAACTAAGTCCTAGAGGTGGGCTTATATGTGATGAACGTACTCTGCGATATTTAACAGTAGACGCAGCCACTGTTGTCGTCCTCAACGGTGTAGTAGACATGGCCGTCTCGTAGGTTGATGTAATCATATGGGTTTTGGAAATGAGATAACCTAAACTTGCTTATAGCCCAGATATTTATGTTTATATTTAGTTTCATGAATTTATTATGGCTTAAACTTAACATATATTCAGAACCATGAAAAATGTCGATTCATGCCCAGAAATTGTTTGAGAAAACGGAAAATTCTTCCAACTATATCTCAATGGAATATATAGAAAAAAAAGTGGAACAAAAATATGTACGAGTGACAAAAGAATTAAATTGAAATACTTATTGGGAAAATTAATTTATGGATCTTTATAGTTTCACCTAATTTTTAACTAGGTTCCTATAGTTTTTCTCTCCTTTTTATTTGGTGTTTATAGTTTTAAAAGAATTTTAGTCGGGTTTCGTAACTCTTTTATCTTGCTCCATGCATTATTTATTTTTTAATTTTTAGTTTTGTCCTCCATTTAATACCGTATGTTTTTTAATTTGAGAAAAAGTTAATCTTTTGGTTCATATAACTTTGACTCAGTTCTAACTCTATCACTAAACTTTAACTCAATGCAACTCAGTTCCATAGTTTTGATTCAGTTGTAATTCGGTCTTTAAATTTTAACTTGATGCAAATGAGTTCCTATAGTATAACTATTTAAAATATTAATCCATATATTTTAGAAGACAAAATTATGTATTTCATAAAACTTAGGGCTATAATTTTAAAATGGTTAAAAATATAGGTAACTGATGAGTTGCAGTAAGTTAAAGTTTATAAACAAAGTTTTAATTCATTCAAATTATAAAGACTAAGTTATACTTATGAATCAAAGTTTAATAACTGAGTTATAATTAATGGGATCAACAAAAATATTAATTTTCATTAAGTATATATATCTAAAATATTGGGCCTATATATGAGCTCAAATGTCTACGTCAACTATAGAATTTTTTCAGTTAATTAATAAAAATTTCAAATTTAATTTGAATTCAATTTGGATTATAAATTCAGATTAACTTTGATTATCTTTGTTGTATTTTTAAAATTGGGTTTTTAGAGTCTTTTTAAGCTAATTTAAAAGAAAGGGAGAGATACAAATTGAGCCATTCCTCTATTCTATATTATAATATATAATTGATAATTGTATAATCGACATTGAACTGAAGCCCTAATTAAATTGTACAAGTAAAGAAATAGTAGAGCAGGGGTGACAGCGAAGTTGATGACAGTGAAGAATGAAGCACATGATATGATGCAATTGTTGAAGATGATGGAGTGGTTCGTATAATTTGGAAATAGAAAACAAGTTTATGTAATTTTAGTAAAATTGAAGGGAGATCAATGTAACTTATTCTTAAGATTAGATAATTAGTTTGTAGAAGTTGGAGAGGTATAAAGGGGCAACAAATTAAAGTGGGACTTACATATATTAAATCACTTGGGACTAGTTAGCTATTAAATAAAATTCAACGGGCTTATTGATATTTAATTTTCTCATTTGACCCTCATGAGTAAATCTTTTGTTAATATCATGTTCTATATCACATGATGAATTAGTCCAAGTTGCTCGTGGGGGCTCACATGGCCCCACTCAACCCCTCTAATAGAAAAGTTTATACCGTAATGGGGTCAAATCCTCCAGGAGTGCTGACTGCTGAGTGTACGTGGGACTCCTCTTCCGGTGGAAAAAGGGCTGGGGAGAATAAAAAGAAAATAATTAGATCCATTTCGTTCAATTTAATTACATGCATCTAATGGTAATCATGATTGTATTATCAAGATAAGAATATTTGGTTACTCTTTAATATAGTACTCTCTCTGATCCTTTTTATAAGCAACTTTTATCTTTATTGCGTAAAATGAACCGACAATTAAGATTAGTTAAAATAAATAAATGTGCCAAAAATGACGTGTTTCTTCCAAATATGCCCCTATTTATGAAAATGGCATAGGAGAGAGAATAAGTAACAAATATGAAAGAGTATGAGTATAAAATATGAGAGAGAATGTGTAATAAATGAGTAGATGAAAGAGAATTAGTGGTGAAGGGGGATAATTAATATAAAGCTGTGCATTTAATAGGGGTAGAAAATGAAAGGGTAGTTTAAATTTTGAGACACAAAGAGAAAGTTGCTTATAAAAAGGACCAACTATAAGAGAGAGAAAGTTACTTATAAAAAGGACCGGAGGGAGTAATAGGGTTGACCATGGTAATCCTTGTTTATAACACCTCTCCCCCTATAAATACTCATTACCACCCTATTGTATAGTTGAAAAAAATTCAATTTACCTTTTGATTTCATTTGTTTTTATTTCACCTATCTCATCTTACCTATCACACCATGCCACAACTATTGTCGCCATACCTCCTCCTCCTCCACCATTGTCGTTGACACCCCCTGCCATTGCCACCACTATGTCCTCCTCCTAATCCACCACTATGGTCATCCCCCACCATTGCTGCTGCTACCTCTACCTCCTCCTCTGCCACTGTCATCCCACCATTGCCGCCGCCGCCACTGACTCCTCTTCCTCCACTGTTGTAGTCGCCTCCACACCCACTATTGCCTCCATCATAACCACTAACTCCTCCTCTACTGCCACCACCACCGCCATTGCGTCGCCGCCACCACTACCTCCTTCTCCTCCATTGCAGTCACCGCCACCCCCGGCCGCAGCCGCAGCCACCACTACCTCCTCCTCCACTATTGTAGTTGTTACCACCTGTTATCGCCACCGCCCATCACTATTACTGTCGCCTCCACCACCATAACCATCAACATCGGATGATCCTCGATGAGATAGCGTGATAGTTATTATGAGGCAACGCAATAGCTCTTAACTAGGGTTGATTATGGACCAGACCAGACTAAATTAGGCCTCAACCCGAGGTCTGGTCTGCATAGTACCTCGGGCTGAACAAGTCAGGCTGAGGTCTGATCTGGTCCAACACTAGCCCGAGTTTGGGTAGGACTAGACCAGGTCCAGTGGATTAGTCCAGGAAGTATATGACCTTTTAGTTATTTTTTTCCTAATTTTGGCCTTCTTTGACATAGGAAGATTACGCGTTTAGATGTGACAAAAAATCAAAGAAAAAATTGAGTATACGCAAAACCTGAGGAATTCTTAATCATAGCCCAGAACCCACTATCTAGAGAAGCAAGTCAAATTACAGTGATTCAATAAAAAAATATCCAGTTTGACTCCTACCGTGATAAAAGATTAGCCTCTCTAGGAGTCATGAAAACATGATGATTAAGTTTTATTTTCAAAAAATAGCGAGGACGAAAAAATGATTGAAAGGAGGGATTGCGAATAGTTTTTGGTGCAATTCAACAAATCTCCGATAAACCAAATAGAGAGCCAACAGTGGAGCATAAGGAAGTCAATAAACAACTAAATCACAAACTTATTTATCAGACAAAAAGCATAGAAATTTGAAATTTACGCATATTTGGAAGAAACAACATAAAATCAAATGGCAGTCATAACCCCATAGAAATCTCAGATATGATAAATAGGGGAAAATAAAAGGTCAAAAGAAGTAAAAGGAATACAAAATCAAATGAGTGAGACTGGAGTGCCGCGATGCCTAGACTAGAGCTGATTCACCTACAAGCCGAGACCAGAGACATAGAGAGCGAGACGGGATCTGAGGAAAAACAACCTTGGCGAGATCTGAAGAGCGAGACTGGAGCGCCGAGACGGGATCTGGAGCACTGAGACCTGAGATGCCGAGACCGGAGAGGAGGAGATGCCACAAGACTGAGACTGGACACTGAGAACTAGTAGGCTTATACTATTCTGCAGTTGCCAAATGCGAAATGCTATCTTTAAAATTTGAAGTTTGCACTTTGGAGAGCACAGTGAACTCCCATGACTCGGTGACTGGAGTATTGGACTGACTGAGTACCACAGTGGATTACAATCATTAGTTTATTTTTTTAAAAACAAAACCTCGGGCCAAACTAGACCAGTGCAAGGGGTCTAATGTCTTGGTCCGAAGTCCAATCTGGCCCGAGTAGATCAGTCTGGTCTAGTATGCCAGAAGTTGCTTGGACCATTATTTTTTTCTACCGGACCGGGCCGAGCCAGACCGGGTTACTTAGAATGCCGAGTTTTTTTATCATCTCTACTTTTAACTATTTTTTCTATGAAAATTATATTAAAGGTAAAATAGACTTTGTGTGATCTATTAGTTTTAAATAATTATTACAAAAAAGAACTCATTGTACGTTGTTTAAAAATCAAACCAAACACTAGCCCTATAATTAATATTGCATTTCATTACTATTACATATGCACTACATGGTATAATGGGATCGAACCGAACCGGCACTTAATCCTACACAGGGAAAAGCAAAACCAAGCCTAGTACCTCAACACCTTTTCGGCCGGCCCACCATGAAAACGATGCGTCGTCACTAACTATTCAACTCACCATCTTATGAAGCATGAATGATGAATGGCAACGAACGCGCTAGCTTTGGCTTTGTTGTAAAAACCAGTTATATAGATAAGAAATGTGTGAACACTAATGCCACCAGGGCACAACAATGACTAAAACATGGCACTCCATCTCCATTTGCCTACCCATTCTTAATTACCAACTCCTCCTCTGTCCTAACTCTGTTATCTTATTTGCCACTTTGTTAATGACTTAACCGTCTGACGTGAAACTAGGATGGGTTGGGGAGAGAGAGAGAGGGAGAGGGAGAGGGGGGGGGAGAGAGGCTACTTCTTGATTTCTATCTAGCCAGTTAGCCTGTATCTTACCCTATATCTTCTATTACCTTTTAGTAGTCTCAAAATATCTATGCATTAATTGGTTGCACTTTTTACACATGGAAATATCTATCATCCCACTCACCATGATTGCTCTTCCTCTCGTTCCTCGTTCCCCTCCGAATGAAAACTATTCTTCCAAATGTAAAAGAATCACTCCCTTGAAGTTGATCTACTACCCCAATGTATAATATTCCTCCAATCCTTTTTATAAGGAACAATTTTTTTTTATAGGGGTAGTCCTTAATATAATGAACAAATCCCTTTTTTCTGAAATTTTAAGCTGATCTTTTTATTTTTACCCTAATTAAATATATGTTACTCATTATTGTACTCTTTCTGATCTTTTTTATAAGAGCTCAACATTTGAATTGCCTTGGTCTTTTTTATAAGAGTCCAACAAAAGTTGTCTAAATATTTAATGAGTTTTTTCCAATTTTACCTCTCATTAATTATAGGTGTTGCATTAACTAAAAGTTGGTTATATACTTATTAATTCTCTCTCTTACTTTCCCCTCATAAATAAAAGCATACTTAGAAAACAAAGTTTATTTTAGACATACTTATTATTTTTAACTAATTTTAACTACTTTCTTAAATTGCATAATTCGGTTATTGAGCTCTTATAAATATGAGTATATCTCATGTACTCTCTTTATAGATAAGGGTATAATTGGAAAAACATACTCACTCCGGTTTACAATATAAATCACTTCAATCAATTCATCAAAATCAAGAAATAGTAGTTCACTCATTAAATTTGTTTTAAATTCAAATAAATTTCTAACTTTACCTATATTAAATGAGGTTTTGAATGAGAGAGAAAAATACAATGAGCCATGTTTAAACATTAACTACATGGACAAAATTGACAAATTAGCATTAATTGATCCTAAAATGACTTATATTATGGATTAGAGAGAGTATACATATTTAACACATTTATTATTTTTAATTAATATTTTAAACCATGTGATTTTAATAATTATTCCGTATAAAAAAGATTGGAGGGAGTGTCATAAATAATGAGCCCCGCCTAGTTAAGGAACGCAAGCAATTCACATTTGCAATTGAAAGAAGCATCAATATTCACTATTAGTTGCTTAAGTACATATGGCCTTAGCCTCCCAACAAACCCTTTCCCAGCCTCCTTTCTCTCCAAGAAACTCGCCAATCACAAGCCTACCCTCTGGAGTTATGACTTCCTCCAGTCCCTCAACAATGGTTTTACGGTAATTTACTCCCTTAATTTCTTGGCCACCTTATTAATCAACTCCCTCCTCTCTTCTACTATTATGACATGGAATAAATGTTCGCCGTTTAGCTTCCGCAAGCATACGGGTCGAAAGTAATAAAGGGATGAGTAAAGATCTTTCCCACGAGGACTACGACGAAAGTGAGCTAACGAATGCAATCATGTGTTCAATTATGTTGAATAGATTCATTTGAAATTGATTAAGTTGGAACAAAACATGTTGGTTGAGTGAAAAAGAAATTTAAAACTACTTTTCAACGGAAAATTTATAAAAGCAAATGATTATTTAAATTCAAGTATTTAATGAAGCTTAGGATTGTTTATCCCCCTTGTATTTCAAAAGCATTCACTAAATCCTCCTATATGTGCTACTTAATGAAGGATTATACTAGCCAAGGATACTAATTTACCTATAAGTGCTCTCTCAAGTCTCCAAATAGGTGTATAGTTTAATTAATTCATTAATCTCTTAATTAACTAATTAAACCCTGATTTCATTGCAAATCCTATTTGGCTATGTGAGGCTAATGAGTGTATCTCTACCTCATTAACAAAGCTATCCATTCAATTCACAAATTTCAAGCTCTCACACGATTTAACTCAAGTTCTGCACCCAATCTAGCCCTCTCAAGCATTGATCAAGTGAACCCAACAATCTTATTGGTGGCCAATCAACAAGAAGCTTTAAGTAAAGAGTAAAATCAGCATAATCTCTTCATTAATCACAAATATAAAGGGAAAATGAGTACTTAATCCATACAAAGGTTCAAAACAACCCTAAAATGAGGTGTTTAGCTACACATAGTCATGAAAGAGCTACAACTATGCAGAATAATTACAGCCATAACAAAAACTAAGCAAAGAAAGAGAAGAGGAATGAGAAAAACCAAGGATTGGAGCCCAAAATCCCTTCTAGACTTCAACCCAAGCTCTATACTCTTCAAGGGGGCAAAACCCTAGCACACCCAACTCCTAGGAACACTTGAAAACTGAAGAATGACCTAATTTTGGCCTATCCCTTGCTTAAATACCCTCCACATGCGTTTTAGTAAGTAAAACGCATGGTTGCATAGTCTGTCATATGCTTCGGCAAATATGTGTGTGCTAAAGCATTTAACACAGCAAGTTCTGGTCCTCGTTGGCTTTAGCACAGCGCCAAGTGCTGAAGTATATAGCACAGAAAGTCCAAAAAGTCCATTGGCTTCAGCACATGTATTGTTAGCAGAAGCCAACAACACAACAACTTCTTCTTGGCCGATGAGCTAGCTTTTGACTTGTCATCTTCCACCCTCTTGATCTTCAATCCTTTAAAAGCTTCCAAACTTGTCTCTATCCTCCTACAAAAGAGAGGATGCATAAATTTTAACTTTTCCTTTGAACTAAAGCCCACAAATATATTGTTCTACTTCAACTTTAGCTTGTTACTCTAATATGCACATTTTCTTCTATTAACCCTTTCTATATTCAATTTGAATCCAAAAAATAATTAAAAATAGAAGAAAATATGTTGGAATATTATCAATTTCTGAGAGTTAACAATAAACAATAGTTAACTTGTTATAGGATGACAAGTACAAGGCCAGAGAGAGGAATCTTCTAGAGGATGTGAGGAGGATGATCGTGAATGAAAATATAGAGCCATTGGCAAAACTTGAGCTCATTGAGGACGTCCAACACTTAGGCCTTGTATACCGCTTTGACAAAGAGATCAAAGACGCTCTTCATACTTATGTCTCTTTGGACAAAACACGTCGTCGCACAGAACAAAGCATAAGCCTACATGAAGTTGCTTTAAGTTTCAGACTCCTCAGAGATCATGGCTATCATGTCTCATCAGGTACCTTCCCACTATTATGGACTTTATTATGCATATGGCTCTCACTATAGGATTCTTTTGCTTCTGTGGCATAAACTAAATCAAATGATGTGATTAGGGTATCCTAGCAATCAATTTCCTCACGCCTGCATTATATATATCCGATGAAGCATTAGGGTACCCCTTAAGCTCGAATAATTTTTTTTATAAAAATTAGGGGGCTCGCTTTTGATGAGCCCCCAGCAAAATTACCTATAGAAAAATATATATATACCAAACACCGAAATAGGCCCAGTTTCTGAGGTATAACATATATAAAATAACCAATTTTAACAAGTAGTATACGAAATGCACAGTGACAACAAATTTAAACAGATAATCTAATACTATATATACAATTATCAATATATCAATATCAATATGGAGCAAGTGAATGTACGAAGTGAGTTGCATGTCTATACACAAAGCAGCGGGTGACTATCGCTACTGGAGCCATGTATCAGAAGGAAAAGTTACATGTAACAAGTTTACAAACAAAACGAAATCATCATTAAGATCGATGATTCTGAAGTGCTGTCGGTCGCCATGGCCATATTCAAAAAATCGATGCAAAATACACTGAAGATCGGAAAGGCAAAAAAAATTCAAGATCGTTGGAGATGAAGAGAGAAAGTTTTAGGGTAACCAAGGCGGAAGCAACAGAGAAGAAGGGCGAAAAAGGAACTAGGAAGAATATATTGAAAAGTCAAAGAGAAAGAAAATGGAGATGAATGTCAGAGTAGAGCACGAAATGCTTTGATACCATAACACAGTTTGGAATTGAAAACATATCTTTTTCATTAAAGAAAAATGTATTGTACAAGCTCTATATATAGTGATACAAGTAGTGCATAAATTGGTTACAAAGTAACTAAATAAAGTAAACAGAACAAGTTATTGTTTCTGCTAACTAAATAATAAACTACTAAGTGACGTCAGTTATACACTCTGTTATTAATACTTAAGTCAAACAATGATTAACACAAACAATAATTAAATCAAGCAAAAAAGGTAAGGGATTTACATGATCAAGTGCCCTTTTTCTTTTCTTAGTCTTAATAATTTTAATAATTTTTTAGTTACAATTGTTTTCTTCAATTTACGAAGCAATTTCCCACTCTTTGAAATCCAAATTTCTTCATTGTTCTCGTTGAAATGTGTTTCAAGTAATGTCCTTTGGAAAAGATCATCCACAGTTGGATTGGCTTCATCTCCTGCATCCTCATTTGTGTTATTTTATAACAAAACAATAGAGAATTCTTTATTAGCTCAATAGAACAACAAGGTTATGGATATGGAAAGGGAAAATTTCAGTCACCCCAAGCAAATCAGTTTCAGTCAACCCCAAACTTTATGAATATTCACTACACCTCATGGTCAAAATAAAATTAATTTTTGTGGGTGAAAAGACAATGATGCCCTTCCTTTATTTTTTTTCCAGAAGAGAACTTATAAAATAAATAAGAGTATTTACAAGACAAATAAAGAGATTTACAAGAAAATAAAGGGATTCAAAAGCACCTAGGGAATTAAAATCATTTTGTCCATTTATAAGGTAAATAATGTAAGGGTATCATTGTATTTTTACCCACAAAAATTAATTTCATTTTGATCATGGAGTGTAGTGAAGTTTCAAAAAGTTTTGGGGGTTGACTTAAATTAATTTGCTACAGAGGGGGACTGATTGAAATTTTCCATATGAAAATCAAATTTGAGTTATAGATAATTGTGAAAAAGATAAAAAAATACCACTTGAACTTCAAAATCTCAAAATTAGTCTTGTTGCGTATAAGAGTATATCAATTAACAGCTAATTTTAATAAGAAATGACTAGTTTGAGATTTTAAATTTCAAGTGGTATTGTCTTGTCTTTTTCCCTAAAAAAAAGTAGGCATGGCTGTCACCTGAGATATGGCCTTGGTGTACAAAACAATACAATAAGATCTCATCTACTTTACCATAAATATGTTGCTAGAGAAGGCCATAATAATTGAATGTTGACCTCACTTTTGGTTAAAAAAAAAAGGGTGTGGAGATTGAGACAAGCACAAAAGGCAAGACAAAATTGTGATAGGAGAGCTAATCAGATCTAGACCCTCTTTCCTATCACCTCCCACCTATCATATTTTCTTAATTTTGCCTAAAAAAATTCTTTATTCAAAAAGTTTTACTAAAAATATTTAAATTTTAATTTCACTTATTTTAAAATGAGGAAATATTTGAGTAGTTCAAATTAAAAAGTCATCTTTTAAATATTTATGGAACTCTTATTAATTTTAAACAAGTTTTTTAAAGGCAAAGATTCATTATAAAAAAAAACAAATTTTAATTTTTTGTAATTATTTACTTTTTTGAAATATTTAAATTATAGTATTTTGAATACCAAATATAAATTATTTGAAAATATATTATATATTTTATAAAATAATTTAAATGAGTCCTTCTAGCCAATATTTGACTGAGTTCTAATTACTTGGAGTAAGATATTGAATGATGATGAGGACATTTCTCACTAATCGCCATGCTACATGGTTGTTAGAAATTCCGCACATGTGAATGCTCTCCTTTCTTAATTCTTGTTATACTCAACCACACGCCTTTCCGCCACGTCGCTGCATTTTTTGTGCCTTATGGTACGTGTGGTTTCTCTGCTCATTTCCTATTGAATAAATAAACTTCACCTTGTTCATGATGCTTTTACACGTACCCATGGCCTTATCCGTCGAGATATAAAATGTATATTAGTCTGATCGATTATATATTATTATAACAAATGAAATTGACATGCGACTTCATATCCCAAAACTCAAACGCCACGCACCCTTTGATATCTACTCTATTCTAAACATTACTAGTTTTTTTCATAGAATACGCGTCAAAATTGGGCTGTGAACTTGTCATACATACTAGTACTAGTATTTTATACCATCCAATGAAACCGCACGCGCTTTTAATCCTGGACTCAACAATCTCTCTATGACATCATTTTTACAAGTCAGTGCCAAAGCGAAACTAAAACGAAACTGCGTAGTTCAGGCTGCATGTAAATAAAACGTGACTAATTCATTACTCTTATTTTAGTTAAATAAAGAATCATTGTCCATATTATTAAAATTAGGGAGGCTGTAAGTTCAGGAACGTGCTATATATAACGAGCCCCGCTAGCTAGTTGTGGAACGCAAGCAATTCACATTCACAATTGAAAGAATAAGCATTGGTATTCATTATTCAGTATCCACAAGTATGGCCCTAGCTAGTACCTTCTTCCCCAATTCATCCTTCACCTCCTCACTTAGTTTTCGAAAACACAACAAACCAGGAGGCCCTCCTTCCTTTCACACAATGGGGTATATTCACAATAACTTCCGATGCTTGGCCACCCAACAAACCCTTTCCCTGCCTCCTTCCTCTCCAAGAAACTCCGCCAATTACCAGCCTGCCCTCTGGAGTTATGACTTCCTCCAGTCCCTCAACAATGGTTTTACGGTAATTTACCCGCTTCGTCATTTCTTGGTCAATTACTCAACTCCCTCTTCGCTTCAGGAATTCACAATACTTAACTTGTTATAGGATGAAAGGTACAAGGCTAAAGAAAGGAATCTGCTCGAGCATGTGAGGAGGATGATCGTTAATGAAAATACAGAGCCACTGGCAAAACTTGAGCTCATTGACGACGTCCAACGCTTAGGCCTTGGCCACCGCTTTGACAAAGAGATCAAAGACGCTCTTTATACTTATGTCTCTCAAGTAGAAACACGTCGTCACACAAAACAGAGCATAAGCCTACATGAAGCTGCTTTAAGCTTCAGACTCCTCAGAGATCATGACTATCATATCTCATCAGGTACCTTCCCACTATTATTATTGACTTTAGTACGCATATGGCTCTCACTCTAGGATTCTTTTATAATTACCTCTGTCGCATAAACTATATCAAATGATGTGATTGGGACATAAATAACGCAGAAATATTTGAGAGTTTTAAGGACCAAAACGGTAATTTTAAGGCATGCCTCAGCAATGATGTGAAAGGGATGCTGAGTCTGTACGAGGCAACATTTCTGGGATACCAAGGAGAAAACATTCTAGAGGATGCCAAGGCCTTCACCACCATTCATCTCACAGACATGAAGGAACATTTAAGCCATGATAATCTTTTGGCACAAGCCATTAGTCACGCGCTGGACCTTCCGGTGCATCGCAGGACTCGAAGGTTAGAGGCAAGATGGTACATAGATGCTTATGCTCAGAGGAAAGACGCTGACGTGGTCCTTCTTGAAGCTGCTGTACTCGATTTTAACATAGTCCAGTCAACACTTCAAAAGGATCTCCAAGAGATGTCAAGGTTAGTCACTTTATTATATTCGTTACCCTATACACATACAATTAGTTTCGATCAAATTGTCGGAAATCAAAAGAGAAAATTGGCTTTAACTGTTTGTGTTGAAATTGAAGGATTATATTGATTAAGAGGGAAAACAATAACCACTAAAATATTATGGATTGATCCTGAATAAAGAGAGTACAATTAAGTCTTTATATTGGCAAATTTAAAACTAACCCCGGAATCTAATTTAATCTAACCTAATTAAATCAAAATATCTAAGATATCATATATATCCATATCTAATTCTAAAATATAATAAATATTAAATAATAAAATTAAACCTAATAATAAAATAATAATTAACTAAATAATCTGAAATATCAAAGAAGGAGGACGTGCTTGAGTCTTGAAGGATTACTCAACAATATGTATAATTAAAATTTAGGTGGTGGAAGGCGATGGGACTAGCGTCAAAGTTGAGCTTCAGCAGGGACAGGCTAATGGAATGCTTCTTTTGGGCCGTCGGAATAGCGTCTGAACCTCAACAAAGTGAGTTTCGAAAAGCATTAACTAAAATCGCTTGTTTCGTGACCACAATCGACGACGTCTACGATGTTTATGGCACTTTGGATGAACTTGAGCTTTTTACGGCCGCTGTCGAAAGGTTTGTTTTCACTTATAGTTAGTTAACTTTATTATGCATGTATAATTTCTATTGAAAGACTTGTATATACAAATATATCATATACACACGTACAGTAGGTGATAAATACATTTTTCGGGGTTTCAGGTGGGATATCATGGCAATAGATATTCTGCCAGATTATATGAAAGTGTGTTTCCTAGCTCTCTACAACACCGTCAATGAGTTGACTTATGAAACACTTCAAGAGCGTGGACTCAATATCCAACCCTACGTCACCCAAGCAGTGAGTACTCAGTGACAACCAAAACGACTTTTGACTTATACAAACATATCACATGTTAAATAATATTTCAGTGTGATGAAACTAAATTATATGTGTTTTCTTAATTATTGAAGTGGGCAGACATGTTGACGGCATTCCTGCAAGAAGCCAGGTGGTCCCATGAGAACCATATACCTTCATTTGATGCCTACTTCGAAAACGCATGGATGTCAGTTTCAGGAGTAGTGTTCCTCATCCATTCCTATTTCTTTCTCAACGACCATTTCTCAGAGGACTCACTTCAATCCTTAGACCCCAACCATGACCTCTTGCGTTGCCCTTCTGTTATTTTTCGACTATGCAACGATTTGGGCACATCAAAGGTGACATATTCTTAATCAATCTCAATCATATGGTTCCACTTACTCTCCCTTCGAAAACTCTGATGTGAGGAGCTTGTTTTAATTATTTTCTTCATTATTAATGTTTGTTGCAGGCGGAGTTAGAGAGAGGTGAAGCAGCAAGTTCGGTAGTATGTCACAAGCATCAAAGTGGGCTCTCTGAGGAGAATAGCTACAAATACGTACGTAGTTTGGTGGATGGGGCTTGGAAGGAGATGAACAAAGCAAAAGGAATTGAGTCTAAGTTTTCAAAAGCTTTTGAAGAAACTGCGATGAACCTGGCGAGAATTTCCCATTGCACCTATCAGTACGGAGATGGACATGGAGCCCCAGATTCCACATCCAAGAACCGGATTCGATCATTAATTGTCGAACCCATTAAGCTTCCAAGGAATTAATAGACCTGGGATTATCTTTTCATTTTTTACTTTTGTTGATGTTGTCTGATTTACCTTTATATACCATACCACTTGTATGTTTGGGTGACACTGATATATCCCTTTTTATCATAATATTTAATATTTTAATTAAGGATTTTATTATTAATATTGGACTCAATTAATTATAAGGTTTAGGTCTATTTTCGTCTTGAAAGTTATCCAAAAAGAGCAATTTTACCCCAAAAATTTTTTGTGGGGTAATTTTACCCTAGAAGTATTCAAAATATAGCAATTTTACCCCAATTTAACACTTAAAAACAGTCATACATTAGTTGACCCTATTCTACTGATGTGGCTTAGCCATATAAGATCCACCCCACTTTTTATGAGCCACGTGTGGGTCCATGTGACAAAATTCTCCTCAATTTCTCCTCCTTCCTCCAGAAGCTCCGTTCCTTTTTTTTTTTAAATTTGTTTAACAACATTCCAGAAATTGTTTTCAAACCCCTCAAATCATTTAGGAGAGTTTCGATCAAGAAGGCAGGAAATTAATCATGTCCCCACCCAATTAACCATGTTGCACCAACTCTTTCATCAATCAAATCTGTGCCGACGACCACCAATAATGCTTGCCAAATCGCACCTTTGCCGGTGAACTCGTCAACAATCCTGCCATCACCACCACCATCAAAGTCCTTTTTTGCCAGTGCTCATGGCGTAGCAGCTGCAACAGGTTTGGCATACTCTGACGAGGAATGACGACACCCACCCACCTTCGACGCCAGATAGCCCTGTCTCCATTGCCAACCCTGATCCAATAACACCGACAATATTGGTGGCTTGCGATTCCATGGAAGTATTCGTCTATGGGATTGATGCGTCATCTGGGACTTGCGAAACTTGATAAGATTGGTGTCGCTATAGATTGGTTGCTAGGATTTCAATTTGCAAATATTTCTCACTAAAATTTTGGCTGTTTGTGGCTTGTGAGGAAGATAAGAACAAAGGTCATTGGAGTATGAAATTGTTCAGGTCTTCCGCCTTATCCTTCTCTCCCCCTATCGGATTTCAGGCGTACCTGAAGTGTCGTTTTGAGTTCTTCTGGTACCCACATGAGTCGAATTACCAGGATTTTGACTATATCACATAGCAAATGCACAAGAAGGGAAGAGTGGAGAAGAGAGTTCTCAGAGAATGTTTTTCTCTCTGTGTGTTGTTTGTTCTGTGTTCTGTGTACTTATTCACGCACACACACACATCTGTTTCTCAAATAACTGTTCCCTCCAAAATATACGGGGAATTGCTCCCTCTAGGTTTCAATTTTAAACCCTTAGGGAAAATTACAAATAAATACCCCACATTTGTCTGGGTATTTTATTTTGCCCCAAAGCTTAAAGCTTGATGGGTTTGGGTTTTGGGCCTAATCCACCAAGGGTGGACCAAGCCCAATTTCCAACACCCCCGATGGCCTCAACTTCACTGTTCTTAGTCCATATATTCTAAATCCAGCCACATCTCATGAGATTTTGAGATCTGGTCAAGTGTGGATTTAATTTGCTTGTTAGTTAACTCCTTTCGGCCTCTGTAAGTTTTTTGTTTTGACCGTGGGCAATGTTTTTAATTTTTTGGATGTTCCTCACGATTTTTTTTCTCCAGATTGTAAATATAGTCTTAGGTTGATTTTTCCAGATTGGTTCATTTTATCAGCAATCTAATCAATGGTAGAATCTCCATTAGATCATGGGTCATGCTTTTTTTTGTCTTTTACTATTCAGATCAGAATCAAGAAAGAATTTAGTCACCTATGATACTTCCCATCAGCCCTTGTGAATATTGTTATTCTCCTTCCTGGTTATTTCTTTTAGTTCTTCATTTTCAAGTTGGTTTCTTCTTTTGTGTTTGTTTGTTTGTTTGGGTCACTTGAAGATGGTTTCTTCTAGTTTCTTATTTTTTGGGTTTGTTCGAACTTTGGGAGAGAAGGGTGATGATGAGATGGAGAGATGAGATGCCATGTGGATGCCACATAGGCATAAATTGGTCAAATATGAGATTTAACGGTCAAAATTAACTATTGGTAATAGTTAGGGTTACATTGCTCCATTTTTGACATTTCCGGGGCAATAATGTTCCATAAAAAACTTTCGGGGGAAAATCGCTCTTTTTAGACAACTTTTGAGGCAAAAATGAATATTAACCCTTAATTATATTTGTTATGATTAATTTGATTTAATGATGATTGTGTGAAAATAGAGCTTAACATTGTAATATTTCCATAAATATTGTAATTGCTATTAAATAGGTTGATTTTATTAGAATTTGAGGATTAATTGTTTCATCATTAGTTCATGGTTGATGAATAGTTTTCATGAGTTAATATTTTATTCCCTTTAATATTTCGAATTAACAGCTGTCAAATGCGATATACCCTTGGTGTCCAAAAAAACTCTAATTCAATAAGCTCTCATCTTGTTTTGTTTTAGGCGTGGCAATTGTAACGGACACAAAAGGTAAGATGAAGATGAACCATTGTTGAAGACCATCTTTAATTTTCCAAATAATTAAATTTTAATTTCAAAAATTCATCTTGAATTAATCGGTCAGACTAGTTATGAGTTGTTGAAGAATCATATGTTATGAAGTTGACTAAAGTTGACAATCAGTTAAAACAATCTATATGCTGTTAAAATATTGTTGAAAATAATTTATATTCTTATTCATTTATTAGCTTAAAATATAATTCCAATGTTTTATTGAACTCTTATTAACTTTAAAAAGGCTTTTTAAATACAAAGATACAAAAAATAATTATTATTTAAATTTTTTGAAATATTTAAGTCATGTTATTTGAAAATCAAATATAAAGTATTTAAAAATTTATTATATATTTTAGAAAACAATTAAATCAGTCGTGATGGCCAATGTTTAACACTGAAGACTCAATCATCATGAAATTATTGAATGGAATTGTTATTGTGTAGCAGTGCTTGTGGGCCGGAATTTTTTGGGGTGGTCATTGGGCTTGCATTAATGAACGATGATACTGAGTGTATTGTTGTGGCCTATATCATTGCGGATATGTGCTCATTATCAAATAAAAATGAAGCTAATAATGGGGGTTGAGTCTAGCAAAATGAGCTATTATTCACAATATGACAAATTAATATTCAAATTCCGATTGGAATACATGCCCCAATTTAGTATCCAATAGTGCCTTGAATAAGATTACCACCAATAAGAGGATACAAGTGCTTAGCATAAGGGGAAAAAAAGAATGAAGATGGTGGTGGAGTCATTAGAGATTATAATGGCCATGATCATTGTGTTCTATGTTTTAAGCAATCTCTTGAGATATGCATTGTCTTTGACGTGGAAGAATGGACTATTTTAAAGAGCCCTCGACTAGCATGTGACTTAGGATTCAAGAAAGTTATTCTTGAGTCAAATGCAAGAAAATATGGTTGACTTGAAGCAAAACAAAATGGGTAGCAAAATGTGTAATAAGGTGAAGCTTGCAACATACCAAGAGAATAAAGTCGTCTTGTTGATACTTTAACAAAGGAGGGTTTATCAAGTTCTTCATCACGAGACTTGTGTCTAGTTCACATATACGAACCTTAATGAGTGTTTCGAATTTAATCCCATTTCAGAGTAATTAAAACTGTAATGCTTTTTTGGTTGCAGACATCTCTTATACCAAAAAAAGGGAAAGAAGATGAGATTGGGTGCACGTACTAGTGACAAGATGAAGATGATGATATTGCACTAGAGAGTCCATGTTGCTTGGTTGTTAGAAATTTTGCCCATTGACGTTGTCATCAACTCTGGTGTGGAACCTCTCCATTGCGTCTTGTTTCCATTTATTCTCTATTGCATTAAAACGAGGCTGTTTTGACCGGTGAAAGTAGCAGCTAGATGGTGGTCGAGACGGCGGTCAAAGTAGGAGTGAGGGCGACTGCGGTAAAGGTGAGGAACGTGGAGGTGGTGGAGAGTGTGAGCAAGGGCTTCTGATAGGGCAGGGGTTTGTGTTTGGTTAAGAGTCTGCAAGTAAGGGCAAGGTGACGGAGCACAGGGGTGAAAACGGAGGACAAGGGAGAAGACGTGGAGTACCAAGCTCTTATCGTGACAAATTTTTGTCACCAGGGGTTGCGGGTTTCCTAGTTAGGCATGAGGAGGAAGAGGATATTGTTAATGGGTGGAAGGCATACTTCACAAAAAAGAACATGGAAGAGGAAGGGAAGGAAGACGTTGAAGGTTCTGATGAAAAAGAAATGTTCGAGAGGGTGTCAGAGGGTAAGAATCACACACTGAAGGTAACGGCATAAGAGTATGTAGAGTGGTGCCGCCCATGGTTGAACTCTTTGATCATTAAGGTCTTAGGCGCGAAATTTCCTAAATACATTATTAATTATCAGATTCATTGTATGTTGCGACCAAGAGACCCGATGAAACTTATACCTCTCACTAATGGATATTATATAGTTTCCTTTACAATAAGAGAGGACCGTGACTATGCCTATCAGGAGGGGCCATGGATGATTGATGATTACTACCTAATTGTGCAAAGATAGAGTCATAATTTTAATCCTTGGAAGGTTGACCTTTAGAGATGTATCCATTCCTACAACTGCTGTGATTGCCTTCCTATCCTGAAAATCTAGCTTTAGTAACCGGATCTTCCCATACATGCTCTCCACCGGAACGTCGTACTTATGGCGGCGCTCTGTACAACCATCAGATCTTGATCAGAGTTTAAGCCTTGGTGCACCTTCTCTTTACCCTGATCATTCTTCGAAATCCCAACCCCTGAATCATTACCGCTCACCCTTGACATCTCCAATATTCTTGACTACACCGTAGCCTTCTCACGTTCGAGAACTACTTGGGGGCAGTGCACCTTCTGATGACCATAATGACCACACTAGAAACACACCATATGAAGCCCTTCATAGATAATAGGATGATCCTCCCCAAATGCGTCAAAGGTCCGTAACAATGGTGCTCTATATCTAGTTCAACACATATACGGGCCACCGGTGAGGAATTCAAAGCTTGTCACAGATGTAGGTAGAGTTAAGCATATGTAACCACCAATTTAGGAATACTGAAAGTAAAAGATAGTGAAAGGAGAATCGATCAGATGCAAGGTCAGTTTGGGAACCTCAGCCTATACCAATTAGATTTGAGCTTCCCACGTCCAAATTTGAATCGATCTTGGAACATCAAAACACGATCACCCACTTTGAATTCCTTCCACATTATCTTTTGATCATGAAGCTTTTTGGTCTTATCCTTATAGATACGAGAGCTCTCATAAGCGTTCGATCGCATTTCCTCAAGTTCTCAGAGTTGTAATTTCCTCTCCAATCCCGATTTCTCCAAATCCATATTGCACATTTTCACCGCTTAATAGGTCTTTTGCTCCAATTCCACCAGAATATGACAAGCTTTTCCATAGATAAACCAATAAGGAGACATCCCTATCGGTGTCTTAAAGGCGGTTCTATAGGGCTATAGTGCTTCCTCCAATCTTGAGCTCCAATCCTTCTTTAAAGGCTTGACTATCTTTTCCAAAATGTGTTTGATCTCTCGGTCAGAGACTTCTGCTTGTCCATTCGTCTGTAGGTAATAAGGAGTAGACATTTTGTGGGTTACCCCAAGCTTAGCAAGTAGGTTATGAATAACCCTATTGCAAAAATGGGAACCTCTATCACTCACTATAGCCCTCAGTACTCTAAATCTACAAAAGATGTTAGACTTAAGAAACTTGGAAACCATCTGGGCATCATCTTTCCTAGTGGGAATGGCTTCTACCCACCTAGAGAGATAATCTATGGCTAACAAAATAAAGGTAAAGCTAGATGATGGTGGAAAAAGACTTATGAAGAATATATCCCAAACATCAAATACCTTACAAAAGAGCATGGGTTGTTGTGGCATCTCATGCCGTTTACCTAACCTCACAAATTGTTGGCATTTATCACATGCCTTACAATACAAGTATGCATCCTTAAACAGGGTAGGCCAGTAAAACCCAGCATCTAACACTTTCCTAGAGGTCTTGTTAGCACTAAAATATCCACCTCAAACCATTGAATGGCAAATAGAAAGTATGCCCTTAGACTCGGTCTCTGGAATACACCTCCTGATCACTTGATCATTGCATAGTCTTCACAAATAAGGCTAATCCCAAATGTAGTGTTCAACTTCTCATTTAAGTTTATGAGCCTGAAAGGAAGACATATGTTCAAGGATTAGACCGATCACAATATAATTAACAAAAATCCAATGAACATAGATAAAGATAGACATAAGGGATGAACCAAGAAAGTCATCACAAACTAAATCCGAGTCAAGTACTCCCGTTGTACTATCCGGTAGTCTACTCAAGTAATCTGCTACAAGGTTCGCAATTTTAGGTGTATCCTTAATGCTAATGTCAAACTCTTATAGCAGCAACATCCATCTAATGAGCCTTGGTTTGGACTGAAGCTTGGTGAAGAGAAACTTCACAGCTACATGATCTGTATACACAACCACTTTGGAGTTGATTAAGTATTGTCTAAACTTATCTAATGCAAATATCACAGCAAACATTTCTTTCTCAGAGGTTCTGTAATTCCTTTGTGCTCTATCCAAGGTTTTGGATACATAGGCAATCATATGGGACAACTTACTATTCTTTTGTCATAGCATGACCCCTACAGCAAAATTGGAGGCATTGCATACTAGTTTAAAAGGTAAGGTCCAATCTGGTGCACTCAAAATAGGAGGAGAAATCAAGTATGCTTTCAATTCATCAAATGCTTGATTACAAGGATTATCGAAAACAAAATCAACATCCTTTTACAATAGTTTGGATAATGGTAGGGCTATTTTACTAAAATATTTTATGAATCACCAGTAAAAACCTACATGCCCTAAGAAAGAACGAAGTGCTTTAACATTAGTGGGGTAGGGCAAGGAGGAAATCACCTCAATCTTAGCTCTATCAACTTCAATGCCCTTGCTAGATATCAAGTGACTAAGTGCTATTCCATGATCAACCATGAAATAGCAATTCTCATAATTCAAAACCAAGTTTTTCTTGACGCATCTAGCAATAACATTGTCCAAACTAGCTAAACAATTATCAAATGAATTGCCATACACTGTGAAATCGTCCATAAAAGCCTCCATACAATTTTCAAGGAAATCACAAAACAGTGCATCATGCAATATTGGAAAGTGCTAAGTGCATTGTACAATTCTAACGACATTCTTCTATAGGCATAGGTACTAAATGGACAAGTAAAATTGGTCTTTTCCTGATCTTCAGGAGCTAGTGGGATTTGGAAATATCCTAAATAACCATCTAGGAAACAATAGTGGCTCTTACCCGCCAACCGCTTAGCATATGATCAATGAAAGGCAAGGGAAAGTGATCTTTTCTAGAGGCTTCGTTCAATTTCCTATAGTCTATACACACTCACCAAGCATTTTGCACCCTAGTAGGTATCAACTCATTCTTTCATTCTTTACCACAGCGATCCCACTCTTCTTAGGCATTACTTGCACTGGACTAACCCACTCACTAATTAGAAATTGGGTAGATGATACCCGCACTCAATAGCTTGGTTACTTTTTTCTTGACCATATCTAGAATCAGGGGGTTAAGTTGCCTTTGTGGCTGCCTAAGGGGTTTGGAGTCCTCACGCAAGAGGATCCGATGGGTACAAATAGCCAGACTAATCCCAGGAATGTCAGCTAAAGTCCAACCTAGAGCCTTTCTATTCTTGTGCAAAATAGCAAGCAATCTCTCCTCCTCACTCAGACAAATAATTTGAAATAATCACAGGTAATTTCTCATTAGAAGCAAGGAAAGCATATTTCAAATTCAAGGGGAGAGGTTTAGGGTTTGTTGTGTATTATGAAGTGATGTGAATAACCAAGGGTTGGGGTGTGCCCTACCCAGCTTGATTGTGTTGTGTACCGTAATATAAACTATATTATGTACCATGATATGAATAAGCTAGGATTAGGGTGTGGCCGTATGCAGTAGAGCAGAGCTAGTTCAGCTGATGGCGAATTTGACTACATAATTAGGGGTTCTCACTTATGAGGGCACTTACCCCGACATGGCTAGTGTAACCCTCTTCCGTAATTATATCCGAAACACATGATTAAAATGAAATAGAGACCAACAATAATCTAAACTCATTTACATTCCTATCCTTAAGATAGGGTTTTCACAAATTTCTTTCACAAACACTTTAACTTGGTCTCACAATCATATTTCGAATACAATTACCTTGTGAAGATAAATCACATTCATATAAATATCATAGTTCACAATAATAATACCGGCAATTTTGGGTTCATGCCTTCACTAAAGATATGTAGGGCACAATTGCCCATTACAATTCCTCAACAGGGATTACACAAATCCATCTCTAATACATAACCAAATAACCCAATATACATCCAAGCACATATACATCCAATATCCAATTATACATAATCCCAACTACCATGGTAACCAACTATTAAAATGACAACCTAAAGGAGTCCTCGTCGCCCTTGGATGCTTGCTCCATCCTCATTCTACCTTCCTTGTCTAAAATGTTGGTAGGGGAGGGTGAGATTCTAGAGAATCCCAGTAGGAAAAAGATACCAATATGCATGCAAGATAAGTGTTTAATGTATCACATACTTGCATCACAATAACTCGTGCTCACATAATGATATATCCACATGCTCAATGATTCAACAACATACTCATGGCCATAGCATAAATAGAAACAGAGCTTCAATCATTCATATATGTTTCACATAATCAAGCAAAGCAATAACATTCATCAATACACAAACAGAAATATCAATACATGCAGGAGAGGTAAGCTCCCTACACTTTTTCTTTCTATGTATGCTCCAGCATCAGCTACTAACGATCTGAGCGGATATCAAACCATGATCAGGGTGAATACCCAACCCTATAACCAAATCAAGAACATAGGATCATTCTCTTTTCCAAATTCTCATTTTCATAACACTTAAAAGTTGGTTACTATTCATGACCTTTAGCCTAAACACATGCCTAAAGGCTTGGGAAACACTTGACCAAATGTCACCTTTTAAAAGTCCAAAATGCTAATTTTTAAGGGTTGGCAGCGACTAGCCTACCCATGGGCCGCGGCCAATAGATGCACAGAAAGTCTTGGGCCACGATTCATAACCTCTGGCCAAGGCCAAGAAAATTCTGTTTCTTGGCTGAACTTCCAAAAATCATAACTAATTCTAGAAAACTAAAAATGAGGTTATTCTAAATCCAAATGAAATTTATTTAAGTCCTATTTACTAGAAAAATATGGACCATTACTAGAAATTACCAAAAAATTCTAGAATTACACAAAATCCACCACTGCCCCAAAACAGAGTCCAATTTCCATCCCAAATTTTGGCAAAGCATAACTCTCAGTTCACAAAATGAAATGACATGAATGATATGTCCATTTTGAAGCTTGGGATGGGAAATTTAATACTATAAAGTTTTAGAATTTTCCAATACCATTTGATCATTCAAAATGTTCGTGCAAACTAACTTCCCAGAACAGAGTTCACACAAGACAGATTTTCAACTTTTCTACCAAAGTGTCCAATGACTCCAAAATCATTAACCAAACCTATTCCCATACAATTTTCCACAAGGAACACAATGGTAACCTCAAAATGACCAAAATCACAACCCATTGACATGCCCTGTTTTGCCCAATGCACAAAAACCAACACAAAGTGGCCAAACTTCACATTTAAGCTTCAATGCAATTCTATCAATTCAAAACACTAAACAAGGCACCATGTCCATAACAATAACATACCATACTCCCCCATAACCCTAAATCACAAAAATTAGGGCAAAATTTCCAGAAATTTAATGCCCAACCAATGGCCACAAAACCTATATGAAAAGGTTTGTCTTACTCACCTCTACAACTTTCCCCAAAGGAGTTCCTTGATTTATCCAAGTTCAGAATTTTGTGAGAGCTCAAACACCACCAAATGAAAAATCTAAAACCATGAAATTGAAGCTCTCAACACAAGGAACAACTTTATATAAGAGCATTTTTCCATTAGAAGCCATTAAGAGGGTTAAAATGGCTTACCTTTATCAAGTTTTCTTCCTCCTTTGGCCAACAATAGAGGACGCATGAGAGATGAAGTGCAGAATTTTTGCCCCTTTTTCCCATGCCTAAATGCACAAAGAGAGAAGGAGAGAGAGAAAAGCAAAAAACAATTGCCATTTGACTCTTCCAACCACTCTCCCATCATCACACCTTGACACTTGTCCCACTCCCATTGGTTCTCATAAAGTAAGTAACCAAATTAGTTACTTTAATCCCTCCATTAGCCATTTAGTTACATATCTCATTTCTTCTTAGTTAGTAATTAATTTCTCCATTGATCACTAACTTATGACCATTTTTCCAATTTCTCACTGATTATGGTATATTAATTAATATCGCCACCAAAACACATAATCAAATTTTTTCCTTCTTTCATGTTCCATTTACCCCTATATTTAGCCCAATAATTATTTTATCACATAATTATGTTAAAATACAAGGTGTTGGGCATTCCCAATACTTAATCAGGATCTCAAATCCACATTAATCCACATAATCATTCATAATAATTGTAATTAGCCCTTAATCAAAATTTGGGGCATTACGCTAGCATGTCTAGCCACCGGCTGATTGCACCGGTGTTGACTCTAGGCCAAAAGGCGGTGCACAAAACTTGAGTCTACTGTGAGTTTGCTGTGAGTCTGCTATGAATTTATATTGACTATGCCAAGAGTCCTCCGGTAGCTAAGAACAGTCGTGGTGATGACGGGTGAAAGAGGATGAGGGTAGGATGTGACCATGCCAACAGTCCTCTGGTAGCTAACAATAGCCGTAGTGACGGCGGGTGGAAGAGGATAATGGTGGGGTATGGAGATTGAGACTCCCGGCTGGCCATCTGGATAGAAGAGACTGAGACTCCAGGTAGGCCATTACAATAGAGTGCTTCAGATAGGAGATTGAGATTCTGGAGTGGCCCAATGTTGTTGTTGATGCTCAAAAGTCCCGGTTACCACTAACGGAGTCACTAGTGGGTGTATGGGTAAGGGTACCACTATGGAAGTGGATACGGTGAAGTGATATTGTTGTTGATGTCCAAAAGTCCCAGTTACCAGTAGCAAAGTCACTGGTGGATGTACGAGTGAGGGTGATGCCGTAAAAGTGGATACGGCATAAAGCTATTGTTTTATGACTTACGAGACACACATCTATATAGAAGCTATTGTGAATGTTGTTAATGCCCAAAAGTCCCTGTCACTTGTGGGTGTACGGGTGAGGGTAATGCTGTGAAAGTGGATACAGCGAACGCTGAGGTATTATTGAAAACGACGAAAGCTGAGGTATTTTTGTAAACAGAAAAAACTGAGGTATATGAGAATACAGCGGAAGCTGTCATTTGTGTGTAGTGAATCTATGGTTTTTCAAGTTATTTCTAGAAGGGGTAGCTACATCGAGTAGAGTGGTGGCATATGCCTCATAACTGCTGAGGTCTTATGAAATGACTCATGATCTAGGACTTACGACGATTGTGTTCGTGCGGTGATTGTGTTTCTGCGACAATTGTGTTAGTGCAGTGATTGTGTTTTGTGGAGGTTGTGTATATTGGTGATTACGGCTTTGGGGAAATTGTGTTGTGTTGATGTGTGTGTCAAAGTTATGGTTCCATTGCCTGTTTGGGGTAATGGTAAAACAGTACAGCGATAATTAGTGTCCCAAGTATCTTGGAGATCAAGTATCATCTAGGTAAAGTTAATGTTGTCGCGGATGTGTTTATTTGGAAGGTAATTCGGAATGTTGTAGTGATGATTGAGGATTGTCGAGATCTAAATTTCTTGAGTTAAATTCTACATGTTGAATATAGTGTACCCTAAGGGGAAAGTGATTTGATATTCGAGATTGAAGGAGCTCAAAGCCAGAATGGGTGATTGTAGTCCATCTGAACCAAGATTGAATGAGGTGAAGACCTCTAGAATTCAAAAACAGAGATCACATGCTCATGAGAGTGTCTCCGATCAAGGGAATCAGTAAAGTGAGTAAGAGAAAGAAGTTGAGCCACGATGCATTGGTCCATAGAGATTCTTACGAGAATCAGACTTGTAGCGTATCATTTGTGCAAGTGGTCTAGAAGGGATTGTTCCCAACAAGAAATAATTTGAGAAACAAAGCTGTCATGAACTGGCGTCCGAGGTTTATGTCCCTACTGGTGTAATAAATTTTGAGGATGAAATTTATTGTATGGGGGAGAATTGTAATAACCCAAATTTGATTAAGGGCTAATGACTATTATTGAGAATGTAGTTTATGTGAGAAATAAGGTTTGTGAAATAAAGTGGATTGGAGACCTAAACTAATTACTGGGAATGCCCAACACCCTGTATTTTAGCATAATTATTTGACAAAGTGATTTCTAGGCTAAAATAAGGCAAAATGGCACATAAAGAAGAAGAAAAGAATTAAAATATGTGTTATATGGCAATTCTTGTAAATGTACCATAATCAAGGGAAAAACTAAAAGAATGGAAGTGTACAAGTCAATTAGTCAGTAATTGAGGAAGAAATTGATTGCTAACTAAAAGAAATGAGAAGTGTAACTAAATGGCTAATGAAGTAGTTAGAGTAACTAATTAGTTACTTAATTTATGAGAACCAATGAGAGTTGGACAAGTGACAAGTTGAAATGATGATAAAGTAGTGGGAGAAAGTCAAATATTGCATTTTAAAATGATTTCTCTCTCCCTCCCCCTCCCTTGTTTTCGGCTGCATGGTTTGGGCAAGAGAGGAATGATCATTTCATCTCCTTCTTCACACTTTCATCTCACTTATCTCTCTCTCTTCTCTCTCCAAAATTTTAGCAGCTATGTTTGAAGAGGAAAGAAAAAGAAGCTCTTAGTTAAGGTGAGCATTTTGACTCTCCAAATGAACTCCTATACCTAAACTCTCTTCTTTAATCTTGTTCCTTGGGTTGAGAGCTTCAATTTTATGGTTTTAGATTTTCTATTGGAGGAGGTTTTTGCCCTCAAGAAAATCTAGAGTTTGGAGAAGCAAGGAACAAGTGATTACAAGTTGTAGAGGTGAGTAAGATGAACATTTTCATGTATGTTTTGTGGCATTTGGTTGAGCTCATAATTTCTGGGATTTTTCCCTATTTTTGAGAGTTAGGGTCATTGAGAGTATGGTATGATGTTGTCATGTGAATGACGTGTTATTATATGTATTGGGTAGATAGAATTGATTTGAAGCTAAATTGTGAAGTTTGGAGTTTTGTGTTAGTTGTAGCCCCAAAAATAGAACATGTTAAAGGATTGGGAATTTGGTGATTTTGATGTTTCCATTGAATTCCTTGTGAAAAATTGTGAGGGAGTAGTGTTGGATGTGAATTTTGAACAATTAGAAACTTAGATTTAAAAGTTTCAAGATTTGGTTAGTGAAAACTCTGTATAGGCAGTCAGTTTTCATGGACATTTTGAAATAGAAAATGGTGTCAAAAGTTCTAAAATTCTTTAGATTTGTAGCAGGCATTTCAAGCTTTCCAATGACATAAATTTTGTCATTTTGATGTGTGTGCTAAAAGCTATGAATTTCCAAAGTTTGATGTTGAAACTACAATCAATTATGGAACAGCAAGGAGAATTGTTAAATTCTGTATTTTTGTGTGTATAGACAAAAATGATTCATATTTTTCCTATATATAGGACTTAAATAGATTTTCATAGAACTTGGGATTACCTCATTTCGATTTTTGTAGAATTAGTTATGATTTTTCGAATTCAGCCAAGAAACAGAAAATTTCCTTGGCTGCAGCCAAAAACTCTTTGTGCTATTTTTGGCTGCAGCCAAAGATTTCTTAGCTGCAGCCAACCCCTATTTTCAGCAATTTATAATTTTGAAAAGTGGTTTCTAACCTAGATCTTCCCAATTCTTTTAGGCTATTGTTAGAGACTTTCATAGCTACTTAAGGGACTTTAATGATAACTAAATATAAGTTTTTTTGAAGTTATTTGAGTATTGGAACAAGTGGTAACTTGTCGTCCTTAATTATGATTATCATATTTGATATTTTCTTGGACCGTAGAAAGCCTATGCCTGAACAAGAATGGAAAAACCAAGGTAGTGAAACTTTCTCTGATATCATGTTTAATGCATTGCTTGTTTGTATTTATCATTGAATGAACAATTGGGTTATGGTGGGTAGCCCGACCTTGAATACTGCTGACATTGATTGAGTCGCGGTAGGTGGCCCGGCTTTGAATGAATGATTGGGATGTGGCAGTTAGCCCAGCTTTGAATGTATGATTGAGTAGAGGCAGGTAGCCCGGCTTTGAATGATCGATTGGGACGTTGCAGCTAGCCCGGCCTTGAATGCTGCTATTACTAATTGAGTAGTGCCGGGTAGCCCAACATTAAATATTGCTGTGTTGCTGAATTGTGATATATGCTTACATGCTTTGTTTAATTATGCATTATATACGTGAAATGTTACTAGTGGGATTCTTTTGAATCTCACTCTTTCCAATTAACAATTTTAGCCAGGGCAAGTGGTTCAAGGGACAAACAAGTGAACAAGGGTGACTAGGATTGCCGGTGGTAGTCTTAGCTTGTTGGTTTTTGGTTATCATTTTGGACAATTGTATATATTTGTTGACCATAGAATAGTAGCATTGTGTAATCCCCGGTATAGGAAATTGAGATGGGCAATGATGCCCAGTAAAACCCTTTGGTTAATAATTATATTCTAGGTGAATGTTAGGAATTTTGCTAGCACTCTGACATCATGTATGTGACATCATGGTAGTCTTAGCTTGTTGGTTTTTGGTTATCATTTTGGACAATTGTATATATTTGTTGACCATAGAATAGTAGCATTGTGTAATCCCCGGTATAGGAAACTGAGATGGGCAATGATGCCCTATAAAACCCTTTGGTTAATAATTATATTCTAGGTGAATGTCAGGAATTTTGCTAGCACTCTGACATCATGTATGTGACAAACCAAACAGGCCAAATGTTTTTATTTAAAAATGAATAGAGATTGTATTATACGAGTTTTGTAAAAAGTTTTAAATTATGCCCAATCTCTTATTCAATTATAAAATGTGTTTTAAACATAATTATGGTCTTGACAATTACGGGGGTTACATCTATTTTCATTTAGGTAGTAGTGTTAAAGTCTCATCTTTGTTGTTGATTAGGCCTTCCTTGATACATAGCATTGATTTCCACATGGTGATTAGGGCATACACTTGTAATATGCATAACTAAACCACAATTATCACAACTAGGTGCAACAAGAGCTTTTGAAGTAGGAGAAGGAGGTGCTTGGTGGATACTCAAATGATGAAGCTTAGAAGTGATGAGAGAAAGTTGTGAGGTGACTATATCCATTTTTAACTTAAGTAAGAGCATTCTTTGGTTGGATCCTATATCACAGACTCCTATAATCTCTCTCACATTGCATTGCTGAGTGTTTTGAGCTCTTCTTTTAATTTGAGCCCACGCTTTCTCAACAATGCAATCTTCCAAAGAACCCTCAGTTGAAGCGTCTAGAATGCCCTTCTCATTAGGTAGAAGACCATCATGAAACTATTGAATCAACTGTTTATCACTGATTTGATGGTGTGGACACTTAGCCAAAAGCTCCTGAAAGTGAATCCAATACTCACAGAAGGACTCCAAAGGATCTTGTTTGATAGAGTAAATCTCCTTCTTAAGCTGAACAATCCTAGCATCGGGAAAGTACTTGTCCAAGAAGGCTTTCTTCAAGTTAGCCCTTGAATAAAGGGCATCATTGACATGTGTAGGAAGCATCATATACCACTCTTTCGCCTTCCCCTCCAAAGTGAAATAGAACACTTTCAATTGCACATCTTCAAGGTGAGCACCAATAGGCTTCATGTTTGAGCAAGCCAAGTGTAATGCATTGAGATGCTTATATGGGACTTCCTTTTCAAGTCCATGGAAATAAGGTAGTGCAGTAAGCAAAGGACCCTTAAGCTCGAAATTGACCTCAAAGTTAGGGCATGCAATGTTGAAAGGATCATAAGTGACATCTGATCTTATCACATCCCTTATAGTTCTCCTTGGTGGACCATCACCATTCCCTTCCATTGTTGTACCTTGAGAAACACAATCACTTAAGTCAATTAAAATTCAAGATTAGAGGAATAATCAAATGCCCTCTCAAGTTGGTTGGACATACAAAGCTAGCAAGCAAGCAATGGATTCATGAAGTGTCAAAATTATCTTGCACACAAGTTCAAGCAAAAAGGTATGAAGTAGGAAGAGTGCAAGTATATGTGAGTGTGTATGATGTGTATGAACAAGTATAATGATCACAATCCAAATGGGAAAGGTATATCACCAAAATTGTGACTTGGAGATTGGAATCATACACTCAAATAGCATCAAAAGCAAGTCATCCACAAACAATCCAAATGCAATGAAATCAATATGCATCAACCAAGCACAAAGCAAGTGAATTCAAGTGAGAAATGCAATAATGCAAATACAAAAACAAAGGAAAAATCAAGATATTTGGTTGGTTTTCTCAAACATTTTGATGCAAGACACTCTACAAACCTAGACTAACTATGAAGAAAAATGAAAGAAAACCTAATGGGCTCACAAGGGCAAACCCCAGTCAATCTAAACCAATTGAAACTTAGTAAACCAAAGGAGTCAAAATTGACTACCCGGCAACGACACCATTGATTTGACAAAACCTTAGCCTCCTCAGGGTCAAATCACAAATTACCACGAATTAAATGTAATATAGTGTAAACAACTCAAGATCTTTCTCTTATCAAGGAACCTTTTGTTTTGACTTCCCTAAGTAAACCTAAGTGCTATAAACATGGTTAGAAAAGCGGTTTTTTGGATATTGGTTTTCTATAAATTAAAATTTATGAAAATAAAGATAATTCTAATATTTTTGTTATTTTTGGATAAAGATAAGGAAATGATTTGGATTAAAAAGGGACTCTATCATAAAATGAACCTTGATGGCAAATTTGGTAGCTTTTCTAGCTTCTTAAAATATTTTTTGGAGTTACTTTACATCAAGTCAAATTAAAACCCCTAAGCAATCACATTAGGTCCAATCTACTTAATTAATGACCAGACCTACAATTGCATTCATAGTCATCTCTTAGACAAATTGTTAAAACCCACTTGATGTGTGTTGAAAATTTCTTAATACACTTGTTTCCTCTTAATTGAAAGCTCAATCATGACATTCAAATTAAATTAAATCCATTACACACACTAGTAATCACATAGAATGCATAACTTCATTAATCCAAAAGGAAATAAGTCCAATAAAATTCAAGTGCACTAATACAAAATTCAACACAAGATAATCTATCATAGACAGATTATCACTCATCTAAGTCGAAAAAATACACATGTATCAATACAAAATTAATCCAAAACAAAACATTGTGCATAAATTGAGCTAATGGAAATTATTCTCCTTTGTAGCACCTTGAAGCTCTAGCCACCTCCTCTACCACCAATACCCAAGCAAAATCAGCCAATCATCCTATTAACAGTAGCCATAGAATCTCTAAACTTCAGTAAAGCCATGACAAATCAATAAAAGACTGAATTTCAATAAGAAATTGATGTGTACTGTCGGCCAAGTTGCAAAACAGAGGAATAGAGGATTTGGATGGTGGTGACTATGGTGATGATAGAAAGAGTCTGAAAGGAAGATGAAGGTCTAATGGTGTGGAGAATAGTAGAGGAAATGGTGGAGAGAAAGATAAGAGCCGTTGGAATCTAGAAAAAGGCCACCGAAAACTGGGTTTCTTCGGCTAGGAAACATCACTGAAGGTAATAGACGGTGGTGGTGTTAATGATTTAAACTCCCTTCGTTAGCTCCAACTCTCAGTTCCTCCTTTACCATCAACTTCGAGCTCCCTCTGGTTTGATTCTGAGCTCTGCAATCGTAGGAGCTCCAAGGCTTCTCTCTGTGTCTAACAATGCTTCTCTAGCAATGGAAGCCACCGGAAATGGAGCTGTGGTAAGGGAAGGAAGGTTAATGATGGTGGTGGTATGGTATGGATCTCCCCTTCTCAAACTCTCCTCTCAATTCTCAGTTCTCAGTTCTCTCCCATGTCCACTACTCTTAGCTCACACTTCCCAGCCGCTAGCCCATGTCTCCCTTCTCCAAGTCAGGCCTCCAGCTCTCTTTACCTAGCTCTCTTTTCTCTCATTCAAATGGTACCAAAACGCAGCACTTTTGTGGGCACTAAATTGGCCTTTCTATTATTTGGGTACCAAAATGTCATTAATTTCTGATCCCTTTTCTGTCATTTCTGAATTTGGGAACTTTTAGCAACATTAATTTGGGTTTTCTATTTTCTTTTCCACCTTGCACTCCAATTTCTTCCAAGTTCCTACAGTGCGATATTTAAACAAAATGTAGCATCAAAAGCCCACAAGAAAACAATTGCACAATTAAAGTAACAATTAATGATCATTTTACCCTTAATTGAGCTAAATTCACTACAAAGGTCCCAACTCATATAAGTGTTAAATCATGTAAAAATGGACTAGAAAATGTATTAAATATTAAAATCCCTCAAATTGATTATGAAAAATTATATACAAATATGGTTCAATCACCAAATCAATAGAAGTATTTAAAGTCTCTCTGTCATCCACATTTGAAAGATTGTATATCATTATCCAGATTGACCCCTGACATGGATCAACTACCTTGCTTGAAGACCTTAAATACATATATTGTTGGTACGCAAAAAGGATTTTTATTGGAAGAAGTAGGAAATTCGAAACTTGAAGGAACAATTCCCATCAAGCACTTGGAGAGAGTGACAAATGTGATGGATGCCAAAAAAGCCAATTTGGCTAATAAGCGCCTAAACAAGTTGGAGTTGTTATCGGAAAGGGATAAACAATCCTTGTTACAAGTAAATGAGGAGAAGATTCTTGAAGTTCTTCAACCTCACATGCGGCTTAAAACTTTGCTTATAAGAGGATATCTTGGTACTCAACTTCCACAGAAGACTGGCAATCCTACCGTAAAAGATTTTAGTTGCTTGAAACTGATGGATTGTAAAAATATTGTCTGCATTTCGTCCTTGGGAAAGCTTCCATCTTTGAAGAGTCTGAGTTTGTCGAGCATGAAACACATGCAATATATAGAGGATCAATCTTATATTGATGGGATTGACAGACACATAGGTTACCAAGCTTTGGATTTTCTTATATTGGAAAGGCTACCAAACCTTATAAAGTTGTCAAAGGAGGAAGGAGACAACATGTTCCCATGTCTCTCAACGTTGGAAATCCCTCATTGTCCATAACTAAACTTGCCTTTCCTTCCATTTTGTTACTGAACTAAAACTTTGTGGCTATCCTAAATCCAAATTGTCTGTAAGTTTTTGACACCCCATTGCCCTCGAACATCTAACTATTAGAAGATTCCTAGAGATGGAAGATTTTCATGATACTTTTTTTTTTATACAAAGGCAAGCAAAGCTTGAAAATGACAACCACTATAGGCTAGGTCCTACAGGATATTCTTGAGCTAATAAGCCACAGTCCAAAGAAAAAAAATGGAAACAATCAATTGGGGAAATCCCAAGTTCCTTGTGGTCCTGCGGATTCATGTGTGCCCTTCTTGCAAGATAATCCGCACAGCGAACGCTTTCTCTGTGAGTGTGGGAAATTTCTACCTCCCAGTCACTATAAACGAGAGATCTGGTTTCCAAGATAACATCATATAATGGATGATCCGAATCACAATGAGTGGATAATAGATGGACTTCCTGTAGTGAGTCAGTGAATATCCTGATTTTCTTTAGCCCCAACATTTACACAGAAGGAGGCCACATCGGATTGCATGGATTTCCGCAACAGTTGGGAAAGTATGTCCTAACTTCTGTTGAAATCCACGTATCCAATTACCCTGGTAATCACAGATAACACCTCCACAAGCAGCCTGACCGTCTCTGACAACTGAACCATCAACATCTAAACGATAAACACCCGGATCAGGAGGTTGCCAATGAAGTACTCCTCGTTCTGGGACTTGGAATATCTGATGCCGAAACTTGCCGTTTAGCACACCTTCTGAGAGATGATAAATACATCTGTGAACTATCTCTTTCAGGCTATCTGATGACCCTTCAAAAGCTTGGCTACAGCGGTTTTTCCATAGTATCCAACATACGGTACTGAAGACATTTTGCCAAGGCCATGTAGCCATCTTATTGTTTCCTGGTGAGTGCTGTAAGTTCCAATTGAGCCAATCCTGCAAATTACCAGAGAAAAATATACTATAGTATAGAGGGTTAGTTAAAGCAGACCACACTCTCTGAGCTTGCTCACAATCTCTCAAAATATGCAGGACACTCTCCACACTATCACACTGAAAAGGACAGGTGTTTAAGCCTCTCGGATTGTGTCTCGCTCTGATCTCATTAGTAGGAAGCCTATCATGGAATACTTGCTATAGAAAGAATTTGACACGTTCAGGAATTCCCCAGCGCCATAGCGACTGCCAGTGACGTTGGTGACTATGGATGTGCTGATGAAAGATTGCGTCATAAGCTGATTTTACGATGACGTTCCCATCAGGAGCATTTCGCCAACAAATAGTATCCTCGTCAATGCCCGAAGGTGGCGGAATCAACATTATTTTATCCACTACCCAATTTGGAAGGAAGGATTCCCATTTAGCTCTATCCCAATGCCCCGAATGAGTCCTAAAGGAGCGAACATTAGCACTCAAATCAATTAGGTGGCTATTTTTGTCAATAAAGAATTTAAGGGGCTTTTCCACTGAAGTCCAGCATTCCTGCCAAGCAAGCGTATTTCGGCCACTTCTCAGGCATTTGCCAAGACCCCTTATGAAGTCCTCCCAGACGGTCACAATTCCACACCAAACCGCCGACTGGTTGCGCCACCTCTAAACATGCGGAACAACAAAAGATCCGCAAGAGTATTTCGCTCGTAGACATTTCACCCAAAAGGCATCCAGTTTTTTGATAAGACCCCAGCACAATTTCATGAGAAAAGCTTTATTTTGGCAGTGCAAATCTTTTATTCCCAAACCACCTTCGCACTTTCTCCTTTTAAGAATGTCCCATGAAAGTAGGTGCAGTTTCTTGGATTCATCATGTTGGTTCCAAAAGAAATCACGGCTGAGCTTTCCAATCATAGCTAACACCCCTTTAGGGACAAGAGTTGATTGCATTTGGTATTGAGGCATCGCCGATAGGACAAACTTGATGAGAGTCAATCGACCCGCCATACTCAGGTATTTACCTTTCCAGTTAGCCAGTTTCAATTTCACCTTTTGGAGGAGAGGTGCAAACGTCCTCCTAACCATCTGTTTGTGAAGGAAGGGAACGCCCAAATATTTCCCAAGGTCAACAGTCAAACCAATCCCTACAGTCTGACTCAACTCATAAGCCCTGTTAAAATGAACATTCTTAGAGACGAACATTTTAGATTTATTCAGATTAATCTTGTGACCAGAGATTCGGTAGAAAAGAGCCATGACATCGCGGATCTCAGTCATCTGCTCGTTTGAAGCCTCTCCGAAAAGGACAAGGTCATCCGCGAAGAAGAGGTGGGATAGCTTAGGGCCATTAGAGCTCAATTTAAGAGGACGCCAATTTCCCAATTCAACTTCATGATGGATTAGTTGGCCTAGCATTTCCATACATAAGACGAACAGATAAGGGCTCAAAGGGTCACCTTGTCTTACCCCTCTAGAAGGCCGGAATCGCTCAGAGGCAATTCCATTCCAAATAATGCTCATGGAAGGGGACGAAACACAGGACGTAATCAGCTTGACAAAATCAGAACCCAAACCCAAGCTGTTAAGAGTGAATTCAAGAAAATGCCAGTCAAGACGGTCAAAAGCCTTTTCCATATCAACTTTCACGGCAATATAACCCTTTTTACCTCTCTTGTATCTCATGGAATGGATAGCATCCTGGGCAATAATGATATTATCCACACCCTATCTACCTGCAATGAAGCTACATTGGTTTTCAGCAACCAGATGGTTCATGACTCGCTTAAAGCGGTTGGCAATAATTTTGCTGATGATTTTGTAGCTAACATTGCAAAGGGATATAGGTCTAAAATCTTTCAGGGAAGTCGGATCGTCGACCTTAGGGATAAGGGTGATGTTCGTATGATTAATGTCTTGGATGACCTCTGGATTTTCAAAAATCTTGGTCACCAGGTCTCCCATCTTTTGGCCAATAACACTCCACTGGGTATGAAAAAAGTGGGGATCTAAACCATCCGGTCCTAGAGCTTTAAAAGCTCCCATCTCAAAAGCAGCATTTTTAATCTCAGTGGGCGAAACAGACCTTTGAATAAGATCAAGTTGAATATCGTCAAGAGGAGGGAAACTTGCCCTCCAAGGAGAGAAAGGCAAAGGAGAAGTCTCAGCCGAATAGAGGTTCTAAAAAAAATCAAGGGCCATGTCTCTTAACTGAGACTCAATAGACACCCAGTTACCATTATCATCCTGCAAAGCCTCAATTTTACTTCTCTTCCTAGTCGCATAAACACTTGCATGAAAGAACTTCGTATTTCTATCACCACCACTAATCCACTTACACCTTGATTTCTGGAACCAGATCAATTCCTCTTGTAAGGCAATTTTATGATACATGTCCCAGAGTTGTCTTTCAATCTTAAAAAGTCCATTGGGACCGCCCTCTCTACTCCTGGCCCGATCAATCCCTTCCAGCCTTCGGATGAGCTCTCTTTTCTTTTTGGCAACATTTCCCTCCACTCTAGAGTTCCACACTGAGGCGTCCTTTGTGAACTGCTCTTGCCCTTGAATCCAATTTTTCCCTTGCCAAGCATCTTTGACAACATCTGTTGTCAAAGATAGAGGACTCCGACGTCCTGGCTTCATCGCCGGGAAAAACGTTGGTCTCTAATGGGGCTGCTGATTTGATTGGTATTGCTGAGATTGCCGAGAAGTCCCCAGTTGGAAATCGAACCAACACGCTCTTGGCTGTCCTGCCGAGAGTAGGATCTGAGCTGGTTGGGTCTTGCTCGAATAGCACTCAAAGTAAATCTGAGAAGGTTATCTCGTATAAAGATTCACTTACGGGTTTCAAGGGTTCTGACTTTAATAGCACTCATAATATGTTGTAAAGTACTTTCATGATACTTTACAACATATTATGACCTTTCGATCATTATGTTGATATAATCTCCCAAATTTAGTCTTCTTGACTGGCTGGTTGGGGAACCTTAGGTTACTTGAGTTATTGGTTACATCTGGATGTCCCAAGTTGATATCACTTCCAACAAGCACTCAGAGCCTTATAAATTTGAAATATTTGAAAATTGACAATTGTCTAGAGTTAGGGAAGAGATGTAAGAAGGGAACAAGCTAGGGTTGGCACAAAATGGCTCGTTTCACACCGTGATATACAAGATTAAGATGCATATTTTGCTCAACATAAATGTTTTTTATCTTATTTAATTCACACGTTAAGGTATGTTCGTTCTCTAATTTTTATATATGCAATTTGTCTTATTATATTGCTTGGATTTGTTTTTTTGTGTAATTTGGCAGGTAGGGGTTTTCTATTGTTTTCAATTTGTGTTTCTTATCGGGAGAATTACTGTGCAGTCCCACATAAGCTATTTAAACTAAAAGTTCCACAACAAGTGAGTGTCTTGCAACCTGTTGTCATTCCTGCATTGGGCTGCTCACTTGTTATAAGACTTTTTAGTGATTAAACTACTTATGCTAGATTGCATAGTAATCTTGAGATTCTGTTTGGACAACAAATTTATTATAGTAATTTTCTACTGTAATTTGTGTTAAACTTTGAAACTGAGAAATCTCTGCTTCTATATCTTCAAATTTTTGTTGAAGACTGATCTAGATTAGATGGCCTGTCTGGGGGAGCCGAGTTACTCAACAGACTGTAGGCTGCGTCTCTTCAAGTCAAATTTTAGAATTCAAGCATGAAATTCTGTTCCTTCCTTCTTTCTGCTTTTTCTATGTGACATTCTTAATGAGTCATTGTTTCAAATCTAGGATGGTGGGAGCATTTTGCATCTTCCTTTTCTTTTACTGCCATCTTCCATACTTATGTAATATTTTCAGAAACTATTTATACTCTTTTTATATACATACATACATACATATATATGTATATGTATATATATTTTGGGCTTATACCATTTCATTCAATTTATCCCCTTTCTTTACTTGATAACTGTTTCAACTGAAGTTAAATGTTTATACTACTATATATATATATCATCGATTATGATAATAAACATTCATCATGTGGGGAATAATTTAAATCAAGCTTCTATGACTTGGCCAACAGATAGATAGTCAGTATTGAAACATAGGAATAATGTAAACCAAGCTTCTTTGACTTGGCCATTTAAAGTACTACTGATAGATAGCCAAAACTGAAACATAGGAATAATTTATTCCAAGCTTCTTTGACTTGGCCAATTAAAGTACAACAGATAAATAACATGTGAAAAGATTAGACTGGTCTCAACACATTACTTTTGTGTCCCAGAGTGTTCTAGATTGTTTTGATTCCATGAATTAGGTCTAGTACTTGATGGAATAACACGTTGAAAGTTGTAACTTATATTTTTTGGTCAAAAATATTTTTAACATTTTTTCGATTGTTACATCAAACGTCAAGATTTTAATTCATGATTATCCGGCAAAAAAAAATCATGATTAATATTTTCGATTACAGTCCTAATATTTACGCACTCTAGCGTTCTGATACAAAATATAATTAAAATGAACTACTCTCAAAATAGAGAATTACTCCTAGCCAATACATAAGATATCAATTTGGCTCCTCTCTTTCATTCCAAAGATATACACCCACAAATTCTGACCACCAATATACTGTAATCACTTAACAAAACGATAATAATATAATGAAGCAAATTCCAAAATTAATTGAATTTGGTTCAGGATATTTGTACTATATATTTGAAGAAAACAATTTCCAATTGCTGTTATATATATGCTGAAAGTTAGTTTAATGAACATATAATATTGTATAATTGAAAAGGAGGGACTAATTAGAATTTTGCGTATATCTTAAGAGGAACACAAAGAGATGACCTCTTCTAGGGTTCCATAGGTACAGTCCTTGTACGTATCAGATGAAACGCATTCACCACTTATAATTTCATGCTTCATTAATGTTGGTTTTGCCTCTGGCAAATTTATTTGTGGCAAATCTTCCATCTCCAAATGCTCCAAAGGTACTGATCTGTATGCTGCAATTTCATCATGCATGCTTCCATAAATAGGCACCTCCATATCCTGCACACGTTCACTAGCACTATATTAACTATATATAACGGAATAATTTTGGCTAAATAAAATTATTTTATGGGGTAAAAGGGAAAATTGAGGAAAAAGTCCCATTAAAATTTTTATTAGTGAGAAAGACCTAAATCAGAGTACTGATACTTAATATGTGTACAAAATTTCATGTTACTAGTGTTTTTTGTGTATAAAATTTTATCAGTTCATTTTTACTAACAAAATTTTCATCACCCCCAATTTTCTTAAAAAATAAAGTTATAAACATTGTACATGTGACAGATCGTTATGATACAAGTATTGGAGTCTAATCAACAAAAACTTATCCAAAGCAAAAAAAAAAAAAAAAAAGGGGATATGTGCTCAATTTTGAAATGTAGGTGCTTTATATGAGGAAAATGGGGGAGGAAAGATGTCTTAACTTTGTAAACGTTTTGGTGAATTTGTCAAGAGCAGTTATTGGGAATAGTGAAGAAAAGCTACACACACATACGCATATTGGATTCAGTCCAAGTGATTTTTTAGAAGAATAGCTTTACGAAAAGATATGAACTTCATGTACTTAGCTTCCACCTTTTCTAACCAACTCAAACTCATATTCTCGTTCCAATTCTTAATATATGATATATTTACATAATTTGATTAAATCAAGAAAATTAATTAGTATGATATGTATTTCCTAAAATACCCTAATTATTTTTTTTTAAGTCTCTCATTTCCTCTTCTTGTTTATTATTATTGAAGGAGTATCAATATGAATAAATTAGGAAAATAATGACAAATAGAAAAAAAAAAATAGGTATTATATTTAGGATTATGATCAGCTCCTTAACTAGGTTCTATATTAAGGAGTGGAAGGAGTATTATTTGGACCACTAACCATCAATTACATCACATAAATCTAAGGTAAAATTTCATTGACACACACATCTAGATACAGAATCTATACTTTAGCTGGGGGCCTTGGGGGGAGGGGGGATTTTGTAGTCCTAGTCTAAACTTATTTTTCATGTTTTCACGCATTCCTTAAATTTCGGAATCATGGAGATTAATTAGCTAAATGACAAAAAGTGAAAATTTTAAAGTAAAGGAAGCAACTGAAACAGATTTGATGGGTCCTCCATTATGCCCAGAGATTATGTATTATTAACTTCACTGTTTGCTTCGTCCCAAGCGAATTGTGCTTGAAAATCATCTACAATACCAGTTTCAGTGTGTTGTGTTCCTTGAGTGAGATCCGAACAAGAAGCATCACAATTAGGAACTTTATTAGTAGCAAGATCACTATTTAAAATTTGATTATCGTCTTCCTCTTCTGGTCCTAAAGATTCCTTGTTTGCTTCTGTAGTTTTGTCTTCTTTAGGTGATTCCGAGCTTTGGATCGTCTTCTTGAAAACTCGACACAATGAGTAAGAATCCTGTGTAATAATTACAAGTTTTAATATTCATGATTAAACATACGGAGGCAAGAAAAGTATAATACCACAGATCAGGAAAAAAAAAGAAGAAGCAGGTTTTAGAAAGAGTGATCCTTATATTCATAGAAAAAAATAAAGTTCTAAAAACTAAAATCATAAAGAGAAAGCCATGGGCATCGGTCCTTATGGAACACATATATACTCTACATACGTTCAAGACTAAAAAATACCGTTAATTAGTTGCAAAATTCAGCGACAGAATTCCGCTGCTAAATTGACTTAGCGACAGAATTCTATCGCTAATTAATAAGAAATAGTCAATTTGAAGATGAAATCATCCAATTCTGTCGCCAATCTTCTATTATTTCTTGTAGTTAAGCTCAATAGATGTGAACTTAGACTTATCTATCACATCATTTTTAACTTTACCCAACACCACACAAAATTATCCCTGTAAAAAGAGGAAAACCGGGACTGTAAATTAAAGCAAAGTACTGAACTTATTAGTAAGGATCATGAGGAGACTTTAATTTGTCATCTTTTTAGGGTTTTTTCTTTCAATCATTACAACGGTACTACTGCGGCAGAAAACACAAGACTCAAGCTCCTACAATTCACAACCAAGTACAGTTTTGTTAACTAATTACTCCTTCTATTTGTATTCAGAAACCCTAATATGATATTCATGTCTCCCTCTCTCCTCTTCTTATTCAGCCTAACATTTATGGTGGCTGTCTTTGAACCTAATATGGATTTAATGTTTTTTATTTTGATTTGATGAAGGAATTTTCTTTTCAAGGCTTAGAGCGCCAAGGATTTTCCTTTTTACCAACAAGTATGCTTTTTGGAATTTCAACTTGTGTTTTTCTCTTTATAGAGGTGAGGTCACTTACCGCCTCAACCAAAACAGCTTTTTGGTTTAATGATCTTAATTCTAATTAGATGCTTTCTAAAAGAATGGAACCAAATATACATATATACACATACCATTAAAGATGAGAAAACACTTGGAGGTTTTGAATCAATGAGGCGATACTCGTGCATAACCCAGTTGGTTCTGATGCCATGAGGAGCTCGACCTTTATAACACACCAACGTCTTCTTCACCCCAAGAGATGGCTTTTGATGATGAGAACTCACAGACACAGGCCTATCTATTCCTGTAGCTTTCCAATAACCAGCTCTTGTTGCCCTATTAGTTCTTGATCCATTTGGGTACTTTCTATCCCTTCTACTGTAGAAGTACCACTCCATATCTTTACTTGCCAACCAGGACTTCTCTGCAACAAGTTATTTCTCATCATCTCAGATACAATTTAAAAGAATAATGAAAAAGAACTTGCTAGAAAGAATTCACACACACACATATATGTGTGTGTGTGTGTACCTGGCAAATCCCACGGCTCATGTTTGTATAGATCAACTTCAGGGATTATATGAAGCTCTATCGAGCGACCTGTTATCTTTCTTTCTAGGTAGTAAGAAACAAGTTCTTCATCTGTTGGATGGAACCGAAATCCAGGTGGGAGAGAAAAACTCGTTGAAGCCATTATTGAAATTTTAGAGAAGAGATGAAGATATATATATATATATATATGAAGTATATATTGTGAACCAAACTGGCTTGTACGACAACGAACTATATATATAGAGGCCAACTTGGGATGCACTATAATTAAAGTGAATAGAGAGACGCAGTTTGTTCTGTAATTAAAAGGAATATTGAGGGGCTAAAGTTTTAAAAAGGGAGGCTCTTTGGCTTTTGAGGAGATTCAATTCCAATATATAAAACTAGTTTTTAATATCAAAACATATATAATGTATTGTACAGGTCACCATTTCTTTATAAATTGGTAAAATAGAACATTTACAAATTGGTTCCTGAAACTAAATTTTTCATGGTCCAAACTGAGCTACTCAGTTATTTAATCATCATGGTGTAATAGTTTATAATACAGTAGCTTCAGTTACTACCAAAAAAACTGAATTTCAGCGACCACTTTCAGTAGTAACTTTTAAAGTCGCAAGTCATCACTGAAAGTATGGTTTTTGGCGGCGACATTTTGTCATAGTTTCAGCGGCAAGTTTTGATAGTTGCTGCTGAAAATGGCACTTTCAGTGGCGACTATCAAAAGTCATCGCTGAAATTGTGACAATTAAGTCGCTGCTGAAAGTGGCACTTTCAGCAGGAACAAAAAATGTCACCGCCAAAAACCATACTTTCAGCGGTTAAGTCAATTTTAGTTTTTTTATGGATTGTTTTTATCATCAAAAAATGTTAATTTTTTTATATTTTTTGTTTAAATTTGATATTTAACATTTGAGGATACTAAATATGTTATTTATTATAAAGTAAAATAAGATAATTATACATTTACATATGTGTGGGATCTCTCTATACAAGTTTCCTTCCCTTGCACACTTACATATTAAGATGAATGGATGAAAGCAATTAGATTCAAAGGAGAAGATTATAAAGTAGTGAACAAAACTGACATATAGCTAATTCATATCGTAAATATATATAATAACAAGGGGTTGTTAGGTAAAGTCTAACCTTTCAAATATATAATCAAACCTATTGTCTGTTAAGTTCTTCAATATTTATTATTACCCACACTCCCATCAATATATCTTTATAGATTAATAACATGTAATGACACTTTTTATCTAAAATAGATTATTTCATAAATGTATCAATTAATTCATATGACCTATACTTGGTTTTCTTTTTTAATTACTTCATTTATATATAAACACACTTAATAAGTTAAATAAATATAAAAGTTAATACATTTTAATTAATAATAGGATATTAATTAAATTTTTATTTTGATTTATTCAAAAATAATTTTAAAGTATTATATCAGCACACACGTATATATATTTGTTACATATATTAATATATTATAAATAATATATATATAGATATAATATTTAATAATATAAGTAATATTTCATAATATATATTTATTTATGTTTGTGTTGTTTAATATATATATATATATATATATTATACATATATATAGTTTTGCAATAATAATCAACAGGTTCTTTCTAGCTTAGTGGTAAAAGGCATAGCCACAAAAAGAGGTGATCTTGGATTCAAACTTTAGAGGGACCATAAATGGCTTGATTTTCACACAAATGTGGTGCGACAAGGTGGCGACACATGGCACGGGGTGAGGTTGTGAGGGACAAGGTGACATGTGGGCCTTAACGATGTTGTGGACAACGACTAGCTGGTGATGTTGTGGACAGCCGATGATAGTTGGTTGTTGATTGTTGGCATAATTTTTTTAAAAAAAAAAAAATTGATACTTTTAGCGGCGTGGGGTGAGGTGGTGAGGGACAAGGCGACATGTGGGCATTAACGATGTTGTGGATGGCGACTAGCTGGTGATGTTGTGGACAGTCGATGATAGTTGGCTGTTGACTGCTAGCATAATTTTTTTAAATAATATATATAGATATAATGGGGCTATATTTTGAAGAAACATATAATCCTAATAATAATATTTAATAATTATTATTAGTGGGGTCATGTGATCGAATTCTGATTTGTCTTTAAAATTTGGCCCCAAGGAATTAGAAAGAACCCTTTTATCGTAATTCATCGTCAAGCATGGATCTGAAAAAACCTACCTGGCGCACACAGACACACAATAGTCCCTGAGTTCTTTTTCTTTTCATGTTTGTTGCCCCTTTAATCCCTTTTTTTTCTTTGCCATCCAAACTTTCTTTTTCTTTACTGTTTTCCTTAAAATATCATTTCCTTAAAATATCATTTTCATTCGGCTAAAGATACTCTCTCCACTTTAATGATTTCAAGTGAGCTGTTGAACTTTCTTTACTGTTTAAGTGTGGTTGTAAAACACATATAAGTGAGCTGTTGAACTATCTTTAGAAAAAGGTTATCCCTTTCAAGACATGTTTGATTCGTTAATTAGAAAGGTTTGTTTTAGAAATTAAAATAATAGAGAAGGGAGAAGAATATGTTCCATGTTCAGATCCGGGTCTAACCTCTCACGCAGAGTTTAAACTACTAAAGCCTAAATTAGAGTGGCATAACAGATGGACCACTTAAAGTGAGAAAAGAGAGAGCAGAGATAACCAGAAAAATTAACGGTTGGGATTCATGGAAGACTTAGAAGGCAAAGGATTTTCATCTATATCAACAAATGTAATTCATTTGAATAATGAGATAGTGCAAAATCCACACTATGTAATCATTCCGATCCAGTTAATTAACATGCATGTCTTTATAATTTCAATATTCTAGCTCTATCACTCGCATCGGGTAGATTTACTTTTACTTAATACAAAAAATTAATCGACTAATTAATTATTGCTTCTAGATTCGTAAGCATATTTGACACAAGTCCCTAAACAACATGTTAGCCTTTTAAAATAATATAACATATTTATCGCATACGAGTAATTCATTTTGTTAGGAGACACGAGTCATCCTTCTTATTTATAGCGAAAATATAAAGCTCACACGAGTTTTGTTAAAATTACACAAATATTACTTCTACTTTCAAAATAACCATATATAGATAATTTCCTTCAGTTTACTCTGTTAGTTTGTTTTGAAAGAAACAAATTAGTGTTAATTTTGGAGGAATATATCAGTTCATTTTTTTAAAAAAATAAAATCATAAAAAAATTTCTGTAATTTAATTTTATATTATGCGGGAAAGTATCTGTCATTTTCTTGTCATCTTTAAGGAAGATCTATATAAATTTTAAAACATGAAAAATTTGTACAATTTCAATAGAATATATAAGAGAACATGGTATAACTTATACTCTTCAAAACTACTAATTTAGAGATTGAATTTTGAAATGAATTGATTTTTTTGTATGCTTAAACCAGAGAGAGAGAGAGAGAGAGAGAGAGAGAGGTGTTGAATTGTTAAATGGGGTCTAAAGCGATGCAACCTTTCACACGATTATAATTTTCATTGAGAACTAGAAGATCGAGATGATGTTATGTATATATATGGAAAAACAAAGCAATGTGAGGTTAAGGTGGGTGGGCCAATATTCATATATACCTTCATTCTCTACTGATCTCTCTCTCTCACTCAGTCTATCAACGGCTATCCGACGCGTTTTTTGGATTACTAAGTACCTGAATAAATGACTACTCCCAGCAAAGGTGTATCTTATGGGACTCAAATTCGAAAGCCAAAAGGGGACCTCTCTCTATCTATCTATCCATATATATATATATATATAAAGTGAGATAAAGGAGATGACGAGGATAAGATTCCCCAAAATTGTCTTACCTGCCACTGTGTTTTCATATCAGTTAGTGCATATGCAACTAAAGACAAACTGGTCTATCTCGTATATTTTTCTTTCTTCATTCCTTTAACTTAGTGATCACCTGATCATTTGAAGCTTCCATGTGCCTTCATGTGCAATCAACTTACGAAGCCCCTTACAATACAAACTATCACGGCCTAAAATCCAAGTTGTAATGAGTGTATGGGCTAAATGCGTATTTAGATTAGTTTTTGGAAAATAGCTTTTACGATTTATGAGATAAATATGTGAGAGGAATTTTGTTTTGCCTCACGGAAAAGGGCTTCTAAAACCATGGTTTCCCAGTTATATAAACATGTAATAAGTCAAGAAATTGCATATAGCCCAATAAGCCTAAACAAACAAACATCTCTACAATAATAAAATAATGCTTATTAAACTCTCAGTTTTAAAACTATTTGAAACCTCACTGAGAAACAAATCAAACAAAAGAATAACTTCAGGGGCGCACCACTATTCCATTGCCTACATAAGTTTAATACATTTACTCCAACTCTATCATAGTAATCATGGCGCTATAAGACTCGATAGGATGTACCAATTCAACACAATCTAAGTCTATAGATGAAGCATAACCGACAGCAGCCAATTGTACTGGTTACGTCATCTAAAAAATATATATAAAGAAAGGAGTGGTAGATAGAGATAACAAAGAGCACGGAAGGGAAACAAGGGCACAGAAGAGTTTTTGAAACATATTTTCAAGAAAGGAAAGCAAATAATCTTTGGTGGGGAATAGCCGTCTAACCTACATTACATTATGTATTTCTTTTATGTGTAAGGGTGGGGAATAATTGTCTCACTTATAATATGTAGTAGTAGTACAATATGTATATCGATCTCTTGTATGTATAAGAATGGGACGGCCCAGTAATTGTCCCACATAAATTATATATACCATATATTTCTTTCTTTGTATAAAGGGCTCTGGATCAGAAAATAATAGTAAAGCTACTTAATTATAAGGCTGAAATTAGGAATGAGGACAATAGCTAGCTAGCAGCTGTAATTTGTACGAGGAGTTATATAATTGATTCCGTAACTTGTTTCTTCCTAATGATGCACTTCTGAGAAGGTTAATGAAGTATACTCATTAAAGAGTGTTTTCTGACATTCACTCCTTCAACTGCATTCTTCATGCACCGTTAACACTGGTTTGATGTTTGCTTTGGTTTTTTGTTTGTGTACTTCCTTTTTTCTTTTGCGACAGTACTGCTTTTGTCTTCTCTTCCTCTGTGATATGTGGGTTATATGTATTTATGGTGTGACTACGTCCCCTTTTTAATATAAGACCTAGTTGACTAATATGGATTAATAAAGGAAGCTAAATAAATACTAGGGCATATTTACATTATATATCAGTTTATAAGTTATGCAACGCCGTAAACTACCTAAGGCGTTTTAGTGTTGGCTATAAGACCCTCTTTATATATATCATCAGGGATCAAACCCTTAACTAGATGCTTAAAGGATCCAGCTAAGTGTCAACTATACTAAGCCTCAATTTTGTTGGTGTTGGTCGTGTTCAATGTCATTATAGCTGGCTTTGTTTAGCTTTTGTTTTGTTTGCGGATTGGGGCTCAACGAGTCATTCATTCCCATTTTGAAGGCACACTGAACAACAATGTAAACTCGATGCTCTCATCTCTTTTCCGTCGCTCTTTATATAGAACTGATCACATTCCCAAGACCATATTAGCTGTATAATTAATCTTCTATGCTTGTATATAAGGAAAAATGACAGAAAAATATTATCAAAATATGTAAACAATAAATAAGAGTGGTGAATTTCAATAATTCCAAATTGACTAATTTGAAATTTTGAAATGTTGACAAATGTGTGAAATTACATAAGTGCTCTTGCTTTTTATTTTTAAAGAATCCCTAAAGCCCCTTGCCGGCAGCCGGATCTCCGGTTGCCTAATATATATATATATATATATATATATATATATATATATATATATATATATATACATTTTTTCAATTTTCAATCAAAAGTTGTCAATATAAAAAAGATGTTTGAGTTGATAATAGCAATATTAAAGTTGTAAACAGTGGCTTAATATGTATTTATTGAATTTCTCAATAAAAAGTTGTAAATAATGATACTAAAATTGTAAATAGGGTATTTGTTGAATATTTTCCAATAATTTTCACCAAAGCTCTGACCGTCTAATATCTTTTTATATTTCTCAAGCATAAGTCATAACTATTGATACTTGAGTTATTTAATAACGATGTTAAAGTTGTAAATGGGATATTTATTGAATATTTCTTAATAACTTTCAATAGAGCTCGATGGCCTAATATATATATATATATTGCATTTCGCAAGCAAAAGTCATTGATATTGATATTTGAGTTGTTAATAGCGATACTAAAGTTATAAATGAGGTATATGTTGAATATTTCCTAATAATTTTCACTAGAGCTCCGACGGTATAATATTTATTTTTTGAATTTTTCAGGCAAAAGTTGTCAGTATAGATATCTGAGTTGTTAATGGAAATACTAAAGTTGTAAAATGGGTATTTGTTGAATTTGCCTGAGAAATTTAAAACATAATATTAGGTCGTCGTTTTCAACTTTAGCATTGCTATTAACAACTCAAGTATCTATATTGACAACTTTTATTTAAAAAATTAAAAAAAAATGTATTAGGCTGTGTGGAGGTCCAGTCACCAGTTGCTAGCAAGGACATCGGAGCTCCAGTGACTGGCCGACGTAGACGGTCGCCGGCACTGGAGCTCCGAAGGGCGGCCCGGGGGGATTTTTTTTCTAAAGAAAAAGTAAGGGCACTTATATAATTTCATACATTTATCAACATTTCAAAATTCTAATACTGTCAATTTGCAATTATTGAAATTCACCACCCTTATTTGTCTTTTACATATTTTGACAATATTTTTATATCTTTTTTCCTAAATTCATTCCTTTGACTGTTGTAAACTTGTAATGGAGCACAATCTTTTATGTATTGTTTTACTTTTTTTAAATAAAATTTTCTCACTATAAAAAATTAAAACTAAGTCATCTATGAAATTATAAATTTAAATGTTTTATAAATTAATACATGGTTTCAATTCATTAATAAATTAGCACTTTATAATTGTAATAAAATAAAATAACTATATTTAATTTCTATTAGATACAAACTTTGTCCTCACTAATTTTCTTAATCATTATAAAAATTTTAAACTATTTGAAAAACACTCTTTCTTAATCTCTCATAATTGGTTAAGACACGTCATGCTCAAATTTTTATAAAAAAATTACCATTTATTATAATTAAGACACTCAAGTTTTAAATGAGACACTTGTGTTAAAACAGTAATCATAATATCAAAAAAAAAATTAAATAACTGAAATTAAGAATTGAATTATGATGTAATTTATCCCTTAAAAATAAAAATTGAAAAAAGAAAAAAAAGAAGGAAAAATCCCATTTAAATACCATTTCAATTAGCAAAACCCACAGAAGTCCTTTATAACATGTAAAATATAGAAAAGTGATGTGGGATGTATTAGGGATACTAAAGTTTTAGGCTAAAGACCAAAATACCCCTTTTAACTTTTAATCAAACGCATCAATTTTGGATTCCTCAGCAACAAAATCTCGATCTGTTTGTTTCCTGTAAGGATTATCATCTTTGGCGGCATTGTAGGGGAAAAAGTGGGGTGATATGTCTGTGTGTGATAACCCAGCCTGATCTTATACTGGGTTATCCTTGTTGGATGGTGCATTAGGTTCATATTTTGAACCCAGTGGATGTCCTGTTGGGTTTTAAGTTGATGCCCAACCCATTAGAGCTTTGAATCATTTGCATTGCTGATGCCTTTTTATTCTTGTGCCAGAGGTACTTTTCAACATTTTGAAGCATAGTGATCCTCTCTTAAAGAAAATTTTGTCCCTCCATCTAGCGTCACTTCCTATCCATTCCACCATTGAAGAGGGTACCTTCCATGTTCTTCATTTCCTATACCTATCTGAAAATTAAAGCTTAGATAGAGATGGGAATTTATTATGTGTGGTGTGTCATCCTCTATTTTACTGCTTTTTGTAATGAATAATGGTTGGCATGACTTGGGCTTAGGTTGTGCTTTTGATAATATTTGATGACAAGCATGAAGTTATAATTTCAAGGTGGTATCCATTTTCCTAGATTCATCATGATTATGAGTAGTTAGACTTAGAAAGGAGGAAGTTCTAATATGTAACTAGACAAGACTAACTGAATTGGGTTAGGTGACTACAAACGATTAGACTTGGGGGGTGAAGGAACACTGTCAATGGAATCAACAAGCTCAAAATTGTTATTTCCAAAACATACTGTTTAAGTTACTTGATGGTGCAAAATGGCAAAAAAATTCTTTCATCTGCTTGTTCTGTTTTAACACAGGCTGTAAGTGCATATTTGCACATATCTTTTTCTGTTTATTCATATTTCTATTTCTATTTGTACTTTCAATAACAGGCTTGAATACAAAAGTTGGGCAATATGGAGGATGATTTTGATACCCAGAAAATCAGAAACATATGTATTTTGGCACATGTCGATCGTGAAAAGACTATACTGGCTGATCATTTGATTGCTGCTTCAAGGGGTGGCCTACTTCACCCAAAGTTGGTTGCTATGTGTTTTTGCCTTCCTTGCATGTTTAGCCATGAGGTTGTATACTCTTGTGTATCACCACTACTTTTGTAAATACTCCTCCAAATATTCAGTTGGTTAAGTACTTTCTTCTTTAGAACTTGTTTGAAAATGAATTTTTTGGGAAGTTGCATAATTGAGAATGTAACACAATTGCTTAATTCTTTAGAATTGTATTTCTTCACTAAATAGTTCATGTTATTTTTGCTAAATGTGAATTCTTCTACCTGCTACATCGTGTCATTGCTAAACTTGATTACAAGTGGGGAAAAAAATATTCATATCTATTGTTGCCTTGATTTGTACATCCTTAATGTATTATTAGTTTGAGAATGAAAATTGTGAATTTTGCTACACTACACCACAAAATTTTAACAAAGAATCAAATTATGGATTTTGATTCAGAGTGATAGAATTTAAAGTTGGACTTTTGTGTGCATTGTCACACATTGAATTATCATAAATTTCCCTCTGGGTATTTGGACTTATTAACACTGAAAGTATCATTGCAAATCCAAATGTTTGATTACTTGTTGACTTTGTAGTTATCTCTTTTGCTCCAAGTTGAAATTAGCTATGGGTTTGCTGAAACAAGAATGGTTTGTGATTGTGCATGTTACTATATATTCTAAGTAAAACTTTCCTCTGTGAATTACTTCTACACTTCTAAACTTGTGCACAACACATATGTTCACAGTTTGAAGGGAATTTTGCAATTTTGAGTCATTTTATGAAAACAAATCTTTTGCAATTTCGGTCCCTAGTGTGACTTCTACTTAAAATTCATCATCCTGCATTTTTTATGTATCTTCATATGCTACAGATATTCGACTATAGTGCTGATGAGGTTGGGGCGTATAGGTGAGACCTAATGTGGTGGGTGGTTAACCATGAAATGAATAGCAAGAGGGAGGATGCATTGAGATTGATGAAATGAACACCAAGCATTGCATTTTAGGGTGACATTGTAAAGTTGTTATTTTGGTAATCGATCTTGTATACGGCTTCATAACAGTGGCCTTTTTTCATGTAATGTTACTGTGTATGTAAATTTACTAAAGTGATAGTCACTTTATTCCCACACTATGGTAATATGCACTTTTCTTCTACAGGAAGCAAGTACATCAAGAAATATTGTGTGTTAAAGTGTTGGCCAAAATGGGGTGGCCTTTGACAAGTTCATGGGATTGACAAGGTTTTAAATGGTTTTGACGAGAACGGTAATGGGATTGACAACTTAGGCTAACCAACTTTATGAGTGGAAGTGTTTCCCCAAAAGGGGAGGACTTTGACAAGTTCAAAAATTGAAATGACAAGTCTTTTAATGGTTTTGACGAGAATGGTAATGGGAATGACAAATTAGTCTAACCAACTTTATCACTGAAAGTGTTTCCCCGAAAGGAGAGGATGCTGACAAGTTAATAATGGGAATGACAAGTGTAATATCCCAATTTTTGATTATGGATAATTATGGATTTAATGGGAATAATAATGTGTTTTATGGCAATATTAATTAATATGCCATGATTAGTGGAAATTGAAAGAATGAAGTTGTTGGGCAATTAGTTGGTGATTAATAGAGAAATTAATTACTAGATAAGAGAAACATGAGATATGTGATTAAGTGGCTAATTGGTGACTTAATTTGTGGAGAGCCAATAGAGATGAGACATGTGGCAAAAATTTGGTATGATGAGAGAGTGTAGAAAGAAAAGTCAAATGACATTTTTATTCATTTTCTCTCTCTTCCCTCCTCTCTTTTCGCTGAATTGGCATGGGAGGGAGTATCATATCATTTCATCTCATCTCATCTCTCTCTTGTTCGGCAATCATAGAGCTTAGGAGAGAGAAAGAAAAGCTGGATCTTGAGGTAAGCAAATGGCCTCAAATGCCAAAATGCTCTTCATTAATATTGATCATTGAGTTAAGAGCATCAATTTGATGGTTGTAGCTTCTCCATTGGTGGTGATTTGAGAAATCACGAAAATTGGAGGTTGGAGAATCAAAGGATCTCTTTGAGAAAGTTGTTAAGGTAAGTGAGCCCAATCTTTCTATCTATGTTTCATGCCATTGTAAGAAGTTTGGAATTTTTGGTATTTATAGTCTTGAATTCGAAAATGCTGATTATTGGGTAGTTTGGCATGTTATTGGCATAGAAAACCTCAAGAGTGTATAGTCTCACTTGCTAGTACGGTGGGACATCACTCGAGTGAGCCTCCTTATGCTCGAGTGACTGGTGTATTTGACACCAAGGTCTTGCCTCTCGGGTTGTCACTCGCGGTTATGGTGCAGGAGTGTGCCCTCCCACTCGCGGGCATGGGGTATCACTCGAGTGAGCTGTGTTGTGCTCGAGTGCAGTAAGCCATCTGGGCTATTGCCATTTCTCTTGTGCTCTCGGGTTCTCACCTTCTAGACTTCACTCTCAGGTGCTCAAGTAAGGCATTTGGCTATCACTCGAGTGAGGTCCAGGGTGCTCGAGTGTTGTAGTCTGTGAAAGTTCTTTGTGCTCTCGGGTGTTCACTCGCTGTTGTTCACTCTCTAGTGCCCGAGTGTTGACCGTACCATCACTCGAGTGAGGTCTCCTTCACTCGAGTATCCGTACAATATCACTCGAGTGAGGCCATCTTCACTCGAGTGTCTCAGTGTAAAATGTCAGTTTTGGTACTTTCAAAAAGGGGAACTTTGTGATAGTTCTTCTAACCTTTAAGGGCTTGTGTTAGAGCCAATGGTGAAGGCCATGAGTATATTGTGTGAACATTGAGCATGTTGATATGTCATTGTGTGAACATGGATTATGAATTGCAAGTATGTCAAGCATTAAACACTTATCTTGCATGCATATTGGTATTGTTTACCTACTGGGATTCTTTAGAATCTCACCTCCCCTACCAACAGTGTAGACAGGGCAAGTGGATTGAGGATGGAGCAAGCAGCCAAGGGCGATGAGGACTCCTTTGGGTTGTCACTCTGATGGTTGGTTATCATAGTTGGGAGTATTGTGTATTGGATATCGGTATATGTGGATGAGGATTTACTTTTGTGTATTTGAGGTAAGATTTGTGTAATCCCCGTATGAGAAATTGTAAAGGGCGTTTGTGCCCTATGAATTTTAGTAAAAGATATGAACCCGGGATTACCGGGATGATTATGTTATGTACTCTGATATTTGTATAAATATGATTTATCTACGCATAGTAATTGTATTTGGAATGTGAATGTGAGACCATTTTGTAAATGATTTCAAAATGTATTTATGAAAACCCTGTCATGTGATGGGTTAGTAAATGTTATTTGATTATTATTGATCTCTATTTCACTTTCATCGCGTATTTCGGATATAATTACGGAAGGGGGTTATAACAAGTCTTTTAATGGTTTTGACGAGAATTGTAATGAGATTGACAAATTAGTCTAACCAACTTTGTCAATAAAAGTGTTTCCCCAAAAAGGGAGGACGCTGACAAGTTCAATAATGGAAATGACAAGTCTTTTAATGGTTTTGACGAGAATGGTAATGGGATTGACAAGTTATACTACTACAAAAAAGCAAAGCTGTGGCGCTTATAATTATATTAGTTGTGGCACTAGAGAAGTGCCACATATCTGGACATCACTAAAAGAAGTTGTGGCGCTTGGAAGCGCCACAACATTTAAATTTTGTTTTTTTAAAAATATCCTACTGTGGTGCTTGTTGGAGGAAGGGCCACAGGAGGGGGGTCTCCTGTGGCGCTTGCGCCAGCAAGCGCCACAGGAGACCCCCCTCCTGCGCAAGCGCCACAGGAGACCTCCCCCTCTTGTGGCACTTCCTCCAACAAGCGCCACAGGATGGTATTTTTAAAAAAAAAATTAAAATATTATATATATATATATATATATATTTATATAACATTATTATTTTCACATTTAATAAAAGTCTTGTATCTGAAGGGACGAAGCATAAATAAAGATATACCTGCATCTTTTTTCTTTTTTTCTTTTACCTTCCATATATCAATTTCTATTTTCTTAAATTGTTTGTATGGTTTTGCTACGTTTGTTTGTGCGTTCCTATCACTAAAAAAAGATTCGCTTGCTAAAATTTATTTCAATATTTCTTTTCTAGTAGTAGTTTCTATAATAGATTTGCTTGTCTGTGTATTCCTATCACTAAAAATATATCAACAATAATGTTCTTACATTAATACTCTCCAAAGCTAACATTAAAAATAAAAAGAACGAAACAGTCTTCTTCTTGACATCATAACCAACCAGAAAATTCGACTATAAAAGAACCTGAAAAAAATAAAGATTTAAAAAGCATAGACACTTACAAATCTATTAATTGACCGGCGCAGGGAGTGGGGGACCACATGGGTGATGCTAGCTTGAGTGACGAGGATGAGCAAATGTGAGCTATGGAGTGGAGTGGGGTTCAAAAGAGGAAGAGAGACAGAGAGTATGAAGAAAAGAGAACAACTAGGGACAAAAGTAGGGACGAACGGAACAAAAATAGAAACAGGGACAAGAGAATTTTAATAAAGAAGATGTCTATGTGTGTGTTTGTTGTGCAAGAGAGAAAGTGACTTTTACAGGGGAAGAGAGGGACGTCGGTGAGCTGAGGAAAAGAGGGAATAAAAAAGGTAAAAGAGAGGGAAAGAATAAAAGTAAAGTAAAGGTGGAAAATCTGATTGGTGGGAAGTGATTTAAAAATTCACTTCTAATTGGAAAAAACAATTTTTTTCATTTGGTAATATAACCAGCTGTGGTGCCTAGGAAAACCAGGAGCCACAGCTAGTTTCAAATTTTTTTTATATTAAACCAGCTGGTCACGCGGTGGCCAGCTGGTAAAAAAAAAAATTTAGTATTATAACTAGTTGTGGCGCCGGTTTCCCAGGCGCTACAGCTAGTGGCAATTTTTTTATATTAAACCAGCTGGTCACGTGGTGGCCAGCTGATCAAAATAAATTAAAAAAAATTATTATAAAGGGCCACTTGTGGCACCTGCCTTACCCCAGCTGTGGTGCCTGGTTTAACCAAGCGCCACAGCTGGTCAGGTGCTCCCAATTGTGGCGGCTTCCTTGGCAGGCGCCACACTTGAGCCAACTAGCTGTAGCCCCTGGTCCACCAGGCGCCACAACTGGTACTCAAAATAAAAAATAAAATAAAATAGAAAAGGAAAGAAAAAAAGGCAGCAGTCGCACTTTGTTAAAGAAGTGCCACAAAATGTGCGCCACTTTTCGACCTTTTTGTAGTAGTGTGGAAGTGTTAGCCCAAAAAGGGAGGACGCTGACAAGTTCAATAATGAAAATGACAAAGTTAGTAATGGTTTGATGAGAGCAGAGAGCGACAGAGATTTGTGGACCAGAGAGAGACAGATCGGGATCCCAAACATCCAATCACTCACCACATCGACGTCGGCGGCAAGAAAAGGAAACGACAACCACTCTGATTAAGGAAGAAGATCAAACATTCATCTATTTGGAGACGGCTTCCACCCATGCTTGCTGATTTACGGAAGACGATGATGGCCAGGGGTTCGGTTTTTGCCTGTAAGGAATCTGTGTGTGTGAGTAAATGAGTGTGGAGGGTATTTTGGTCTTTAGCCTTAAACTTCAGTATCCCTGAAACATCCCAAATCACTTTTCTGTCTTTTAGATGTTATAAAAGACTTTTGTGGGTTTTACTATTTCAAATGGTATTTAAACGGGATTTTCCCAAAAAAGAGTGATGGAAAAGCGGTTTGGAGAAAAGGAGGAGGCGAGAGGTGGTTGAGAGGCAGAGTGAGAGATGTCGATCCTATGGGAGAAGAGCGCGACTTGGAGATGGTTGGTGCAGCGGACCAGAGATTCCAAGCCCTTTTTCCTTGATTTCACCACCGTATGCGGCGTCGTTCTGGGAGTCATTGGCTATGGCGTCATGCAGCTCACCAACACTAGCAACGCACAGCTTGAGGCCCAGCTTCGCAAAAATGCTCGTCCCTAAACCATGGTACCTCATCACCCTTTCTCCTTATTATCTGTTTATTTCCTAAGAAATCACGATAAATCTGTGAGCTGTTATACTTATTCTGTGATTTGTGATTTTTTATTTTGTTGATCCGATGGTTGGCATAGCGATTTGGGTATTTAAACTTTTGATGGAAAGATTTGCTGAATTTGTGGGCACTTTAGTATTAATGAATTTGGATATAATTCATCTTTTCCATTATTTAGCTCTGTTTTTGGGGCTTAATGGTTAGCTTTTGCTGCGGATGGAGCTTATGTGTGCTTTGATGTATCAGCTTTCTATCAGAAATCTTGCTCCCTAACATGAAGGACATTGCAATAGACAGTAGGAGCTTGCTTTATAGGGGAAAATGAGCTTCTTGAACTTCAAACATTTGCATTTTCTATTTTGGAATTGTCAGATGTATCAATCATGTCTTACCACTGGTTCTCTTTGAGAAAAGACCATAGGAAACTTGCCCATATGAGTAGTCCATGAAATGTAAGTTGTCACCTCGAACCGTACCCCAATATAGGTTATAACTTCAATATCAATTGACTAAGTCTTCAACAGTATGGATAACTTCAATATCAATTGACTAAGCCTCCGACAGTATAGGCTTCATGGAGTGCTGGTGGTTAGGATTTGATATTTGGAATGAGACTTGATTATCTTGGTAGTTTAGGCAATTTGATTTGATATGGCTGCGAGAGTTGATATTGGTACAAGAATTCCTTACTATAATAAGCTTCTACAATCGTTTGTATGCCCTGAATCTCATATCATAGATTGTATTGGCTTATTCATTGTGTTCAACGTTGTATATCCAAATTAGGCCTCAAATTCATTTTTCTTAAAAAAAGTAGAGTGGGGCGAAAAAAGTTGTGATATTGATTTGGTTTATTTTGTTCCAATTGTCCAGATGAAACACTGGATATTTGCAACAGTGATTCTTTAGAGAAAGTAAGCACTTACCTCAACTGCAATAATTTTTCCCCCTGAACAGAAGCTGAATCAATAACTAGTCAAAAGGAGTACACGGAGAAATCAAAAACATCCTATGGCAACCTTTCTCCATACCCAACCTTTGATTGAAGGTCCTCTGAGTAATTTTTGACTGACATAACAAATCTCCCAATCTTTTAATATATCAAAATTGCTCCAGTTGATCAAATGTTGCCATACAATAACAACAACAACAAGCCTTTATCCCATTAGGTGAGGTTGGATACATGGATCGAACGACGCCATTATGCTCTGTCAAAAACCATATTTTTTGGTATATTATTAGTCAAAAGGTCTCTCTCTATGACTTCACTAAGCGTACGCTACGGCCTTCTGTGACCTCGTTTTACAGGACTCCATACGGCTTGATCCACCCTCCTCACCGGTGCATTCAACGGCCTTCGTTGAACATGTCCAAACCACCTCAAACGACTTTCTACCATTTTTCCTTCAATAGAGGCTACTCCAACTCATTCACGTATATGATTATTACGAATCTTGTCTTTTCTTGTATGACCACACATCCATCTCAACATCCTCATCTCGGCCACCCCCATTTTATGCTCATGTAATCCCTTTAAAGCCCAACACTCACTACCATAAAGCATTGCTGGTCTTATAGCAGTGCGGTAGAACTTCCCTTTTACCTTATTAGGTACTTTCCAATCACAAATAACTCCAGTAGCTTTTCTCCATTTACACTATCCAGCTTGAATTCTGTGATTGACATCACCATCAATTTCACCATCTTGTTGTATAATTAATCCCAAATACCAAAATTTTGTCACTTGCGGAATGACTTGCCCTCCCAATTTAACTTCCACTTCATTTCGACCTTGTCTCTTATCATACTTACAATGCATATATTCAGTTTTTCTCCTACTCAGACGAAAACCCTTCACTTCCAAAGTCCGTCTCCATATCTCAAGTTTCAAATTAATTTTCTCCCTGGATTCAACCAACAGAACTATATCATCGGCAAAAGCATGCATTTAGGGATCTCTTCTCTTATAGGCTTAGTTAGAACTTCTACTACTAGGTTAAACAAATAAGAGCTCAAAGCTGATCTCTGATGTAGGCCAATCCTTATTGGAAAGTCCTTTGTTACACCTCCAGGTGGTCTAACATTGGTTGTAACCCCCTCATACATGTCCTGAATGGCTTTGATATATGCAAACCACACCCCCTTCTTTTCTAAGGCTTTCCATAGTATATCTCTTGGCACACGGTCATATGCTTTTTCCAAATTGATGAAAACCATATGCAAATCTCTTCCTTTGATCCTATACTTCTCCATACACCCCCTTAATAAATAAATCGCTTCTGTTGTAGACCTTCTTGGCATGAATCCAAATTGGTTTTCAGCAATTTCAGTCTCCAACCTCAACTGGCGTTCAATCACCTTTTCCCATATTTTCATTGTATGACTCATAATCTTAATTCCTTTTGCACAATTTTGAATATCTCCTTTATTCTTATAAATAGGAATCAAAGTATTTTTCCTCCACTCATCCAGGATTTTCTTGAATCGTAAAATCTCATTAAATAATTTTGTGAGCCATAAAACACCCTCTTCACCCAAGCATTTACAAACTTCAATAGGAATCCCATCAAGCCCAACAGCTTTACCATTTTCCATTTTCTTAAGAGTTTCCCTAACCTTGCCAACTCAAATCCTGCGGTAAAATAACAAACTGAGATCACCTTCTCGAGTTGTCAAATCTTCGTAATCACAAGGCCCTCCCCTCCATCATTGAACAACTTATAAAAGTAGGCTTCCCACCTATTCTTAATATCTCTATCAGTAACCAAAACTTTGCCTTTTTCATCCTTTATACACCTCACTTGATCCAAGTCCCTCGATTTTCTCTCCTTGTTCTTTGCAATCTTGTAAATCTTACGCTCTCCCGCCTTTGTTCCTAACTCCTTATAAAACTCCTCATATGCTTTATTACGAGCTTCACTCACTACCTTCTTAGTCTCCTTTTTAGCCAAACGATATATTTCCCAATTTTCCACATTATTGCACAAGTGTATTGCTCTAAAACAATATTTCTTATGCTTGACTTTCTGTTGAACAGTCTCATCCCACTGCCAAGTCTCCTTATCTTGCCGACCAAAACCTTTTGATTCTCCCAAAATTACTTTAGCAACCTTCTGGACCTTTTTAGACATATTCTCCCACATGATATTAGCCCTTCCTTGTAACTCTCACTCACCCTCCTCCAAAAGAGTTCTCTTAAAAATCTCCCGCTTCTCCCCCTTTAACTGCCACCACCTGACCCTTGAATTTAAAACTTGCCGATGCTTTTGTTTTACAGACTTAATATTCACATCAAGGACCAAAACCCTATGTTGTGTTGTCACGCCATCCCCAGGGATCACTTTGCAATTAGTACAAAATCTTCTATCAGAGTTCCTTACCAAAAAGAAGTCATTCTGTATCTTGACAGTTCCACTCTTATATGTTATTAAATGCTCCTCTCTCTTCTTAAAGCAAGTGTTGACAATCTTGAGGTTATATGTGAGGAAGAAATCAATAATAGATTGACCTTCACTATTGAGCACCCCGAATCCAAAACCCCCATGAGCCCTTACATGAGGTCCTGCCTCCTTACCGACATGTCCATTAAGATCACCTCCAATAAAAATCTTTTCGGTTATGGGATACTCTGAATTAGCCCCTCCAAATCTTCCCAGAACTTTTCCTTAAGATGTGCTTCTGCCCCTACTTGAGGTGCATACGCACTGATAATGTTTATATTATCCTTCCCAACAATCATTTTTAAGGAAATGATTCTGTCCTCAACCCTTTTAACTTCCACCACGTTCTTTCTCCATTCATTGTCAGTGATGATACCAACACCATTCCTTCCATTGACCTTTCTTGTATACCAAAGCTTAAAACCATTAATTTCCCAAGACCTTTCTCCCGCCCATTTAGTTTCTTGAAGGCACAAGGTATTAATCTTTTGATCATTCATTATGCCCACCACCTCTAGAGATTTGGCATTCAGAGTCCCAACGTTCCAAGTGTCAAATCTGATCTTGCTCTCATGAACTAGCTTCTTTAGCCGCCTCCGTTCAGAAGAGAGCGGTAGCCCTTGCTCATTTAACACTACACTTGGGCAACGATGCAGCGTCCCTTGCTCACTTATCACTGTACTCGAGCCATACAGCGCGTTACTTACAGGCAACAACCTAGCATTAGCACAATTTCTTCATTGATCCATGTTCATAAGAGATTCAACAGGGTTTTACATTGGCTGTCGGGACCTAACACAACCCTCCTCCTTTACCCAAGCTTGGGACCGGCTATAACATAGGCGGAGTTGATCAAATTTCGCCATAGTATCAAATATTGCAATCTCTACTTTGAGTCTGACGACCATTTGGTATCCTTGTTCTGTAATACTTGTTTTTCCTCTATAGATCTTTGGATATTGTATAACTACATTGATAGTCTATCATATATAACTTTTTTGTTTTTATCAAGGGAGGTTAAATAACGTAATGGGCTGAATAGTTGCTAACATATATTTTAGGACTTTTTTTTTTGGTCAAAATGAATTCTTTCCTCTGGTGAAAATCTTATCTTGACAATATGGTTGCTTTGATTAATTAGATGATGGGACAAGTAAATATAGAAAGGTTGGCTGAATTCCTTGGAGAACTACAGCGGAAGGAGGATAAAAATGACCGGTATGTTGCTGCTCTGAAAGGTGAGACTTTAACCAGAAAATCATATGTGAGAATTCAACCTGTTCCTAAGCAAAATGACGCTGGCGTTGACAAGGACCAGAAGAAATAAAGTCTGATAGGCATTTAGTGTGAATACGTACGAGGTATCTGTATGTCAAGATCTCCCTAGTGTTTAGGAGCTTAGTATGAACTTGATGCTATAAGTCTTTACTTTTTTATTTTGATTTGGTTTTATTCCATACAGAAGGGCATCTTTGTGGGCTTGCATGATTATATGTAGACAGAAATTGTCCTTGTCTGGATTTCATGTGTTTTTCTGTGGAATTACAAAGTTCTCATAGGCTATGGGATATTTTGAGGTTTAATCAACCTCAGCTTTGGTTGTTTCCTTGTTCAGTGACGTGAAATAAAACACAATTCCTTCACATTTTATCATTTTCATGATGCAATTCGCCCACTATTGTTTTGGAAATTCTCACTTCACTTGTCAAAATCAATTTAATTCTATTATCTCTTGCCTCCTCCAAAGAGACATGGTTACACCAACAGTTCCATATCAAACAATCCTCTCAACCGCACCTCTCTGAAACAATTTCCTTCATTGACTTAGTTTGTTTCGGCCGGAAACAAAATTGATTCAGTTTATTACATATAATGGTCTCCAAGTTCTGAAACAGATGTGTGTGGGGTGACATAAAGGGATTGTTAGAGGAGCATTGCAGAGAGAAACAACACAAGTACTCCAGCCAAAGTATTCACTTGGAGGGATTAGCATTTTCACTAGGGTATGTTTGGCACAAGGGAAATGGAAGGGTGGGGAAATTTTAATGAGCTTGATTTAAAAAATTTGGATAAGTGGGTTAAAAGCTTTTAATTAATTTTACTTATTTTTTTGGGGGAAAAAACACTTAAATACTACTTAAACTTCAAAATCCCAAATTAGTAATTTCTCAAAAATCTAAGTTGTCAATTGTTACACTTTTTTTGTCAATCTTATTACTCTTATTGTCAACAAAACCAGTTTAGGATTTTAAAGTTTAAGTGATATTTAAGTGTCTTTTTTAATATTTATTATCTTACATCTTTTTATTAAAGTTTCATAACCCCACTTATTCTTTTTTTAAAAAAAAAAAATTAAACCCAGTAAAATTTCCCCTCCCCTCCCCTCCCTTTATGTTCCTCGTACCAAACAGATCCAGATAGGCCACAGCATGAGATCACCTGCTTAAGCACACATTTTAATATAACGAGTTCTTTTAAAATGATCTTTGATCAAGTTAAAGAAAAGATTCTCTGAATAATCTATTTTTCTCTTTAAGCTTCAGTTCCAAGGATCCAATTTCATTTCTGTTCTTCCCAATTATATATGCTTAAAATGTTAACCTTTTTAGGAGAATCTACGCGTGATGGAGATGTGTCTCTGGAATTCTTTTCACAGTAAAGTAAATTTATGGGTCCAAGATTGTTCATTTTGAGTCTCACGCACTGATGAAGCATCAATGAAGTATTGGATAAATTCTAAGCATGAATCGTCAAAACCAATCCAAATTCATTATCTTGAACATTGTCTCAAACATAATAAGAAATGACCATACAGTTGTTTGAGCAAGAGATGCATGCATTAATAATTTCCCAAATTCTTTTTAACCTTGTAATAATCTGAGCTAATCCAAATCAACTGATCTTTGCAATTGTGAGATGCTAAATGCCAGCTACTCACTCAAATGAAATGATCGAAATCACCATCATCACCAAACTTGTTGTATAAACCATTTCCAAATTTGTTAAAAACACAAATTCAGAAAGTAAAGTTCCCTTGACTCACGAATAAAATAAGGAACAGAAGAAAAGCTAAAGGTTGCAAGCATACGAGGAACTAAGGAAACAAAGTCGCATAGGGTGATTACATTTGAAGCATGTTTCTTCACAGCTAAAATAAGTCTTACTAGGCTGCATTCTTTCTGATTCCATTATTTACACTTATCATCTCTTGGCTTGTATGCTTCTGATCCGAAACTAAAACACAGTCCATCCACATTGCATCATCATCTTCACAGCTAGGGGTGAGCATTGTGCCCAATGGCCCGGTGTGCCCACCCTGGCCCTGCAAAAAATTTTGCCCAGCCCAACCCCAAAAAAGTGGCCTGAAAAAATTTTGAGCACCTTTGGGCGGGCTAATAACCGGGTAGGGCTGGGCATTGGGCAAGGGGTGCTGCCCTGCCCTGAAAATTATTTTCATTTATTTAAAATATAAAATTTCATATCAATTAAATATTATTTCATATATATATTTTTATTTAAAATATATATTGTCTATTGTATAATACTCTTCTGGTCCTCTCTTTTTTACCCTAGCCACTAAACACTATTTATAAGTAGATTTCTTCATTTCTTCTTTACTTTGTGTTGTATTAAATTATATTTGTTTTTTATTTTTTTTCCCAGATGCTTTATCATTTGATCAACTTTTGGGGCATTGAATTGATACAAACTACTTTGACTTCGCGGCTTTAATTACAATAGTTTTGTTTCCTTATTTATAATGGATTATGGATGTTGTTTAATTTTTAAAGTATGGATATTTGTTAAGACATGGTATTTTTTAAATTTCAAGACTTAAGTTGTAGACTTATTTTGAAATATCCCAAGATGTGGAATCATCAAATATATTTGAAGTTTATATTACTTAGGGCGAAGTTAAGACATATGGGATTGGAAACTACAAGAATGTGTATGAAATTTATACAGAATTATTTTTTTCATATGTGAACAAAACAAGGTATTATCGCTTGGGCAAGGAAGCCCACCCTGCCCAGCCCACATTTGCCCAGCCCAAAATGGTTAGGGCTTTTAATGGGCAGGGCCGAGCATCAGGCTGCAAAATACAGCCCGTTCATCCTTCGGGCAGGGCATCGAGCAGGGGTCTCGCCCTATCCAGCCCTGCCCATGCCCACCCCTATTCACAGCACACTGGAAACTTAGGGCTTGTTTGGTCTGAGGGAAGGGGAGGGAAAGTGGGCGGAGGGAAAATTTTTTTTGAGTTGGATTAAAAAAAATTAGAGAAGTGGGGTTAAAAATTCTTAATTAATTTTTCTTACTCTTTTATCTTATATATTCTTTTTATTAAAATTTTATTACCCCACTTCTTCAATCTTTTAAAATTCAACTCATAAAATTTTTTCCTCCCCTCCCTTCCCCTCCAAATCCCTCACACCAAACAGACCCTTAGTGATATATATAGAGAATGAAAGATGATGAGACAGATAGGTCTGATTTGAACCTAAACATACCCCTACTCATCAAGGAAACAGTTTGATGCGATTGGTTATATCTTCTCGACATATGGGACAAGTGGACAGCATCATCCCACATTCTTCACAAGTCTGCATCAGAATCACATATAACTCATCATTCTCATTATGCAAAGAGAAGAAAACAATGAAACCATTCTGGTAGGCTTGTTTACCATGTGTCCACATCCAAACGCCATGTCCTTTTCATTGGTTAGACAAATTGCACAATCCTGCAACATCATTTCAGGTTTAGCATTGTTACACATACCAGGAATACTTCCATGCAGCTTTGGTAAGTCTTTGGCGAAACTCATTCACATTATATAATAAAGAAATCCATATCTTGCCAAAATAACTACTACAATATTTATGAACATAAAGCTCGATGCAAATCATTCCTAGCATTCATTTTAGTCAACAGTTTGCATATTGCATCAGACAAAACTTAAGCAAAGTTCTTTAAATGTTTGCTATCGAGTTTTTCAATAAAAATATAGCATGTCAATAACCATTTTTTTGTTCCAGAAAACAGAATCATGTGATGTTTGAGTTGTAAATTTTAACTGAAGAACTTGAAGGTAGAAACTTTAAAATCACATCTAAATTTTGTTCTGTGGCATGTTGAATTTCATCATCTCATCCTTGTTCAAAAGTTGTACATGTTACAGTCAGAAGTGTATGGTTTACCTCAAACCAGTCAGAAAGATGCTTCCCTTGACTTTCAATCAAGGAACAAGAAACGTTTAAATTAGCTAGGCCCATACATAGTGGGGAAGAAATAATACTCATAAGAAGCAAACTATTCATAATCATCTGAAGTTTTGATTTCCTTCACAAGAAGTATCTTGCCAGAGGAGTAGATTGGGATAAGAAGTCTTTTTTTTTTTTTTTTTTTCTGGCCAACGGATAAGAAGTTAAGTTATTCAGTAGATTCATTATTTATAAGAAGTTATTAGGTAGATTAATTATTTAAAATATACGTATATTAACCTAATCATGAATAAACATGTAAGCATGTCACGTGAATTTCACTGAAAATGTTAACTATACTTATATGATAATATATAATCAGTCTAGTCTGTTTTTGCAAAAAGGATCTGTTTAATATCGTTTTTTGTTTTCATTTAAATACCTGGGAAACAGAGGAACTCGATGATGCAGATGTGATAGCATTAAGGGCATCAGCTAACTCTAGTTCTTTTTCTTCAACCTTTCTCATGGCCCTTTCACTAGTCTCCTGGCATTCCAGTTTTAGCATCTGAATCAGCTCAAGCTTTACTTGCAAATCTTTCTTCGCTTTAATCCACTCGTTCTAAACATAAAATGTACAAATTAATGTTCACTTGGATCCTTCAATTCAACTGCACATAATATATTATAATTGCCCTATCAACAACAAAAATCATTAGGAGAAGAGGCAAATCTCAAAGCAAAATATGAAGAAACATTAATTTTGACTAAGATTTAAGATAAGCACAAACAAAATAAATATTATCTCCAAACCTGACTTTCTTTTTTGCCAGCTATCACCCAGCCTGATTAGTGATGATATTTTCAATATTTTAGTTACAAATTCAATGCAAAAGGATTCATCATGTCAATTTGTCTCCCACACACACAATGCATTTTGAAGGAACCAGAGTGGTCAGTACCTGAGCAATGTCAGCATCATTTCGAGCATGCACTGCCTCTTTTCGAGCATCCTCTAATTCTTGACTTATCTCTTGAACTTGTCTTGTAGTAATTTGTCTCATCTCCTGAATTTCTGACTTTAGAAGTTCGATGAGCTCTTCCTTTTCCTTCACCTCTCTCTTCACCTTGGTCCATCCATTCTAAACATAGAAGTAACCACTTAGTACACACAACTGTTTGTGCAAATTGAATCGTGTGAACATAAACAATCAATTGAAGAGAGAATTCGGTTACAAGCAGCATTCAAATGCAAGGTAACATGTCACGTTAATCTTCGAAATCTAGGAATAAGGATCTGTACAAAAGCTAACAATTTCCTATCATTCATCCGTTTCACTAAGAATATTTTCTTGGTCACGAAGATCCTTCAATTCAACTGCACATAATATATTATTATAATTGCCCTATCAATAAAAAAAATCAATAGGTGAGGAGGCAAATCTCAAAGAAAAACATGAAGAAACATTAATTTTGCCTTAGATATAAGAGAAGCACAAACCAACAAAAATTATTATCACCCAAACTGATTTTCTTTTTTGCCAGCTACCACACAGCCTGAATAGGAATGATATTTTCACAATTTTAGTTATACATTCAATGCAAATGGGTTCATATATATTTGTCTATAATTTTATATATACATGCCCACGGGGCACGCACGCACACATTGCATCTAGGAGGAACCAGGTTGGTCAGTACCTGAGCAATGCCAGCATCATTTCGAGCATCCTCTAATTCTTGACTTATCTCTTGAACTTGTCTTTTAGTAATTTGTCTCATCTCCTGAATTTCTGACTTTAGAAGTTCGATGAGCTCTTCCTTTTCCTTCACCTCTCTCTTCACTTTGGTCCATCCATTCTAAACATAGAAGTAACCACTTAGTACACACAACTGTTTGTGCAAATTGAATCATGTGAACATAAACAATCAATTGCAGAGAGAATTCAGTTACAAGCAGCATTCAAATGCAAGGTAACATGTAACGTTAATCTTGGAAATCTAGGAATAAGGATCTGTACAAAAGCTAACAATTTCCTATCATTCATCCCTTTCACTAAGAATATTTTCCTGGTCACGTAGATCCTTCAGTTCAACTGCACATAATATATTATTATAATTGCCCTATCAATAACAAAAATCAATAGGTGAGGAGGCAAATCTCAAAGAAAAACATGAAGAAACATTAATTTTAACTTAGATTTAAGAGAAGCACAAACGAACAAAAATTTTTATCACCCAAACTGATTTTCTTTTTTGCCAGCTACCACACAGCCTGATTAGGGATGATATTTTCACAATTTTAGTTACACATTCAATGCAAATGGGTTCGTATCAATTTGTCTATAATTTTATATATACATGCCCAAGGGGCACGCACGCACACATTGCATCTAGGAGGAGCTAGGTTGGTCAGTACCTGAGCAATGCCAGCATCATTTCGAGCATCCTTCAATTCTTGACTTATCTCTTGAACTTGTCTTCTAGTAATTTGTCTCATCTCCTGAATTTCTGACTTTAAAAGTTCGATGAGCTCTTCCTTTTCCTTCACCTCTCTCTTCACCTTGGTCCATCCATTCTAAACATAGAAGTAACCACTTAGTACACACAACTGTTTGTGCAAATTGAATCATGTGAACATAAACAATCAATTGCAGAGAGAATTCAGTTACAAGCAGCATTCAAATGCAAGGTAACATGTAACGTTAATCTTGGAAATCTAGGAATAAGGATCTGTACAAAAGCTAACAATTTCCTATCATTCATCCCTTTCACTAAGAATATTTTCATGGTCACGTAGATCCTTCAGTTCAACTGCACATAATATATTATTATAATTGCACTATCAATAACAAAAATCAATAGGTGAGGAGGCAAATATCAAAGAAAAACATGAAGAAACATTAATTTTAACTTAGATTTAAGAGAAGCACAAACGAACAAAAATTTTTATCACCCAAACTGATTTTCTTTTTTGCCAACTACCACACAGCCTAATTAGGGATGATATTTTCACAATTTTAGTTACACATTCAATGCAAATGGGTTCGTATCAATTTGTCTAAAATTTTATATATACATGCCCAAGGGGCACGCACGCACACATTGCATCTAGGAGGAGCCAGGTTGGTCAGTACCTGAGCAATGCCAGCATCATTTCGAGCATCCTTCAATTCTTGACTTATCTCTTGAACTTGTCTTCTAGTAATTTGTCTCATCTCCTGAATTTCTGACTTTAAAAGTTCGATGAGCTCTTCCTTTTCCTTCACCTCTCTCTTCACCTTGGTCCATCCATTCTAAACATAGAAGTAACCACTTAGTACACACAACTGTTTGTGCAAATTGAATCATGTGAACATAAACAATCAATTGCAGAGAGAATTCAGTTACAAGCAGCATTCAAATGCAAGGTAACATGTAACGTTAATCTTGGAAATCTAGGAATAAGGATCTGTACAAAAGCTAACAATTTCCTATCATTCATCCCTTTCACTAAGAATATTTTCATGGTCACGTAGATCCTTCAGTTCAACTGCACATAATATATTATTATAATTGCACTATCAATAACAAAAATCAATAGGTGAGGAGGCAAATATCAAAGAAAAACATGAAGAAACATTAATTTTAACTTAGATTTAAGAGAAGCACAAACGAACAAAAATTTTTATCACCCAAACTGATTTTCTTTTTTGCCAGCTACCACACAGCCTAATTAGGGATGATATTTTCACAATTTTAGTTACACATTCAATGCAAATGGGTTCGTATCAATTTGTCTAAAATTTTATATATACATGCCCAAGGGGCACGCACGCACACATTGCATCTAGGAGGAGCCAGGTTGGTCAGTACCTGAGCAATGCCAGCATCATTTCGAGCATCCTTCAATTCTTGACTTATCTCTTGAACTTGTCTTTTTGTAATTTGTCTCATCTCCTGAATTTCTGACTTTAGAAGTTCGATGAGCTCTTCCTTTTCCTTCACCTCTCTCTTCACCTTGGTCCATCCATTCTAAACATAGAAGTAACTACTTAGTACACACAACTGTTTGTGCAAATTGAATCGTGTGAACATAAACAATCAATTGAAGAGAGAATTCAGTTACAAGCAGCATTCAAATGCAAGGTAACATGTCACGTTAATCTTGGAAATCTAGGAATAAGGATCTGTACAAAAGCTAACAATTTCTTATCATTCATCCGTTTCACTAAGAATATTTTCTTGGTCACGAAGATCCTTCAATTCAACTGCACATAATATATTATTATAATTGCCCTATCAATTACAAAAATCAATAGGTGAGGAGGCAAATCTCAAAGAAAAACATGAAGAAACATTAATTTTGCCATAGATTTAAGAGAAGCACAAAACAACAAAAATTATTATTACCCAAACTGATTTTCTTTTTTTCCAGCTACCACACAGCCTGAATAGGGATGATATTTTCACAATTTTAGTTATACATTCAATGCAAATGGGTTCATATATATTTGTCTATAATTTTATATATACATGCCCACGGGGCACGCACGCACACATTACATCTAGGAGGAACCAGGTTGGTCAGTACCTGAGCAATGCCAGCAACATTTCGAGCATCCTCTAATTCTTGACTTATCTCTTGAACTTGTTTTTTAGTCATTTGTCTCATCTCCTGAATTTCTGACTTTAGAAGTTCGAGGAGCTCTTCCTTTTCCTTCACCTCTCTCTTCACTTTGGTCCATCCATTCTAAACATAGAAGTAACCACTTAATACACACAACTGTTTGTGCAAATTGAATCATGTGAACATAAACAATCAATTGAAGAGAGAATTCAGTTACAAGCAGCATTCAAATGCAAGGTAACATGTAATGTTAATCATGGAAATCTAGGAATAAGGATCTGTACAAAAGCTAACAATTTCCTATCATTCATCCCTTTCACTAAGAATATTTTCATGGTCACGTAGATCCTTCAGTTCAACTGCACATAATATATTATTATAATTGCCCTATCAATAACAAAAATCAATAGGTGAGGAGGCAAATATCAAAGAAAAACAAGAAGAATTATTAATTTTGACTTAGATTTAAGAGAAGCACAAACGAACAAAAATTTTTATCACCCAAACTGATTTTCTTTTTTGCCAGCTACCACACAGCCTGATTAGGGATGATATTTTCACAATTTTAGTTACACATTCAATGCAAATGGGTTCATATCAATTTGTCTATAATCTTATATATACATGCCCAAGGGGCACGCACGCACACATTGCATCTAGGAGGAGCCAGGTTGGTCAGTACCTGAGCAATGCCAGCATCATTTCGAGCATCCTTCAATTCTTGACTTATCTCTTGAACTTGTCTTTTAGTAATTTGTCTCATCTCCTGAATTTCTGACTTTAGAAGTTCGATGAGCTCTTCCTTTTCCTTCACCTCTCTCTTCACCTTGGTCCATCCATTCTAAACATAGAAGTAACCACTTAGTACACACAACTGTTTGTGCAAGTTGAATCATGTGAACATAAACAATCAATTGAAGAGAGAATTCAGTTACAAGCAGCATTCAAATGCAAGGTAACATGTAACGTTAATCTTGGAAATCTAGGAATAAGGATCTGTACAAAAGCTAACAATTTCCTATCATTCATCCCTTTCACTAAGAATATTTTCATGGTCACGTAGATCCTTCAGTTCAACTGCACAAAATATATTATTATAATTGCCCTATCAATAACAAAAATCAATAGGTGAGGAGGCAAATCTCAAAGAAAAACATGAAGAAACATTAATTTTAACTTAGATTTAAGAGAAGCACAAACAAACAAAAATTATTACAACCCAAAGTGATTTTCTTTTTTTTCCAGCTACCACAAAACCTGATTAGGGATGATATTTTCACAATTTTAGTTACACATTCAATGCAAATGGGTTCGTATCAATTTGTCAATAATTTTATATATACATGCCCAAGGGGCACGCACGCACACATTGCATCTAGGAGGAGCCAGGTTGGTCAGTACCTGAGCAATGCCAGCATTATTTCGAGCATCCTGTAATTCTTGACTTATCTCTTGAACTTGTCTTTTAGTGATTTGTCTCATCTCCTGAATTTCTGACTTTAAAAGTTCGATGAGCTCTTCCTTTTCCTTCACCTCTCTCTTCACCTTGGTCCATCCATTCTAAACATAGAAGTAACCACTTAGTACACACAACTGTTTGTGCAAATTGAATCATGTGAACATAAACAATCAATTGAAGAGAGAATTCAGTTACAAGCAGCATCCAAATGCAAGGTAACATGTAACGTTAATCTTGGAAATCTAGGAATAAGGACATGTACAAAAGCTAACAATTTCCTATCATTCATCTCTTTCACTAAGAATATTTTCATAGTCACGTAGATCCTTCAATTCAATTGCTCATAATATATTATTATAATTGCCCTATCAATAACAAAAATCAATAGGTGAGGAGGCAAATCTCAAAGAAAAACATGAAGAAACATTAATTTTGCCTTAGATATAAGAGAAGCACAAACCAACAAAAATTATTATCACCCAAACTGATTTTCTTTTTTGCCAGCTACCACTCAGCCTGAATAGGAATGATATTTTCACAATTTTAGTTATACATTCAATGCAAATGGGTTCATATATATTTGTCTATAATTTTATATATACATGCCCACGGGGCACGCACGCACACATTGCATCTAGGAGGAACCAGGTTGGTCAGTACCTGAGCAATGCCAGCATCATTTCGAGCATCCTCTAATTCTTGACTTATCTCTTGAACTTGTCTTTTAGTAATTTGTCTCATCTCCTGAATTTCTAACTTTAGATGTTTGACGAGCTCTTCATTTTCCTTCACCTCTCTCTTCACCTTGGTCCATCCATTCTAAACATAGAAGTAACCACTTAGTACACACAACTGTTTGTGCAAATTGAATCATGTGAACATAAATAATCAATTGAAGAGAGAATTCAGTTACAAGCAGCATTCAAATGCAAGGTAACATGTAACGTTAATCATAGAAATCTAGGAATAAGGATCTCTACAAAAGCTAACAATTTCCTATCATTCATCCGTTTCACTAAGAATATTTTCATGGTCACGTAGATCCTTCAATTCAACTGCACATAATATATTATTATAATTGCCCTATCAATAACAAAAATCAATAGGTGAGGAGGCAAATCTCAAAGAAAAACATGAGGAAACATTAATTTTGACTTAGATTTAAGAGAAGCACAAACAAATAAAAATTATTATCACCCAAACTGATTTTCTTTTTTGCCAGCTACCACACAGCCTGAATAGGGATGATATTTTCACAATTTTAGTTACACATTCAATGCAAATGGGTTCATATCAATTTGTCTATATTTTTATATATACATGCCCACGGGGCACGCACGCACACATTGCATCTAGGAGGAACCAGGTTGGTCCGTACCTGAGCAACGCCAGCAACATTTCGAGCATTCTCTAATTCTTGACTTATCTCTTTAACTTGTCTTGTAGTAATTTGTCTCATCTCCTGAATTTCTAACTTTTGACTTTCGATGAGCTCTTCCTTTTCCTTCACCTCCGTCTTCACCTTGGTCCATCCATTCTAAACATAGAAGTAACCACTTAGTACACACAACTGTTTGTGCAAATTGAATCATGTAAACATAAACAATCAATTGAAGAGAGAATTCAGTTACAAGCAGCATTCAAATGCAACGTAACATGTAACATTAATCTTGGAAATCTAGGAATAAGGATCTGTACAAAAGCTAACAATTTCCTATCATTCATCCGTTTCCCTAAGAATATTTTCATGGTCATGTAGATCCTTCAATTCAACTGCACATAATATATTATTATAATTGCGCTATCAAGAACAAAAATCAAAAGATGAGGAGGCAAATCTCAAAGAAAAACATGAAGAAACATTAATTTTGAATTAGATTTAAGAGAAGCACAAACAAATAAAAATTGTTATCATCCAAACTGATTTTCTTTTTTGCCAGCTACCACACAGCCTGATTAGGGATGATATTTTCACAATTTTAGTTACACATTCAATGCAAATGGGTTCATATTAATTTGTCTATATTTTTATATATACATGCCCACGGGGCACGTACGCACACATTGCATCTAGGAGGAACGAGGTAGCTCAGTACCTGAGCAATGCCAGCAACATTTCGAGCATTCTCTAATTCTTGACTTATCTCTTTAACTTGTCTTGTAGTAATTTGTCTCATCTCCCGAATTTCTAACTTTAGATGTTTGATGAGCTCTTCCTTTTCCTTCACCTCTCTCTTCACCTTGGTCCATCCATTCTAAACATAGAAGTAACCACTTAGTACACACAACTGTTTGTGCAAATTGAATCATGTGAACATAAACAATCAATTGAAGACAGAATTCAGTTACAAGCAGCATTCAAATGCAAGGTAACATGTAACGTTAATCTTGGAAATCTAGGAATAAGGATCTCTACAAAAGCTAACAATTTCCTATCATTCATCCGTTTCACTAAGAATATTTTCATGGTCACGTAGATCCTTCAATTCAACTGCACATAATATATTATTATAATTGCCCTATCAATAAAAAAAAATCAGTAGGTGAGGAGGCAAATCTCAAACAAAAAACATGAGGAAACATTAATTTTGACTTAGATTTAAGAGAAGCACAAACAAATAAAAATTATTATCACCCAAACTGATTTTCTTTTTTGCCAGCTACCACACAGCCTGAATAGGGATGATATTTTCACAATTTTAGTTACACATTCAATGCAAATGGGTTCATATCAATTTGTCTATATTTTTATATATACATGCCCACGGGGCACGCACGCACACATTGCATCTAGGAGGAACCAGGTTGGTCAGTACCTGAGCAACGCCAGCAACATTTCGAGCATGCTCTAATTCTTGACTTATCTCTTTAACTTGTCGTGTAGTAATTTGTCTCATCTCCTGAATTTCTAACTTTTGACTTTCGATGAGCTCTTCCTTTTCTTTCACCTCCGTCTTCACCTTGGTCCATCCATTCTAAACATAGAAGTAACCACTTAGTACACACAACTGTTTGTGCAAATTGAATCATGTGAACATAAACAATCAATTGAAGAGAGAATTCAGTTACAAGCAGCATTCAAATGCAACGTAACATGTAACATTAATCTTGGAAATCTAGGAATAAGGATCTGTACAAAAGCTAACAATTTCCTATCATTCATCCGTTTCACTAAGAATATTTTCATGGTCACATAGATCCTTCAATTCAACTGCACATAATATATTATTATAATTGCGCTATTAAGAACAAAAATCAATAGGTGAGGTGGCAAATCTCAAAGAAAAACATGAAGAAACATTAATTTTGAATTAGATTTAAGAGAAGCACAAACAAATAAAAATTGTTATCATCCAAACTGATTTTCTTTTTTGCCACCTACCACACAGCCTGATTAGGGATGATATTTTCACAATTTTAGTTACACATTCAATGCAAATGGGTTCATATCAATTTGTCTATATTTTTATATATACATGCCCACGGGGCACGCACGCACACATTGCATCTAGGAGGAACGAGGTAGCTCAGTACCTGAGCAATGCCAGCAACATTTCGAGCATTCTCTAATTCTTGACTTATCTCTTTAACTTGTCTTGTAGTAATTTGTCTCATCTCCCGAATTTCTAACTTTAGATGTTTGATGAGCTCTTCCTTTTCCTTCACCTCTCTCTTCACCTTGGTCCATCCATTCTAAACATAGAAGTAACCACTTAGTACACACAACTGTTTGTGCAAATTGAATAATTTGAACATAAATAATCAATTGAAGAGAGAATTCAGTTACAAGCAGCATTCAAATGCAAGGTAACATGTAACGTTAATCATAGAAATCTAGGAATAAGGATCTCTACAAAAGCTAACAATTTCCTATCATTCATCCGTTTCACTAAGAATATTTTCATGGTCACGTAGATCCTTCAATTCAACTGCACATAATATATTATTATAATTGCCCTATCAATAACAAAAATCAATAGGTGAGGAGGCAAATCTCAAAGAAAAACATGAGGAAACATTAATTTTGACTTAGATTTAAGAGAAGCACAAACAAATAAAAATTATTATCACCCAAACTGATTTTCTTTTTTGCCAGCTACCACACAGCCTGAATAGGGATGATATTTTCACAATTTTAGTTACACATTCAATGCAAATGGGTTCATATCAATTTGTCTATATTTTTATATATACATGCCCACGGGGCACGCACGCACACATTGCATCTAGGAGGAACCAGGTTGGTCAGTACCTGAGCAACGCCAGCAACATTTCGAGCATGCTCTAATTCTTGACTTATCTCTTTAACTTGTCTTGTAGTAATTTGTCTCATCTCCTGAATTTCTAACTTTTGACTTTCGATGAGCTCTTCCTTTTCCTTCACCTCCGTCTTCACCTTGGTCCATCCATTCTAAACATAGAAGTAACCACTTAGTACACACAACTGTTTGTGCAAATTGAATCATGTAAACATAAACAATCAATTGAAGAGAGAATTCAGTTACAAGCAGCATTCAAATGCAACGTAACATGTAACATTAATCTTGGAAATCTAGGAATAAGGATCTGTACAAAAGCTAACAATTTCCTATCATTCATCCGTTTCACTAAGAATATTTTCATGGTCACGTAGATCCTTCAATTCAACTGCACATAATATATTATTATAATTGCGCTATTAAGAACAAAAATCAATAGGTGAGGTGGCAAATCTCAAAGAAAAACATGAAGAAACATTAATTTTGAATTAGATTTAAGAGAAGCACAAACAAATAAAAATTGTTATCATCCAAACTGATTTTCTTTTTTGCCACCTACCACACAGCTTGATTAGGGATGATATTTTCACAATTTTAGTTACACATTCAATGCAAATGGGTTCATATCAATTTGTCTATATTTTTATATATACATGCCCACGGGGCACGCACGCACACATTGCATCTAGGAGGAACGAGGTAGCTCAGTACCTGAGCAATGCCAGCAACATTTCGAGCATTCTCTAATTCTTGACTTATCTCTTTAACTTGTCTTGTAGTAATTTGTCTCATCTCCCGAATTTCTAACTTTAGATGTTTGATGAGCTCTTCCTTTTCCTTCACCTCTCTCTTCACCTTGGTCCATCCATTCTAAACATAGAAGTAACCACTTAGTACACACAACTGTTTGTGCAAATTGAATAATGTGAACATAAACAATCAATTGAAGAGAGAATTCAGTTACAAGCAGCATTCAAATGCAAGGTAACATGTAACGTTAATCATAGAAATCTAGGAATAAGGATCTCTACAAAAGCTAACAATTTCCTATCATTCATCCGTTTCACTAAGAATATTTTCATGGTCACGTAGATCCTTCAATTCAACTGCACATAATATATTATTATAATTGCCCTATCAATAACAAAAATCAATAGGTGAGGAGGCAAATCTCAAAGAAAAACATGAGGAAACATTAATTTTGACTTTGATTTAAGAGAAGCACAAACAAATAAAAATTATTATCACCCAAACTGATTTTCTTTTTTGCCAACTACCACACAGCCTGAATAGGGATGATATTTTCACAATTTTAGTTATACATTCAATGCAAATGGGTTCATATCAATTTGTCTATATTTTTATATATACATGCCCACGGGGCACGTACGCACACATTGCATCTAGGAGGAACCAGGTTGGTCAGTACCTGAGCAACGCCAGCAACATTTCGAGCATTCTCTAATTCTTGACTTATCTCTTTAACTTGTCTTGTAGTAATTTGTCTCATCTCCTGAATTTCTAACTTTTGACTTTCGATGAGCTCTTCCTTGTCCTTCACCTCCGTCTTCACCTTGGTCCATCCATTCTAAACATAGAAGTAACCACTTAGTACACACAACTCTTTGTGCAAATTGAATCTTGTGAACATAAACAATCAATTGAAGAGAGAATTCAGTTACAAGCAGCATTCAAATGCAACGTAACATGTAACATTAATCTTGGAAATCTAGGAATAAGGATCTGTACAAAAGCTAACAATTTCCTATCATTCATCCGTTTCACTAAGAATATTTTCATGGTCACGTAGATCCTTCAATTCAACTGCACATAATATATTATTATAATTGCGCTATCAATAACAAAAATCAATAGGTGAGGAGGCAAATCTCAAAGAAAAACTTGACGAAACATTAATTTTGAATTAGATTCAAGAGAAGCACAAACAAATAAAAATTGTTATCATCCAAACTGATTTTCTTTTTTGCCAGCTACCACACAGCTTGATTAAGGATGATATTTTCACAATTTTAGTTATACATTCAATGCAAATGGGTTCATATCAATTTGTCTATATTTTTAAATATACATGCCCACAGGGCACGCACGCACGCACACATTGGATCTAGGAGGAACCTGGTTGGTCAGTACCTGAGCAACGCCAGCAACATTTCGAGCATTCTCTAATTCTTGACTTATCTCCTTAACTTGTCTTGTAGTAATTTGTCTCATCTCCTGAATTTCTAACTTTAGATGTTTGATGAGCTCTTCCTTTTTCTTCACCACTCTCTTCACCTTAGTCCATTCATTCTAAACATAGAAGTAACGACTTAGTACACACAACTGTTTGTGCAAATTGAATCGTGTGAACATAAACAATCAATTGAAGAGAGAATTCAGTTACAAGCAGCATTCAAATGCAACGTAACATGTAACATTAATCTTGGAAATCTAGGAATAAGGATCTGTACAAAAGCTAACAATTTCCTATCATTCATCCGTTTCACTAAGAATATTTTCATGGTCAAGTAGATCCTTCATTTCAACTGCACATAATATATTATTATAATTTCCCTATCAATAACAAAAATAATAGGTGAGGAGGCAAATCTCAAAGAAAAACATGATGAAACATTAATTTTGACTTAGATTTAAGAGAAGCACAAACAAATAAAAATTATTATCACCCAAACTGATTTTCTTTTTTGCCAGCTACCACACAGCCTGAATAGGGATGATATTTTCACAATTTTAGTTACACATTCAATGCAAATGGGTTCATATCAATTTGTCTATATTTTTATATATACATGCCCACGGGGCACGCACGCACACATTGCATCTAGGAGGAACCAGGTTGGTCAGTACCTGAGCAATGCCAGCATCATTTCGAGCATTCTCTAATTCTTGGCTTATCTCTTGAACTTGTCTTGTAGTAATTTGTCTCATCTCCTGAATTTCTAACTTTAGATGTTTGACGAGCTCTTCATTTTCCTTCACCTCTCTCTTCACCTGGGTCCATCCATTCTAAACATAGAAGTAACCACTTAGGACACACAACTGTTTGTGCAAATTGAATCATGTGAACATAAACAATCAATTGAAGAGAGAATTCAGTTACAAGCAGCATTCAAATGCAAGGTAACATGTAACGTTAATCTTGGAAATTTAGGAATAAGGATCTATACAAAAGCTAACAATTTCCTATCATTCATCCGTTTCACTAAGAATATTTTCTTGGTCACGTAGATCCTTCAGTTCAACTGCACATAATATATTATTATAATATCCCTAGCAATAACAAAAATCAATAGCCATTTTACATTTAAGCACTTCAATCAACCCAAAACAGTTCTTGCACAAGGTATTTTATAATTGCTCGCATCAAAGTATATAATCATTTGAAGATTTAAATGACAGATAAAATCATGGATTAAAAAGCTGTGCACAAACTGAATTTTGATAGCTAATATATTTTGTTATCAACTTGATTACAATTGCGTGTAAGTTGGTTCATATTGTAAATTAATAAAAAATATGGTAGATAAATATTATAAAGTTAGAAAAGAAAATACCAACATAATCAATACCTCAGCAGCATCAGCATCTTTTCAAGGACGGGCTAATTCTTGATCATGAAAGCAGGTTATAGAGAGAAAAGTGAAATTTAAGCAGAATGCTAACTACAATGACCTAACCAGCACAATGACAGAAAAGGTAACCTTGATGATTAACTGATTCCAGCTAACACTTTGACCTAACCAATAAAAAGTCCCAATTACATTTTTCATATTTTCTTGCCATGAGAGCTGATCACCTTTTCCATCATATTTTTATATTTTCTGACTCATGAGAACTGACAACGGAAAAACCTTGTAGCAGAATAATATTATAATTGTAGTAGCATTCCATGATGCTCTACATCCTTGACTTAGTCTGATTCATACAGATCCAAATTTGAATGATCTCACTGTTCATGGACCCCAAATCTTCGTTGCTTTTGTCAAGACAATTAATGAGAAGGGAATGCTTTTCTACTTCTAAATCTAGAAGGAACTTCGCTGGTTTTTACACCCAAATCATTAAAACAATAACATTCATATCCATACTTAAGAGCTAAAGGTCCTTTCTCATAGGAAACCAGCACAGTGAGAGAAAATTGACTTCCATGACAAACCTGTGCAGGCTCAAACCTCAACCTAACCTCACACAATCACACTGTCCTGGGTCTTCATTCGAAAAAAAATTCCTATCCATAGAATCACATCATATTTCCTCTTCCTACCATATCCCTACTATGGATAAACAAAAATTTGATTGCGATCTTCGCTATCAATTGATTTGTTCAAGGAAAGGAAAGCGTCTCAGAGAAGAATAAAAGTTCAAACATTGTTTGTTAAGCTCAATTATTATTTTCTTTTTATTTAATTAATTGAGTCTGTTTTTATTATTATCTTTAGGAAATCAGGAAATAAGTGGAATATCCCACTGGTAAGATTTAGTTGCTAGAATCTAGGATTGTAAGTCATTTGAATTTCATATTTGGATTTCATATTTGAATTTTGAATTAGAGTCTCTCTCAGTAAACTATTCTTATAAATTGGCATATTGCCTCATCAATAAAGGTATCGATAGAGAGTAAATTGGTTTAGGAGATTCTCCTAGGTTGTTTTAGAGAGAAGATGAGATTCTTGCCTACTCTATAAAATTAACTTCTTGCCAGCAATGTCCTCAGTTTTTCACATTCGCTCTGTAAAATTAGCTATGGGTTCACCATGACAACAGCAGAGTGATACAGAAAAGTATCACAGTAAACTCAAATGGGGAAAAAATTCAATCATAACAATATAAGTATCTGTATGCACACTGACAACCTACAATCATCAGAGGAATTAATATTAGAGTAACATCACTTTCATCTTTTCATAAATTTTATCAAATCAAAATTTGCAGCTCTCTATATGACATAAGCCAACTTAAATTTCAAATTATTTTCAAATTCAGCATCACCCTTTATAAAATCGCAAGCAACATAATTATATAATGGTTAGCCCAACTATACTTAAAAAATAAATGTGTTCATTTATTTATTTTATACTAATTGTGTTTCATAAACGCAGACATCTGCTTTTGATTTACAGATGGATTAAATTGTCCACCCTAAGAGAAGCATAAAATTAGTGTTTCGCTATAGAGCAATATTAGAGGCAGGGCAAAAAAAAAAATTTCGACAACACAATTGACCAAATGTTAATCATTGATAAAAGTACTTGCATGATAATTTGGTTTAAGACTTGCTGCTTCTTCATTATATAGTATTAGCAAATGCTAATTTTTTTTTAAAAAAAAATCTTTGCAAAGCTTATCTGGATTAAACTAAATCTTTCAAGGAAGAAAAAACTAAGATAAATAGTTTAAGAAAATAACATTAGCAACAAGAAATACCTCAGCAACTGAAGCAGCATTAACAGCATTAGCTGTAGCGTACTCAACATCTTTTTGAGCCTCAGCTAATCGTTGACTCATCCTTTCAATTTTTCTCTTGGCCATTTGTGCTTCATCTTCTTTTTCTTGTATAAGCCTTTGCACGAGCTTTCTCTCTTCTTCCAGCAGCCTTCTCAGTTTAGCACATTCACTCTGTAAGATAATAATTATCTATATTTCTTCACAAGTTACAAGCAAGGAAAGAATTAATTCCACCTTGAAAGAAGCATAGAATAAGAACTTCTTCACAGAGCAATATAAGAACTTCCCGCCCAAAAAAAAAAAAAAAAGAAATCATTGGAACATAATCAAAATAAACAAAGTACTGACATAATCCAAAAGAAAAATATACATTAAAAAAAAAAAAAAAACCACCAACAAATAACTCAGCAGCTGCAGCAGCATTAAGGGCGTTGACGGATTCTACAGCCATCTCTTGAACTTGTCTTATCTAATGGGACTTATAGGGTCTCCCGAAATACCAGCTTTAGCAATTCGATTAGCTCTTCCTCTTCTTGCAATGTCCTCTTTACCTTAATCTATAGAACTCGATTTGGGTATCTACATAAAAATCACTTAACAAGAGTGGCAAGAGAATTAATTGCACAAACACCACAAGGGGGAAGAAGCAGAAAGAGAAGTTTGCGTTGATCTGTCTCATCATTCCTTACAGGTTACAATTGCAGAGCGCATCAAGCAAGTAATGCAGCAGAAATATTATAAAATATTGAATCTACATAAGAAAATACTCACCACCATAACTCTTTAATTTCAGTTTTTGCCTGCGAAAAAGGTTTGAACGGTTCAGTGAGTGGAAAGCTAAAGAGTGGGTGAAGCTTCCTATTTTTCTGGTCAAGAAATTGATGAAGCTTACCCAGTAGTGACCGAAGCTAGAAGAAAGTGGAGAATGAGAAAAAGCAACTATGTCTGTAAGTAAAACATACAAAAAGAAAGGGAAAGGCCAGAAGCTTAGGAAAGAAGTAGCCGACCTGGTGTTGACGTTTCGAGGAAGGAACCTCTTGAGTAATTTCCTCTGTAAAAAATGAAGTCAAATCATGTTGTACGAAGATTCCCTTGGAAAAATTATGGATCAGTCTGATGGAAGTTTATTTATGAACAAGTGTAGTAAATTTATGAAAATATTCGATTGTACCCCTTTGTCTACGTAGTGCGTGCAATGTTGATTTACGTCAATTGAAATAAAATTCATCTCATATATTTTTGTCGTATATCCTAAATTATGATTGAAAAATAATTTTTGTAAATTTCAATCACTATTACAAACAAACACTTAGTGATCGTTTGGATTAGCGGGGTAAAGAATCATGATTAATTTTTATTTGCATAAGTGACAAGTGTTAAAAGTAACATTAGTCAATCATGATTTTTGTTTAGATATTTTTTTTAACAAGTAACTTTAACAATTGTGATTATGTTTGGATTTCATTTATTAAAGTATTTATAAATGTATAATCTATATATCTTTATATATATAATAGTAAGGTTTAAAACTAGTCTTCTAGTTTGCCATGTCAACAGTTCACCCTCTCTCCTCCCCAAACAATATTTTCTACCCGTTGGATATTCTTTTGCGCATCCCACATATGGTTACCGAATAGACATGTTCGTTCAGTGGGTTCACCTTCAGATCGGATGCTTAGTGGCTAGGTTTATCCCCAATTTGACTTCCGGAATTTTTGGCGACGTGCTTGGAGTAGTTGTTACTTCAGATCCTCTATAAATACCTTTTGTTTTCAATTCTTTTGTTCAAGATGTTTAGGAGCTTGTAGTTCTATTTCATTGATATCAATTTGCTTTTGATCTCCATGGCTTCTGTATATGACCTTGTGAGGGACGTTAACACCAGTTGTCAAGGCTAGAAACTCTTTGTTCGTATTATTCGTTTATGAAATGCCTGGCCGATACAGCAAGGGAGATATGGCTTCTATTGATCTTGTGTTGCAGGACTTTGAGGCAAACGTCTATATTTCTCTTTGCTCTCCTTTTCATATGTTTCAGTAGATTTGTTCTGCGTAATGTAACTTTTGTTGCTATTGTAACACCCTCATTTTCAAAGCGTATGGACGGTTTAAGTGCAGTAATATCTTTTAGAAAAAGGAGACTGACCATCTTTTATAAACAATAGGAGTCTCAACTTCAAGCAGAATATGGAACTGCCTTCGAGGGGGTTTAAAAAAATATTTTCAAAAATCATTTTCAGATATGATCTCATATTATTTTATGATTCATTTTAAGCCACCCGTTTTATGTTCATTTCTTCATATCAGAGTTTTTACTAAAATGTTCTATGCTGAAACCCAAACTACAATGATTGATTAACGGACCTAGATGGACGGTTGTCCACTACTGGTTCGGATGTCACTATGCGTTTGCTTATATACAGGTGCTTACATATCTATGGATGTGTCAGTACGGAACTGACTTCTCTTAAATACAGATTAAGTACAATTCCAAAAAGAAAGAGATAACCAACCGAAAATTAATTTCTAAGTTATTCGCTTCATTCGCCCGTGGTTACCCTGTTGCTTGAGGAACTACCTGCCCGAGATGAAAATTTATTTTCCGAAAAATAGGGTGAGATTCAAAAAATCTCAGTAGTAATAGATATCACTCATATAATATGCATATATATATATCATGCCATGTCAACCAAAGTTATGGTACAATCAACACATTTCAACATTCAGAGATAAATTCACAATATGCAGAAAGCATAAAGTTATCAATTCAAGGACTACTGTCCCTTGCCATAGCACTGGGAAACTCTACTGGGTCTGAGCCCTTCTCATCTGAATGTTTTAAATTTACAATGGTACAAACATGCATATAAAATATCACATAAGATGTGAGGGATAAGTTACTTCCTGACAATTTTTCCAAATCTTGACCTCAATTGACGTGCTTCGGGATTTCCAGGCAAATGTAAAATCCTATAAATTATAATTTACTAGCGATGAATTATTACTTAGTCCAATTCTTTTATGAATCATTCTCTTAGGTTGGTTATCATTAGGGTCACTACATTAGGCCCAATGTGTAGCTAATAAACCCAAACTAACCCCAAATGCTAAACTTAACCCTTTAAGGTTTAATTCTATTATAAAAACCCTTTACTTTGAATTTTTGCACAATTACCAAAAGCTGACAAATTTTTCACTAAAATTAGAAAAATCATAACTAATTCTAGGAAACTCCAATTGGGGTGATTCAAAATCCTATGTGACCCTTATTAAGTCTATTTTAAGAGTAAAATACTTCCCATAATCTTCTATCCACAAAAAATTCCCATTTTTTACATTTTCCCTTGCTGCCAGAAATTCTAACCAGAATTTTTACTGAACTTCAATCTGCCATAACTTTTTGTGTACTTATCCATTTTTTAACCGTTACCTATCAAATTAAAAGTCTTTATGTCTACTTTCAATCTAAAAAAATCTTAGTGTCAATGGATAAAATTTAGCCATTAAAAAACGCACAACAACCAAATTGCCTCAAAAAACGAAATTCTAGCAGCAACTACAGCAAAGTTTCAATCTTTTGATTTATCTTTCTAAATCGATCAAGATTGTAACTAGGATCTATTCTCACACCATTTTTTGAGTAGAATCCAATTGAACCCTCAAAATACCAAAATCACAGTCTCTTACCCAATTTTGGTCTTGACCGAAATATGCCTCCCAAAACAACAAATATCCAACTTTGTGTTTTTAACTACCAACGAGTCTAATACTTCAACGAGCATCTTATATCACCTTAAACATGATTAAAAATAGCATCTTGCTTAAAAAATCCTCTTAGCTTGAAATCAAGGGTGGCACAAGAGTCAAGAAATACTTAACAAAAACACGAAGTAATCGGTTTAAAACGAAGCTGAGGCTTACCACTTCGTGTTTTTATAAGTGGTTCGAAATTCCAACAGCACTTCGGCTAGCTAATGTACACAAAACACCTCAGATGAGAAATCTAAGACAATAGAAATGAATCTTACAGTGAGTAGAAGAAGTTTCCTGAAGGACTTACCAGACACTATAGCGATTTGTGGTTGGAATCGGCTCCGGTGTTCAGGAAAAATTACTATTCCTCCCCCTTCTCCCTTCTTTCTCTTTTCATTGACTTTTTTTCTCTCTTTTCTCTTTCCTCTTTCCTCTAAGGGCTAGCCAAATTGTGTCATAAAAGGGAAGGGAAAGTTGTGATTTAACCTTTCCTCTTTATCTCTTCTTATTGTGCCAAGTGTCAAAATATTGCTCCATAGATTATATGTGTCCAAAAAGCAATTGGGTATTCTTCTTCTCTCTCCTAGGTGGCGCCTAAATGGTCAGGGGAAGGAAGGGGCCCGACAATTTCCCCGGCTCCTGGGGCAGTGTTTGAGAAAGTCTAGTACCTAACCGGATCTAGGACTGGTGGATTCCCTAGACTCAGGCGCTAGGTGGCACTCTCCGGTGATGCCAACATAAAAGGCATAAAGTAAGTATAATGATGAGGGACACTTGTCACATTCTCATTTGGCCAACACAAAAGTAGTCTTGTACCTTGTAATGATTATGGGACACTGGCCAACGCAAAAACAACTTTGCACTTAGTCATCATTAAAAAAAACTTGTCAAGCTCTTGCTTAACCTACACAAAAGGTTTGTCATTGTTAGGAAATAATGTATGATTAGGAAATTATGTAGATATCCCACATAATTAGGGATAGTTAGAATCCCACTAAATTAGGGATTATAGAATCAATCATCATAATGAGCTATTAATTCAGAGGCTCCTCCTTTGTATATAAATACCCTTATACATGAATGAAATATATGTACTTCAGTGAATATTTGAGTTACATGGTATCAGAGCCATAGTGCTCTCTGGGTTCGTTTTCCGACGATTTTTTTTCCTCTATTTTCTGTCTGTCCGCACTGTTCACTGTGCATGGAGCTTCGGTGCCCGGAGATTTAGCCACCATGCGCCCCACCACTGGTCTCACCGGCGCCCGATCAGCCAGTCCCCGAAGTTTCACCGCCGTCCGACGTGCGCGTGGCTCTCACGCGCCACCCTATCTCTCACCGGACTTCCACGTGCCGGCGCGTGACGTCATTTTCCGGCGAGTTTTCCGACGCCGTTTGCTGTGCTGGGTCGACTCGCTGCCGCCGTTCTTCCCGTTGTGGTTTCGTATTGTGGGTACCTATGGTTTGTCGTCCCGTTGTTGACTTCACCCTTTTCTGCTGTTAGGAGTACACTGTTGCTTCTGTTTCTGGTTTATTGCTTCTGTTTCTGGTTCGTTGCTCCTGTTTCTGGTTCATTGCTTCTGTTTCTGGTTCGTTTCTATCGAGTTGCTCATTGAAGCCACCCTTGGGAGCGTTTCTGTCGTCTTATTGGTAATTTCATCCTTTGATATTGTCACCTTTGCTATTGGTAGCTTTGCTTTGTTTGTATTGGGGTTGTTCTTGTGTGTGGCAGTGTGCTTGTAAGGTTCCTTTCATCGGTTGACCCTTTGTTGTGTATTTTTTTGGTCTTGCATTGATGGCTGATTCCAAGACTAGTGTCACTACTGAAATTATTCCTGTAACTAACAAAATTACTGAGCACAAATTGACCTGGATAAATTATATGGATTGGAGCAAAACTGTTCGCATGTACTTACTTAGTATTGAGAAGGAGGGCCATTTGACTGAGACGCCTCCCACGGATGACCCTAAGATGTCTTGGGCCCGCGCTGATGCCCGTTTATTCTTACAAATCCAAAATTCCATTGGCAGCGAAATCCTTCCCTCGATTAGTCACTGTAATACTGTTAAGGAACTTATGGGTTGCTTGGAATTTCTATATTTTGGAAAAGGCAATATTACTCGCATTCATGATGTCTGCAAGGGATTTTATCGTGCTGAACAGCAGGGCCGCTCTTTGAAGAGTTTTTATGTGGAGTTTAAAAAGATGTATGAGGAATTGAAGATGTTGATGCCGCCTACCGCTGACCTTAAGGTACAAGTTGATAATATGAAGAAATTGGCGATTATCAGCTTTCTTACTGCCCTTGACCCGACCTATGAGATAGTTCGTTCCCAGGTTCTGTCTAGTTCTGAACTTCCTTTGCTTCAGGATGTATACTCTCGTGTGCTACGTGCAGATAGTCTCTTACACCCGACCTCTACTCCTACTGCTAGTGCATTGGCCAGCCGTGGTCCCACTGATAATCGCCACCTCTTGAACTCTGGACCTAGTACACCATCCTTGACCTCTGTCGACTCACGGAACCAAGGTCCTCCACGTTCAGGCAACAATCCGACTCCTAGTCCTATTGTCTGCTACTATTGTAAGGAACCAGGTCATACCAAACGCTACTGTTGTAAGTTACAAAACAAGCTGCAACGTACTGGAGCTGCTCATATGGCCCAATCCACAGATCAACCTGCCACTGTTCCGTCCACTCCGAGTACGCTTGCTACAGGTAATGGTGACTCATGCCTTGCTACTTCTTCCTCGAGGTGGATCATCGATTCTGGTGCCACTGACCACATGACAGGTAACCATCATTTGTTCTCTATGTATGCACCTTATGCCAACCCCTCCTCTATCACTATTGCAAATGGTTCTACTTCTCGTGTCCTTGGCTCTGGCACGGTTACACCTACATCCTCTGTTCTTCTATCGTCCGTCCTTAATGTTCCTGACCTTGCTTTTAACCTTCTGTCTCCCAGCAAGCTTACTCGTCAATTGAACTGCTTCATCTCACTGTTTCCTGACCATTGTGTGATTCAGGATCTTACGACAAAGCGGATTATTGGTAGGGGTTATGAATCGGGCGGCCATTACTTTCTTGACGATCAAGTGCCGCGTTCCGTTGCTTGCTCTGGTGATTCCTCTCCTTTTGATGTTCATTGTCGTTTAGGTCATGTGTCATTGTCCTCCTTGAAGAAGTTGTATCCTCAATTTCAACATTTTTCGTCCTTAGAGTGTGAGTCGTGTCAGTTTTCCAAACACCATCGTGTTCATCTGGCACCTCGCGTCAATAAACCTTCTGATGTTTGGGGTCCTTGTCATGTTGTGTCCACGTCTGGTTTTAAGTACTTTGTCACTTTCGTTGATGATTTTTCTCGAACCACCTGGCTTTATTTAATGAAAAGTCGTTCTGAGTTGTTTTCTCACTTTTGCAATTTTTGTGTTGAAATCAAAACTCAATTTGGTGTCTCTGTGAAAACCTTACGCAGTAATAATGCTAAAGAGTATTTTTCTACCCAATTTCACAACTATATGCTGACCCATGGCATGCTTCATCAATCCTCGTGCGCCGATACACCTGCTCAGAATGGTGTTGCCGAAAGAAAAAATCGGCATTTATTAGAAGTTGACCGCGCTCTAATGTTTCAAATGCATGTTCCTAAATCCTTTTGGGCTGATGCTGTATCCACCGCCTGTTTTCTTATTAATCGTATGCCATCTCTTGTTCTCAGTGGCAATGTTCCATACACCACTTTGTTTCCTTCCAAACCATTGTTTCCCATTGATCCAAAAATTTTTGGGTGTGTCTGTTTTGTTCGGGACATTCGTCCCGGTCTCACTAAACTTGATCCAAAATCTCTCAAGTGTGTCTTCCTTGGTTATTCTAGGGTTCAGAAGGGCTATCGGTGCTACTCTCCCGACCTTCGGCGTTATCTTGTGTCTACAGATGTCACTTTCCATGAGTCCACTTCGTTCTTCTCTGTCCCTGCTCTATCGTCATCTTCTGCCCCTAATCCAGATCCTGATCCTATCTTAGTGTATGAAGTTCATTCCCCACCAGTGCAAGCATCTGTGCCGGCCCCTGCTCTGCCTCCTGTCCACCAGGTTTATCAAAGTCGTCCTAAAGAAAGTAATGCTGCTGCTCGGCTTCCTGACCTACCCATGTCCGCCTCGGCGCCTGATCTGCACTTAGCCCCCTCGCCTTCCCTTGCCCATGACCCTGTACCCGTGCCTGAACCAATGCCTGAACCAGTGCCTGAACCTGTACCTGCTAATCTCGATCCTACTGTCCCTTTTGCTGACTTGCTCATTGCCCTCCGTAAAGGTAAACGTACTTGTACGTACCCTATTTCCTCATTTGTTTCCTATCATCACCTGTCACCCCCATCCTGTTCCTTCATAGCCTCCGTAGACTCTATTCCTCTTCCCACCCATCTCTCCCAAGCCTTGGCCCATCCTGGTTGGTGTGCTGCGATGAATGAGGAAATGATGGCCCTCGATAAGACTGGTACCTGGACACTCGTTGATTTACCTCCTGGAAAGAAGGCTATTGGATGTAAGTGGGTGTTTGTTGTTAAGACCAAAGCTGATGGCACCTTAGAACGATTGAAAGCTTGATTGGTGGCCAAGGGTTATGCTCAGACGTATGGTGTTGACTATTCTGAAACTTTCTCTCCTGTGGCCAAGTTGTCCTCTGTTCGTCTCTTCATTTCTATGGCAGCTACCCATGGTTGGGATCTTCATCAGTTGGATGTTAAGAATGTTTTTTTAAATTGTGACCTTCTTGAGGAAGTTTACATGGAGCAACCACCTGGCTTTGTTGCTCAGGGGGAGCATGGCAAGGATGTCACCTCCAGAAATCTTTATATGGTTTGAAACAGAGCCCTCGTGCTTGGTTTGACCGATTTAGTTCTGTGGTTAAGAAGTTTGGTCTGAATCAGAGTAAATATGATCATTCTGTGTTTTATCAACGGACGGATGCTGGCCTGATTCTCTTAGTAGTCTATGTCGATGACATTGTTATTACAGGCAGTGATATGTCAGGGATCTCATCACTCAAGGACTTTCTGGATTCTCAGTTTCAAACAAAGGATTTGGGTCCGTTAAAGTACTTTCTTGGGATTGAAGTTATGAGAAGTAAGAAGGGCATTCTCCTAACCCAGCGGAAATATGTCCTTGATCTACTGAAAGACACTGGGAAACTTGGAGCAACACCTAGTAGCTGTCCCATGATTCATAATCCATTTTTGGACATTGATGATAGTGTGACGTTTGATGAGCTACCCGAGGATGTGAAAAAACGAATTGATCCTGAGAAGATTAAACCGTTTGCCTATCCTGAGCGATACCGAAGGTTGATTGGGAAATTGAACTATCTCACGGTAACTCGCCCTGATGTAACCTTTCCTGTCAGTAGGCTTAGTCAATTCATGGTATCACCGACCGTTGCTTAGTGGGAGGCTTTAGAGCATGTCCTACATTATTTGAAGGGATCACCTGGTCGTGGTATACTCTATACGAATCATGGTCACACAAAGATTGAGTGTTTCTGTGATGCAGATCATGCGGGTCAAAAACGACTAGGAGGTCCACTACAGGCTATTGCGTTCTTGTAGGAGGAAACTTGGTATCTTGGAGGAGCAAGAAGCAGGATGTGGTGGCAAAGTCTAGTGCAGAGGCTGAGTATCGAGCCATGTCTCAGTCCGTACAGGAGATTGTATGGATCCACCAATTAATGAAGGAGGTCGGCCTTGCCACGTCATTGCCTGCGAAATTGTGGTGTGATAATAAAGCCGCCTTACACATAGCCTCCAACTCCGTGTTCCATGAACGTACGAAACATATTGAGATTGATTGTCACTTTGTACGTGATAAGATCAAGGAAAATTTTATCTCTACAGAACATGTACCGTCTAGTGATCAGTTAGGTGATCTTTTGACTAAAGCCTTGGATGGCACTCGGGTTGACTATCTTTGTAACAAGTTGGGCATGATTAACATCTATGCTCCAACTTGAGGGGGAGTGTTAGGAAATAATGTATGATTAGGAAATTATGTAGATATCCCACATAATCAGGGATAGTTAGAATCCCACTAAATTAGGGATTATAGAATCAATCATCATAATGAGCCATTAATTCAGAGGCTCCTCCTTTGTATATAAATACCCTTATACATGAATGAAATATATGTACTTCAGTGAATATTTGAGTTACAGTCATCATGAGCCATCATTACTTACTTTATTAAAGTTACTTTATCAGTGCATACTTGGGATTCTACTTGGGACCGAGGCAAGTATATCAAGGCATCGTGGCATGCATATCGAGGCATGCCACGCGATGCCTGAATCCCTCCAATTCTCAAGAATGGCGCCTTTATGTTCTGCAGCCACCGTTGAATTTTCCTTCGACTACTTGTGCTCATATTTTACGATCCCGACTTCTCGATTTCCACAAATGACACCATGGTTATCTGGATATTCCAAGAATGGCTCTGCATTTATTTATAAATACCAATATTTATTTTATTTCACTATTTCCATATTTTACATGTTTTCATAGTAACAAAATTTGGTATATTACAGTTGTTTCCTTTGTTGCTTTTTTTCTTACTGCCTAAAAGTAGTCGTGTAAGCAATAATATTGCTCCTACAGAATCACTTTTCTCCCAGTCATAGATCCAAGTCCCCCTGTCACATTAGCCTTAGTAAAGAACATAATGATGATGGCAATTGATCTTTTTGAGATGAAAGTGGGATGTTTGGTGGGGGTCGATTAAGCACTTTTCTCTTGGTCCCAAATCCATGTCCAATATTCATGTTAACCTTTCTAAAGAACACTCGATCATACTAATGGCAGTTAATCTTTGAGATGAAAGTGGGGTGTCTTGTGATGGGTGGTTATGGAACATGCGTCCCCATTTTTGGTGTTTGGTAGTTATCGAACCTACTATAACACTATGAATATATCCTATATCTTCTTGGTATAGTTTATTTTATGCTTTGTGTGGCCCATTGCACCTTCAATTCTCCTTGTTATGCATCATGTCTAATTGTTTTGATGTTGTTCGTATACTGAATCTCAAGCATCAGAATTGGCGCACGCATGTCTGCATTGTGAGGTTGTGGAAAATTCCTGCAAGGTATATAAACGAGGATGCTTCATCCATTGAGTTGGTGTTTCAAGATGTCCATGTATTTTTCTGCCTTTTTTTAGTCTCTGGCCAATGGTTATTTCATATAAAAAAAGAGTTAATATAACTTTTAGTCCCTAAAATTTGATCCAATTTTGGTTTTGGTCCCTAAAGTTTGACCCTTGATCCCTCAAGTTTGAAATTTTTTGTTTTGGCCCCTCAAGTTTGAGAAGGACTTGGTGGAAAACTGAACCGAACCTGAAAAAAACAAAATCAAACCGGAAAAAAACCAAGTCCTTTTCAAACTTAAGAGATCAAAACTAAAAATTTCAAATTTGAGGGCCCAAGGGTCAAACTTCAGGGACCAAAACTAGCAATTTTAAATTTGAGGGACCAAATCCAAAATTGAATCAAACTTCAGGAACTAAAAGTTATATTAACCCAAAAAAAATTAGGGGTTTTGAAATGTCTAGATGATTTGCTATTTATTGACTCATTCTTCGTAAGTGCAGGGTGACTGGATACACGGAAGTGTTCATAGTGGATTTTTCCATCATCATCAGAAGAATTTGAAGGAAGGTCAAATCTACAAGGTGTCTCAGTTTCTTTTAGTTACTAGTATTGGCTCGTATTATCCCACGGAGCATCCATATAACATAAATTTTCAGTTGACAATTGTGGTCAAAGTGAGTTTGGATGATGAGCATTTTGATTTCGCTTTCTAGTCCTTTGCTAGTCTTCAAAAGGATGATTTTGATGATCATTACCTTATAGGTGAGGTTGCTTCTTTGGCTGTGTTTAGTTGGAGGTTTTTCTAGGTTCAATGAGGCTAGAGGAAAGTTGAAGATAAAAAATGGGTATTTGGTTAAAAGGAAGGGAAGTGAGGGGTGGGAGATTTTTTTTGTTATATAGTGTTCACCTCCCCTTCTTTGTGAAACCTCTAAATTTAGGGGTTTTTCTAGGGTAGAGAAAACTTATGTCTCATTGTGACTAAATTACCCATGACAAATTTGAATATTCCAACACTACCCTTACCACTATAAACCCTTTTTTCTCTGCCTCGTTTCACGTGGAAGATGATTCCTCGTTTCTAAATTTCAATTTGTATTCTTGAACTTGTACAGGCTGTTATGCCATTGGTAATGAAAATAAATTTTCTTCTATAATAAATGGAAGAACTATGATTCTCAATTCAACTAGGTTTATTAAATTTGTTCCACTTTTATTTTTCATGATAGCTGAGTTGTAATTCTATTAATAATTATTATGTATTAAATTATTAATAAATAAATTATAAAAGAAGAAGGAAAATATATGGATAAAGAGAAAATGACATATTTGTCTACTTATAATTAGCTCCCCTTATCTACCCTGCTGAACTAAATAAGAAACCAAACCCACCTCCCTCTTCTTGAATCAAATAAAGCTCATAACTAGGGGTGGAATCAGGCCAGGCCAGGCCTGGCTTGTGCCTTAACAGGCCTGGCCTGTTAAGGCACAAGACGGCCTGAGCCTGGCCTGTGGCCTGTTGCAGGCTTTTTATTAGGCCTAAGCTTGGCCTGTACACAGGCCTGGCCTGGCCTGTGGCCTGTTAAGAAGGCCTGGAATTTGTAAAAGATCCTAACAGGCCAAACAGGCCAACAAGCCGACAGGCCGACACCTAACAGGCCAAAACAGGCCGACACAAACAGGCCTAACATAGGCCTAGGAGTCTAGGACTATCAGATTTTTTTTTCCTGATAGAGAACACCATTGCATGAATCAAAAGGAGCAAATAACCAGAATCAAAAGTAGCAAATAAACAGAGCTTTGCTTTACATTTTATAATTCAATAATATACTAGTATTGCCTGCATACATAACTAACTAGCTAATTTGAAGCTAATGATTCTTCTTCTACACAGAGTTTGAAGCTAATTTGAAGCTAATAACTAACTAATTTGAAGCTAATTCTCACCTTCACATCAAATCTTCAAAATAATTTCTTCTTCTCCTTCAAAGGCCTTGAAAAAAATTAATGAAATATATAGTATTAGATCATAACACAATTTAACATGTACAAGAAGTAACACGATTTTTACTTGTAAATGCAGAAGGAATTCTTGAAAAAACATTATTTTCAGGCTAAAAATCCATGGAAATATCATCTGAGCTCTACAAACAGTGGAGATTCAATGAACAAGGACTTCCTACTGATCTACTCAAAAGGTAAATTGCACCTTCAGTAACAAGAAAGACAAAAGCATTTCAACTGTGAGTATTAGACCTATGAAATTTTAGTTTTCAACTATATCAGTTAATCATCCAAGATAATAAGATCCTTATTAACTAACATTCAAGTTTATTATTTTTAGAGATTAACTTGTCACTAATTTTTCAAAACTAAAGCTAGAAGGTTCCAAAACTCACAGTAAATTGTTAGTTTATCCCTATGCCACTGATGGACTTGAAATATGGGTTGCTATCAAGCAATGGGTCAAGGACTTCTGTTCCTTCTTCTACAAAGATGATGATGTTGTCCATTCTGATGTCGAACTCCAAGCTTGACAGTATACATCTTACAAGTATACATCTTGCTAAAGCATTTATATTCCAGACGCATCAGAATTCAGAACAGAGATTCAAAATAGCTTAAGCTTAACGAGAAAATGAAATATGTACCGAATCAATAATCAGAGCTTCACGGAGGGGACTGGGTCACCGAGTCGTGCGACGGTGCGAGGCAGAGCAGCGACCGGCGAGGCAGAGGGGACTGGTTCACCGAGTCGTGCGACGGTGCGAGGCAGAGCAGCGACCGGCGAGGCAGAGGGGACTGGTTCACCGAGTCGTGCGACGGTGCGAGGCAGAGCAGCGACCGGCGAGGCAGAGGGGACTGGTTCACCGAGTCGTGCGACGGTGGGAGGCAGAGGGAACTGGGTCACCGAGTCGTGCGACGGTGCGAGGAAGAGCAGCGACCAGCAACAGCGAGGCAGAGGGGACTGGAGTCGCCGAGTCGTGAGACTGTGTGAGGGCCGAGGGCAGCGACCAGCGAGGCAGAGCGGTGAGACCGTGAGAGGGTGATCGAGGGGACTAGAGTCGCCGAGTCGTGTGACTATGCGAGCGCCGACGGCAGCGACCAGCGAGGCAGAGCGGTGATTCGGTGAGACCGTGAGTCCGTGAGAGGCTGAGAGCTGAGAGCGCACAGTGAACTAATTCACTCGATGTAGGAATTAGGTTTAGACATTAGAGAAGAGGGGTGGGCGAGTGGCAGACGACTGGCAGTGTGGGGGGTTACTTAATTTTTTTTTTTATAAACCTTACAGGCTCAGGCCGGCCTGACGGGCCTGTCACTAGGCCTTGGCCTGGCCTGTTAAGGAAAATAGGCCTCCAAAGAGGCCTTGGCCTGGCCTGATAGCATGTCAGGCCAGGCCTGAACAGGCCTATAACAGGCCAGGCCGGAGGGCCCTGTCAGCCGGCCTGGCCTGTTTCCACCCCTACTCATAACCTCCCCTAACCTAACTTTAATGGACCTCTTCTAACCTCACTTCCGTTGAACCAAACACACCTTTTATCATGTTGAGTTTTCAAAGTAGTTTAAGATATAAATTAATTTATTTTTAGAGTAGTTTTAGGGAAATTTTCAGAAACTAACTTTCGAACTTGAAATAATAATATATAATAAATATATATATATTTTTATATTAAATATAAAAATTGGCAATATGTTAAATCAAACTAAATAAATTTTTTTAAACTTCTTACTCGTTATCACGATTTTGTCATCGAAGCAATTATTTTTTACAAAAGTTCTCTTAAACAAAAAATATAACATTTTTAAATTTGCTAGAAATTTGTTGACATTATTGCATATTTGATATTTTAAATTATTATTTTTCAATATGCATTTTCCTTTTCACCTCCTCCCCATTAAAGACAGATAAACTTTATTTTATATAATTTGAATTATCTGTAGCATTTCTTACTAAAAATATAAAATCAAATAATAGAGTTGGATACAAATGGATAACCTTGCACATTTTCTATGTTTTTGGTAAGGCGAGAAGATAGCAGCGTTGATGGGAGGCAGCAATTTCTAGTGGATGTTGAATTGGTGAGTGAAAAGTAATTTAAGATTTTTTGGTATTATCTGATGTTGTGTTAATGAATTAAAATAGCTTAGGAGTAACTTATGGCCCTGCATCTTGGAATTATTGTTTTGTTGAAGTATGGAGCACTTTCAATGCACTCTCTGGGGAGTATTCGCTGATCAGATACTTTTGTATATGGATAATGACAATACTTCTCGTCCTGTCGTGGTAATCATTCAGTGGCACAAGGAAAGAGAGGTTAACCGGATATTATCATATATATATCCTATCATCCAAACTTCAAAACTAGAATAATATTAAGTTACAAATTAATATTTTAATAAGAATAAGTATAGCTTTTCTCGAGAATATGTTAAATCAAACTAAAATATTTCGAAGATAAGTGTATATATGGGTAGCGGAAAATTTTCAAATCTTAACTTCCAATCTTTAAAAAATAAATAATATTAACATATAATTTCATATATTTTAATAATAACTATATCATGGTCAGTATGCATAATCACCCTAAATCAAATATTTTGAAGATAAATGTTCTGGAAAAGAGATATGTGTTGCGGCATATTTTCATATCTTGACATCTAATCCTGCTGCAATGAAATCAAATAAATACGTAATTTAATATATCTTAATAATAAATATATCATGGGCAATATGTTAAATCAAACAGAATCAAGTATTTTTAAGATACATGTACCTAGAAAAGAGGTATGTGTTGCGGAATATTTTCATATCCTAACTTCCAATCTTTTTAAAAGTATGAATACATTATTATATAACTTAATATATTTTAATAATAAATATATCTTAGCCAAGATGCTAAATAAAAATAAGTCAAATATGAAATAGATGTATTGTACTTGGAAAAGAGGTATGTGTTGTGGAATATTTCATATCATAACTTTCATTTTTTTATAATTAAAAATTTAATATGTTTAATAATGAATATATCAAGGTCAATATGTTAAATCAAACTGGAGCAAATATTTTTATGATAAGTGTACCTGGAAAACATATATCATCTCGCGGGATATATCATATCCTATCTTCTAATCTTTAAAAATAAAAGAGTAAAATATTGTGACTACACTTCTAGTTTGTCATAATTACACAAACTTTTCCTTTATTTTAAAAACATATACGTAGGTTCAAACCATTAACTTCGCTAAGGATATCATAACAAAATTCTAAGAAAATATTTTTAATTGAAATTTATATTAAAATAAATTTTATTTACTAATGTACCCTTCTTCATATCAAATCTCTAATTTATTTCTAATGTTAGCAAATTTCTTGGAAACAAATCAATAACAACAACAATGAATTATTTATATAATGTCTTGAACTTATATTATTTATTCTATAACAAAAATATGTGTTTAGAATTTGTTTTTATCCGTTTTAAAAAAAACCAAAGTAAACACATTTCAATAAATAGGATGAGTAATTAAAATTATAAAATTTTACAATATAATAAAAAATTAATAAATTTTATAACATATTAAAAATAATAAAAATATATATTAGAATTATTTTTGGTTGTATAATTTTTTGATAAATGTAAGCTTTAAATAATTTTCTTATACTATAGAGGGGTATCAAAAAATTTTGAGAGTCAAACTTAATGATCAATTAATAATTAGATGGGTAAAAAATGAATCTTAAAAATATAAGAAAGGTTAGTGTGACATATATTTTGATTTTAAGAGAGGTTTATATGGGTTTTTAGAATAGAGGAGATGTGTGTATAATCACGGTAAAATAGAGGGGTGGTTAGAGTATTTTACCCAAAATAAAATTGTAACCCCTACTTATTTATGCATTTTCAAAGTGCTTACATGCAATTCGGTGGCAACACAAAAATAGCCTAAATATACTGATATAATGATACAAGGTACTTGATTACATTATAGGTTTTTCCCTCAGGGTTTGATAATATATACACAATTTTTTCCAAAAGTATCGAAATAAACTAATAATAACCAACAACTCTGTTGTCTTGACCTAAACACCACAATTGCCGCTAACTACAACCATGCCTTCAAAGTTGTTTTCTGCTGCTGCAAACTTTACACATTTATGGAAAGGGTGAGATTCGAGAGAATCTCAGTAGTAACAAGCTATCAATCATATAAAATGTGAAAATTAAATATATCATGCTCCATGTTATGCAATAAATTAATAACAATACAACGACATTTATACATGAGTTAGGGGCTCAATCCCTCACTACCCGTAAACCTCGGTTGGGTTCTTACTCAACAACCAGATAATAGTGCCTCCTCGCACTAATTGCCCTCCTCGGCAAAACTGTGTTCATTAATTAAATCATAGAAGATGACATACACAAACATATAAAATATTGGCATAGTGTATGAAAAATAGAGTCACTACCTTAAACCCCTTTTCATTCGTAAACCATTCCTTGAATTTTGTTCCGACGGCTCGACTATCAATCCGGTCCTAAAATTTTAAATATACACAAATTAGGTTAATACTCATTCTCGTACCACTCTAAAATCTTCCAAATTACTTTTGTTGGCTATATTAGTCTAAAACTGCAAAATTACCAAAATGCCCTTAGCAACCCGGTCTAAGTCCCTTTTTACTCAGTCCAACTGTACTTTTCCAGAAATTTTGACCCGGGCTATTCCCACACAGTTTTGATTGTAGAATCCACTTTTTACTATGGTTTTCGCAAAATCACTCCCAAATGATAGTTTTGCCCTTGACAACCCCTAATTAGGGTTTTAGGGGTATTTTTGTAATTTCACTTTCTATGGCTTATCTCATAAAGTGATCAGCATCAACTCAACACAATTTTTCCTCCTAAACACCATGGAACAGTCATATTAATGAAATTCCAACCCTAACCTCTATTTCCAGCTCTGGCCAAAACTTATGCTTAAAAGGAAAAATGTGATTTTTGATATTCAACATCTAAAGCTAGCTCCTTTTCACTCCTAACCGCTTGTTAAACCATTTAAACACTTACTAGACATGATTTGAGGAAATTTTGGTAGCATAACCCCTTAGGGTTTCAACATCCCAAACTTACAAAATCAATAAACAATCCTCAAATCAAGCAAAGAACCACCACAACAACATCAATACATCAAAGGAATTAAAGTTCTTGAAGTTACCTCTTAATCCTCCAACTTTCTGTACATATCTCACTCTCTCTCTCTCTCTCTCCAACCTTGAGATTTTGCTTGGCTACACATGATTTCCATGAAGAACAAGAGATCAGAAAAGAGATTACACAAGTTGGGAAGCCTAAGCACTTGAAAAGCACAATCTTTACCTTTGATTTTTGCTTCCTCTTGCTCTTGTGCTTTAAGTTTCTTAAGCTCTCTCTCTCTCTCTCTCTCTCTCTCTCTCTCTCTCTATTTTGGTGTGCTAGGACGGAAATGAGGAAGAGAAAGATGACCCAAGAGCTTTCAAAATATCCTACATCTTTCCTTAATCAATTCTATTAATAAATTGGACTTATGACATAAGCATTAGTACTTGGCTTTATCTCCTTCTAAGTGTGTCATAACCTCCCATTCCATATGAACTAATTTTCTTCCCTTTCCTTGGCCCATAAAAGACGTCCTAATGGTCCCTTTTTACACCAAATTGAGCTTCATCCATTTATCTTAACTACATGTACAAGATATATTATTTTAATCTCAATTAACATGTGATCAAACTTAATCGATTAATATTTAATCCCTTGGCTTGGATGATGACACATGACATATTTATTGTCTAAGTAATTATTTTTTCCTTCTCCTTTAATATTTTGGCAGAAAATATCTACCAATAAAGGGAAAATATGTGTTTTTACTTTATTCCACAATTTACACAATTGCCATTAGGCAATGGTTGGTCATTCTGACATATTTTCTGACCAAATTTCGAAAAATCATAACTTTATTTGTGAAAATTCAATTGGAATGATTCCAAAAGCTATGAAACCCTTATTGAGTCTAGTTTCAAAGAAAAATATAGCCTTTAACCAATTGAAAGCTCAAAATTCCCAGAAATTTATTAAACCTTAAATGTTCCAGAATCAATTCCAAAAACAGGGTCTAATGTTGAAAAGTCATATCTCTCAATGCTCAAGTCCAAAAATCACAGATTACCTATCAAATTAAAGCTTAAGATGTCTACTTTCATCCTGTCAAATTTCACAATTTTTGGACATTATTTGCCTATTTAAAAATATACTACAAGAAGACTGTCACGCTAGAAAAATACATTGGTAGCAAATCCTCATTCCTGAGACTTTTGCTAAACTGGGGCTTAGCAGTCCACTTGATTCAGGCTTATTCTCAAGCCTCTAATCTCAAAATTTGGGATATTATAAAAATCATGTTATGATATAAATGTTCACATTTTAAGAATAAATACATCAAGGGCCACAAGGTAAAACCAAACTAAATCAAATACTACTAAGATAAGTGTACCTGGAAATGAGATATGATGGGGAACTTTTTGAGATTTACCTGACCTAACTTTAGAACTTGAAAAAACAAATAATATTAGCCTGAAAATTAATATACATTTGTAATAAACATATTTAGGGCAAATATGTTAAATCAAAATTAATGAATACCTTCAGGATAGGTGTAGCTGGAAAAGAAGGCTGTGGGGGCAGGATATTTCTAGATTTTAATTACCAAAATTTAAGAAAAAATAATATTAATATATAAACTATATTATTTTTAATAAAATATCATGGGAAGTTGTTAAGTCAAAATAAATCAAATATTTTCAAGATAAGTGTACTTGGAAAACGTATATCATGCGACATTGTATTTTCATATTCTATCTTCAAAACTTTACAAATAATTTATTTTTAATAATATAAATAAATATATATTTGTAGCATAAACATGGCAATATGTTAAATATTTAGTGCTTGTTTGGAATAACTTATTTTTGGGCAATAAATGCTTATAAATAGTGATTCACAGTATACGAGGTAAGTATGTGAGAGAAGTTTTATCTCGGCTTACGTAATAAGGACTTATAATAAAAAAATAAGTGTTTCCAAATACAGCAACAGTTTTATATTTATAAGGAAATCTTAATTTGATAAAATAGATGTTTGGCGTGGATTTGCATTGGGCTCCTAACTTTAACCATGGAACAAAAATCCAGACCGGATCGGCTGGTTCGACCGGTTGAACTGAAAACCGGTCAGTGGTCCAGTCTGATCTGCCCATTGAACTGTAAAACCGGTTGAACCAGTCTGAAACCGGCTAAACCGGTCAAAATCGGTGGTTCAACCGGTTGGACCGGTTTCCTTTTTTTTTAATTATTATTTTATGTTATTTTTTAGGGAAAAATGGAAGATTGAAGACCAAAATGAAGAGAAATGTAGGTAAAGAAAGAATAAATCTAAAAAAATGAAAAACATTATTTAAAAGAATATAATAATTATAAGAAAGGAGGTATCATTATATAAATATAGGTATTACAACTAATACTAATAGATTTTAAGCATTTTTTAATAAAAATTTTCATTTTTATCTATAAAAGTTTAAAAATATATTAACATATATATTGTCACTAATAAATTATAATATTTTAATATGACTGGTTCAACTACCGGTTTGACCCCGGTTGACCCATTAACTCTTGAACCTCTATCGTGACCGGTTCATTGACTGGTCTGGTTTTTCGTTCCTTGACTCTAACAGAAATTGACCCAGAGTGTAGAGAAAAAGAACTTATCATTAATCTACTGAAAAAATACTATTTTACATCCATAAAAAATGAAAATGCCTTACACCAAAAGTATACAAGCCTAAAAGTCACCATATTGAGCAATACGACAATTCACTTAACAAAACGACCTAAAGCAAAATATTATTTATATGTTTTTTGTAAGCCATGCGTATTTTTTTTCTTAATACGCCAACAAAATTTTATCTATTAGACAAGCATTGATAATAGTATTAGTCAGACCACTTTACTTAATAAATGTTATAAAAAAATTGTATAGCAAACACACCTCATTAAAGATTAACGACAACTTCCGTGGGATAAGAACACAACCTAAAGCACAATGGTAAATTTAATAAAATGTCCAAAAACCGTTGTACATGAACTACTTCTGTCGCTTAATTAACCCTGACAAAAATATTCAACAATATAGCCAAAAAAAAGGTTTTATAATCCAAATTTATATTATAATAATTCTAATTCACAAAATTATCATGTTATATCTCAAACAAATATGATGGAAAATTTAAATATGAAGCTTATAATATATTAAAATAATTATAAAATTAAAAAGTACACTATAGCTTTTGAAAAATGATAGTT